>BEDW01000001.1:3000000-3584945 GCA_002335565.1 Cutaneotrichosporon arboriforme | reverse complement strand
GGGGGGGGGGGGGGGGGGGGGGACAAGAGCTGCAGCCTGAGCAGTATTTAAGCCGTTCCGCGACCGCGGCCGCCGTGGATCGGGTGAACGATAGCAGTCGGCTAGGGACCTGCAGGCCCGTTACGGAGTTGTTCGAGGTCATTTCGGAGTCGATTGCTGAAAGCCCACTTGGGCCCTTGATCAGCCTCTGAGCTGGCACAGCGGACGGCAGGGCAGCGGCGTTGACTGCGCTGACCGGTGTAGGCTGATCCTGCTTACTTATGCTTCTTCGGCATCGATTTGGGCTGCCGCTGGGACACCGGCAACGTCAGTCTCGGGGCTGGGAGCCTCTGGCATCGTCGACGGCCGCGCTGTGGGAGAACTGGGATGAGAGCGACTTTGTCCAGCACTGCAAGGGTCCTTTACTTGTCCAGATTAGACGACCTGCAATACGTGCTCTCCTTGAGAGCCAATACTGTCCGCCTTCATCGCCAGTGAAACCGCCGGGGCGGCGGCAAATTTGGGCGAAGCAAATCGCCCGCTGCAACGAAGGCAACCGCCACTGCTGGGGCTATGAGATACGTACAATATACAATCGAGCTTTGGCTCGCTTTGGGTCCCCTTGCACCCGCAAGCTCGCTCTCGCTCTGACATACTTCGTCGTCAACGGCCATGGTTGGGTGCGTCGGGATAGCAGTTGGGGGAGGGTTGTGCGCTGTCGAGGGCCCATCGCTTGCGCACACTTGCCTGGATACCAGCTATCTGGTGGTTTGCGCCTTTTGGCGTTCGTGAAGGTATCCGGTGGATGTGCGCAGTTCCAACAAACTGTCCGTCGCTGGATGTGGCGACGTCGAAGTCACGTCGTTGTCGGTGTGTCGCTGCTTCGAGTTTGGCCCAAACCACATAAATGTCACTATTGGGCGCAAGCCGGGATGAGCGCCTGAGGGTGAGCGTCTGGCAAATGGGCAGTTCGGGGTGCGGACAGTTCAAGCTAACGCTTCAATACCATGGTAAACGAACGCCAGCTGGGCTTTGCCCGTCCGTTCCATTCGGCCTCCGGCATGACTGGACTGATCGTGGGGCGACGATAGATACAAGTGTGTCGATCGAACGGAAGAATCAAGAGCTTGTGGAAGATCGCTGGAATTTAACAATTGCAATAGCATATCTTGTGCCCGATAGCAACGGGCAAAGGTACGAGAGACAAGCATCAGCCGCGTGGCACAAGCCCATGCTAATATCCTAGCGACTTCGGTGACTCCAACCCGTTGTGTCAAAGGAATCTGTGCGCCTCTCTCCTTCACGCAACTAAAGCCAAACATTAGGTGATGGTCAGTGCATTCGCCAGTGTTCAGGAGCGCAGATGTCCGCCGGCCTAGTAGAAGGCGTAAAGGGCACTCACTATAGCGTTGGGCTTGGCTCATGCAGATATTGCGAACACGTTGCATAAAAACCCAAATGAAAAGAATTCTATGTATAGTATAACTCCCCAGACCCAGAGAGCCTACATAGTCGTGGACTGGCTCACTGGCACCGCAAGCTCAGTACCGACTTTGGACACGTCGGGTTCCGCAGATTCCTTAAGCGCATTGTTGGTGGTGGTTGAGGCGCAAGCCGACGAGGTGCCTTCGGGAGAGACGACATCGTTGACATGGTCCTTGGGTGATGGCGCGGCGTTAGACGCCTTGCCACCACTTTCGTCGGAAGGGGCTTCGTTACCGCCACACGCAGCGCGCTTCTCTCCAATGGGGGCCTGCTGTGCCTTTGCCCACGCAATGCCTCGGCCGCTGGGAGGAACCCAAGGTTTACCATGCCAGTGCCGCCCACCACCATCTGCGAGGCAACAAAGGTCACAGAGATCGGCAAAGTACGTGTCAATGTCCAAATCAAACTCGTGCGTGCCGCCAGGGTACTCGGACTCAAGCTGCTCGGGAGCAATGAGGTCAGTGAGTGTTGGGCTAAAGCGGATCTTCAATCAGCGCTGCGCACAGAGAAATGGATAACCCTCAAATGGAGACCCACTGGATCGGCACCTACCTTGTCCTTCGTGACGGGATCCATAAAAGCCGATATGGCCTTGAAGAAGAGGTTGATGATCCAGGGAAAGTTGACAACGATTCCGCGGCCAAGACGCTCGACGTAGTGGCGCTGCAAAATGTGTAGAACGTGTCGCGATACGTGAAGCGGTGCCGGAGGCTGCTCTCCCGCATTGCGGTACTGCGTGTAAGTAATGTGTGGCCGTGAGTAGGCCGCTTACATCAACGATAATGCACATGCGCTCCTGGCCTTCCGGCATCAAATCAATAGCCCGCTCCCTAATGTCAGTCGTCACCACGCCACACAGCACCCACAACAGGAAAATAAGATACCGCACTTGTTTGTCGTGGTTCGGAGGCGGCCCACGCCCGGGACGCATGTAGATGATCGGGCGTCCGTCGCGGTCGAAGCCATTCAAAAGACTAAGTTTAGCGCCAATGGGGATCTGTAGCGAGTGGAATCGTTGTCGTTTCCACCAAAGGACCTCTCAGGCGGCCCAGTATAGTTCAACTCACAGCTTGCCGGTTGACGCGGTCTCGCGCACCTCTTCAAGCGTGATAAGCTCCGGCTTGAATTCACGGCGCCACTCGAGTGTCTCCTTGATGCGCTTCTGAGCATCGTCAAGGCGCCACTTGGCGGCACGGCAGTACCTAGCGTGCGTACCACAGTCATCCAGAAAGCGCTTTTCCCAGACGTGATAGTCGTCCGTCTCAGGGAGCAGGAGAGAAGCCGAGTACTGGCGTGAGAGATCGCCTCTCGCACCAACGGCCCTCGAGTGGGAGGGACACCACGCACCTGTTTCAGCTCTTCGATCTGGTCGTCAGCATCCATTGTGCGGCTCGACCCACCATGGCTTGCTGTGCTTCGTCGTACTGTGGTTGCGACGGCCGGCATTCTGATGCGACGAGGATAGCGGCAGTGGTGGCCGTTGTAGAAACGTCCTTTTCGACCACCTTGGGCTCTTCTACCTCTGCTCGCCGAAACCAAGACATGGTGAGAGTTATGGAATGATTTGCATTCTCAACAGTGGTCTAGTGGTCGAGTTGGTATGTTGATGCTTCCGTAGGGTGAAGCTAGCGCTGGCGCTGGCAGCGCTTGGGCTTCAGAGTGGAGGTGGGTGGAGGTCCGAGCGCAGGTGTTGCTTTTGGCGGACACCCTCGTCGCGTCTCCTCCCGCGTTCACGCGCACGCCAAGTCGTGCGACCATGGGTAGTCGGATCTGGATGCACATGCACGCATGCAGTGTGGGCCCTGACAGTAGGCGAGTGCCGCCAGACGGAGAGTGGGGAAGCTGGAGAGAGCGCTTGACCCAATCAAGGTAACTTGGCAAGGCACGGGCCACCACCCGAGTCCGTCCGGCCACTCTCTTTCGACCCGAGTTCTAGAGCAGGATGGCGCAGATTGTCCACAGCTGAATTTGCTCACTCCAGCGGGAGTTCAAGACTTCATTCATTCACTTCAGATTTACAAGCCTCGTTGTTCTTTGCACTTGATGGCTATATAACTATCTACGCCTGACATTCACCAAAGCCGTTGTTGGACTCGCCAGTGTGCGTGATGACAGCTTCAAACTCGCCACCCCTGTTGAAGATGACACGATCAGCGCCAGGCGAGCCTCCCGTGTACACCTTGTAGGAGTGCAGAATCGGGAACTCGTACCAGGGCCCCTGCGTGTGGAAGTCAAACCCCTCGCTGTTACGGTACTCGTGGGGGTAGCTGTCTGACATAAGTAGGAGACTAATCGACAAGGACTGACTGATTGGCGAGCCAAGGTGGTCAACGCCAGCTGACACTGCCGAATCGATAGTACGCTGATAGTAGCACACGCTGCCACACTCATACGCACAAGCGTCGCGCTTCAGAGGCGCGGCCGAAACGAGTGAGAGCAGAACGAGGCCGCAGGTCTAGTCATGTCAGAGGTTCTGTTCACGCAGAGGTCCTCACCTTAGCGAAGAGCATGGCGGTAGACACTTTGGCAACAATGGAAGTGTTTGACGGTGGGGAGGCATCAGAAGGGGTCGACCCGGCAATCTCGTTTAATACCCAGCAGTTACCACGCTCTCACTGTCGAGATCCTCAATGAACACTTGCAATCTTGGAACGTTCGTAACATTGATGTCCAGCTTGCTTAGTGTCCAGCTTGCTTAGTGTCCAGCTTGCTTAGCTCCTCATTCAAAGTTAACACTAGTGCTGGACGCATGTGCTACCATCCAAGGTAGAAAGCCAAACATGATGAATACCATGTGACGCCATGTACGGCAGGTAAACCTGTTGAATGCACTCCAAGTGCGATGCGAACGTTTACCGAGCAAAAGGCACACGTTTCACGTTTCTGGACGTACATCAGGTAGGTAGCTCTGCCGTTAATCTCTGGACATTAGACATCGTTAGTGTCCTCGATGTGCGTCGCTTGACGAACCACCCTGAGTTGGCCGACTGATATCGCCCACATGCGGAGGCTACAGCATCCGTGGTTGGCCAGCTGAAAGAAGGCCGGTGGCGTGGTTTGTTTAGTTTAGCACCGCACAGTATGTTGAGACGCTGATATGCTGCCGGAGTAAACACCGACCTTTGCAGATGTTCCGCATGTTGTCTTGGGTCGTCGGCGACCCCGTCGGCAATCTCGTCTTGACACGTGCGGGACACTTGATGCTAGTCGCGTCGTTTGGCATTCCTTGGGCTCTCAGGTTGTCGGACAGTTCGTTCAGTTAGTTCATTCAGTGTTTGCCTCCGAACCTCACTTCACAGTGAAACACCTCGGTTATGGTTAATGAACTGACATCGTGATGGGTAGAAGTACTACTGTACTATCAGCGACTTCCGTGCGCGCCGTGCGGAATGCCCAGCACCAATAGGTTGCGTGGCCAGGCCATAAAGTCGGTAATTGTCGTCGACTTCCAGCCAGCCCAGAGCTGAGTTCCTTACTCCCGTCTGCATTGCCTGGTGCAAGGAGTCGAGAGAAGAGGCCATGCAACGGATGGTCCCCCCCCTGTATCACGGTGAAGGCTCCACCACTAGGCACACATGCCGCGGTGCAGCCTGGGCAGTGCAAATGAAGAGGCCGAGTGGTCCGAGTGGCCAACAGCGTTGTTCGCCACCTCGACGTGTTCAAACTACATCACAGGAACGGAGACTTGGCCGCAGCAGCAATGACGACATTCTTGGCCTGTCCAACATTCCTTATGACGCACCACCGTACAGGCCGAGACTGCAATGATGCTTGTTTGGCTCTGCCTCTCTCAATGCTTCGGTCTCGGCTTCCCCTTATTGTCGCATGCACAGCAAACTTGGCGGAAACCTCTCCTCTCCCCACCACATAGAGCGCGCGCAGCACGATGACGTGTGGAGCTAGATGTCGGCCTTCGCAGGGCTGTCCGATGGTCAACTTACTGGCAGCACGGGCAAGGACAATGCTGATGCATGCATATATAAAAGGAGGACGAAGTCAGCAGTTCACGACACATCGCCACTCGATTTCTGACGCTCAACCTCTCCCTTAACGTCAACCAGAAGCAATCGCCCCCAACCTCGTAAAGAAAGCGATACGACAGATACAATGCCCATTTTCCGTCGCCGCGCCCCTCGTCGCTCCAGGGCTGCTGCAGCCGCTGGAACCGCTTCGGGCGGTCGTGTTGGTCGCCGAGGGATGATGGGTCGCCAACGTGACGCCGTCGTCGTTCAGCGCCGCCCGTGGTGGAAGTTCTGGCGTTCTCGCCCTAAGCAGGCTGTCGTCGTTGAGCGCTAAGATGCTTGCGACCTCCTCTTGGCGTGACACACTTAGAGATGCTCGTGAGTCGTTTACAGGTGAAGGGACTCCGACTAAAACAGCAGCGTTCACTCCTTGGGTACCCCGATCAGGTTATGAAATACCCGGCCAGTTTATCGCGCATCAGTTGTACTTAATCAACATGACGAGAGTTAATTATACGTAGGACGAGATGGAAGCTATGCTTTGGCACATCTCGTGCAGACGTACGGTGGTATGGTAGTACCGACCCGTGTCAGAAATGGCTGGTATGGCTGGTGGAGCATTGCAGTGTACGACGCCGTGTTTGGCAAGTAGGGATGTAGTGGGATCGGTCTGCAGTCGGGGGCAGACAACCGCGTTCACGTGACAGGGAAACGATATCCCCCCCTCATGCGTCCACTATCGTCGCCATTGAGAAATGGCTTAATGGCTTGCCGTGGAGCTGCAGCCGTGTTGCGTGAACAGTAGACTGTTGCGCAGATGGTGGGTTTCAGTTTACAAACCACGAACCACCTCAGAGGAACATCGTTGTAAGTCAAATCAGAGAGTCTGCTTCACGATCGGCTCAGTTGCCAATAGCTCAACACAACAATGGGCTTGCACAACATTGGGCTCGCTCCTTTCTTGACATACGTCACCACAAGGTTCAAAGTTGCTGAGTATCTATTAGCCTTCAGTCTGCTGTTGTATGTTATTCACAACAATACATCAGGACTGTGCATCTGTTTCATCACCTGGTGAGATCGGCGCCTACCCATATCCCTAAGACGATAATCAGGGAGATTGCGAGATTGGTACTGCTTTGCAATCTGCGGACACCTTGTGCGTGACTGCAGATAACAATCTGGCCTGCGAACGCCGTCGCTCGCTGGAGCAAGCTCTACAGACAACGGATATCTTGAGCCACAGCACCAGTATGCCTATACTTGCTAGCCCCAAGGCACTGCAGTCCGTCATATTTATACCTAACGAAAACTGATGCCCGCTGACTTGTTTGTGGTGGGCTGCACTCATCACCGATCATCAGGACAGTGCAACAATGATTCCCAGTTGTCGGCGAAGCGGCGTTAAGGACGCAAAAACGCGAGCGCCCATCAATCAGTGATGGCATCGAATGTGGGAGTGTGATTGTGAGGTGGCAAGAGGACCGTGCCATCGGAAGGCAACTCGCGACCAACCCGAAAGGAGTGCACTCAACGATGCAACGACGCGACTCCCCACCCTGGGGCTAACCGTCAGAGGTGGAAGCGCGGAAGCGGAAGCTGGCGTCGAACACGAGGTCGTGGCTTTCACATGCACGTCACCCGAGGGAGCCTTAGGAAATGCCAAGCCCAAACATGCCCCTAAGAGGAGGGTCTGCAGATGCAGAGTCAAGCTACATGCGACGGCGACGGGGCAAAGCCTATTTGGTTTCTGGGTTGGACATTACGGCACCGCAGAACGCGGGGGCCGAGCTTAAGCAAGGAAAAAAACGAGTCTCAGGGTTGTTGCACTTTCAATGCAATGAACTCCATTTGTCCGTGAGCCTTTTTACGCTGGTTGGGCGCGGTCACGCGTCTGGCGTCCCGAGTAGAGGATAGAGGTAAGTTGGATGATACTGCAGCAGACAGAAACACAAGGCAACTGTCCAACTTGTAGTTGGGTATCTAGGAGTGCAGCGATGCATATGTGAGGTGGATGACAACATGGTGCTCTGCAGAGAAGCCAGTTCTTTGCGAGTCCAGCCCGGGATTTACCAAAAGACAGTAGTAGCTCGTTGTGCAATGGTGCCTCCAGGGCACGGTATGCAGTGTCATGCCGAAACGAGAGAGAGTGAGACCAGCTCATCCAAATGCCCAATGAGAGAGACGTAGTCAGGCCGGATGCACCTAGAAAGAGCCCTGGTTGTGGGTCGCCGCACGCTTGTGACGGCGCACGCGACGCTTGCCGTACTTCTTGCACTTCTTGCCGCTTGACGATTGAGGATGGTCGGCGGAGGACTGGGTGGGCTCGGCCTCTGAAGACGACTGGGTCTTGGGCTTTCCCGACGTCTTGGGCTTGTCGCCGTCGTCACCCTCCTGGGTGGCCGCGGGGCGCGAGCCAGGGTCGCCCTGGTCGCATGAGCCAACAGGCGCAACAGGATTCTTAGAGTTCATGACAACGTCGACACCCGGGTCGGGGAAAAGAACGTCCCTGCTCGGCACAGTGCTGCAGCCGTTACCAATGTTGGCCTTGAAGATCTCGGGGCGGTTGTCAAGGCCACCAGCCTTGCCGCCGCCTTGGATAGTGACGTGGGCGCAGTTCATGTACATTTCACGGTTGCCAAGGTTGTTGAACCAGGTCCAAGCAAAGATGGCGTCGCCAGAGGGAGTCTCCTCGGGGACGTTAAACTCCCAAGTAGGTTGCTCGGTGCAGATGCCAATGATGGACTTGATGACACGGAAAGTCTTGCCACCGTCAACAGAGAGAGACGCCTGGCAGGAGCCACCGCCGTGAACGGCTGAGCCTTGGGTGGTAAAGTGCTGCTTGCTGCCAGCTTTCCAAGTCGCGACCGATTCGCCCTGGGGAGTGTTGAGCTTACTGAGGTGGCCACGGCAGGGAAAGTTGGAGCCTGTGTCGCTGAGGGGGTGGTGGTTGTTGTAGTCGCGGTTGGGCTCGGTGACGTGGGGGTTGCCCGCCGAGCCGAACGAGGGGGGTTCAATCATCTGAATGTGGGCCGAGGCGGGGATCGCTGCCAGAGCGACGAGTGCCGAGAACATGGTAAAGATGGACGACGCTGGCATGGTTTGGCGGCTGCCAGGTCAGCATGGGTAACGTGTGTGAGGTGTGGGTAGCGGAGGGGCCAGTGTGCAGTGGTAGAAAAGATCAAGCAAAAGAACAGATTGAAAGGGTGGTTGGTGAACGTACTTTTTGTCTTTGATGGATCGAGGCGCGCGCGAGAAGAAAACGACTGTGATTGATGGGCAAACAGGTGATGGGGGATACGTATCAAACGTTGAGCGTCGTGACGGGGAGACGTGAGAGCTGTCCAAGACCTGCTTGGTTGCTGAGGGGGGGAGAGGGGGAGAGGGGGGAGAGGGGAGAGAGAGGTGGATAGGTGATGGAAGTGTCGAGTGGGGAATGGATGTAGTTGTAACTGACGACTGATTGCTTCTTTATACCTCTGCACTGGTGCACTGGGTGGTGATGCCCGTGCGCTGTACGCTGTGTACTACGTACTACTCACTGCTCACTGCTGCTCACTGTACAGGTAGGGGAGGGGAAAAGAGGGAGAGAGGGGCGCGCATACACACATACACGCACACACACACACACATGGGGGGGTGGAGAGACTTCAACCTTCCTTCCCTTGTTGGCTCAGGGCTCAGGGAATAGTGTGTAAGGCACAGACGTTAGGTAAAGCGGAATGTGCAGAGCTTTCAAACGGGTAACCCTGAGCAGCCTGAACAAAGGCAAAAGAGCACAGCAAGGAATGTCCGTGCTCAGGGACTGATCACGTAAATCAGATGAATCAGGGGCAATTCCAAGCGACGCGAGTGATTTTATTCCTCTGGTATTGCCCTTTTTCTTCCCCTATTGTCTCCAGGACACATCCCTGAGCCCTTCTTGCAGCTCCTGAACCCCCCATTTCCTTGGCACAACGGTTCTCCACCACGCGTTTCCATGTCTCCACACCTAACATGCCTAGCACACCTGGTGCTAGCTGGTGCTCTTCTGTGTATGCACGATCCAGCACGTGCAGCATCATGTGGCAGAGCAGCTCGCTTGCAGCTTGCAGCAGCGAACGTGTGGAATAAGGGCGAGACCCACGCGAGGACAGGCGGGAACGCGCGTCCGTCTCTGGGTGGCAATTTTGAACCAGTCCCTGGGCGGGAAAACGCCATTCGAGCCAGCCATTGCTTGGCTCCGAGCATTCTGATATTCTCATTCACTGTGGTCCATGCTTGTAAGCTTGTAACGGCCATGCTAGCCATCGTGTCCTGTTACATTCTTCAAAGCTCTGCATTCAGAGTAGCACCTAAAGGGCGCGGAGAGCAGAGTCCCATCCTCGGCCACGATGCAATTCATCCTTCTTGAAGCTATTCTCGACGCTCGAACGGTTCGGCGTCGTTGTGGGGTCACGCTCTCGGCCATCAGTCCACAACGTCTCAAACTGCTTGTTCAATGCGCGGCGCTTTGGAGCCGAATATCCCCCCCCCCCCCCCCCCCCCCCCCCCCCCCCAAATACTGCCTCGCATAGTCCTGGAGAGCGAGCTCACAGCATTGATCGCGCTCCCCGATGCCCCGATTCCTTGGACAGTAAGCGAAGGCAGAACGCTCATTCTCTGACCACGGCGCTCCGTTAAACGACTTTGATGCCAAGCGCACCTCAAAAACATGACTGTGGCCCCCATCTGGAACATGCAGGTACCGTGCTGACGGCGTTGCGGCGACAGGCATGTTTTTCGCGGCGTTACTTACACTCGGTTCAGACGGGGCAAACGCCGTACACCCGCCAGCGCAATGACTTGGGGCACAGCATCACGCGAACACCGGTGCTGGGAATGTCACCAGACTGCACCAACGGGCCCGTGCTTCAAGTCCGAGCGTCAGCCCGGACGCCAGTCCGAGCGTCACAGCCGCAAAGCCGGAATGCATAGCTTCGGATCAAACTCGTCAAAAGAGGGCCAAGCCGCAAGTAGCTCGGTGGACGTGCATTGCCGTTCGGGGGTGCGTAACATGCAGGTCAGGACTAGTAACAGCTATACCGAGAATGCTACAGAGGCTGATAACACAGGCTAGGCTTTTGGTGAGAACTGAACATGTGGCCATTGCCGTACTCAGTTCCTGATCAGTTAACTTGACAGGTGAGGAGGGGCCGGTCATTCTGTCGGTCAGACGACTGCGCGATTGGCTGCCTTGCTGGCCACAGCCTGCCCCTATCAGAGTAACTCTACTAACTCTACACTGAGTAATGAAGTGCCTCGAGCCTCGTTACTGCTGCTCAACCCTGCGGCGCAAGAGCCGTGCATGCACAGCAGAACTTGGTCGCCATGATATCTGACATTGTATATTCAGGGACGGCCCTAGACCGGCGAAGCCGACCTCCGATGGTTTGGTCCTGGTTCAAAGTTTATCCGACTCGACGTCCTCGCAGGCGACTCAAGATCTGACAAATGTTCATCCTCTCAAACGTACAAGCGTCCTCTTTGCTCTAACCGAAATGACCGGGAGCCGAGCCCTTCTATATGGATGTCCATGTGGGCCTTCTTTTTGCTACGTTACCCGCCGCTTGTCGCGTCTGTCCTCCCTTCGCGGCTCGCTACTGGCGCCAAGACCTGTGCCTTTGGGACTTCGCTAGGAAAGCGGCCTTCGTTACGAAATCAGAATCAGCGCCGGGTCCCCTCACCTTGACATTCGACCTGTGCGGTTGAACAATTCTGTCTTGGAAATCTTGCTGTCTCATCTGATTCTTTCGATGTACAGTTGGTATGGTGGCTCGCGTCTTGAGGCACTTCGGACCGACTTGGATTCTCCTGCGTAGGGTCTCGAGGCGAGGAGTTTTCCGGGGCGCCGGCCACAACGCCGGGCAGAGATAATGGTCCAAGGTTGCGGGCTTCGTCTGGGTCTGCGGCAGGGGCCCAACTAGGATCGTAGCTTGGTGGGACCGTGTCTGTGACTCGCCCCGCGTCGACCTCCTGCACTGGCGAGTCGATATCATCCAACGTGCAGTCCAGGGGATCGGACAGATGTCGGCTTATGCGCCGAAGAGAAAGTGTGAGTGTGCGCTTGTCGCCAAGCGTGGCACCAGCGTGGCCGTTTCCATGGCGGTGTGGGATGCTTTCCATTGTCGAGAATGACGGGCGGATCTGCGGTCCACAGGCAAGGGACTCCATGGAGACAGCTGCAGCACTGGACGCACCCACAGGCCTCAAGTCGTGGAGAGGTACGCCGGGCTTTGTTGGGGACGATGGAGCCCTAGAGAGCAACGTGCCAGGCGCTGCACCAGGCGCTGTGCCAGGCGCCCAACTCTGACGTTTCGGTGGCACATGAGTGGTTTTGATCACCCCCATGCTGCCCCTACCTGTGCTCTCCACCATCGTTGGCAGAGCTGGTTCCGACGCAGCGGCAGGATGCCCCGCTACTGATCGTTCCGACCCAACGCTACTGACTGGGGTTAGCCTGAGTGGCTCTTCTCTATGCTCACGAAGATAAGGCGTGGCTGCGATGTCAGGCTGCTCGTCAATAACAAAGTTGGGGTCCTCAGGCGGCTGGCGTCGTATGCGTGTGTTTCTACAGTCAGCGGCACCGGGCTATTCAACACTCACTGCCGATTGCGCCTGAAAGACACAACAACTGCGGACGTAACAAGGGCGATGAGAAGAACACCGCCAATGACACCAGCAGCAATGGCGCCACGAAGAGCGGAAGGGAGTCGCCCTTTGGAAGCGAGGGAGTCCGCCGTAGAGGTTGGAGGTATGGTCGCACCATGCGACTGGTTGGCGCCAGGTAGACTTGAGTTCCCGTCCACAGCGGTCGTGGTATCATTTGTACTGCTATTCTTCCTGCCGTCAGGCTTTGGATGGTTCAGGTACTATACTGCCCGCAGCATTCATGCTGAGTCTCAAACAAACTGACCAGAGTGCGGAATAGAAAGTGGCAGAGTGAAGGCCGACGGGTCCTTGTATCCCGCGTATTCCAGTGACACCAAAGGACACAGAGTACTTGATTGTCGGGTCAAGGGGAAGCATAAACATGTTCACCCCATTGCAGAACCCTTGCATTGCGTTAAAGGTGTAGGTGGAAGGCGCACCATGCGGCGGTGGGGGAGAGACTTGGACGGAGTACCATGACACCGTCGGCTGCGATGTGCCGTTAAGCCACAAGTACGAGGTATTGCCAGGTACATCAATGACAAGTGTATCGCCAGGATGGCCAGTCAGCACTGACAAGTCGCCCGCCGCTGTGTTATCTGCACTGTAAGCACACTCTAGACGCACATCAAGGGGGAAACGTACCATCGCCACCAATGGACAAAAAAGTGTCCCACGCGCCACTCGTGTTGAAGTGGACATTCACATCGGCCGAGCCCCGCTCGCCAGAAAGAGCCAGCTCTTCAGCCACCAATGCGTCGGCCAACGATGGTCTGGAAGTAAGCATGGCGCACTGCGACTGATGCATACGCTTGAGTGAGCATTCCCGTTAGAATTTTCACTTGGCGTAGCACCACACGTCCTAGAATCACGCTGAGGACGGCTGTGTGGTGGCCAAAAACCCGCGTTTTAGAAAAGGCAATGACGCCCCCCTGATCCGTGTTCGCGGGTGTGAAGTCGGCGTTCTCCCCGTCAACAGTAAACCGGACACGAGCGTCGCCAATAAGCTCGCCGACAAAGTAGACGCCTGCGCCTACGAAGTCGAGGCTCACGGTCGCTCCTTGCATTGTGGTCGCGTGCGCCGACTCTCCCCGCCCAAAGACCGATACTCCGTCCCGGCTTGGCTGCTCGGATCCGCTGAACGTATTAAACCACGTGTTTGATTCTTGTCCGGAGGAGGAGGGTGTATACACAAGTACAGTGTCCATGTCGCTCAATGTCCAGTTGAAGGTAAGATTGTTGAGAGGGGCTTGGGACATGATGGTATCGTTGTGGCCGCTGCTGGCGTATGAGGCTGGCAATAGGCCGAATATTGCCACTGCCGCCAGTGACAGGGACCGCGTCCAGAATCGGCCCACCATCATTAAACGAGCGTGGGGTTTGTTGAGCTGAGTAAGTAGAAGTGACAAGAAGGGAGCGAAACAATGCAGCAACAAGTTCTGACAGCTTGGACCACCCCGCGGCGGGCACAACAACAGGTCTGTGGGGGTGCGAGGTGTGGAGTGTGCGAATGTGTCATCGTGGACGTCGCGCCGTCGCGTCGGTCTGTGAACTGCGACGGATGGCAAGGCCGAGCGCAGATGGGCGCTGTGAGTGGGATCGCACGGACCAGTGTTGAGAGTGGGCGTCCTCAGCCCATAACTTGGCCGTTGCCTGTACCAGTCTGCTGTTGCTCTCAATCAAGTCCCGCTGCGGGGCGATCGACGAGAGCTCCACTACGAACGATCCTCCCGAAACCTCGTAGCAATCGGGCAAGAGCTACGCAGCCCTCTAGTTAGAGCCCCGTTACATTGTCAGCTCGATCAGCTCATGGCCACCAGCCTCGCAGTCAGCCGTCATGTCGCTCGACCCCAGTTTCCAGTTCGCTTCGATTCTAAAGGTGAGCATGCGACGCGACCCAATTGCAGTACATGTTCGGCGACGGCACGAGTACATTGCAGTCTGCCAGTACCATATGAACTTAGCTATACTTATCAACAGTGAAGAGTGTCCGCGCCCGCAGCCCTCAGTCGTAGAAAACGAGGCAGCGGACCTCGATGCTCTGGCGAGGCTTTGCGTCTGCAGGTGTCTTGGGGTCCGCAAACGCCGTGTGGGGCGTAAACCCTGCGACACCCTTGTTGCCGGCGACGCCCTCGGACGCAGAGTCGTAGCACTTGAGGAACATGACCTCGTCTGGTGTCATGTCCTTAACGTAGTAAAGCTTGTGGCTTGGGTTGGGCTTGACGTAGTAAGTCTCACCCCGCGCCTCGTAGCCCTCCTTGGAGTTGAGCTTGCTGTTGTCGGGTAGACGCTCGCGCCCACGGTCTTCACCGTCATACGAGTCGTAGATAGGATACAGAAGGTCCGTGGGGACAAGATCGTCCTGGGCTGCGGTCCGCCAGTCGATAACGCCCAAGGGATGATCAGAGGCTTCGTGCTCCAGTGGGCGCCACACGTTGATGAGCTGGAACCGGCCCTTGAGCAACTCCTCTGCCTCGCCGGGAACGTGCCGACGGACGCGAGCTTCGGCCGCCGCAGGCGTCTGATCCACATGCACTGCCTGCACAGGCTGACGAGCAGCTGTTGGGTCACGCACGCGGATGGTGTGGTCAAACACGACGACCTTCTTCACTTTGGGTCCCGTTGCGAGCTTGGCACGTAGCACGGCTTCCACCTCCTCATAGTACGCCGTGCGGACCTCGTCACCATCGGCGAGGACATCCTTTGCGGGCACCTTGGAAGGGTACGAGTGAAATGCGAAGCCTGTCCGGTCGACGTCCCTAAAGTCCTCGGCGTCGTCCCGAGCATTGTACACTGGAAGCTTGTGAGACGCAAGCTGGAACGACTGCGCATCACCCGTGTCCACTTTCGACCACGGTTTGGAGCCTGGCGGAATGGACGACGGATCAATGTAACGGAACGGCGCTTGAGTAGTGGGTGTTGTTGATACCATTGTCGGTGGAGCGTGTGTTCGCGCCGTGACACTTGCTGTGTGGAAAGTTCGGGCTGTTTCGGACGACTGTACTGTCCGTGTTTTGGTCGCGATGAACCCTCGAGATAAAGGAGCTTTGGTGGCGAGAACTCGGGAGGCGAGATACAAACTCGTCGGTGTGCACATGAGTACCGCCCAGCGCCGTGTCCGCGTCGAGATTTATACCGCGCCTTAGTTGCTCCGATGGCGTCATGAGCCATGCATATGTCGCCGATGCCACGCGAGGATGAGTAAGGGCATTACCAAGCTGGTGCAGGTCGGAGAATCTGCAGAACAAACAGAGTGGGGGGGTTCTTCTTGCTACATGACACATCAAGCTTACTGCATCGTACGTTGAAGGCGAGACGGGCCTAACTGGAAGCAACAACGTCTTGTAAGCTCTGCTTATGCATAGCACAGCATTGTCACTTGATTTGGGCGCTGCCTTTAACGCACTGCTGACCGAGACTGCGGGCCGGAGCATCCATCTTACTCCGACCATCAACTGGTCAACTGGAACATGTCTTGGTACGTGCAAACAACATGCTCCGAACAATCTCAACAACTGACAAGATGGATGTTCTACCACCAGGCGGTGCAGTCTCTTGGCAGGATCGAACACATACCCGTATGCAGTTACGGAGGTCGCCAGTATGCGTGTTTCACAAATCCATCGCGCGCGCTGACGCTCCACCTCACCGAGTGCCGACTGCAACGTGAGGCAGTCCCAACGGCAGTTGTGTGACCGGCACGAGCGGCAATTGAATGCACCGCACGTTTCCATTACGTTGCGAGCTTCAATGGGACTCTGTACTCTGTATCCTCTAACGCAACCGTTTGACATGCTGCTGTACAACCTAGCGGTCAGTTGACCGCGACTGTCTTGTCTCACCCCTATCTGCATACGTGCATGCCTGCCCGGTAAAGGCGTTTAGCGAAACATCTCAATGGCAGAAGGAAAGACGCCGACGGGACGGCGCAGGCGATGCTTCACCCAGTCGGGCCAGCCATCACAGGCATCATAGCATGACATTGCTGATGGGCGCGTGCGTCGACAGCATTTCAGAGGTGTCGTGAACTTGAGCGGAAGCGCACAGGCCGCCGCCACCAACTGCTCAAACTCACTGATCACTCACAACAACACCAGTCATCAGCCTCTATCCACTCCGCCTCGCCAGCTGTTGTGACCATGGAGACCATGGAGCGTGACCCGCTGGACTTCCTCGCAAGTCAGCGCTATGTCGGTGGCGTTCCCCAGCAGCGTGACCTGATCCCAAGTATCTGCTTCCTATCATTTGTGAGTAGTGCTGTTTGCGTATGTCCGGCTGGCGGCTGATGCGAGACAGCATGTGCTGCTACTTCTTCGACGGTTCAAGACAGACGAAACAGCATGGCCAATCTTCCAGGCAATACGTATGGCGACGTTCGTCTTGCGTTTGGGACTCGCCGTGTCATGGTGGGGTTCAGGCATGCAATTAGCCCTCAGTAGGTGTATTGTGAACCTTACGGGGGCAGGACTCACACACTAGTTATTGAGACGGCCATGATCGGTGTTGGGTTCTTTGCACTCGCCGGGGGCGCGATTCTGTTTCGCTTCAAACTCAACGCAGCGGCCCATCCTCGACTGCGCGATGCCAGGACCGGTCTGACAGTCAGCCTCGCCATTGTCCGCTGGCTGTTTTTCGCATGTGTGGCCATCGAGCTTGCCGCCGCCGCCATAATGGGTGTATACCTGTACCACGACGAGCCGCAGCTGAGGGATACGCCCCGCATACTCAGGCGCGCAAGCAGCATTACGGGAGTCATCGTCGCTGGCACCGTGTTCATCATGTCATTCAGCACAATCCACTCACAGTCCATGAACCGTGCGTGGCCTGGTGTCGCGGTCGGAGCGGCCACTGGCGCCATATTCGTCGCCGCGCTGTTTGCGGTCATTGCCACGCACGCTGGAGTACATTGGGTGACATATTACATTCTTCACGCCGGTGCTGAAGTCTTTGCGCTCGGTTCAATGCTTTTTGTCCCGGGCGATTGGTACACGACTGGCTTTGTGCGACCATTGGCCTCGGACGAGGTCGCAACGGCGGAGGACGATTCCCAGAACAGGATATCTCAAGCACCCGATCAGAGTCTCATGTCTCAAACCCCCTCGCAGAACATGTCTTCAGCGCCTACGCAATACAGGTTTTCTCAAGGCCCGCCAGTCTTGCCCCCAATCAATCAGGAGTCGTCTTCTACGCCTTTGGTCTTTACGGTTTACAACGACGCAAATCGCCCCATCTCTACTTATGACCCTCCGATCAACACCAGTCTTCCGTCTCCTTCCCCAGCTCATTCACAACCGCTTTCCCCGCCCCTTGCGCCTCTCACGCCCATCAGCACATCGGAGAGGCGTTCCTCGCACATTCTCCACCCCGTCATCGACATGCAGCAGGCATCTGCTGTCCCGCCTGCTGCTCCTGCAACCCCTCTATGGGACGCAGGCAACGTCATTGCCCACGGACCTGGTCCACGCGCAGATACAGCATTGCCGACGGTACCAGGCGCCAACCCAGTCGTCACCACCATCCTACCTTGGTGGCAGCGACGTAGGGGCTAGAGTGCCAGTCGTTTCGCGATGACAGTTCATACCTTCCGCTTGTGCGAGGTCGAGGCGACGGTTTCCACCTACGATAGATATAATGCCGTATGCAGATGATCTATCTCTTGCGATTTATGTTCTATAACCTGGCCTGAGATGACACTTTGCTCGTCCCTGCCTCTTGCGTCGCGCGCTCACGTAGCGCCTTGCGCAAGATCTTGCCAGCAGGTGACTTGGGAATAGCGTCGACCACGACGATGCCGCCGCGAAGCTTCTTGTGGCTGGCGACACGCGCTGTCACCCACTCGGCGATGTGCTGTACCACTGCGTCCGATCGGCGCTCCATTGCTGTGTTGCGCAGCACAACATATGCGCGCGGTAGTTCTGTAGCCTGCGCAGCATCGTATACGCCGATGACTCCCGCGTCGACTACCTCTGGGTGCTGCAGAAGCAGAGCTTCGAGCTCAGCAGGGGGCACCTGGAAACCCTTGTACTTTATGAGCTCCTTGACGCGATCGACTACCTCGTACCACCCGTCGGCATCACGCACAACCACATCGCCTGTGCGGTACCAGCCGCCGCGAACGACAGCGGATGCAGTGGCAGCCGGGTTGCCGAGGTACCCCTTCATGACGGTTGGTCCGCGCACCCACAGCTCGCCGCGCTGGCCAACACCGACGTCGGCACCGGCTTCACCGACAATGCGAGCTTGGTACGTAGGCAGAAGCTTGCCGCACGTAGCAACCGATCCTGGACGGACCGCAAACTCCTCGGCATGCGCTGTCGTCACCACCGGCGACGTCTCCGTGTTGCCGTACGCCTGAATCATTGTAACACCCGGAATGAGCCGCGCGAAAGCTGCGGCAATCTCTCCACCAAGCGGTGCCGCCCCGGAGACAACTGTGCGCAGTGATCGCAAGTCGTACTGCGCAACCAGCTTCGAATTCAACAGCGTCACGACGATGGGGGGCACGATGAGCGCGTGCGTGATGGCGTACTGCTCGATCGCAGCAAGAGCGGGCTGCTCCTGGAACCGCGGAAGCACAACGACCGGACATCCTCGCGAAAGTGGTTGCAGAAACACCATGCCCAGCCCGTAAATGTGGGAAAATGGCAGGACGCCAAGCACGACATCTGTGCCGCTGAAGAGCTGCCGAGAACCCGCATTGAGTGCTTGCACCTCGCTGGTCAAATTGTGGTGCGTCGTCTCTACGCCCTTGGGCAACCCGGTTGTGCCCGATGAGTAACACAGCACCGCAGTGGCATGTGCGTCCACACCGTCAAAGCGCTCAGCCTCCCCGCGCTCAAGAAGGAGATCTCGAACAGCGTGGTGCTGATTATTGCCTGATTGCAAAAGGAGCACAATGCGAGTGGCCGGGAGGTGTCTGTCCAACAGTGGCTGTGCCTCTTCGAGGACCGGAAGGAGAGAGGCGTCGAGGAAAAGCAGACCTGCGCCCGAGTCGTTGATCTGGTGCGCAATCTCGCGTGCAGAACTGCCGCCAGCATCACGCTCCCACACAGCATTTACTATGCAACGTTGGCTGGAGAGATTGTGATTCCAGCCGCGAGGCAGCCGAAAAATGCGGTGGCCCATTCCAGTGAGTTCAGGCCCCACAGACACGCAACGTCCCCACGCCTGAGGCCGAGCTCACGCATTCCCGTGGCTAGACGTAAAGCTCGGTCTTCAACATCACCACGCCTCAATATGCGGCCGTCCAGCCCATCGATGTACGCAGGCAGCGATCTGTCGAATGGGTTCAATGGCGAGCCTCCGACTACATCAGGGAAAAGGTAATGGAAGACGCTCAAGTTTGGCAGGAAAGGCTGTGGGTAGTCGCTCTCAAATATGATGGCGGGCGGCGCTGCCGCTGTGGCCGAGGCGGTTCCAGCAGACAAAGACATGGTGAGTTTGAAGAGAGGAGGTAAGACTTGCCATCGCATCACGCTTTAAGAGAATGTCCGAGATACTCCGCTTGGCCCTCGGTAGAACATCTGCCTTGTATGCTGCCGAGGCGCCGAGGCGCCGAGACGCGCCGGTGTTGCCTTGGACCAGTAGTAGCATTAGTAGTGATGTTCTATTGAGGAATCCGACATGCGATGGCGCAACACTTACATTAGTCGTGTGCGCACGCTCGATAACGCCATTGACGGAGGGATGTTGTATCTCCGTCGGCCGTCAGTGCCAGTGTCGCACGTGATCACCTTTGTTGACAAAGTACAACGTACAATGCCTTCCCGATTGTACATCAGGCGCAACCATCGGCCATCATGAGCCCTCTGACGCACGCTGGAGAGGACGTGAACCTTCCGAGGACGTGAACCTTCCGAGCACTCCGCATGCCGAGCACTCCGTACAATGATGGCTGGTCCACGGGCAGCACGGCTTTAACCACATACTGCTCTGCACATATTGGTTATACAAAACGGATCACTTGACGCGTCGAAGGCTCCTACCTGACGGTTGGTGATGTGATCACTATGATGCGTAAATGTCGCTGACGGCGTGCTCGACGTTTGGAAAAGGTCATCAAGCAAGAACCATCAAGCAAGAACAACCGGGTTTTCCGGTGTGTTTTGCATCCCTATCACGTGCGTCCCGTCTGATCATTCCACAAAGCTGATGCAAATGGCGCGCAAGGAGAGGCCGGACAATCCGGACAAGGCCTGTCCGCGAGCTGGCGGAGGGCACAGATGATCGATGAGTGGGAGATTGCGACGCGTGACACGAAACACGGCAGCAGTGGCCCATGACTGAATAGGAATTGCGCACACATGCAGTACAGTACGTACAGTACAGAATGCGATCTGCCCTGAGTTCGTGTTTTGTTTGTGCAGCCGCAACTTGCACAACACTTGCTGTAGCCCGACACGGCCATCAGGAAGCAGAGGTGCATGGCGGAACGCAAAAGGTCTAGACCATCCATCATCCTCTGACGGCCCTGACAATGATTCGGCATCCGTCTGCACCGGCGTGCACATAGTTCCCCTTTGAACAAAATCAATGTAACCCGCAAACCTCCCACATCGGTGTGTGAAAGGTCTCCGGATCTCCGGTCTGTTCGCACGCACAGACCGCGTCTCACGCTTGTTGTGCGCACACTGATCGTTTGTAGTGTGAGGACCGAGGCCCGCTTGGCCCGAGGCCCGAGGGAAAAGCTGTGCCACGTGATCCTTCGGTCTGCCCAAAGCATGCAAAGCAGTGCCGATTATCGTGAGGTGTCCTATGTGTGGAAATAAATGGCGCAGAGTATGTATGCAGTAGTAGTAGTGCCGTCGACGACGAGAATGGCAAACATTAAGGGATGCCAAGACCAGACGTCACCACGACTAAAAGCGCTACAATCTGGAGTCGTGGCTGACCTCGGCCGACACGGCCTGGCTCGTCGTATGACAACTGGTTCTGGCGCTGGCGCTGCAGGGCCGAATCACACGGAGCATTGCGACTTGCAGAATGATCTGGTGCTGGTCGTACTGGTGCGTAACCGTCGCCGATAGCCGGAACTGCGCTCTGATCGCAGGGCGCGCGACCCCAGAGGCCGTGTGATTGCCCTGTCCTAGGCACTTCTCAAGCGTTGCCGTGACAGCTGTGGCCAATCTGTGGCCGAAAGCCATCGGGTCCTACGCGGCTGACCTAGTAGCTAGTAGCTAGGAGGCACACCTCTTCCGCCCCGCTCGGTGCCTCACGCGCCTGTTTTAGTAGTGCGAGGCAAAATCAAGGGGGCCAGGTGCCGTGCGTCGTCCGAGCGAGAAACCAACGGCTCCAAGTGCAAATGGCCGCGTCTCATCGGCATGTTTTATGGAGCTATGGAGCACCGGGGGCCCAGGAGGAGAGGAAGAGAGGAGCAGGGGAGAGGGGAGAGGGGATCCGCATCACACAGCATGCACAGACCACTCGTAGTAGTGGTGCACACACATCGCTGAGCGAGACATGTCATCACTCATCAGCCTTAAAGGCCGCACTCCCACCAAGGCATTTTGACATAACCCCTCATCGTCCTGCCAGGCTCATCTCCGTCTTATTCCTCATTCAACTGCTTTGTCATTCCTTCGAGCTCCCTGCAGTATGCTCGCTACTACGATCATCGCTCTCGCCTCCCTTATTCCAGCTGCCCTCGCTGGCGGTCGTGGTGGCTACCATGGCTACCCGTGCGAAGAGGACACCACGGTGCGTGAAGCAAGGCCGCTACATACCTGTAGCCCTCGACCTGTAGCCCTCGCTAACATGCCAGGCCATTGTCATTCTCTCAGGCAAGGGCGAGGCAAAGGGCGCCCTCACCTTCACGCAGAAGGCCCGCTCATCTGATGTTTCCATCAAGGGCCAGGTGAGTCGCTTATCAACACGGGGTGGTGGCCACGCCACCACACCTTATTGTTCAAGCTGTCGATCATCTTGCTCACGTCCACACAGGTCACCGGTCTCAGCCCCGGTCTGCACGGCTTCCATGTGCACCAGTCGGGCGACACATCTGACGGCTGTGCGTCAATGGGTGGTCACTACAACCCGTTCAACAAGGCGCACGGCGCACCGGAGGACGCCGTCCGTCACATTGGCGACCTGGGCAACATCCAGGCTGGCCCAGACGGCATCGCCAACGTCGACATGACCGACCAATTCATCAGTCTCTGCGGCAAGCGCACCATCTTCGGCCGCGGCTTTGTGTGAGTGGAGGTTTCACGACAACGACACATGTCCATTGAGAGGCTAACGGTCGCCAGCATCCACGAGGGCGAGGACGACCTCGGCCGGGGCAGCTTTAACGACTCCAAGACTACTGGGCACGCTGGCAACCGCGCTTGCTGTGGCATCATGTGAGTGTGTGTGTGTGTGGGTCACTACTCTCCTCCTACATTGGCCTTAGCCGTAAATGCCGCGCTAGATGTGGGCCCCGGTTGAATGCTTGTATTGCGCCATTCCCCAGGTTTATCGGAGGCATTCCGACGCGTCGTCTAAGCCGCTAGGAATAAACAACGCCTTGCTTCCGCGAGCTGGTACAACCCCTGGCACGTCAACACCACATCCCCTTTTCAACCCCTTCCCAACTAAAACAAATTCTTCAGACTCGCTAACCCTTCAGCGCTGTTCCGGCCCCTCCGAAGAAGTAATCGCGTCCGCCGACAGCACCACCGGGCAGTCCCTGTCCCTCAACCTGGATGAACCCACCAGTATTGGGTTTCAATAGAGCAGTATTACCTTGTAAACAAGCGGGTCGTGTTGTATACATCACCTCCCGCATATGCTAGTGTTTCGTGTGCAATGGGAAGCACGTTCTTTTGATTGTGCCAGACCTGGTCGCTCCTGGGCATCCATCGCTTCATGTCGGTGCTCATCGGTCCAAGCAAGTGCTCAATCATGCGCTTTAAGAATCTGTCGTTTTGGTTAGGTCTCGGTAAAGTTTACGTGCTTCGGCAAGGTCTACTGGGCTGTTGTTAAGCAGGAATGAATGCTCGTGGGAATAGCGGGCTGCATTGTGTAGTGACTCCATCAACAAACCACGCAATTTATACAACGCCTTCTTTATGTCCATACAGACTCAATAATAAACTCCACGCGCCTACGAAACTCGCCACAGTGAATCGCTTGTTGCCAAAACACCGTTTACACGCGATGCCTCTGGTCACGAGAATCACGCAGCTTAAATGGAGTTATCGGCACAGGCCCAAGGGGGATTAGAAGACCCAGTGTCGATGAGACCAATGACGGCGGCGTACATGCCGCCGATGATGAAGAAGAGGCCACACGCCATGACGAACACGTTGATGGCCAGCATGATGACGCTGCGCTCATGCTTCGGCGCATAGCGCCAGTTGTCGTGCCACCAAATGAGTGGGAAAACGACAATAGTGGTCTGGGGTGTGAAGAGCGAGCCAATCAAACCGACAATGGCACCGAAGGATCTGCTTATTAGCACAACTACATTCGAGAGATCAAGCAGATGGTGACTTACGGGATTGCACTGGCGAGGATGTAGGCAATAACCATGGTTACAGTCGTGCACCCAAACCAGGTAATCCAGTGGCGCTTGGTCGGCTTGGAAATGTGGGTGGTGCCCTGGAGGATGCGGACGAACACAAACTTGGCAGCAATGTGGGCGTAGATGCAAAGAGTCACCAAGAGGGCCGGAATGGCAATGCCGTAGCAGACGCGCTTCATGAGAGGGCCGGCCGAGCCGAGCGCCGGCGTCGACACGTACTGGCCGCAGAAGTGGTAGACCACGGATCCGATGATGATGTACAGGACGCAGCAGAGACCAATGCTGATGAACATCATGCGGTTGTGCTTGCGGGGGTCACGCATTTCGGAGATGATACCCCAGTACGTGGGCGTCGCGGCGTACGCATAGAGCACACTGGTGATGGCCGAGATGCCAGACACGGCGTTGGCCTTGGCAACGACTTTGAAGTCCCTGTCCCAAGGCGCGGGCGGCTGCGGCGCGGCTGCCGGACGGTCGTTGACGCCGACGGCAACGGTCAGGGTGAGCACGGAAGCGAGGATCGACACCATGCCAACCCAACCGAGCCACGTGATGTTACCCAGGGTCTTGATCGAAGCCAGCATCCAGCCAGCAATCGCAGAAACAGCAATGAAAACGGCCGTACACGTGCCATGCAAGCTAACAGCGTTGAGAGCCGTCGAGACGGCAACAATGGCGGACGCGCAGACAAAAATAAAGTTAATGGTGAAGATGGCACTGAAGATCTCACGACCCAAGCGGCCGAACAGCACCTCGCCAATGTCGCCATAGCCGTAAACGTGGGGGTGGTTCAGCTTGAAGCTCTGAATGTACGTCGCCGTGTACGCGACAAGCACCGCGATCGCCACGAGCAGAATGATACCGGGGACAATACCAATGTCCTTGAAAACGAACGGCACTTGAAGGATGCCCAAACCAATGTTGGCCTTGGTCATGAGGACAAAGGTACCGCCAAGACCGACCTGCCATTAGCCAGGGTCCCGAAATTTTCTACCAGGCGCAGGTAAAACTGGCACTTACACTTCGGAAGTTGGGGCCATCGCCATCCATGTCGCCGAAAACGGCGTCCGTAATGACGCCCTCCTTGCCTGTGTCGGTGACCTCGATGGCATGTGCTGTCGCCCCAATCTTTCCCGTCTCCCTGGTGCCACCGGCTTCAGCGTGCTTGACATCGTTGCTGTAGTGGGAGTTCGCGTGGGCCGCCTTCTCGTCGGGATAAGATGATTGTTGAGTGATGTCTGCCATGTTGGACATGTTGGAGCTGCGCTGGAGACGAGCCGATTTAGCGTTCTGCCCACAGAGATCCCCAGGACGTTAAACAGATAATTGCTGGAATGTAACGCGCCGGCGTTGCAACAGTGGCGCCAACGATATGCCAGGCGTTTGATAAACAGTGGCAGTTGAGCGTGTGAGGAAGTGAGATGGTAGGAAGCTTGGGGTTGATGACGTTCAAGTATGGTCTGACGACTGACTCGAACGGCTACGAATGGGCTGGCAGCCTGCGCTGTTGTCACTTTTCGCCTGGCCGGACCGGGAGGCGGCTAGCCCCACGGGCGGAACTGGGGCAACATTCTGTGGCGACGGTGGTCCGCCGCCGTTGTGGCAGGTGAGCTAATCCACGGATCAGCACCCGTGTCCGTCCCAGCTCCTGAAGTGATGTTCCTGACAACAACTTTAACGAATGTCCGAAATGTGCGCTTCCCTTCGGGTGTCGTGAATCGTGGAGTACCAGTTGGAAGGCGTGGCGGGTATAACTTCAGCAACTCAGCGATGGCATCGTTGACTCCACAACGTCTTCACCGGCGGGTCTTGTGCCTGACAATTAAAGAGACCCGCAACTGCCGTGAGTGCCGGCAGGTGGTGGGGCACAAGACAGTCCTCAGTTACCATCAACTCTCTCAGCTGACTACCACTAGCCGCACACCCCTGACGACCACGTCAATTGGCAAAAGGCTGCCCACATACAGAGCACATGTCAGTGACGGTAAGGAGGAAATGCGACCGGAGAGGCAGGTCGGAGTTGATGTAACAAAGATCCGAAGTTTTTCCCCGGGTGGAGTTTTTATACTCACCAAACTTTCGCAATTCTCAACGTTGATTTCTTCAACTCATATTCCAGCTAGTATATCGGCTAGTATGCTCGCTTGTCACTTTGCAGAGACGCGGGAGAGCGGGGTTCGACTCCCCGGTTGGAAGTGCTTCGTTTTTGTTGCCCTGGAGGCTTTGCGTGGCGACTCGGAAGGCCCCCTCGACGCGTGCGACGACGAAAGACGGGTCGCGCGCTGGCGTCGAAGTTTCAGGGATACACAGGGATCGACGTCCGTCCACATGTGCCCAGGTCTGCGTCGGCTCGAGGCTCGCCAGTCCTCAGCGCATGAGCAGCACATTAGGGAATGGCCAAGCCTCAGGAATTCCAGAGATTCAAAAGTGGGCAGACGCAAAACCCCTGCGACTGGCAGCATCAAGCGACATATGCAGCGCTTCGCGAGCCCCAGTATGAAGTTGCTTACCGCCCCCAGCAGCCTAGGCACATCATGAGGCTCACATCGATACCACCTGGACATAATCTACGGCATGGGCCTCATACCAACATACCCCATGTTACCAGAACCGGTCGAGCAGCCGGTGTAACCGGCCGTGGGTAGACGGTGACGCGGGGCTCTTTGGAGTGGACGATCCCGTCGAGGGCAAGCTTCGCTTTCTAGGCGGTAAACCGTCGCCAAGAGCGATCGCCGCGCTGCCGGCAATCGCAAAAACAAACGGTTCGTCTTCGTCGTTGTCGAAAAGCTTGTCTGCGAAGCGGACACGGGCAGCGGGAACGTCTGTCCCCGCATCGAGGCGCCCCAAAAGGGATCCCTCAGCACTCCCCCAAGAGTACACCTTGCCTTTGTCGGATAGCGCTACCCAATGCTCCGAGCCGACTGCAAGCGCGACGATCTTGTCGTTGGGCCTTGGCGTCTCCCACATGGAGTGCTGGGGTATGGGATTGCACCCTTTGAACGGGAAATGGCGGCCCATAGCCGGCCATGGCTCAGAGGAGAAGACAGCAAATGTGTGGGGCCCAGCGACAAGGGACGTGTTGTCGGGACGCGAGAAACTTGGTAGCTGGTGGAAGTTAGATCGCTTTAGCACTTCCAGGCCGACTCACAAACTCCCACCGTTCGCTCGCCACTAACACTAGCCACACTTCACCATTTGCTTTGAGGGCAAGGCAGTACTGCCAGCCTGTGGCGATGTCCACAACACGTTCACCGTCCTCATCACTGTGTCCCGAGGTGCCACATTGTGTGGCCATTTCTTCCCACCGTCGCTCAAAATCCTCCGCCGTGCACCTATCCTGCTGGGCAGTGTCCTCCCACCCATCCCAGTCTTTGCGGCGTGGTGGTGCTGAGAGGCGTACTGGCGTCTCTGGGTCACGCTGGACCATTGCAGGATCCCAGGAAAGCTCAACGTGCCGCACCCACAGCTCCCCGGAGGCCGTTAGCGCTACCAAGTACGCAGCTGTGACCGCAACTTTCACTGCAGGAGGAATAGGAATGAGACGCTGACCGACTCCGTGCTAGGTGGTTAGCCTCAACGTGTCAAGGACACGCAGGTCGCTCACCCTTTCAAGCGCCCATGTCTGTCCCTTGGCGTCGAGCGCCGCGTACCATGTTGCGCAGCCTGCCACTGACCGGACCGAGTCTCCCATCCAGATGCGGCTCGGACGGCCGGGCACTGCGCGTCCTCGGTCCCATTCCCATAGCGATCCATCCTCGCCGCACGTGATCAAGCGCTGCCCAACACTCAGAACGGAGATGAGCGGTGGATATCGCACGAACCTGCCGTCAGACGATACACTTAGGAGCCCACGCAGTCACACACGCACCTGAACGTGACCTCGACTGGTTGCAGAACGTCCACTGTACGACCAGAAAAGCCAAGAGTATGGCTCAACGGTGCCCCGCCCAGCAAGCGCTCGTCATGCGGTCCCCACGAGAAGAGACGAGGAAACCGCAGCCCAAAGTAAAGGCGAGAATAAAGGCCCCCTGGAGGATCATGGCGCAGATGTTCGGGGCAGTGGGTGTCTCGTTGAAGCTCCCGTCGCCAGTATGTATTCTATTGCCAGTCCGCGGTAGGGGTCAGTGCGTGGAAGCCAAGCCAACGCCAACTCGGAAAACGTTGCAAGGCTCAAGTCACAGCCATAGCTGCACGCACAGCCTGGGAAAGGCAGACAGTGTTTCCCGCAGCAATGATTTTACAGGCCTCACAGCTCTCCACCGCTGGTACTTACAGCTGAATAGTGGAGCGTACGACAAGTGAGCGACAGAGCCAAGAGATCGGCGTCGGGAGTGAGCGGCGCAAGCGATGTATGAAAGACCACGTCTGGAAGTGACACAAGCGGCGAGCAATTCGTCCTGCTGATGGAGGCGTCGCATGCAGCGTACGATCCCATGCTTGAAAGGGGAATAACGAAAGAGTGAAGTGGACAACGCTCGAAAGGGATGTGTGGTCTGTTCTCAACTTGACGACTTTGGATGGTGGCGTAAGTGGAGCCCCATGTCTGGAGTCGTGGTGTCGTGGTTCCTGCGGGCTCGATCACAGGTGGCGACAATCAGCTCCACAGCCGTCGACGTGCCGTGACTCTGCTGCAGCTCAATGGAAAGTCGACTGTGTCGACATCCCAGGATGGGCTAGATGGGAGCTGATTCAATGGCTGTGACTAGTACAACAGTTGCTGCATACGGCTTTGCGACCAGAACTACACCAGACTACAACCTGGCACGTTCAAGCATGCCGGCATCTGGGTCGGATTCGAATGCAATGCGTTGGTCCATCTTGTGCACCTCAGTCCACTCCTGCTTTAGAGCCTTGACTCCGAAATGCTCGCTGACAAAGCGCGACGCGCACGCTGCAGCAACATCGTTCCCGTCCCTCTCCGCGTCCGCAATAAGCAGGGTCGCGCACACAATGTCGCCAATCGTCTTGACCACACACCGCGCGTCGTGCAGCAGCTCCTCCTTATCCTGAGGCCACGCCTGCGCCTCGTTCCACGCGCGAAGGATTGCCTCCCGCTCTACGGCAAAGCCTGTGGCCTCTCCCAACACGCTCTTGAGCCATCGGTCCATAGCCTGTGTGCACCCAGCTCCAACCTTGCCTCGAAGCACCTTTACGGTGTCGGTTGAAAGAACATCGGTCGTGCCTTCCCAGATTGGGAAGATGTTGACGTCGCGGAACATGCGGGCAATGTTGACTTCGGGGGTTTCGTTGTTTTCCAGAATACCGACACCCCCAAGCGCCTCCATGCACTCTTGAAGGCCGTGGACGACATGTTTCGTGTTATACGCCTTGGCGACAGAAGTCAAGAGGCGAAGCAAGAGATGGGCGTCCTGGGCATTCCGCGGCACAAAGTTGGCCGTGTACGTCTCAGTGTTGTCCGCACCAAGAAGTGCGGCGAGGAACATTGTGAAGAATGTGTCTGCGCGGTGCCGTACAGTCACGGTCGCCAGGGTGCGGCAGAAGAGGGGGATCTGGCGAAGTACGTCGTTGGGCGCCTGGCGCGAGGGGAACGTTCGAACTCGAGCGAACGCCCGCGCAACGCCTAAGCCGCGGCCGAGGTATCCGTTGGAGCGAACTGCATTGTGGAAGCGAGTGACATTGAGCACTGTTGCGATCACAGCCACACCTCGCCCATCGTCGCCCACCAACCAACCACGCATACCCTTGAGCTCGAGCTCGGCTGTTGGCAGCGCCTTGGTGCCCAACTTGTCCTTGAGACGTTGGATGCGGATGCCGTTCATAACCAACTCGCCAGAAGCGGTCATGCGCCGCGTGGGAGCATAAAAACAGGAGATCCCCTTAGCAGTGTAGGCCAAGATGAGCGCACAACCGCAGTCGGTTGCCGAAGAAAACCACTTGAAGCCGTCGATTTCGTATGGGCCCAGTGGAAGGCCGTTTGGGTCGGTCTCGCCCCCGCCGTCGTGACAACCAACCCCGACCCAACGTGCGACCGTTTGGGTACCCTTTACATCCGAGCCTCCCCGCCGCTCAGTCATCCACTGGCCCGACGTCCATCCCCATTGAGGGTCCGGCGACATGAGCCGCTGAAGTGCAGATTCGAGAGCCGCTTCCCGCATCGCGTGCAGCTCGACGGGGTATGCTGAAGAAGGTGGACGCAGCAGGTCAGTAGCAATGACGGACACAGCGCCGTCCTGCATGCCAGATGGGCACACTGTCATCGCCGACGATGGGCACCAGAGAAAGACCTTCATGGCCTGCACAATGCGCGCTTCTGCGCCCAGGCGGGGGTCGTATCCTGTCGTGACGATTCCTTGCTCACGAGCAATGCGCAAGAGCTGCTTCCACCCGTCGGTGGTCACCAGTGTGTCGGCATCCTGGCTCGAGCCCCATGTTGTGAAGCCGTTCCCACGCAGCGTAGGGGTGTTCTCCTCAGCATCGACGACATATCCCATGACCTCCGGCGAAAGAACGAGTTCACCGAGGTTGTCTAGCTCTTTATTGACCTTGGCGGCCGTGTCTTTCGACAGAAACATCGCAATGCTACGTTGAAGTGCGGCATCCTCTCTGAATTGGTTCAGTACCTTCGGTGGCGTCTGAAAGAAGCCCGTGTAGCTTGTGGCAGGCGTGACGGTTGCCATCTTTTAATGGAGAACCTGATGTACCGAGACAGTAGTCACTTCAGAATGTGTTATAAAGCAAGCAAGCGAACGGAGTACTCCGAAGAGCGGCACATGTTCTCGTAACCACAGATGTCGTAGCCGGTCAGACATTGAACTTACTCCTGGGTTATCACAAGGCGGTGAAGTCCGCTCCATGGCGCATATACTGGGCGGGTCGGACAACTCGGCCAAAGCCGAAAGCCGGCCCACCAGGTGCTCGGCCGCGGAAATGCTTCAGGTAGGGGTATTAATACATACATACATACATACACAGATGTATTTTATACAATCATTGCAACGCTCGCCATCGCATTGAACGCTGCCAACCGCTCACAAGAGTCCCATGATGAGTTGCATAAAAAGAACCAATTCGCACTTTCTAATCTTGACACGACGCGGTCTACAGCTTGGCAAACGCTGGATCACGCAGGACAGCGAGCTCACTCCTCCGCAGGTCAGCGAGAGGCTGGTATGTGCCATCGGCTTGGAGACGTGCAAGATGGCTACGGGTGATACCGTTGATGGTGCGGCAACCGGCGAGTGACATGGTGATGAGCAGTTCCTCTTCAAGGAGCTTCACACCAAGGCTGACGCCCTGTTCGCCGTTGTACTGCCGTTAGCGAACGCCGCGCTTTCTAAACGTACTGCCAGTCCCCAAATAGGAATCCGACCAACCCAGCAGTACTCGGCACCCATCGCGATGGCCTTGAAAATGTCGCTGCCGCGGCGGATACCGCCGTCAAAGTGGATTTGGATACGCCCTTTAACAGCGTTCGCTATGCTTTCGAGTGCATCGAACGTCGAGATGGCCCCGTCCAGCTGGCGTCCACCGTGGTTGGAGACAATGATGCCAGCGACGCCAGCGTTGGCCGCCAAGATTGCGTCCTCGGCCGTCAGGATACCCTTGAGATAGACGTCCATTGTTGTGGACGCAATAATCTTCTTGACCTTATCCCAAGTGAAGGCAGCGTCGTAACTGCGACGTGGGTCGCCGTCATCGAGGCCCCCAGAAGCGACACCCGGGGGCAGGTTCGGGAACCGAAGATGGCAAGGAAGGCAGAAGTTGTTTCTGTACTCGTTGAGACGACGGCCGAGAATGCAGCAGTCCACTGTGAGAACCAGTGCACGACATCCGGCCCGTTCTGCGTTTCGCACAATAAACATGTTGGACTCCCAGTCTTGTACCATGCTGAGCTGCATTCCGTACGCGTTGCCCATACCCTCGCCTTGCTTTGTGACGTCTGCTACGGCCGTGGTCGACCATGTGGAGAGGATCATGTTGATGCCCGCGTTTGCAGCAGCTCTTGAGGTACCAATCTCGGCATCCTCATGCGCCATGCCATGCATGGCTGTGGGTGAGAAGCCAACAGGCAGTCTGACCTTGGCACCAAAACAGCTTGTAGACATGTCAACGTTGGCCACGTCAACACACACGCGTGGGCGCAGCTTAACTCGGTCGAAAGCGGTCACATTGTCGTTCAGACTACTCGTTAGCAACGGCGGAATCCAGTGGTGCTCACCTCAGAAGGTCCATGGCACCTTCGTTGTAGTACTCCGCTATCGCCTGTGGCAACCTCTTGGTGCCTTCTCGTTGCAGGTCCTTGATACTAAAGACGAGCGCATCGTGGTTAACCCCGCGGTTCATGTTTCCCAGACAAAGCAGTAAAGACAGTACGTCGCCGGGTTAGAGAGGGGTTATATGTGTTTGGGCGAAGGGACTAAGTGGGCACAGGCTCAGTTCGATAGCGCCATGCCCGCTACAAACGAGGCTTCTTGTCGCTACCCCCCGCAGAATATGTACCCACGTCAAGACTCAGTTCCGCAGTGGCGTTTGGCATGAGAACGGTGTGCTGGGAAGGGGTCTGGACTCGTTGTTGTCGGAGTCACCGCCATAACGGACCGACGTTTGATTGCCGACTCTGATCACCGACATCGGCCGTTTTAGCCTCCGACGTCAGTGGGCGGAGTGAGAGCCGTGTCATAATACGCCTGCCAGGATTAGCACGCCCTCCGTGCTTATCGCAGGCTTCGGGACAATGCCATTTCGCAATCAGGAGCGCCGTTCGCCATGGAGGACGGGGATAAGTACCTTAGCGGATATATCCTCCTGCTCATCAGGAGCATGTACAGCCCACACTGCCCGGCCAAGTTCCTGGCGCTGCAGTCATCGACACCTGGTATCATCACGACGGGTAGATATACACTCGACCTACCCGAGTGTCGAACTTTGGCAGACACTGCGCCCTCTCAACGTTTCTGATATTGATTCATTCGTTCTTACTACACTACTAACTGCCCCAACTACAACTTTAGACATCCACTGTCTCCACTTGTGCCCAAATCCCTGCTTTATGCCCGCTACCGCACTCCCTAAGCCCACATCGCCCCGCGAGTACCACCCCCGACTTAAACACTGTTCGAATTGTCGGCGCAAGAGAAGGGTTTGGTGGTAGAGCCGCCAGTCACGTTCTTGTTGATCTGCATGACACTGGCGTACCAGCCGGCGCCGATGACATACAGAGACATGAGGATCATGAGAATATTGAACGCGTGGAACATGAGGTTGAGCGGGGTGCGGGGCTTCTTGAGACGACGCGACTCGAAAATGAACATGGCGCCCTGGAGGGTCATGGCAAGCGGCGTGGCAAGGGCGGCACCAATGAGGGACAGGAGGTCGTCAAAGACGGGAATGGCCTCGGCCACAAGGAACGAGAGGGCGCCATTCAGGAAAACGACGGAGCTGATGAGTTAGTTCGGACGCTCAATGGCCAGTGGACAGGACTTACTACCACACAAGGTAGTGGGTCTTGGTAGGGTGAACGAGATGACGCGTCTTGCCAAGAATGCGAACGAAGAGGTACTTGGCGGGAAGGTGGACGAAGAGAACTGCACCGACGAGGAGACCAGGAAGGGCGAGACCATAGCAGATCTTCTTGAGGAGGGGACCAGCGGAGCCAAGCGCGGGCGAGGCTACGTACACGCCACAGAAGTGGTACATGAGCGAAGCCACAATCATGAAGGTGGTGATGACAATACCCTGGCAGGTGAGGAGGGCGCGAGTGTAAAGGCGGTTGTCGCGCATCTCAGCCACAATGGGAACGAAGTTGGGAGGCCCAGAGTACGTGAAGCTGATGCTAGCGAAAGTGGCAGCAACCTCGATGAAGGAGCCATTTCCGACAGTCACAACGCCAGGGCTCCAAGGGCCCTCCTTCGGTGCAAGGCCAGGGCGGTCTTGAACGCCAACAGCAATTGTGACCGTGATAATGGCGACCATGAGCGTGGTCATTCCGACCCAGGTGATCCACCCGATCTTGCCAAGGGTCTGGAAGGAACCGACAATGACAGCCACAGCGGCGGACACAAACACAAACACAACAGTGCAAGCGCCGTGGGTGCTAAGAGCATTGAAGGCCGTGGCCGACGCGAGCATCTGCGCGCCTCCGACAAACGTCAAGAAGAGCTGTGTGTCAGAGTTGGTCCCCTTTTGCCTTACACACCCATTGCATTGCGCCAACAAACTCGCCAAACATTGGGCCAACCATGATGCGTCCCACATCGGCGACCGAGTACACATCGGGATGAGACATCTTAAACGTTCCCACAATGTAACCAGACCCTAAAATTGTGAGCGCGGCACACCGGCCAAAGCTTACAAGTTGAGAAGAGACCGAACAGGAAGATGACAAACAGGCCGGGACCCATGCCGAGGACCATCAAGTTTGAAGGCTTTTACATGTCAGTGCCACATCAAGATTGCTTGCACAAACCATGGCGAGAACTCCGAGGCCAATCTGGCATTTGCACAGGAGAACCACAGTGCGAACCCTGTTGTTAGCAGGCTCGATCGAGTGCAAAGTAACGTACCACCCGAGGCCGCGGTAGTTCGGGCCCTCGCCGTCCAGCTCTCCCCAGACGTCCTGCTTGTCTCCTTCGTCTACCGCCACCACCTCGACATTGTCCGCGACGCCTCCCTTCTCGAGAGAGTTGACGGAAGCGTGATGCTCGTTGTCAAGGTCGACATTGGCTAGCTTGGTGTCCGACATCCTGGTCGTAGGAAAACGCGCGGTTAGTGTCCTGAAGGTAGAGACGACGGTCGGACGAGCCGAGAATTGTATCGCTTTCTTACACGCGCAAGATATACTTGAGACTGACTGGCGTTGCCCACCAGAGAGCGCAAAGCAGATCCTTGCGGAGATCAGGGGCTGGAGAGTGGCGAGAACTGCGTCGGCGTACGTCGCAGCAGCTCCGTCGCGACCGCAAGCTGTTCCTGTCAAGCATTCTGGAACGGTGTGGGGTAGTGGAACGGTGTCCGCGGGGTAAGAGGTGGGGTAAGAGGTGGGCCCTGAGAACGGTGTTGATAGCCAGCAATAAGTTAGCAGCCATTGGCCGCTGTCGAGTTTGGCAACACTGAGCGGTGTTTGCAGGTGTAATGCCAAGCAGGCGTGCAGACCATGTGCCTTGTTCAGTATCAAGTGGTGGTTTAGCATTCTCATGGACTCGGCACTGGACGCTTCGCCTTGAAGGCAAAACACCTGCCCACATATACTGGTCGTCAGTCATCCCGTGGAATTGCCAGTTGGCACATAAGCCATCGCTTCGGAATCCTAGATAGTGAGGTGGCAAATGAAGGGATAATGGCGTTAAGGAACAGGCGAGCTAAGCACCCTTGTTGCGGCTTTTAAGCAACGTCGCCAAGACCAAGGTGGTCTGCTGACACGAGCTGACGGCTCACGTTTGCTCGGTATCCATCAACCTTACACTTTCAGCGTCGCCCAAGCCATAAACGCAAGTGGGTTGGTGCCTGTGCATCAGGATCCCCACCGAGGGCTGCTGGCCATAGGGCTCTTGAGCCGTGTCAGTAGCTTATCGGGAGACAGTCGGTCACATGCAACTGGTCCATCCCCACCCCACATCAGGCCACTTCAGGAGCGACAAAGTGGGCGGGCCGGATTCGCGCTGTACGAGGGTAAACTCTCCGTTTGTTGTGAATGCGCGTGATTCTCACTCCCTCCTGACCGCCATCGCAAGTTTGTGTGATGGCCAGCACAGAAACGCCGAACGCGCCAGACGAGCGCGTCCGGTTCCTGCGTGCTTGTGACCGCTGCAGGTAAGTTGCGCACTCTCAAGACGCTCAGCGCTCATTCCCCACCCCAGATCGCGCAAAGTTAAGGCAGGTTTCAGCAGGTGAGGCACTATCGTGCTGACTTTCAGTGCGGCAACGAGAATCCATGCAAGAGATGCGTGTCGGCGCGGGCCGTTTGCTCGTTCTCCGGCGCCGGTGGCCCAATGCGCTCGCTGCTGAGCAACGATTCAACGTGAGCAGCCGCGTGAAGCATGCAGCGCTGACAGCGCAGGGCTGCTGTTGAGGAACCTCCGGCCAAGCGACGCAAGTCGGCTGCCCCAACTGCTTCGGCCAAGCGCCGTCAACGCAAGTAGACAATGCGTGATGTTGATGCTGACTTGTAGACTGGCTGGGGCCCGACTTTACAGCGCACTTCTTTCTGTCTCGCCATGGATACTCCCACCATGCTGGTACAAGTTCTGGGCTGCCATTGCTGTATGTTGTCTCGGCTGACGGGTACTGATTGTGTACAGGGATGTCACCAGGCGCCAGTTGGCACAGACCTCAGCGCCGCTTCCGCGGGCGGGGCCAGCCCAACCTGACTGGAACCAACTACAGAACATCCTTGGGAGTGGCTCATCCTCGCAGGACCGGGAGGACTTGGCTACTGCGGATGACCTGGAGTACTTTCCCGGACAACAGTCGGGACCAGAAGGAGCTGGCGACGAGCTTATCGGCAGCATCCCAGAGACGATCCCTGTCGGTGTGATGACGGACCTGTTGCGGATTTTCTTCCAGACGATACATCCGGTATGGCCAATCATTCACATCCCAACGTTCTTTGTGGACATGTGCAAGTGGGACGACCACGATTTTGCCGCGCTCGTGGTGAGCATATGCATGCTCGCATCGCGGTATTCTCAGGACGTCCGCGTGCGGAGTGATCCAGGTAGGCCCGCGTCGGGCATCCTCGATTTGCTGACCACAGCCAATGCCACCTCCGCTGGTGCGCACTACTACGAACTGTTCTGCAAATTGCGGCACGCGGCCGATGCCAACCGCGGGCGCAATGTCGTGTACGCCGTGCAGTCGCTCTTCTTCGCCTCCATGTTTCACTGCGTCGACAACATCCCTCATCCTGTTGCGCATGGCCTCTTTGCGGCGGCATACTCACGAATTCTCGATGCGGGACTACATCGCGTAATACCCCCCGGGGTTGGGGACAGCATTACACGGGAGATGAGGCTGGTGAGTTTAAACGTGAACTCTTCAATACGGGCCGCTGACCACAGCGAACGGCATGGGCTGTCTTCGTATGGGATAAGCAAATATCCATCTTTTGTGGACGACCACATATTTGCTATCTGTGGGAGACCGACGTTTCCCTACCAGAGCCTTTTGTCGATGCCGAGTCCGTCGCCTTAGAAGCCATGCCGGTGAACAAGGACCGCGAGTATGCAGCAACGTTCAAGCAGCTCATTCTCGTGTCAGCCATTGTTGAGGACGCCCTTCGCGCATCGTCGCATCACCCTTTCTGGAAGGACAACGACCTGTTGGTCGAGATTGTCTCGGGCGCCCGACCACATCTGGAGGACAATGCCCAACTGGGACGCGTAATGTCACTTCTAGACAAATGGAGGAGGTGAGCATTCGCACATTCATTCTCAATGATTGACCTGTAGGCGAGCACCGCCAGAAATTGGCAATGCTCGGCACAAGGACCGCCTAGGTCTTCTTCGCTATTCGATTGCCTCGGAGCAGGTCGCTAGCATTGACCAAATGTGCCAGCTGCACATTGCAGCGCGGCACTTACATCTCGAGACCGCATCAGGGTCACCTGATCCAGTCAAGCTTGAGAACCATCGTAGCGCTTTGCTCAACAACGCGAAGGAGCTCGTATCTCTTATTGTTCAGCTGGGTTCAGCCAGCCTGCTGTCCCAGTGTGACATTCTTATCGCGTACCGTCTGCTGTTTACTGGCCGGTTTCTGTTGGCATCAGTTTTGTCCGCGAGGGCCGACAAGCACGTCGCCCAAGCTGAGGAGGGAATCAAGATATTGCACGTCACTTCGGTAGCCCTGCACCACTTTGCGTCGCTCTTCCCAGTGGCCCTTGGCGCCGCAGAGGTTCTTGACGAGACCATCCGTGTCTGCCGTGTGCCCTTGCCGTCAAAGCGTCAACTCAGCGGTTATGCGTGGTATCGCCCTATCTCTCCCAATGCCGGCACTACCTCGCAGACAAGCCCAGCACAGGCGCCAAGCACTGGTAGTGCCGGTAACCAGCCACAACCTCTAACAGTTGAACAGCCCCCCAACCTTGACTTTGGTCTCGATGCTGTTGCGCCAGTCGACGGACTGGATTTATCCATCTTCGATGGCGAAGGCGGATACGGCACTGACTTCCTGTGGCTGCTTCCCAACAACGAGGCGCCTCCGCCGGGCTTGGATCCGGCACTCGCAGATGCGATCCCCGTGTTTCAGCAATCACCACACACAACGCCACCCAAGGCTAGCCCATAGCTCATAGATGATGCACCCTATGTTGTACATACAAGCTCATTAATCAAATGGGGCCACCTCTTGCCGATCTGAGACTCCACCCAACTTCCGCAACAGGTGCAGCAAAATGCACCGCATGATGAGAGATATGCCAGGACAAGCCAGTTCTTGCGTTGTCTCGGAACGACAACTCGCGGGCAAGCTTCTTCGGCAGTTGCGGTATCTCGGGCAACCGCGGGGTAATTGGAACGCACCTCCGCCACCTCGGTGAATCCGAGCCCTTGCCCATCTAAAGGGGTTTCGCTTGGCCGCGGGCCAAGCTGGTGTGGTTACTGCCTGCTGACTTAACAAATGACTGGCTTGTGGCTCATGCTAGCAAGTTATAGCATGCCAGGGGATCCAGAGCCGCAGTCGACTTCTACTGTACCGGTCTACGTGCGGCCCCCAACTCCCAGCAACGAAACTTGCGCAGAAGCAGTAGCACTATGACGGTCCAAACACAAGATGGCATGAGCAAGCGCACCTACCTCCGCAACGCGCTAAACCGTGGCGAGGCAGGCATTGGAATGTGGCTGACAATGCCTGGTGGGTAGCTGGCCAAGACGATTGCCACCATACCTGGCTTCAACTGGATACTTCTTGACGCCGAGCACGGGGCTATCACCGACAGCGACTACTACAATGTGAGCCGGTGAACACTGATTCCGACGTTGACAACAGCTCAACCAGCATATCACGGCCGAGGGCGTCTCTCCCATTATCCGCATCCCTTCTGACGAACCATGGATGATCAAGCGGGCTCTGGACTCTGGAGCCCACGGCATCATGGTGCCGATGTGCCACAACGCGGAGCAGGCCATCCGCATCGTGTCCTCGTCCAAGTACGCACCTAAAGGAACTCGCGGCTGCGGATCGCCTTTCACACAGCAGATCTTCGGTGTTCCCGAAGCCCAATACGAGGCCGATTGTAACGACAACCTTCTGACTATTGTCCAGATCGAGAGCCAAGAGGGTGCCGACAATGTCGAAAAGATTGCCGCCGTTCCCGGCGTTGATGTCCTCTTCGTTGGCCCGTTCGATCTCGCAAAGTCAATGGATGTTCCCTTTGGTGGTGATAAGCACGAGGCAGCCATTCAGCGTACCCTCAAGGCAGCCAAAGACAACGGCAAAAAGGCGGCAATCTTCTGTATGACGGGCGAGCAGGCCGCCATGCGCATCGACCAAGGCTTTGATGCCGCTTCTGTTGCCCTCGATACTGACTGCCTTACTCGCGAGCTGGGCCGTCAGGTAGAAGCTGTCAACAAGCGTAAGACAAAGACAGCCAAGACGTAGGCGTCTTCGGTATTCAATCTTGTCAGAATGCAGTGTTAGAAGGTCTAACAGGCAGAGCGTCCGTAGCTGTGGGCCATGCGACCTTTACCTTCTCAGCTTCTGATTCAATCATGGGGCTTGGTTCTCACGGATCCTGTAGTTTAACTTTGAGTACCTTGGCAACGACAACGGCCGACGCGTTCAGCAGGATAATGACGGAGCGACCATGCGCATCCACAATGGGTACCAGATTGTTAGCAAGAATAAGGCGCGTTGCCGTGGAGCGCAGGTCGCGATTCAGCGAAACGCTGCCCACATCTGGAGTTAGCAGCTTCGAGCTGCGGCCGAGAGAAACTGGTAACAAGCCTCTTTGGTTTGGCTTGGCATCAGCATGCTTCAGTCGCGCGTGAGACATTCTACTACACATGCGACGCGTTGTATGCATGTACGCATGTCCTTTGAGGGAGCTTACACCTGTGTATTTTGCCATATGCTTTCAGCCGCGAATGATTTGCTGGTTTTGGTGGTTGCCCACCATGCCAAGTCTGCTGAACAGACGGCGTGTCGGAGAGCGCGGCCGACGATGATCGTATTGGTCGTGCCTCAAGCGTATTTTTGGATCCCACCTGGAGCGGCCGAAAAGGCACCTGTGCATGCCGTAAGGACAAGGACATGCCAGTTGGACGGCATCGACGGGAGCAAGGGAGGAGAGGTGTAATAGGAAACCTGTGATAGGCTGGATGGAGATGGACAAGTCAATCTGGGTGTGCTGATTATCGGCCGAACTGATCTCTTGTTCCCGAAATCAAACCATGCTGCCCTGGCCACCCCGATCCTCGACGTCAACCAGCCAACCACGCAGGCGACATTACACACGACCGCGTTGACCACTCTGACAGCGAACGCCGCGCTCAGCGCACGACACTGCCGGGCTGGACGCGCACATCATTCCACGCAACCACACATCAGCACCGCTACTCTTGAGCGCTCTGACCATTTCGTGACGCGCCTGCATCACTTTGTACAAGTCCACTTACTCTGCACCACACTCCTCACACTTGAAACACGCGCAATACAGCAATGCTTGACGTCGGGCGCGACGTCGCCATCGATGCCGACGTTGCCCCACTTGAATTTGGGCTTGGGCGCGGGCCGGCACACTCGTTCTTCGGCCTTGGTGGCGCAGCCCCTTCGCGCATGTGTCTCAACGCGACGCACCTCGTCGAGTACGAGGACAAGCTTCTGCAAGGGTTTGCGGCTCAGTTCGACACCACCAAAAGCTTTGGCGAGGACGAGGCCAAGGAACTTGAAGACACGCTGTGTGCCGTGAGCTACAAGATCCTTGCCACTCTGTGCGATGCCAAAGCACTCGAGGTCGGTGATAGCGTAATCGCGTCACACAACTATGCGTTCCTCAGCTCGTTCTCCACGCGCGGCGGAGCAGAGTTCAAGGACACACGCGCGTTCCGACTGTATCGTAACTTGGCCACTCAGACGCGGCCGCAGTCGACCAACGGACGCGGCCGCCTTGTCGACAAACCGAGCCTCATCTTCTACGCCGAAGTCCCAGAGAACGGGGACATGTGGTCTGTCCTCGAAGGACCTAACGAAGTAGCCATGGGACCTTGGAGCGATCAGATGGATCATTGGCTCGACATGCACGCGTTTGGTGTTGCTCGTGAGACCGGCCGGGAAAGGGCCGCATTGGACGAGTTGGCCAGGGCGGGTGACATCAAATATCACCCACCAACACAACGTGGAGCTGTAAGTTGGCCCAGCTTTTGGAAGACACCATATACTGACCGGTAGCGCGTGCCAATAGGGATCGCAAAGGCACTTGGTCCTGACGACTACGCCCAACGACGAGCCCAAGCCGAGCGCGTGTACCGCAACTTCATGGCGCGAACCTCAATTGCACACGCCCTGTTCCATCTGCTTGCTGCAAATGAGATGTGCGGAGCAGTGTACGGCTCGGCTGTCATCGGGTACAAGCTCGTGCGCTTGTACATCCTTGGACCAAGTCGCATTGCCATTGAGCTCGAGTCACCGACCGCAGTGGGCGCGGAGGACAGACGGCCAGAGGACCGTCCAGCTATGCGCTACAGTGCCCTTGAAACCGAGCGATGTTTTGATCGTATCCCATTGTCTCTGGTCGCCCGTCGCGACAACGAGCCGAGACCAATACTCAGCCGACAAGGCGTGCAGGCGTATGTCAACTTGACGGCCGCATCGTACCTCCGTCTCGGCGCCGCCGACTGCACACAAGCATTGACTCCGTTGCCAACGCCCATTCAGGACAATGTGGCATCGAGGATGGCAGATGTCCTGCACGACCTTACGCCCCTGCCACCAGAGCTGTGCCACCGCATAGTAGCTTTGTCCCTTCACGCCCCTCCCCTGGCAGTGGACGAGGGATGTCCGATGGATGACGACTGCTGCCGGAGGCGGAATCGCAAGCGGAGAGCCGACTCTGAGCCAGTCGAGGGCATCGAGCGCGCCTCGCCACGACCAAGGTCGCCTACGTGGACCGGGAACAATATGATCGTGGACGAGCCTGCCAGCATAGGCCATTCTGAACCGGATGTGTACCCTCCCCAGCTTCCAAAGCCAACTCCAAAGCCGCAGAGACCCTCTGCTATCGATTGGGACGCACTGGACGAAACGGTGGATGGCCTCGCAATGTTTGTGCCTGTGTCTACGGCTGAGATGGACGACCTCATCGCGATGCAGCTCAAGGGTGACCTCTCAGCGTACGCAACCGTGGATGATGAGGCGCCGCTCCGGACCCTTCTTGATGATTATGATGACGACGACGTGGGCGACGATTCGGATTCGGGCTCAGACGCTGGCACCAGCCCGCATGTCGATTCCCACTGTACCCGGCCAAACTGTGTAGACTACTGTGTAGACTGTTGATGTACATTACTGTAGATGTCCCGACAAGGCGCGGATCGTGTGATGCGCACTTGACGGCATGTCTGCCGTCACCCATTATCAATCCCGCCATGGAATGGCCGATGCCGAAACGCCAATCTAAAGGGATCCACACGGCTGTCTCGCCCACTGCCAAGCCGAAGTCGCGTTTCCGCGGCCTCATCCCGAGAAATAGACGTAGAACACCCGTGCACATGATACAGAAGTTCTCAGAGTTTAGGATAAGCACAAAGCGGGATGTCCGTTCTGCGTCTGGAGCGCTCAATGTTAGGTACATTGCATTGCATGTGACCTTGTCAAAACCTCTCAGGACGCGCGCGGCGCCGCACTCATATCAACAATGCTTGACGTTTGCATCCTGGCAAACATGAATGAAGCAAAGGTGTTGGCCTTGTGGCAGTACAGTCGTGTCCTCGTCAGGCGACATATAAGGAGGTAATTGTGTGCACCGCGACTCTCTTTTCCCATCGCAAAGAAACACTCTCTACGTTCTTCGCCACACTGAATACTCCACCATGCTCTTCCTCATCACAGCTACCCTTTTCCCTTGCCTTTTGGCTCGGCCTACGGACATGCTCTTGCCAAGGGCTTCCAGAGGCCCCATGGAACTCCATCCCGTTGCAGACCGTAGTAAATGCGTCACCGCTCCCCTTGGGTTCGACGGCACCCTCATGGAATTTAACAGACCCCTTACCGTGTAAGCGCCCCCTCTTTGTAAAGGGGTAACCTTTGACGTTAGTGAACCTTGCACAGGCAAGCCAAACCAGTTGTGGCACACGACCTGGACCAACACGTATCTTCGATCTGACTGGAGTCAGGAAATGTGCATAGACATTGGAAGCCGTCAGTCGGTGAGACCAAAGCAGACGTGTTTACGACAGCCGATATCCATAACGGCAGCCCAAACCCGGTGCTGTACGAGGGGGTTCCCACCAGGATGAGGTACTGCTCAGACGTCGCTGGTGGCCCTGACGGAACTACGGGACCTTACGGCGACGTCTTCGAGTCTGACGAGGCCACCCAGATGTACTTCCGCCTGCGCTTTACGAGTGAGGAGAGCTCGTATTTGAACAGCCGCTAATTCCAGACTGGTGTTTGGACCTTAAAGAAGGAAACACCAACAGCGGCCAACTCCAGGGCTGGAGCTGCTCTGGAGGACCCAACCAGAAGTGGGTCCTCGGCGACAAGGGCGGCTGCCTGTCGTAAGGCCCACACTCGGCCGTCTCAACTGTTGTGGCGCGCAGAAAGAGCGCCTCACCTGAGCTCGTTGTCGACTGACGCTTGCCGGGTATCCGAAGGACCTTGGCCAAACACCTCACAAAGGATGATGAGAAATTAGAGAAACCCGTAAAAACGAAATGTCATGCACATCCGTCGGTAGTGGTCTGTACTTTGCGAAATGTGTAGGCGCTTGCCAAGGGCAAGGCTCCTTAAGTGACAGTAGTGCTAAGAAGAACGCCGAAAAGTCTCAAGCCGCATCATACATGCAAGAAGCCGGAGTACTTTGAACAGGCGATGGTGGCATTTCAGCCATGCCATGGCGTAGATATCACAGACAGCTCATGAATTGTCTTCGTTCACTTGGTCAAACATTGTTACGGGAATACTCACATGGTAAAAGAGCAAGAACCTGTCAGACTGTCAATGTCAGATGCGGTCAAAGAAGGTTCAACTCTAGGTGATGAGAACGCGTTTCGACCTAGCTTGAAGCAACACAGATCTGACGCCTTGGGGCCGAAGGCGAGAAAACGCGGCCGCTGCAGAGGTGTTGCTCTCTCCTTTGCCATCTGGTCGGCTTTCAGAGGCAAACAGGAATGTCCCTTCCTCCTCAGTCATCCTTGCAATGTTCGGCGTTGCAGACGAGTTTAAGGGCCTGGAACTGAGCGGGGCATTTGACCGCAGCATGACACATAGTACCACCAGTCACGTTGCGTCACTTACAACTGCATACAACCTCATGCCCACATATGCCATCTACAGTTTGCTGGGTACCCAGCGCGGCGCGCGCTTCTCAGCGAACGCTCGGACGCCCTCTTTCAGGTTTTCCCCGGAATTCAGCGCGCGTACTGGTGCGGAATCTGAAAAGATTGCGTGCGCTTGCTGTGCTGATGCGACTTCTCCAGTAAGGCGGATGCCTGTCGTCAGCATGGGACTGAACGTGCGTCTACACGGGCGAGGGCGAGTGTGTGCGCCCCTCTGGGCATGGACACTCTGGCGACTTCAAAGTCACCCGGTGGCCTTGAACTCACCATACAGAGTCGCCATGATCGAGTCTGGCGAGTTGCTCGCAATTGTCTGAGCAATCTCAACAGCTTTGGCGTCGACCTGGTCGTCGGGGACAACGTAGCTGACCATGCCGAGCTCGAGTGCCTCGGAAGGTGGAATATTGCGGCCGGTGAGAGTGAGCTCAGCAGCGCGCTGGTGGCCCACGAGCTTGACAAACCGCTCGAGGCCTCCAGCAAGAATAGCAATACCGCGCTTCACCTCCGGGAATCCGAACGTCGCCTTCTCGCTCGCAACGGCAATGTCGAGGTTCATGACCATCTCCGAGCCTCCTCCCAGAGCAAAGCCGCGGATCGCGCCAATGACAGGTTTTCTGTGGTCAGCTAGCTCGTATCGCTAGGCTAGGGAGATACCTTGTAAAGCGCGTGGTCATGGCGCCGAACCCGTTCTTCGTCCAGTTGACCTTGCCGAGTTTGTCCTGGTATCAGACCTGCATCTTGGCAATGCACTCACGAGGTGCTTGAGATCCATTCCAGCGCACCACGCCTTGGGCGACGTAGTGCCTAGCACCATCACCCAAAGTGACGGCTCGTTCTCAAACCAGTCGAACACGCTCTCCAGCGCGTTGTTCAAGTCGTCGTTCATTGCATTGTATGATTTGGGCCTGTTCATAGCGACATGGAGGACATGCTCGGCGGGGTATGACAGCAGAACAACATCGTCCTTGATCGTTGGCGCAGGCTTTGTCATTGGCGGGGCCATGGTGAATGGGGACGCTCTTGTGCCAGTAGTATAGCAAGAGTGCAACAGACAAGTCGTGCAACTCGGACCGTCTTTGGTACTACTCGTCGCGCTGGTCGGCAACTCGCGGTGGTGGGCAAACGCTGGCCATCGGGGCATGCCGACTCGCGGGTCCCCGGCAATGACGACAGCCGGTGAGCGAAGACGCCGAGACTCAACACCGAGCACGTAGCATCTATCTCAGATCTGTACTCTGTACAACTACCATGTGTCCCAGGAATGGGCTACGATGACGCACACGAGCATGTAGCACTCAAGGAAGAGGAGGAGCCATCGTCCTAGACGGGGTGACGAGGTGGGGCTGCGCAAGACTGGCTGGCGGCGCAGAACGCGATCATACCGCCTGGACGGCGGTCTCCCACCGAAATCTCCGCGCCGTCACAGCCGCGTCTCTCGTGGGAATCGCTGTTGGGCTTGTAGTTGTTTGAGACAGAGGGGCCGCGTGAGGATGTAGATATGGTTGGAGAGCTGTGGTAGTGTTGTGCGGAAACGGGTCCATGCTTGGCCGTCCTGACGTTGCTTAACCTTGGGACAGATGTGATGGCGTCGCGCGTGGCACTGAAGAGGGAGTAAGAGGAGTTGTAGGGCCTTGGACCATATAGCGTGGCCAAGAGTTGCACGGGGCAGCCTTTGGGGTTCGCAACTTGTTGCAATGGGGCAAGCGTCCGTGCTTGCAGAAGCTCGGCCACAGGACAATTCGATGGGTTCTGAGTGGGACGAGGAGACAGCACATGACACCGCTCGTAGTTCATAGCTGAGTGGCTTCCCATACATGTTGCTTCCCACCGCAGTGTGGGCTGCCTAAACAACAAATGTACATCGTTGTGATTGTGACAATTGCGCTGGTTGTTAAGTAGTTGTTAAGTAGTAGTGCTACATTCCGATGCGGGCACCGATTTGCTGACGTGCTGACTGAAGCGGGACAAGGAGATTCCGCAGCCATTTCCCAACCTCTCTTGTTTTAACACCATCCATGTCCTTTGCTTCTCGCCTTCCAGCCCCAACCACCCGTCTCGCTTCCTTATCCCGCCACCTGCACACCACCTCTCCTCGCGCTGCAATGTCGTGGCACGCTGCCTGTCCCGCGCCCAAGGCCACCCCGGCCGAGATTACGGCCACTGAACTCGCCGGTTTGACAGGTACTCCTGGCGTCGACTTTGTCGTTGTCGACGTGCGCCGCACGGATATTATCGGCGTAAGCTCCACGCACCGCTGCCATTGCTGATGACAGGATGAGGACGCCGCGCGCGCCATTATGCCTATGGCAATCAATCTTCCAGCCCAGACATTCTACCCCACCCTTCCTGTCGCCGGGGAGCTGCTCAAGAAGTACGTATCAACGCCCATTTGTCATTCCCTACTGCTTGATTCTGACCACAAGGATCCCTGCGGTCATCTTTCACTGCAACTCGTGCAAGGACGGGGGACGTGGCCCGCGCTCGGCAGCGTGGTACCAGGACTGGTTGGACGACCAGGGTATCACCAACAGCAAGGCGCTGGTTCTCAAGGGCGGTTGGAAGGCCTGGGTCGCAGAGTACCCCGACAAAGTCATCAAGGTGTAATGCTCTCTGCCGCGAAGCCTGCGCTCTGGGCCGATGTTTCTGCGACTTAGTTTGAGGTGCATGCATGCATCGTCGAGGTGTCTCTGCATGGTGGTGTTGTGGTTAATGACGTGTAAAGAGGTTGACTGGGGCCCCATCATGACGCAGATATGTTTGCACTTTGAGTCGTCCATGAAATCAACTTGGTCTGGTGACTACATTCCACAGACAGCATTCATCCTCCTCTGCTGTTCCCATCCCTTCCACTTGTCGTCTACATTGTTCGTGCTCACTGCATTGACCGTCTTTCCGAATGCCTCGGCCAGCAGACAGTCCCGACGTCGCCGCGTCCAAAACGCTCTCCTACATACTCCGCCATGGTGCTGAGAAGGAGGGCCTGCAGATCCGCAGTGACGGGCTCGTGCGACTCGATGATATCGTGAGTTGCCACTTAACGCCAGGAGTCGTGACTCTCTGAAGATTCAAGAAGCGACTCCACGGGCACCCAAAGTGCCTATGGAATTGCTGTTGACAGCAGCTTGCACGCCCCAAGCTCAAGAATTTGAAGATTGACGAGGAGACGGTCTTCCGCCTTGTGGAAGAGAATGCTAAGAAGCGGTTTGAGCTGTGCTATGGGTACGACCCGAGCCCACCAAAGCCGAAGAAGAAGCAAGCTCCACGGAAGAAGAAGCAGGGTGCTGGCGCTTCAGGTGGGGGGTCGTCGGGGACGAGCACCCCTGGCGGCGATGGCGCGGTGGACGGCGTGACGGATAAGCTGGCTGCGGCGAGCGTGACCGAAGCATCGTCCGAACCTGCCTGGGTTGAGCTTTCGTTTGTCAAGCTTCCTCCTCCAGAAGGCTCTTTTGAGACGCCAGAAGGTGGCGGTCCCGCGGACGCGGACACGGGCCACACTGGAGCGTGGTTCATCCGCGCTGTTCAAGGCCACAGCCTCAAGCTTGAAGGCACAGGACACCTCGAGCCCGTTAATGACGACGAGCAGGGCCGTCTTCGCGCGGGCAAGCTCGTCCACGGAACCAGATGGGAGCTATGGGAGACTTTGAGTGAGTGTCTCGCGGCACCTCACAGTTCTTGGCTGACGGCCAGACACGACTGGCCTCTCGCCTATGAACCGCCAGCACGTCCACCTCGCGCCCGCGCTCAAGGGCCACGCCATTGTTCCACGGCCAAACTCGACACTGCTCATCTTCCTCGACCTGCCAAAGATGCTCGCGGCAGGCATCCCCGTGTACACGGCGGCGAATGGGGTCGTTCTTACGCCAGGCGACAAGGACGGGTTTGTGCGCCCAGAGTTGTGGCGCAAGGCTGTACGTGTGTCGAAAGGCAAGCGTACCGTCGTGTGGGAGAATGGCGCTGCAGTGGACCGCGAGGAGGCCGAGGGCGAAGAGTAGGGCTCTCTCCAACCCCGTTAGCGTTCTTAAGAGCCATCCCGTTCATGTCGGACACGCGGCACCGCATCATAACAGCATGTAACATCCGTATCGTATGCATCAGCGCAGGTTCTTCAGCCGCTCGAACCGCGCCGCCAGCTCATCCTCCTCTGTCGGCTTCTTCACCACCACTGTCTGTCCAGGCGGGGGGCGCGGCTTGTCGGCGTTGGCGGGTGATGGCGTGCGGGCCTCCGCCTTGGACTCGGACTTGTTGTCGACCGTGAGTGCCTGTGCCACCTTGGCAGGCGGCTCCTTCGTCGGCGCCGCGCTCGCCTTTGCTCCTCCCTCACTTCCGCTGCCGTCGCCGCCATCACCGTCATCCTTCTTTTCGTCGTTGGCTCCTTCGCTGTCCTCCAGAGGTGGCACATCGGCCTTCCCTAGTGGGTCGTACGGCACACCGTAGCCACGGGCAATTTCGCCGAGGTAAGCGTCAACGAGTTCGGGTGGTGGCGAGTACAAGGCAAGTTTGGACAAGACGCGTGGTGGGACCGAAGCAGGAGGTGGGTCTGAGGGCTGCAGCGCCAAGGAGAAATCCCGGCCGTACTGCGGTCAGCTACCAACCTGGCAGCGTTTGACTCACCTTGTGCATGAGGATTTCACGCAGCACATGCAGCTCCTTCACCTCGGTACGCGTCGCCGCGTAAACGATGGAGCACACCGCATCAGAAATGGCTGGCTCGGGGGCATCTCCCCTGGCTGTCAGTTGGCATGTGGGCAACACAACTCACTGGCTCTGGTCGAGGAGGCCAAACCGCGCCATCAGCGTTTCCGCGTATAGCTGGAAGACGTCAGCGCTTTGCACAGCTTGCCCGGCAACGTCTGTACACACCTCCAGCAGTTCCAGCAGCTCAACATAGATGTCATCCTGGATGAGACTCTCGACGCGCAGCTTGGCAGTCTCAATGCGTCCCTTGGCTACGAGGTCGGCAATGTCTCTCCGAGTCTTCTTGGCCAGCGCGAGCTTCTTCTCCTGCAGCGTCCGCAGCCGCTGCGTGGACAGCTTGATTTGCACCTGCCGTAAGCTCTCCACTGTCCACACTCAGCTCACCTTTGCGCGTCCGGCGTTCCAGGGAACCATGTTGTTGCTGGTGGTCTGGCGAGGAGGATGGTTGCGTACACCAAGAAGTGTTCGCATCTCGGTGATGGGGTTGCGTGCACTCACTCCTAGCCGTTGATGACCTACAGTACGTCAGGTTAGGCGGGGCCACAAGATGGTGAGAGCGGAACCAAACTGACATTGCATCTCCACTCCGCAACCAAAAGGATCGAGTTGTGGACACTGTGAGCTCTCTAACCCACCACTAACAAAATGTCGAGCAAGCATCTTTACCGCTCCCTTTTGCGCGAGCTGCGCCTCTCGGTATGTCCGGTATCAGACGGTCCACCCCCGCTTACACCCAGTCGAACCAGCCGCGCGCGACGCGCAACCCAGACGCCAGCGCACAGATCCGCGCCCTCGTCAACGGCGCCAAGGACACCGAGTCGCTTGAGCGCGCCCTCCAGGAGACGCGCGACTTCCTGCGCTCAAACAGGATATACGGTGTGAGTGCAACCTATGGCCGTGCCAAGGAATAATGGCTATGGCCGTGCCAGGGAATAATGGCAGACTCCGGGGAGGCGTGGTTGACGGAAGGAACTTCTCAAGCGGTACAACCCAACACACGCCATGTCGCAGGAGGAGCGCGTCCACGCGACGGCGCGGCGTGTCGGCCTTGACTCTCCTCTTGAGTACAAGAAGGAGTAAGAAGGCCCTTGAGATAGATCGACCCGAGGGGAAGGGCTCTCCCGTCTCCTCGAACTTTCGGACAACTTCGGCGTTGTCCGTTGCACTACCATCACCTGGTACTAGCATGCATAGCATCTTGACATTACGGCCGGGCCGTAGCGAGTAGTATCTGTGGACTTTGGAGCCTGCCCAGCAACTTCATGAGGGGACGATAGAGGCGCATGCGCGAAAGTCACCTGGGCAACTTGGTCTGTGACGGTCGACTGATGAATTGGTGCCCCGCACGCCCTGTTGACTTTCCTGTCTCCCTTCGGCGCAACCGACATTCTTGGGTCAACACACTCTTTCATGATACCCGGCATACAGTTGTCCTCAGCTTTGGGGACGCCCATTTTGTGGCATTCTCTCAGCTGTCGAGTGTCGCCACTCGCAGCGCGGGCTCCAATTTATAACTGTGCTTTGGGCAACCCAGGTTCTTCCAGACGGCCATCGACAACATCATCGTCCACAGGAGCAATCAAGGGGCCTGACACACGCTCAAATGAGCCCCAGCTGGAGGAGATCCACAGCCATGAGTTGACCGCCAAGGAAACACTGTGCAGGTTTGAAGAGCTGCGCACAGCATGTGCGGCGACCAACTCGCCCATAGCAAAACGCGCCATCATCGCGAGGTATCCTGAGCTGCGCCAGTTGTTAGAGCTGTAAGCATCTGCAAGCTACCGCGTCGTGCTAACAAATAAGCGTGACAAAGCCCCGTGTACGCTTCAATATGCGGCTCGATGGGTTCGAGAAGTACCTTTCCATCAACGCGAATCGACAAGCGAGGGATAGGAGAAACGCGCCAGAATTCAGCTCACTGGTGGATCTCCTCGAAGCACTGGCGCAACGGAGGGCCACCGGGACAATGGCGAAGGCCTGCGTGCTTAAATTTCTTCAAGAGAGCGGCGTCATGCGCGACGCCACTGACACGGACACGATCGAGTTCGCCGCGTTCGGGCGTATTCTCGAGCGTAACCTGCAGGCTGGTGTCAGTTCCGCCGTTGTCGACAAGGTGCGTTGGCCAGAGCCTCAAGAGATGCCTGGGGCGCGTAGCACGCTCAGAGGCGCTACCAATACGTCGAAGGGAGAGGGTATGACCAGCTCAGGTGGTGATAAGCCTCTCCGCGGCGAGCAGACCGATGCGATTCCCGTCCAGCAAGGGCGCAGCTCGGCAGTTTTGAAATTCGACACTTTTAGCTGTGCTCTTGGGAAAACAGTCAAACCGCCTTTCGATGAGCTGTTTAAAGGCGATCGGAGGTGGTTTGCATCACGCAAGCTGGACGGCGTGCGGTGCATCACGTTTCTGGACTTTGTGCTGCCGACACACGGCGAGCCCTGGCTTATGGATATCGGGTTTTATTCCCGGTCGGGGAACGAGCTCACATCTCTGGGGAACCTGGCTACTCAGCTACGCCGCGGATTGGGGTCTATCCCCGGCCTGCGTGACACTCTCGAGCGCGACCCAACTGTGTGCAACGAGAATGGAAGGAAACGCCTTGTCCTTGACGGCGAGGTGTGCGTCATGCGGCCACTCACCGCTGTCGAACTCGCTGCCCACACGGATGTCGACCACGGCACTGCAGGCAGTCTGTGGGAAGATGACGGCCTCACTGAAGACTTTGCTGCGACGGTGTCGCAGGTGAAGCGCAAGTACGAGGACGTCCCTTACCCGGCGTACTTTCTTCTCGACGTGCTGAGCTGGGCCGAGTTTGCCACTCGTGGTGCCAGTGGCAATTACCTCAAACCCAGGTCATTCTCGGAACGACAAGCGGATGTCCGTAGACTTGGCGGGTATCTAGCCAGCGGGGACTTGTCGAGATATCGTCCGCTGGTTCGACACGTCGTTCAGCAGGAGATTTCGTCCCGAGCCGATTTGGATGGCATGATTCAGCGTGCTGCCCAACAAGGTTGGGAAGGCCTTGTGATGCGCGCGGACGAGCCATACAAAGGAAAGAGGAGGTACGCTGATTGTCTCGACGTTGCAGCTGATGTCAGTTCCGATGTCCTAAAGTTTAAACAGTGGCAGGACGGCGAGTACACCGTACTGGGGCGGGACACGGCAGTCATGAGGCTCGCAATCGACGGCGTCTACGGCGAGCACGAGGCATGTGCCAACGTCTGGATCAAGCACCGCGGCTGCCCTGTGAGCGTTGGGTCAGGTTTTACTGCCGAACAAAGGCTACGATATGCCCGCGATCCGAGGCAAATCATTGGCAAGCAGATCACTGTTGAGTACTTTGGCGAGTCAGAGGCTGCCGACCGCAAAGGAGGTCTCAAGAGCTTGCGCTTTCCGCGAGTCAAACAGGTATGGGAGAATGGGGCGCGCAACATGTAGCATTAGTTCACCATAAGCATTGAGACACATCTGGCGTAGACGCATGCAATCCGTTAGTAGATGCAACACCTCGCTCGAATGATATCCCGATTAATACATTCAAATGTACAGTCTGTGTTGTTAAAAAGTCGTCTGATTATACGCATCAAATATGAGTTTGCTGGCCAGGTTTCTTTTACTGGTTTTGTTGCGGCTGCCCGGGATTTAGGGCTGGGCATTGGGGCCGTCGGGGTACTCCTCCTTGCCGTCGCCATGCTTGGCGAAACGGGGCTTGAGGCGGTCATAAACGGGCGCCTGGGAGTCCCATGGCCAGCCGCCAAACTGGGTGCGTCGGTACTCGTCAAAGGCGCCCTGCAGTTCGGCCTGGGTGTTCATGACAAAGGGCCCTTGCTTGGCGACAGGCTCTCCGATGGGAACGCCCTGTAGGACAAGGACCTTCGCTGGCTTGTCGCCGTTCGTAACGGTGACCTTATCGACGACCTCCTGGTCAAAGCCCTCGTTGTTGCCGACCCAGATGCCGCCAATGTTGACCTTGACACCGGCGTCATCCGCCTCCTTGCCGGTGGTGCCGTGGACGTAGAAACGACGCTCTGTCTTGTCTGTGTTGGGTGCGGGCACCTTGATTGTCGCGTGAGGCTCGAGCTCGAGCAGCCAGATTGCGACATCGGCCTCTGGGTCCGAGGCATAAGAGTTGACGGGCGGCTTGGGTGGCACGACGTTGTCCCACTTGCCCGCGATGATGCGCGCGATCGCTGTGCCGCGGACGCCCTCTTTCTTGACGACAGGTACGCTCTCACGCCAAAGCATGACGAACTCGGGAGGCGAGAGCTTCTTCTTGGCGGGGAGGTTGAGCCAGAGCTGGTAGAGTTCAAAAGTGTTGGGCTTGTCGTTGTACACCATCGGGAACATTTCCGAGTGGCTCACGCCCTTGCCGGCAGTGACCCACTGAACGTCGCCCTTGGCGTACCGCGCTCCAGCGCCAGTCGAGTCGGCGTGGTCGACCCATCCGTTGCTCATGATAGAGACGGTCTCGAATCCCTTGTGTGGGTGAGCAGGGAAACCCGCAATCTTGGCCTCGGATGCGTCCGTGCCGCCGTGGTACATGTTCCATCCGGATGGATTGTTGAAGTCCTGGCCGATGTCACGGCCGTTGAGCGACGCCTTGGGGCTCTGGTCGTCGTTACCCTCGGGGTAGTAGTCGACGTGGTGCATGTTGAACAGAAAAGGGCCGACGCCCTGCCATGGCCTCTGGAGCGCAATGGACTTTCCGAGAGACTTTTGCGCCATTGTTGTGGTGTTGGCGGTTGTTGACGGTGTAGTGAAGATTGTAGTTGCGATTGATCTCAAGGAGTAGGGTTTGAGAACTATTCTGATGAATGAAGAATCGAAACAAGCTGCGCCAAGGCCTTGTCTTTTATACCTGTCGTGACAGAGATCAAACGATAGCGATGTGAGCTGAGTGATGTGTCAGCTGTCGTTATATCAAGACGTCGCCGTTGTTGCGGCATGTGGAATGTCGACATCCCTCACCATCGCAACATCCCTTCTGCTGTACTGTACATGGATGAAACATCACTGAGAACGATGACGTAATGATATCTTTCCAGTTCTCCATGGCACTTGCTCGCATCTCTGCCTTCAAATTCGTCTACAAGCTGCACCAGTACACCGCTGGAAGCTGACATGCTACTGCTGATCTGGCATTTGACAGCGTTAAGACCGTGACAGTCAAGCAGCTCCATGAATTGCGTTTCAGCTGTGCAAGGTGCACGTTTGCAACATTGAGAAGTGTTTCTCATACCAAAATGCAACTTCCGTCGGAACGTGGAGGGGTAGAGTGGATTGTTTAGTTAAGCCCCCCTTTAATAACCACGCGAGATCTGTGGTGACAATGGATTTGGCTGCCCGTTGCCCCTTTTGCCTTTCATGCGACCAACTGGTGCTCGTTTCCACAAAACGCGCTCGCAACCGTCCATCTCTCGACTCCATCCGCCCGTCACACACTTCCTCACACATCAACGAGCGGACATGGACGACGACGACGCCTTTCTCTACGGCGACTCGGCCACCGCCGTCGCCGAGACTGCCGCCCCGTCTGCGCCAGACGCCGCGGCCGCGGCCTCGTCCTCCACAACAGCTGCCGCAGGTATGTTCCACTTCACCGTGGCCATCATTGTCCCATACTCATTGTTCTCAGACCAGGCCGCCGGATCAAACGGTATCAGCGCGTCCATGGCAGCGTGAGTACAGAAAGATCGCTGAAGTTTCATGTCCTGACGACAGTTCGCTGGCCGCATACGGCATCGACCCAACGACGGCAGTGGCCGAGGAAGCCCCAGAAGATGGCGGCGTCGAGGAGAGCGACGACGACGACGACGATGATTCCGACTCGGATGATGACATCAAGGTCGTGTTCAACGATGCACAGCGACTAGACCTCCGGTTTGTGCCCCATTTCCTACCCGGTCTCCGCTAACTCCAAAAGGAAGCCGCAACAGCAACAGTCGTCTGTAGCGGGCATCGGCAAGTGGGCCAAAGCCGCCACTTCGACTGCCCCTGCTCCCGTTTCGCCCGCACACCCCAAAGCAACAGCGAAAGGTAGAGTCGGCGACCTGAATGTTGGCTGACAGCAGCTGCCCCGGCGCCTGATGCCTTGACAGACTACACTCCAGCAGCGCGGCCAGGAGCCTCCACTGCAGCTCATGACGCCGCTGCCAATCAGCATGGACACACGCCACTGCCGTCTGCGACCGCACAGCCGAGCGACATGCACCACACGCCAGCAGGCGGTGCGACCGGGCCACCAACGCACGCAGCACTACCCCACAGCCAGCTGGCGCCGCAGACTGCACCCTCATCCGACCCAAAGATCGACCCCACAAACCCTACAGGCATCATCTCCAGTACGGGCACGAGCGTATATGACGTCGACGTCGCGCAGTTTGAGGGGTCAGGCCAGATGTGGCGCCGCCCAGGCAGCGACATTTCGGATTGGTTCAACTACGGCTTCGACGAGGTCACCTTCCCAAAGTTCTTGCGCTACCGCCAGGAGATGGAGCAGGGCCGTGCCGCTTTGGTGAGCTCGCGAGCACGGGGTGCAGTGCAGCTAACAAACAGGCGCAGATGCCTCAGATGGGCCAGTTGACCCCGGACACTGCGCAGCTGCTTCACCTGCCCTTACCGCAGATGCAGCAGATGCAACAGCAGATGCAGCAAATGCAACAAATGCAGGAGATGCAACAAATGCAGCAAATGCAACAGATGATGGCCATGCAAGGTATGGACCCCGCTGCCATGATGGCCATGCAGCAAAACATGCAAGGCATGGGTGAGTTCCAACCGAAATATCCTGACTGACGATAGGCAATGGACAGGAGCAAGACGAAGAGGGAGCGGTTCAAGGCGAGGGTGGTGCTGGCGAACAGGACCCGCTTCAGCAGCAGCAGCAGCAACAGCAGCAGCAACAGAACTTCCAAGGCCGCAACGCCAACATGCCAGCACGCGGCATGGCCCCAGGCCGAGGCTTGCCTTTCCGGGGTCGTGGGGGAGGTAGGTTTAAATTGGCCTGTCCACGGAAGAGATCAACTGACCCCAGTTCCCGTTGGCCCTCGCGGTGTGCCACCTTCTGCCCCCAAGGGTGCAAAGGGGCGGTTCCGCGACAAGGACCGTGTTGCGGAGTCGGCCGCTGCCGCCGCATCGACGTCGCTTGACTATGGTGACACGCCACACTCTGCGCCTCCAAGCCGCGACCGAAGCCGCGAACGCAGCGCGTCGCCTTACCGCCGGACTTCGTCTCGGTACGACGAGCCAGCACGCGACAGAGGGGACTACCGCTCGTCGCGATCGCAGAGCCGATACAACGAGTACGATGAGGAGGGCGAGTACGACGAGCGCGGAGCGGACCGTGGCGACAGGGGCGACCGCGAGCGAGACCGTGAGGGCGGGGATCGTGATCGCGACCGTGAGCGTGAGCGCGACCGCTACGGCGAGAGGGACCGCTACGGCGAACGTGACCGGTATGGCGAGCGGGATCGGTACGGTGACAGGGAGCGGTCAGGTCGGCGCAGCCCTCGTCGACACCGCGAGGACGAGGGAAGCGCACGCGGTAGTGCCGCGCCCGAAGGTTGGGAGAGCGGCGAAGATGACGGCCGCCGCCGCAAGCGATCCCGCAGCCCAGAAGAAGAGCCGCAGCGCAACACACGGTCCACGCGTTCTAAACGGCGTCTGTAGACGCCGTGCGCCATGTACTCTATGCATTGCCCATCTGATAGCGCAGTATTCGCGCGGGTTCACCATAGGCCGAGCTGCGTTGCCGTTCTGAAGTTGAGCTAGGGCGATATACAGTAGGGTAGCGGCCAACGGAGCGTTCCGGTCACATTAAAGACTCACATGGCGAGATCTATGTACAGTTTCAAAGTTCGCCAGTCACAGGCGTCGACGACGTCGCCGCTGCAAGGACCCGTCTACATCGCCTAGAGCTTATCGATGCGGCCGAGGAGCCACAGGAGCTGCTTGTACGCCGCGCGAGGCTGCGAGGCGGGCAGCATGTGTCCAGCCATTTGTGTGTCGACCCACATGAGGCCACGCTCAAAATGATAGACGCCCATCTGGCCCTGAGGCCCGTTGAGGGGGGGCATGCGCGAGTTTTCATAGATTTCGGACCACATAAGGTCTGGCTCATCGATGATGAACGGCTCGCTGGGCCGCGACTGGAAGCCCAACTGGCCGCCCCACGTCATGTTCTGAATGGACAGCAGTGTCGAGTTTCCCGTGATGACAGAGTCAAGCATGCTGCCGCCAATCAAGGCGCGCTGCGTCGCGTCAATGACGCTGGGAAGCTGCTCGATAATCGAGTTGGGGGAAAAGTCGCCCCAGGGGTCGGTAAACACTTGGTTTCCGCAGGCAGTCCACTTGACGTCTTTCGGAGCGTTCAGCGCCCGTTTGACGTCGGCGCGGTCGAAGTACACCTCGGTTCCCCCAGGAACGTTTACGAAAGCACGTGCAAAGCCTGAAATGTCCCATGGCAGGGGACACAGGTCAGACTGGCGGTCAGCGTGCAACGACATTGGTAGCGCGGTCCTCTCACAATCTGATACGCGTTGAAACATGGATTCACCGCATAAGCTTGGCGGCGGACGGCGGAAGACATAGAGCACATCCGTGTCATGTTTTGAGGGATGTTGAGCTCGTAATCCATTGTAGGCTGAGGACCGGGCGGCGGAAACTGCAAGTACTTGTTGAAAATGTCCTCGTAACCACAGTTCTTATACAGATCCTGCAGTCCGTTCATGAATGTCTCGTTAAAGCCATAAAGCTTGTGGTTCTCCTTGACAAAGGGGACGACAGCCACCTCTTGCTGCACAAAAGCATTGCCAATGGTGGGGTTGTACATCAAAATGCCGGACATGTTAAAGTTCTCGGTGTTGTTGGCTTTGACCATGGCGTTGGAGATGTAGGGGATGTACCGTCCGGCGTAGCTTTCGCCGGCCATAAAGATCTTATAGTTCTTGATCCCAAATGTGTCTTGGAAGTTCTTAAGAAAGCCCATGAAGGGCGCCGCGATGTCCTCCACAGCCCTGGCGGTGATGGGCCCTGTAGAGAAGCCAGTACCTATGGGCTGGTCAACCCACAGCATGTTGGTCACATTGGACCAAGCATATGGGTTCTTCATGGGACGGTAGGTGCCTCCAAGCCACAGGAAGGGGCCATTCTCCTGCATAAAGCCGGTCAGACTGGAGCACCCAGGACCGCCATTCAGCCAGATGGCCAGCTCGTCAACCGGCTCGCCCTCGGCCGGTTTGAACACGAAGAACATGTTGCCTTCCGTACCGTTGCCCGTTTGGTCGCCAACCTTGACGGGAATCTGGCCAGCGTACATCTCGCCCACGTCAAAGTCGACTTCAGGCAGCGACTTGACCTGGAATTCTGCAAATGTCAGCGGCTTCATCTGCCAAAGCTTCCTGGGGCAGCTCACTCTTCGTGTTGTGGTTCATGAAGCGCTTTTCACGTTGTGGGTTGCCGTTAGTCTTGTTGTTCCCTGGTGGTACGCTCCCAAGGACCTGGGTGTCAAATGGGGTGTCCTCGAGGTCGACCAAAGGGGGGAGGACGCCATGGGCCCATGGTGCCACAGCCACTGCCGCAGGCAGCGCTGCAAGTACCGTCGGAAGAAGGAACATGTCGATCAGTGAGCTAAGAAGATGCCGAAGACCCAGAGACTTTGGTGTGCACTATTTATACTTTCCCATTCTCCAACCGGCTCAAGCAAACGGTGTGACAGAGTCCACAGGGAATGCCCCTTGCTGCTTATCCCTTCCACAATCGCAAACGTTCCGTGTGCGGCCGTGAACGCTTGGGCACTTCTTCAAGGGTGCGCTGCACACGAGGGTGGTCTTAAGATCAGAGAAAACCGGGGAAGTGGTTTTGCGAACACACAGATGCATTGTGCCTCGGTTCCTGAACCCGAGCCATGCTTGGGGACCACATGTGACGTGATCCTGCCTACCACAGCATCAGACGCTCGAATCTTATCCCCATATCCCCTGCTCGATCCTGAAGTTCCTTGAGTGGCCTTACAGGATCAGCCTGCGTCATACAGTAGATCAAAGAGCGAGGGCGCAGCATAACACATGCGGGACGTTCCCGCAAGCTTGCGACGGCCGTGACCCCGCAAATCACGGCCTCGGCGGCCGCTGTCTGTGCCGCGCGGTCAGCCTTAATAAGGTTTTGGATCGCCAGTGAGACCGCGTGGTTGCAGTCTGCAGTGGTGATGGCCGAGCGTCGGATGTTCCACGCAGGAAATTGCGCTTTCAGGATAATCGCAGAAGCATGTGTTAGGTCGGTGACAGCTGCCGAGCTGCCGCCGGCGATGGGCATGTGCAGAGGCAGGGTAAGCCACGGCGCCTCTCGGTCGAATCGGCCGCACTCTACTGTGCGTGCACTACTTCACACGAGGCCTACCTCAGCATTTAACAAAACCAAACCAAAATGGAATCCTGCGGAGCCGAGATAGAGGGGAACAAAGGCACTCTCCGCCTTGCGAGTTTCTCAAAACCACTCTCCGACGTATTGGAACGACGAGGTCCAGCGAACGACGAGGTCCAGCGCCCTGACATGAGTGCCTGTCGATAGTTACTCCGCTCCCCGCTGGTCGCATTGCCTGCTTGTTGCAAGCAAAGGCTAGGGTGTTGTACCGAATGTGGGGTTAAGGCGGTACGGTGCCCGCTCCAGTTTGCGGCTGCGCCACGGACCCTCCCAGTGCAAAGGTTGTCACCTTCAAGGAACGTGGAGTCGTTCGAGGACCCAAGTAAGGCAGGAGAACACCTCAATGATGTCCTAACCGGTTTAAAGGCTGCACAGCTGTGCATGTCGAAGTGTTTCCCGACGATAACGGGGCCTGGTGCGACTCTACTGTACAGTATAGTGCTGTATACATCTTTGGTTTTCCTACTGTAACATCCTCTGGGTCTGTACAGTCGTACATTTGCCACCAAGTACATAAAGAGTGCCGTTTTTTAGTGCCGCTCGGGCCCATTCGAAGCCTCCAGGGAAGTTCACCGACCGCGGACGACTGACACAGCCGAAGCATCAGGCTCTTGGAGGCACTGTCGGATGGAGTTACTCCACGACTGGGTTGTCATGGGTCGTTGCAGATCCCGTGTTGGCCGTCCAGAGACAACTCACGCCGTCTCACGATGTGCCGTCGCCAACAACACAGGGAACTGTAGTGCTGTGCCCACCTCACTACCTTGCTCTAAGGAGCCATGTCATGCCCCGACGCTCAGCTGTTCCTTGTGATTGAAATGGACGCTGTTCTCATGATACTGTGGCGCCAAAGCCGTTGACAACGGCACGCTCCCACACACGCATACAGCCGTTGACAAAAGCAGCAAATGCGGTGAGCTGCGCGCCTCGGGCGCAAAGAGGATCTGACAACCTCCGGAAGTGTCGGCGCATCTACCACACTTGACGTTGCTCAGCGGTCCGAACACACTCCTGTTGCAGTGTTGAAATGGTTACAAGGTCTCCAGTTGGGTCACGAAGAGACGGGTAATAAGTAGGGCAGAGGAGCCATGTGAAGTATGGAGAGTCACCTGGAGTAGATGCGCCGACTTTGACCCCTCCATACCACGCGACCTGTGACCGTTGCTTTCGACGACGGCCACAGCTCCGTAATCTGAGACCTACTCATGGTAAACATTTGACAGACTAGCCTGTCAGAGCAGGTGCCAAGCTAGAAGTCGCTGTGTTTCGTCTGCTTGGATCCGGGTCCAGATCTATGGAGCGGTGGGGAGACTGCGATGATCAAAACCCTATCAGGGGGTGACTGCGGTTGATTACACGTCCGACGACATTGCTTATGCGATTTCTCCTGCTGACCGCCCTGTATTCTTGCGTTGCTATGAGAAAAGAGACCACTTCCAGACTTGACCCGAAACTGTGGGTCGCCACTTTACCGGGCAGAACAGCGAGACCGAGGCATCAACCTGAAACGAGGTGCTCAGCTTACGGTAAGTGCCTGGGAGAGACTCATCTGTCCAGCGGTTTGGTTGTCCAGCGGTTTGGTTGTCCAGCGGTTTGGTGTCTGGCGTCCTCGTTACATACTATTTGACTCTCCTCTCCATGGTTTGTGGCTTTCGTTCAAAACACCGCGCATGCTTGACGTTGTTAAGTGTCGTAACATAGCAGCTGTAGCAGCAAAACGCGAACGACAAGGAACAAGCAACGAGTCAGGGGTGTATGAAGTCTCGAACACATGCTTGTTTTTGGCAGGGTTAGGGCGTCTCGACTCATTAAGCCTCACGACAGTCTCATTCACGCACATGTGTGCCAAACTACGCAGTAGTGTGCATACTCGTGCACATCACGTCGGGCAATAGTACTTAAGCAAAGCTCGCAGCATGCCCTTTCATCCTCTTCATCTCATTCTCACCTTTGCCTCACCTCCCTTCTGCGCGGCACAAGCGTTGATCGCCCAGCCCCATACGCTCTTTGTTTGTTTCGATCTCCACCACCTGTACAACAAGTAACACCAACACCACACAAACACATACAATGAAGGCTTCGACGCTCATCTCCGTCCTTGCTGCGCTTGCGGTGCCGGCCACCGCAGCGCCCCTTTGGGTACGCGAGGACGCGGGTAAGGGCATGCCGCCTTCGAATGGGAGTGGCGAGAGTATGCCTTCTGCAAACAGCGATGGTGAGGGCATGCCTCCCTCGGACCCGTCCACGACACCTGGTGCCCCTTCGCCCACCGAGACGCCCGCCGTGTCGACAAACGCGACGCTCAGCACACTTCCGCTCCCCACGACCTCGGACGACGCAAACTCCAATGTGCTGTGCGCTGAGGACTACGTCTTCGGCAAGCTCGTGTGCGAGCAGCTCAAGTGGACACCCATTGGCCGCTGCTGCACTGTGCCCGGCGCCCAGAGTGGTCCGCTCGTCTCTGCTTCAAACTCGAGCTTCCCCGCCTCGTCGCCCGCCGACACTGTTACCACGCCGGTGCCTAACCCCTCTGACGTCCCCGAGCCGACCATGACACTCCACGACGTCGCTGGCTCGCCGACCGAGTCGCCCGCTCTAAGCGATGTGGAGACCCCTGCTGAGTCGCCCGGCAAAAGCCCCGTTGAGAGCCCCGCGGACAGCACAGCTCCGACTGCCTCAGCCGCCGACGCCGCTTCTCCCACCGACGCGGGGGCTCTTGCCGCCCAGGTTGACCAGGGCCTGGGCAACACTCATATCGGTGTCGAGTCCAACAGCGACGCGGCTCTTACCCCGCCCGACAGCAACCAGCAGCAGGGCGGCAGCAGCCAGGACGGCTCCTGGTGCTGGGGCACCGGTTGTGATGCGAATGGCAACTGGAAAGGCAACAAAGGCAGCTCTGGTAGCAAAGGCAACGACGCCGGCGCCGGCGCCACTACCAACAACGTCGGTAACCAGAACAACGGTGCGGACAACGGTGTCAGCAAGTCTGTCAGCCCGCCTGGTAACCCCGACCTGCCGTTCGCGTCCGACACGACCGAGATTACGGCGGAGATGACCGTGGCGGACAAGGACGGCAGTAGCCAGATCTCCAAGATGATTCTCGACTACCACAACCAGTTCCGCGCGTCGTACGGTGCACCCGCTCTGACTTGGGACGCCCAGATGGGCAACAACGCGGCTGGCTACGCGGGGTCCTGCGTCCGGGAGCACCACGGCCCTAGCAACATCCACTGGGCGACCAACATGTTCAGCGTGCACAGCATGATGGACGGTTGGGCCGAGGAGGCCAAGGACTACACCGGCGGCGAGTCCTCGCCCGCCACTGGCCACTTTACACAGATGGTCTGGAAGTCGGCGACCAAGCTCGGCTGCGGCTGGAAGCTTGGTTGCGACGGCCAGAGCACCGGTGACGGTAAGGTCCTGTTCTACTGCCAGTACGACGTAGGCAACATGGCCGGTGAATATGCCGACAATGTCGGCTCAAAGCAGTAGATCTCTGCCCCTACCAACCCATTTCTCAACGTCGCGCGGGCGCGCTGGGTGTGCCCGCCGGCCCCTTTCATTCACCCTTACAGTCTTTAGCACATCCACCTCGGTGTGTTTGTACACATGCAGCGCATGCTTGATAGTGTTGTGGGCTGTGGACATTGACCGGGCGTCTGCGCACTGCTGTGTGCATTCCTATGGTGACGCGTCACACTACCCTCTCCCACATGTGACGTAGATATGGACAGGTATGGACCCGATTGGTTGGCGGGCATCAGCAACCATCGGGCCGGCGGCAGTGCTATCGGCATTCTCGGCAGTCAAGCAAGTGGAAAGGCGAGGGGTTTAATAGTGCCCCTCGGCTCGGCTGCAGTTGCGACTTCCACATCATCATGTCATCGTCGTCGTACAAGGGCAAGGTTGCATTCATCACGGGCGGTGGGCGCGGAATTGGGCTGGCCATCACCCGCGCCTTTGCAGAGGGTACGTCTAGCTGAGCACCGTGTCAGTGTGGGCTAATGCCAGCCGGAGCCACAGTGGCCATCACATGGACGTCCAAGGACCCGACGGAGGCTGCCCGCAAGATCGAGGCGGAGACCGGGTCCAAGGTCCATGTGTACCACTGCCCGGGCGAGGTGAGCGCCAAGGTCGATGCCGTCGTCGACCGCGTGTCCGCCGATGTCGGCGAGGTCGACTTCGTCGTCGCCAACGCCGGCATCTGCCAGTGGGTCGACACGATCAACATGACAGACGGTGAGCGCTGGAGCTGCAGTAGGCTGAGGTGGTCGTGCTGATAAAAGACAATCTCAAAGCTATCATGGAGACGAACTTTTACGGGCCCGTATACCTCTCTCGCGCATTTGTCCGGCACTGGCTCGGCCTGCCTACGCCTGTGCCGAAGACGCCCGAGGCGCGCCCCGATAAACGTAATCTAGGCAAGAAGATCGTCCTTATTTCAAGCATCTCGGGTATAGTCAACATGACCCCGCAGGTCCAGATGGCGTACAATGCTTCCAAGGCTGCCGTCACCAGCTCCGCCAAGGTGCGTAGAACGCCGTCTCAAGCTCCGTAGCCAGTACTGACTCCAGTCACTCGCGGGCGAGTGGGCGCGCTACGGCATTGCTATCAACGCGCTTTCACCCGGATACGTCAGCACGGACATGACAATGCATCCGTCCGAGGAGAACGCCCACTTTGTCGACAAATGGAAGGACATGACCCCGGTCGACCGCTTTGCCGATCCGAGCGAAATCGCCAACATGGTTGTTCTCCTCTGTTCCGACAAGGCGTCAAGCTTCATGACTGGGCACGACATTGTCATGGATGGCGGTACGTGTGGTGCTGACAATCAACGCTGACAATGGCAGGCTACACCACTTACTAGATGCTTTAGAGACCTATAGACGGTCGTATTTTGTCAGTACGTGCAGCCGCGATCAGTGTGGATCCCGCGTCGTCTTAAAATACAATGCAATGCAGGTGCGGGTGAATCTATGTTATTATGTTATAGAGGCGGGGAATGCCCGCCATTTTTATACAAGTCATGCCTGTGGCCGTCCGTCGTCGTTACCCTACATGAGGATAAAGTTGCTCTGGTTGAAGTGCAGGTCGTCAAGGATGCTCTCGAACATCATGCTGTTGTCCTGCCCCTGGTTGTTGCTGTCGGAAGGGGCGCTAGCATCGACTTGTGGCGCGAGGTCGCCCATAAAGCCTGGATTCATGCGGGCTAGCGCAAGCAGATCAGGCTGGGCGTCAGTTGATACCTCGTCCGCGGGACTAACCGGCAGCCATCCTTCCCATTCGGCAGTGTCCATTTCGCCAAAGTTTCGCTTCAGGCTGTCAGATGGTGAGTCGACGCGCTTCTCCATCTGCATATTCATAAGCGACTGAAGGATGTCGGCCGTCTCGCCCAAATCGGTGCGACGCTTGTGGGAGAGAAGCCTGAGGAATTAGCACTCTTGACAGCGAACTTCTCACCTCAGCTGTTGGATGCCAATCAGGGCCTGGGACTTGACATCCTCCAACTCTTGGGGAAGGGCGTAGGAGAGATAGATGATCATGACCATTGTAGCCGCAAACAACGAGTACGTGTGGCCCCAATAGTGAATGTTGGTGATACCACGGGTCGTGTTCTCGTTGAGAATGCGGCGAGCCCCGGACAGACACGTTTGCTTCGACAGCAGGTACCGCCTGACAGTCAGTCACGCCACAATAAGCAGAAAAAAAAATTAGAGACACGCACGGATTGTGACACGCCTCCGAGAAGTATGAGCGATGCAGCCGCATAAGACGGAGATCAGCTCCTTCTGCCAATGCAATGGATTCGCGTTTAATCTTGAAGAGCTGTCCGGCATCGGCCGCCTGATCCATGCTGCTGTTATCGCTCTGCTGGTAGAACGAGGGGGAATTTGTGATAGCCCGTTGCAACTCGTCATTTGCCCTACTTGTTAGCGGCTTTTCCAGTGCGCCCAGACTCACTCCACAACAAATGCGTAGCGCATGCGGCCGTCGCGCCGAGCCTTTTGAACAACACCCTGGAAAGGATAAAAGAGTTTGAGACGTTGGAGGAAGTACGACATTTCCTGCCGATCAGATTGTTTACTGAGGCTGAACTTACGGTGTGCGTCTCCCTGGGCAACGAAACCACCGGCTTGTTCTCTTTGATGTCGACGTCATTAATGTTGGCGGGTTCAGTGGTCTGGCTGATTTCAGGCGAGATGAGGTAGAGGAAGCCATACTCAATGGCAAACAGCTGGTCCAGCTCCAGAAGACAGTACCACACGCGGCGCGCCACCTCGCGGTCGATGGCGCTGCGCCACCGCGTGGGGATCTTGCTGATCTCCCCGCTAATAATCTTGCCCTCGTCAGGCACACTTGCCAAACCCAGCGCCATTGCGACCTTGGTCGCTGACCCAAGCATGGTCCAATGCTGGTTCGCCCTACGCGCACTCGACAAATAAATGCCGGCGATGCTGAGATTAGTTTTTGCTCAACGAAATGATGCCTCACATAATTGTCTGGCAGCTGCGAATGTCGTGCACTTGCATCCAGTCGCTTGCCTCGAGTGCGTCATACGACACCTTCCAACACGTTGCGGCGAGATCCTCAGCTTGCTGCTCGTTCACATTCAGGTCGCGGTAGCCGTCCTCGTCGAGGAAGTGGATGCCGACAGCCAAACAAGTGGCGTACAATGCAATATTGCTCAACTCTTCGCGAGAAAATTCAACAGACTTGGATCGAAGCCTGTTTGACAGTTCCTGATACTGCTGTTCAAAAGTTGGCCGGTGGAGACAGCGCCATCGAAAGTCGACATTCTCGAGAAAATGGTTGATGATGTACTTGCCAAACAAAATGCTGGGAAGCCGCTGCACGGCTGGAAATGACTTGAGCTGGCCTTCCTGCTTAAAGCTGCGTTTGTGGTGAATGAAGCTCGAGAATGTGAGGGGTGAACCTGGGGTGGGCTCGTTTGTCTCGTCGCCGTCTTCAGGGTCGCTTGTACGATGGCCCTGCAGTTCCCGACCAAGAGCCATACCTTCAAGAGCGAGAGCGGCGTTATGCTCATGAGCACTCGGTGCCTTGCTCGCAAAGCCGGACTCTCGCCCTTTTTCGATGTTCTGGTTGTTGGCAGCAGCACCGTGGTCCCCATACGGATTCACGAAATTGGATGTAGGTGGAGTTGGATTGCTCCCAAAATTCAACCAGGGAGATGGCCCAGATGCACCCTCGCTTGAAAGATAGTTCATGTCAACTCCGAGCGTCTGCTGCTGCCCATAATTGGTAGGCGAGATTGTGGTGTTGCTGATCCCTGGCCCGCTGCTGCCGGTATCAATGGACCCTCCCGCGAAACGGGACGGCGTCATGCCTAACATGCCCGGGGTGGCCGGAGGGGCCATGGTTGTCGCCAAGCCTCCAGAGACGGATCTAGACGCATCGGTCGAGACTACCGAATCACGGCGTTTGTCGGGTTTGCTGTCCGACTCCGACCTGTGGTCTTCCCGCTCGTGGGCTTCGCGCTCCTCTTGGTCTTTGGGCTTGAACGCTGGCAATGGCTCCTTGAAATCGTGGAGCAGGTCGTTGTATGCATCCGGAGAGTCAACACGCAACAACAGTCGAGACAGGACAGCCTCCAATTGCGCCACACGGTTGGCCAGGATTGACGTGTCCAGAACGTGTGTGTAGCCACTAGGAGTTAGTTTACGTCAGCCTTGCACCTTGTACGTACGTAGGCTTGTCGCTCGGTTCCTTGACGTATTGTTCACACAAGTTGGCCTCGCCGCGGCTGCTGGTCAGTTGGACGCCAAGGATGTTGAGCTGACTCTTTGCATGGTGTGCATGGCCTGTAGATGTCAGCGCGGGTGCCGAGTTGCACTTGCTCACCATAACCGGTCACATTTGGTCTTGCGCCTCCGGCACGCTGCCTGTTAGCAATGGCGGTCGCCTAGTCGGTCCGGCCTACCGCTGCAGTTCTGAACTGCTTTGGCTTTCCGCAGAGCACTGCGAGTTAGATGACATAGTTGTGGGCAAGAGCGACTGCGCGCGCAAGGCCATGCTCTGGACGGACGAGATGCCGGTAATGCCGAGGTTCCGGCTCGATCGCCCGAGCAGTGCCTCACGAGAACCAACTGCATCGACACACACGAAACCTCTCGCCAGGAGACAGTTGCCACCAGCCATGGCAGACCACAAACTCACCTGCTTCCTTGTGTAAAGGAGAATGGGGTAATGGGCTGTCGCGAGTCAGTGTCTGTCGCTGTTTTGTCACCGCTGCGCCCAGTTTATCCGGTTCGATCGATTGCAAGTGGATTTGGTGACGCTGGGTGTCGGAGACTCACTGGAAACACTGAAGGAGCGGGCTCCTTCTGCTGTCCCATGCTTTGTTTTGGCATCTGGACGTGGGTGGGTAGGGGAAGGGGGTTGTGGCGAAGGGAGGATGAGCAGTCGGGAGGCAAAGTCAGCAAAAGGGAAATCGTGAAAGAAATATACAGATGTTGAGAATATAACGTTCCCGGTCCGGCCAAGCCGACGAGCAGCGAGAGGGGCAGTCAACCTCCACCTGGTGATCCTATCTGTCTCCTCTACACCCAAGGCCATGCGATGCACACATCTCGTTGCTCTCCTGCTTTCTCCCTTCAGCCCTCGGTGACTACATTCAGCCCTGAGTTACGACGACAATCACTTTTTGGAGCATGGAGCTAGCCGTGCATGACACGCGTACCTTGCTGCACGCACGCAATTACCCAAACTCGGCCGCGCACGGGTGTGTGGTGGTGGATTCGCTTCGGACATCTCGGCCCCGGCGGCTACTCTCAGGGTACTCACTCTCACTGTAGGTCATGTTCAACATTCCAAAAATCAACATTTGCTGTTCAGCCGCGCATACCCGCGCACTGGTCCGCCAATCATCCACCGTGTCATTCGTCCACACCTCCCCGCCCAAACGATTCAACAATCTCACGCAGCGCTGTGCACGCACAGGATGGTCACCCAGACGTCAAAGAAGGTGCTGGGACGTCCCCGTGTCATCCCCCACACGCACGGCGGGGCCTCAAGCTTTTATTCGTCGGCCGCGTCGGCGCACACTCCCGACCACGTCGGGTCAACCACCCCAACAGTTGCATCTACGTCCCATGGGCCCCTCGTCAGGTTTGCTTGACAGGGACGGTCCGGGGTGGCCGCGCGACTCGATCATGGGGAATGAAGGTGAGTATCCGTTGAAAGCCGAGAGCGGCGTACGCGTACCTCGTTGCGTAGCCCGCCTCCGTCTGAATAGACACCTTCCACTGCATCAAGCGTCTGATTGCGATCGGTGGGGGGAGACTCCACAGCTAGCTAAGACGTGATGCTCTCGGTTTGCGATTTTTTCAAACAACCAGGCGCGTGATAGTTGTGATATCCCAAGGTCGTTTACCCGAGAGTCAGTGACGCAAAGTCCCGCAAGTCCCGTGATCAACACAGTTGTTACGACGCCAGCTGCCGGTTTCGGCACGCACCCAGATAACCTTGACTTCGACAGGGTTCTCGGAGCGTATCGCACGGCATGCCAACCTACCAAATCACTTGACACTGCGCTGGCGCTAGATAGTATGTGGAGTGGCGAAGGTGACATGAGGCGCCGGATCAGCGGATGGTAGATCCCCGTCGGCTGATTGCCCCCCTGTTCTGGGCGTGGAGCCGACTGCCGCCGGCTCTTCACAGTTATCAGTCAGGCAATAGTTGGTTTTGGGCTTGATCGGACGACAACGGGGTATGCTCTCCTGCATCTCGCCACCGAGTCTGACGCGCCGGCGGCCTAGTGTGCAAGTCACGAAGCATCCAACTCGACCAACAATCAAACACCATAGACGTCGAGGACGGCATTGTTCACCAAGTGATTTCACTAACGGGCCTGTTCGACCCACAAAGCAAGCTCAAATTCGTCGTGCCCACAGAGCAGTATGAACCTCGTCGTGCAGCTGCACTGAACAGGCCTGTTTTGTGGAATTGGTCCCCTCGCTGCAGCTGGACGACGGGTCTACGACGACCCACATGCGGCCCACACGTCCCACCAGGAGTGTGTGGGACGAAACTCGTTGTGATGGAGCCCCACACTCGGCATTGCAGAAGCCGTCGGCAACGGCCTGAACCGGCATGCCCACTTGGGCTATGCCCATCGTATTTGTATGCGACTCACGAACAAATGTCATCTTGACTTTGCATTCATTTCAGAAATGCCATCTCTCAAGGGAAAGCGCGTCCTTGTCGTCGCCGGCTCGCGTGGCCTTGGTGAGTTGGCGTTTAGCTTTGAGATGTAGCTGACAACCCCAGGTGCGGAGATCTGCAAGCAGGCCGCCGAGAAGGGTGCACGCGTCGCCATCAACTACGCGTCCAGCAAGGACCGCGCTGAGCAGCTGTGCAAGTCGCTTCCAGGCGATGGACATATTGTGATTCAGGGCGACGCATTCACCCACCCCGGTTGCGACAGCATCGTCGGCGAGGCCATCAAGCAGCTCGGCGGCCTCGACGCTGTCGTCTCCAACCAGGGCTTCACCAAGTTTGCGCCCTGGACGGACATCAGTGAGTTCACGCCTCAAGCGTAAACCCGCTGACGACAGAATCCGTGTCTGACGAGGACTGGACCAAGATCCACACGGCCAACGTCATGAGCCACCTGTGGGTCATGCAGGCTGCCGAGGACCAGCTCAAGGCCAACAAGGGATCGTTTGTCATCTCTGCCTCCGTTGCTGGTCTCCAAACCAACGGCAGCAGCATGGTACGTCACGGCGTCCAGCACTGCTAACACGCAGGCATACTCGGTGTCCAAGGCTGGGCTCCTTCACCTGACCAAGGGTCTGGCACGCGCTTGTGCCCCGGATATCCGCGTCAACGCCGTCGCCCCTGGCCTTATGCTCACCGAATGGGCAGACGGCTTCAGCGAGGAGCAGATCAAGGCTTCAACCGACGCCGCGCTTCTGAAGCAGGTCTCCGAGGTTCCCGACGTGGCCGCTGCTTACAGTACGTTTCTTGAAATGTTGCTCGAGCTCACGGCAGTCATGCTTATGGAGAATGGTTCGATCACCGTGGGTCGCCCTCACCAATTGCACACACTGACGACAGGGCGAGGTCCTCGAGGTCAGTGCCGGCCTTGCCAAGAAGTAAATAGATCAATACTGTGTTTTTTGTCATCTACCTTGGTTGTGAAGCTATTCAATGCAAAAAGTACATTGGTTAATAGTGTTTCGCATACGCGTCTTGACGTTTGTTGATGACGCTGACCATGGAAATACGACACGTCACAATGTTTTCACCATTGCATGGCCGCGTGCTCCATGCATTCCAGGACGGCCACTACTTACGCACTATGCGCACTACGGTACTACGATCACCGCATGTTCCATGGAATGCATGGGATCCCTTGGCCGGCGAAACCATCCTGTCCACTGGTGGCCGCAATCCGGGCTTGCAAACTCCGAGGCGGCCTCCACTTTAAGAGCCAACCCCTAACGCACTCTTGCTTGGAGTGATGATTATTCATAGGAGTAGCCCACGCGGCATGCTCAACCTCTTCGCCACACAACTGCACAAACTATCAGTACCCAGAGACACTCGCAAACGTACTGGCAGACACCATGGTCGTTTGTAACCTCATTGGAGGCGCACGGGCGCACGAAGAACCGGCAGAGACTTTTGAGGTCGTTCATCCAGGCACGGGTGAGGTCGTTCACGCGGTCGAGGCGTCGCGTCAAGCCGACCTGGCTCGCGCGGTCGAGACGGCAGCCGCAGGCTTGTCGGCATGGAAAAACACGCCCTTGTCCGAGCGCAAGCTTGTATTCCTCAAGGCTGCCGACCTCCTGGACGACACGACTACCGGGTGGGCGCAGAAACTTCTGGACGCCAACATTTCCGAGACGAGCTGCACAAAGTGGTGGGCCAGTGAGCAGATCAAGCTGGTGCCCGGCTGTATCCGCACACTTGTGGGATTCGCCGATGCCGCACTCAAGGAGGAGGTCCTCGATCTTGAGAACGGTAAGTCTGTTCCTGTGCACTATGAGACTCAACTTTAGGCAAATACCTCATCTCGCGCGAGCCATATGGTGTGTGCCTTAGCATGGCGGCGTGGAACGCCGTGCCCCTCTTGACAATGCGCGCCATTGTCACGCCTCTTCTAGCGGGCAACACTGTCGTCCTCAAGACCTCGGAGCAAACACCCTACTCCCAGGCACTCTGGGCCGAGCTCCTCTTCGCCGCTGGCTTGCCACGCGACGCCCTCTGTGTGGTGCACGTTGCGACGGCCGACGCGCCTACACTCACACCCGTCCTCGTCAAAGACAAGCGGGTCCGTCATGTCAACTTCACGGGCTCAACTCGCGTGGGTTCCATAATTGCCGGTCTTGCTGGCGAGAGTCTCAAGCCAAGTCTGCTCGAGCTAGGCGGCAAGGCACCAGTTGTCATTCTGCCCGACGCCGATCTCCCAACTGCTGCGACGCACAGTAGGTCTCGACGTGTGTCGTGACGGAAGCTCACCTCAGTTCTCTTTGGCGCGTTTATGAACGCCGGCCAGATCTGTATGAGCTCGGAGCGGATCATCGTCCCTGCCTCCAAGTATGACGCCGTGGTGGAAGAGCTGCAGAAGGCTTGGGCTGCCGTTGAGCACGTCCCCCGCGCCCTGTTCTCCTCCGCGTCGGCAGCGCGGGTGCGTGACCTCATCACCGACGCCAAGTCCAAGGGTGCCTCAGATGTTCTGGAGGACAAGGCGAATGGGGCAAGCAACAGCCAGGACAATCACGTCCTCCCCCTCATTCTAGGACCCGTGAACGGCAAAATGCGCCTCTCGATCGAGGAGAGCTTTGGCCCACTCTGTGTGGTCATTCCCGTCCCTGATGGCGGAAGCGAGGACGAGCTTATTGACAAGATGGTCGAGCTTGCCAACGACACGGATTACGGTCTCAGCGCCGCCGTGTGGGGCGCAGACACCGCACGTGCCGAGAAGGTTGCGCGCCGCCTCGAGGCTGGTGCAGTGCACGTCAACTCTCCGACGGTCGCTGACCCACCTGTCGTTCCCCACGGCGGTTGGAAGAGCAGTGGCTGGGGACGCTTTAACGGCGTCGAGGGTCTCCGCTGCTTCACACAAGTTCGCTCCATCGAGGTGCCCAAGGGAGATGTGCAGCCTCTCCCGCTCGCAATCTTTGAGCTTTAGTAAAGAACAATTCATATAGTAATTGTCGTATGCAGTCTTGGGTTTGGTTCCCGAGCCGCTACAGGCTGTGCAGAGCCCAGCCGCAATGTTCGCTTCAACGGCCAACTGGTGGCAATTCGACCACCCGCATCTGCATCTGCTCCCCGCCTTTGTTCGTACACCTCGCAGCAAGGAGAAGCGGTGTATGGCCTCCGCGACTGCACGGCCGCACCGTCTCGGGAGCGGGTTCACAACGGCCGCGCGAACCACAACATCGTACCGCTCATCAGTGTATGTGCGGAGTGAGTGGCCCGAGCGGTGACACAGGCTGTCACCATTCCTCATCAAAGACTGTTATGGAGCCTCGGCTCGGCCAAATAAACGGCACCGTGGGCGCCGTCGTAAGCCGCGGGGAATACACACACGATAAGAAAGGCGAGTCACCGCTGAATTCACCGCACAACGTGTTGTTAGAAACCTCGTTTACGAGTTTACAGCAATGGCATGGCGCGTGGAAAATGAGCACGACTCGTCCCACAGTCGGGTAATTGCCTGGATGCACTACTCTTTCTGCATGCATTGTGAAGAGTCTGCCGTGGAAGGAGACGTATGGTGTGGTGGGCTCTAGGTGCGCGTCAGCCGCGGACGAAGTGCGTCCGGTGCGGCCGGCCCCGAGAAGCCATCAGGAGACTTCATTTCCGCCGGCCGCGCGGACGGCACCTGGCCCGCAATCACCTGGGTGGTCCGGCTCAGACTGCCGCCAGTGACGTCCGACCAGGCAGTGGCTTCGTGCAGTGATGAGCTCTCACAGCTCACAGTCGTATGTATATATCACCTGTGCATCCCCTAAGCCCACTCTCTCTCTCTACACAACACAGCCACTTTCACAATCATGGCTCCAGCACTTCCTGATCTCAACATCCACATCATCGGCGCCGGGTAAGTAGCGAGCGAGCTAGGGAGCACTGCCGAGGTCGAGGAGCTGTCCTTGATCGGCTGGCTGTAATTGATTGAGCAGCGCTGACAGTGCAGCATGGGCGGCATGGGCTCTGCCCTGTCGTTTGCCAAGCAGGGCTTCAAGAACATCCACGTCTGGGAGGCCGCTCCCGCGCTCGGCGAGGTCGGCGCTGGCATCAACATTCCTCCCAACCTTGCGCGTCTCCTCGACCGCTGGGGCGTTCTGAAGATCTGCACCGACGAAGGTGTGGTCATTTCGGACGCCAACGTGCTTGACTGCGAGACGGACGAGATTTTGACGTCGGTCAGCTACGCCGACTACATGGAGCAGAACTTTGGCTACCCCTTCACCACCGTCCACCGTGCTGCCCTTCAGAAGTGCCTGCTGGAGGGTGCCAAGGGGTCTGGCGTTGTCAAGCTGCACCTCGGCAACCACATCACCGAGTACGACTTTGACAAGACGCGCTTCCAGGTCGTCAACAAGGACTCGAAGGAGCCTGAGTGGATCGACGCCGACGTGATCATCGCTGCGGACGGCGTCAAGTCCAAGGCGCGCGCGGCCATGCTGGCGCGCAAGGGCGAGATCGACGAGGTCGAGGACACTGGACAGGCCGCTTACCGTATCATGGTCCGTCGCTCTGCGATCAAGGAGGACCCAGAGCTGCTCCCATTCTTTACCGGCACCCAGTCGTACCGCTGGATCGGCCACAAGCGCCACATCATTGCCTACCCCATTGAGAAGGGCGACCTGTTCAACATGTCGACGACGCAGCCAGACCGCAACTTTGTGCAGGCCGACACCTGGACTGCCGTCGGGTCCAAGCCAGAAATGCTTGAGACGTTCCACGACTTCTGCCCTCGTGTGCAGAAGCTCCTCAACCTTGTCCCCGAGGGAGAGGTCCTCGAGTGGAAGCTGCGTGTCCATCAGCCTCTGCCCCTTTGGGTCGACCACAACGCCGCCCTCGTTGGTGACGCTTGCCACCCCACGCTTCCTCACATTGCCCAGGGTGCTGCCCAGGCCGTCGAGGACGCTGCTGCGCTTGGTGTCATCCTCGCCAAGGTCAAGTCCAAGGACGACATCCACAAGGCCCTCATGGTCTACCAGAACCTCCGCAAGCCACGCACCGACTGGGCTGTCCTGACTGCCGCCACCAACTCGAAGGGTCTGCACACCGAGGACAAGGAGAGCCGTAACGCCGCCTTCAAGGCCGCGGCCAACGGAGGAGAGAACCCCGACAAGATGATCAGCCGTGAAATTCACGACAAGCTCTTCCTCTACGACGTCCAGAAGGAGGCCGAGCAGCAGTTTGACGAGCTGTGGGCCAAGGCTTAGGGTGTATTGGGATTGTATGCAGTATCATTTGGCATTGACAGTGTTGCCGAGTTTTGCCGGGGCCGCGAAGCACTTACATTACGGTCGGAACTCCCGGAGGTACACCTCAGGTGACCATTCGGTGCTCACATGCGCAACGGGCCGCATGGTTCTGAGGGACGGCTTGATAGCTTGGGTACAAGCTTCGCAGAATTTAGGCGCCACTCTTACGACGGCCTGCGAAGGTGCGTTGTGGTATGGTAGGATCGGAAAGCATTGCATGGAAGTCCCCTCCGTTCTTCCGCATTTTAGATATCCGGAAACTTGGGGAATGCAGGTGACCTGCCAGCGGTGATAGCCTCATTAAGCCTGAATGTCGCATCGAACGCACTGTTGATGAACGTCACAAGTGCGCGACGATCTCCAGTCTCCGTATGCAGCGTGGTCAGCCCATCGCAGGTCGTGTGCTCTTCCCAGACAGAACGTTCAGTTTGAAGTGAGTGTACACACCATTGTACCCCCACGCTCAGTGAACCCTAATCATGCATACAAATGTCACTACCAATGCTGCTGCTAAGTTTACTTGGAGTTAGGCTTGTCCTTGCCGGTGCTTTCCTCGAGGTAAATGGGGAATCCAGTGTACGAGAGGGCAAGGTCGGTCTCGGCTGCGGCGTTCGAGACCATGCGCTGGAGCTTGGCCTCCTGAAGACGGTTCTCGAAGGGGGACGCGTCGGGGTCGGTGTGGAGAAGAGTGGTCATGTCGTACGAGAAGCGCTCAGCCTGCCATACCCGGCGCAGGCAGTTTTCCGAGTAGCTCTCGAGGAGGTCGGACGACCCAGTGTTGACCTTGTGCTTGAGAGCACGGGCAAAGGTGATAACGTCACCGACAGCGAGGTTGAGGCCCTTGGCACCGGTGGGTGGCACAATGTGCGCGGCGTCGCCAGCAAGGAACAGGTTGCCGTACTGCATGGGTTCGTGGACGTACGAGCGCATGGGCGTGACGCTCTTCTGGGTGACTGGCCCACGCTGAACCTTCCAACCGTCGTTGGTCTTGCAGCGCAGCTCAATCTCGTCCCAGATGGCATCGTCGGACCAGTCCTCAATGTCGGTTCCCGCCGGCACCTGGATGTAGTTGCGGGAGACGGTTGGGGAGCGCATCGAGAGGAGGCAAAAGCCACGCGGGGAGCGGGCGTAGATGAGCTCGTCGTTGGACGGGGCGACGTCGGCGAGGATACCAAGCCAAGCAAATGGGTAGACCTTCTCGTACTCCTTGACAAGCTCCTCTGGGATAGCCTTGCGAGCAACACCCCAGTAGCCGTCGCAGCCGACGACGTAGTCGCACTCAAGGCACTCCTCCTCGCCGCCCTTTGGCTGGAAGATGATCTTTGGGTGGTCGCTCTTGGGGTCCTCGACGCGAATGACCTTGGTCTCAAAGTGAAGTGGTCCGCCCTCTTTGAGCTGCAGGGCGATTAGGTCCTTGCAGACCTCGGTCTGGGCGTAGATCATGACGCGGCGGCCGCCAGTGAGGGTAGGAAAGTGGATGGGGTAGCGTGTTTCGTTGAAGAGGAACTCGACGCCATCATGTGGAATGCCCTCCTTCTTCATGCGCTCGTCGGCGCCCGCCTCGATCAGAGTGTCGACCGTGCCCTGTTCCAGGATACCCGCGCGCTGGCGGTGTTCGACGTACTCGCGGTCCTTGGTCTCGAGGACGACGCTCTCGATGCCGTAGCGGTGCAGGAGGCGCGCGAGCAGCAGACCAGCGGGGCCCGCGCCAATGATGCCTACAGTCGTCTTGGTTGTCTTCATTGCGTGTAGTGGCAGGTTATCGAAGCAAGATGCGTGTATGCTCGAGATACGTGTGAGAGCACTGCCATTCCACAGCTATCCCGGCTACCTATATCGACTGGAAGCAGCATGCTTGGCCCCGGACAGCCCGCGTGCAGTGGTAATGGGGCCGGCCGACCATCCGCGGCGCCCACCTGTCCGGTCCTCCGGCCGTGAGATTGCCGCGCCCGGATCCTGTACGGTCACAACTACCGTCGTACCTGCCATACACAGCCAAGCACAATAACCCGTGACATGAGGGCGCGCGCATGGGCACGCGCTCGCGTCTCCGCGGCCACCCGCGCACCTGATCGCGATGCGGAATGGACGCAATGGGGCGTGTATGGCGATCATGCTTTGCGTTCCCGGCGCAGTATGGTTATTGTTTGGATGCCGACCTCGGTAAAATTGCGGCAACTAACCAGCGGTCACCGCGGCCAGGTCGATCTCCGCAATTGTCCTCCGGGCGGAAGAAGCATGGCATGCCCTGCAGCGCAGATGTTCTGCTGTCGCGCGCTGTCGTGAAGCTGCAGTGCTCGGCTTGTAACTCCGAGGGGGGATCATGCTTCAAGAAGCGACAGTGACAAATTAGAAGTCGACGATCCGACAGAGCAGCCACCATTCGGTTCTCACTGTGAACAGCGCTGCCGTCCCGCAGATCTCGGAATACCATGGCAGCGCGGTTCACCTACACCTCCACCACCAGCGTCGGCTGGTCGATTAGCGACGTAATTGTTGCGTCCAACACCAACCAACACTCTCGACTTCATTGACGTTTACAAGCATGTGTCCAGCGAGAGGAGGTCCGTCCTCCCCCGCAGCGCCAAAAGTGCCAATACCGGACGCTGAGACGCTGGATTTGCCACCGGCATACATCCTTGCCCACTGTAAGGAGAGCTGTAGTGCTACTGCTGACATCAGTGACCGACGCACACTGTCATCCGACGGACCTGAAGCTACCGGATGAGGACTATGCCGAGACGCCTCTTGGTGGAATAGCGGCTATGGCGACAAACGTCGATCAGGACGAGGTACGACGGCTGGCGAACGCACGACCATGGTCTGTCGACTCCGCGGCAGCACCGAACAAGCTGGGGGCGCGCGTGGTGGGATGTTTCGGTGCGTCGGCCGCTCATGGCTTCTACTTATTCAGGCTACCACCCATGGTTTGTGCACCGTTATACAATGGGGCCCCCGCCGCCGAAGGAGGAGCACTACCGAAACATGTTCAACCCCAAACCCGCGCAGGAGGAGGCGTTTGCCGAAGCGCTAAGACACCTGCCCGACCCCGAGGACTTTACGCCGCGGCTGGAACGTCTACGCGCTGATGTGAAGGCAGAGCAGGACGCAGGACATCTTGTTATGGTCGGCGAAGTGGGGTTGGACGCCTCGGCGCGGGTCCGCATAATCAAGGAAGGCGGTGACGCGTACCTCTCCCCCTTCAAGACGACGATGGTGCACCAGCTGGCGATGGCACGCGCGCAGGTCCAAGTCGCCGAGGACGCTGGCGTGCCCGTAAGCTGGCACTGCGTGTCTGCGTCTGGGCCGACCCTCGAAATTTTCCGCGACTCCTTCCCCGGTGTCCGCGTCGACGTGCACTCGCTTGGCGGAATGGCGCCCGAGTTCCTCCGCACCATGGCCAAGTCCTGTCCCAACGCGTACTTCTCCCCTTCGCTCCTCATTACTGCGCGCATGGCCACTGGTCCCGACGGCCTGCGTCTGCTCCCTCGTGACCGCATCCTCGTCGAGAGCGACACGCACGACCTCTCGAGATGTACGCGCCTGGTGTGGGGCGCCGTGCTGTGGATTGCGGCGTGTCGTGGCTGGCAGGTTGAGGGCGGGGCGCGTTGGTCCTCGGAGTCTGGTGAGGGAGGTAACACGAACGGAGTCAACGGTTCTGGTACGCAGGACGACGAGAGGGCCGCTGTGAAGCCAAGAGACGACGCCAACACCGACTGGAAGATCGAAGAAGAAGACGAGTATTTCGACGACCGCGGGCGCGTACGCGACCCCCATCCCCAAGAGATCTGGACTGTACGCACTCTCGAGCGCAACTGGGCGCGCTTCATGGGCATCATTGATTACTAGACAGGCGGTAGAGCAGTGGAGACGTTGTACAGTACATACGGTGTTAACATACAGACGGAGACAATAGGTGGAAGCTGTTGCCTGGTGGGCTGATTGAGCATTGCACAGTAGTATAGTACAGACGGAATGGGACAGCTCGTACTGCTTGTCGGTGAAGCCTGTAGTGGGTGCACATGGAAGTCACGCCTACAGTACACCTAAAGGCTGTTCCAAGTCGAACTGTATGTGGGGTTGGCACATGTACAGTATGCCCTTCGTTGGCAAGAGGCACCTTCAACAATGGTCAGGCTGAGACGCTCTTGCTCCAGAAGACATCCTCCGTGCCCCGGGCGGCCTTGCTCACTGCTGTGTGCCTACAGTACACTGTCAAACTTGGTGGGTCAGACGTTCCATACCGTGGACTGGACGACTTTTGGAGGGGCTTCTGTTATGCTTTGAGAGTAATACCCTGTCTGTTCTTCTCTTGATCCCTTATTGTAGCGGATCCGGCTGCGCGGTCGAGCAGAAGAAACCAGAACATAATCTACTACATTCTTTATGCATACCGTGCGACAATCATGTGGCGGGATCGGACGTCGTATACGTTTCAGTCACCCGCCACTTTCGGCTCTCCTCTTACCAAACACCAAACTCGCCAGAGTCATGCCACTTCTGCCATTCCTTCCACAATATGCATTACAGTACACGGTAAAACTTCTTCCAAACAGCTAAACACACCCTGATCAACTACCAGTGCTAGTGGGATCAACTACCAGTGCTAGTGGAACGCTGCGATCACGACTTGCGGGCAAGTACGGCGGCCGCGCCTCCATGTGCGGGTGCGTGTTCGGTTTCGGCCTTTTCGAGGTCCCCGGCTGTCTCTCCCGCTCCAGAGCGGCGCCCGGACGGTTTCCAGGATCCACTGCGCCATGCGGGAACACCAGAGCGGTACAGCTCGTCGACCTCTTCGATTGTGATGCCGCGCGTCTCCGGAATGAAGAAATAGACGTAGAAAATCGCCAGAATCAGGCAGCCGAAGAAAATCAACAGAATCAACGGTCCGATGTCGTCCGCGATAAGTGGGCTGAAGAACGAAAGAAGGAAATTCCACAACCAGTTGGTCGCAGAGCCGAGCGCGATGGCTTTCGGACGGACGCGAAGGGGGAAAGTCTCGCCGAGAAGGACCCACGGGGTCGGACCCCAGAACCAGGAGAAAAACGACACGTGCAGCAGCGCAAACGCGACGAGAACGTTGCCGCCCATGCGTCGCTTGTTGTCGGGCACAGTCGGGTCGTCGGTGAAGTAGTGGCCGACGAGACCGGCGATAATTGCGCAGATAGCCATAAGGAATGCGCCGATCAGGAGCGACTTGCGCCGGCCCATGTGCTCGATTGTCCACATGGCCGGGAGCACCATCGCAAGCGATACACCGCCCATGAGCACCTGGATGGTGTACGAGTTGAGGCTCTCGATCTTTGCCGCGGCGAAGAAGACGGGTCCGTAGTAGTAGTAAAACTGTGGTGTGAGTTAAACGGATCATAATATGCCCGAGGTGGCACTCACGTTCTGGCCGTTGAGCTGCTGGAGGAACTGGATCATCATGCCGTTGACAGTACGGTGAAGCATGCGGTTCTTGTAGTTGAAGCAGTCAAGCCACGACGCCTTGCCGTCTGCGTTCTCGGCCGCGATGGCGTCCTCGAGCTCCAGCATGATATCGCGCGTCTTCGGATCCGACACGTCGCAGTCGTTCAACGCCGCAATGGCCTTGAGCGCAGCCTCTTCCTTGCCTTTACCGAGGAGCAGGCGCGGCGACTCGGGGAGGCCAGCGGCGCCCGCCATGAGCAGGAGGCCCCAGATAATTTGCAGACCGATGGGGATACGCCACGAGCCCGAGTTGGGCATGGCGTGTGTGGCCAGGTTGATGACGTACGCGAGGAACAAGCCCGACACAATCTGTACCTGGTACAGCACCAGCAGGGTACCGCGGAGCTTCTTGGGAGCCGCCTCGCCAATGTACAGCGGCACAATGGCCGACAGCGCACCAACGCCGAGGCCAGCCACAAAGCGCCCGGCAGTGATCTGTGCAAGCCCGAATGCGGCCACCTGGATCACTGTGCCGATGGTGAAAACGACGCTCCAAAACATGATCGAGTACTTGCGTCCCAGGCGGTCCGACGTGAGCGTCTGCGCGAGGGCGCCGAAGAATGTGCCGGCAGACAGGAGCGAGGTAATAATGCTCTGCTTCTGCGACGACAGCACAAGCTCGCCGTTCTTCATCTCGCCGCCCATCGTCTGCACAAAGTCGGGCATGATCAGGCATCCAGAGATGTAACCAATGTCACTGGCGTCAGTGTCGCTCTTACAGAGGGCTACTCACTAGCCAAACACCCAGCCGCCAAAGGCTGCGGTGAAGCAGAACAACACCGAGCGTTGGATACGCATGGCGTGTGTGTGTGTGTGTGTGTGTCTGTGTTGCTGCGGAGAGGGCCGGGTATGAAGTGGCACTTGTTGGTGTGGGGTTCCCAGTTGAAAGGGGACGTGGAGACGCTGCGGCCCCGCTCAGCTTCTTAAAAGCGTCGCGGGATGCCCCGCTCGCGTCTCCGTGGGGAGCGCTTGGGGTCGCGCGAGCACATGCGAACGGGAATAGCTCGGACATCAATAGGCAACATTGCAACTTGACTTCCGGCGAATTAACGCCATCTCGACGCCGGTGACCTCAGTCGGCCCGTTTCACCTTGGCGTCCCTGGTGATATCCGTTGGTCTACCGGGAAGGTAACTGGCTGTTGACACGGTGTCAGGGCCGGATGGGAGTGGGGCTCGTCGGAGCTCTCGGGTATCAACAGGCACATGCCCACTCACCTGCTGTGAAAGCAGTCAGCTGGTGCGCCTAGTCTCCTCCGAAGCTGTTTCGGGCGAGCAATGATGAGCCTAGTCCACGGCGACGGAGCCTGCGTCACGGTGGCCCACATGGCCCCACGCCAATAGATCCAATAGATGCCTCACCTCGGCGCTCTGGCCGTATTACTCGCCTGCACCCTGAATTAGCTGCTGATTATTCCCGTTCGCCCAATGTCAGATGTGCAAGATAACAACTTGCGAACGGGAATCTTGCTGCAGGACGGGAATCCGGTCGTGCACTAGTTGTCATCGGTCGCGTCCTCGTGCGAAGTGGATCGCGGACTGTTCTATTGTTCGACACAACCCTGTCCAGCGAGGCATTAAGCTAGCCACTAGGACACAAGGTCCGACGTCGCCCCAGCCACTGCCAAGGCCCGCAGGGTCAACGGCGTCACGTCGGCGTCCATGATTACGCGGAGCTGCAGGAGAGGGGAGAAACTCATGGGCGTGCGGAAGGCCGTGAAGCTGGCCGGGGCTGCGTTCGAGGAAATCGCGCTGTGGCCAGAGCCAAGCGCACCGCCGTCCACCGAGTACAGCGCGGCCATGTTTTCATATGAGTTGTTTGGCGTCGTTCTTCATGCTCCATGGAGCAGCTTTCAGTCTTGGAGGGGAAAGGGGTTGGTGTCCTTCAACCCGGACAAAAAAGCCACAATGTCCTGCCGCAAAACAACTACAGGTCAGGACATTGAAAATCAAAACAGTCACCACATACAAAAGCCAAAAAGAGAAGCTCTTATGACGTCTGGCGGGGTCGAACCGCCGACCTTATGCGTAAATCTCGTTCAAGATGTTAAGCATACGCTCTAACCAACTGAGCTAAGTCGCCTTGGATGCTACGAAGACCGGAGATCAGCGTCTGTGTAAGTACACATCAGCCTCTGGACCTCTAAGGATCGTTGTTTGAATCTAAGGTGTAAGGATCGTCGTTCAAATCTGACTGACGGCTTAAAAACTCGTTTTCTGTCACCTGGTGACGGCGCAACAGACCCAGGAGGCGACGGCATCACAATGCAGTACCCAGACAGCTGCATTAACCCATGCTTTATAAAGATACACTTGACCCATGCCATGCCTTACTCGCTGTCACTTTCGTGCTCGAGCTCGCGCATCTCCAACAAACGGCGGCGCATGGCTTTTTCCGTTCTGGTGGGCGGGACTCTGCGGCAGACAACGGCGCCGACGAGGGCCATGAGGCCGCCAAAGCGGAGGACCCACGCGACGCCCGTGCGCTCGTGGTACACGCCTTCTGCCAGGCGGTCGGGCGGCGCGCCGCCGTCGACCACCTTGAAAATAATGCTCGCGACTATCGCCACGATAAACTGCGGGATCACAATGGCCAGGTTGTGGATCCCCATAATTGTGCCGCCCGCGACGGGACCCTGGCCCGCATACTCGATCCCCGCACCCTCCATGTCTGCGGCCGAGTAGGAGCGGTTCATGTGCGCGCGTCGCTCGATCAGCGGGCGTCGTTCTTCGGCCGCGAGCGGTGGTGTCCCCGTGGTGTTAAAGCGGCGCAGCGATGGCCACGACGAGCCCGACTGGCGGTGTTCAGACGACCGCCGCCGGTCGCGTCCGCCAGGCTTGCTCTCCTGTTCCACCTCGAGCTCCTTGAGGAACTCCATGATCATCGCAAATGGGCTCATGTCAGCTCCGACAACCCCATACACAAGTACTCACACCCACATGGCAACGGCCCAGCAGATACCGACAAGGGCAATCATGATGGTCGCCTGCCAGACCGTGGCGATGACAAATGTCGACATCATGAGTAGGAAGAAGAGGAGCAGTGCCCCAGTCCAAACGTTGCGCAGCATGATGGGCACTAGTGTAAGCAAAAGTTCGCAGAGCGCGCCCTACTCCGTGGAAGTTTCAGAGGGCGGCCGCGACGTTGAGCGTCGGCACGCCAGACGTTGACGGTCTCGCGGATGCGCACAACCTCAACCTCGACCGGTTCGTCCTCGTCGTCTCTCTCGATGCATGATGGAAGGAGGCGCGGGTCGCGCTCGGACATGTAGGGCAGCACGGTGCCGGCAGTGATGGCGACTGTTTGTTAGTTAACGACAAGGAAGGGGTTGCTCTCACCGAAAGAGTAGATGAGAAGCGCAAACGAGCCTGCGCGCGTCGCCTCGCCACGGTCCGCGTCGCGGCCCTGCTCGTGGCTCATGACCTCGCGCACGTACGTCGTCGAGTAGAACAGGAACGGAAACCAGCCCATGAAGGCGGCGATCTGGACCATGCAAATACGGCGCACAGGTTTGGGCAGAGTGCGGATAGCTTCATGAATGGTATTGAGCATGTCGCGGAGCTTGCTGCGGTTGCGCTCCCCATACAGCGCCGGGCGCTCGTCCTCTTCGAACAGTGCGACGGTCACCCATACGGTGATGACGAGGATAATCAGTGAGATGACACAGAGTTTCCGGAACTGGTCGCCGCCGACGAGGTTGAGCAGGGGGATCTGCTCGAGTTTGATGAAGCCGAGCGCGAAGCCCACGATGCTCCCAATGTGGTTGAAACGCCCGTTCCACGCGTTCGCCGAGTTGAGCTGGTCCGCGGGCGTAACGTCGAACACAAGGTTGCGCAAAGACGCCTGAAGTCTGGATTCAGCGGCTGCTCGAGACATGTGACGAACCCATTGAGCGCAAAGTCCAGGCAATAGAAGCAGAACACTGCTACGCTGATCGATGTGATCCGGACCTTGGCGTCAGCTCGACGTCGCCACCAACACCTACGTAGCGGGCGTGTTTTGGGTCCCAGTCACCTTGGCCGCCGCCAAAGAAGTCCACAATGGCGTTGGCAACTGGCTCGGTGAACGCGAGCACAAGGAAGGACAGGACAAGTAAGACAGTGCTCGCAATGACCCAGTATCGGCGGCGGAAGCGCGAGGTCGACGAGTCTGAAATGGCGCCAATGAGAGGCTGAACAACGAGACCAGAGATGGGGCCTGCGAGCCATACAAGCGACGTCAGGTCCTCGCTCAACCCCAAGTCAAGGAGGTAGGGCGTCCCGTATCCGAGTTCGCTGTCGTCAGCAGCTGCGCAATGTACCGCAACACCCACACTGTCCAGGCAATCTAGTGTCAGCGAAAGCCTAACAGGGCGCACAAACCTGGCTTCCCCCCATGGACACGGTGAGGGCGATGAGTCTCCACACGCTGAGGCGCTTGGTCTCTGCTGGCTCCTCCGGCTCAGGAAGTCGAGAGGTGCAAGGTGCACGAAGATATCGCTCCTGGCGCGCGCGATACTCCTCACGCTCGCGCTCCTCTTCCATGTCGCGGGCAAAGTGCCAGTCGCGGCCGGAGGGTGTGCGCCGAGACGGCGAGTGGGGCGACGCGGCTTCTTCGTTGCCCATCAGGTCACGCAGCGAGGTGTACTGAGTGGGCGTCTCGTTTTCCGGGCTCATGCTCGCTGTACGTGGTAGAGTTGGTGTGCGCGGCGAATTACTGGCCCGGGGGCTCAGCGACGCCCTCGGACTCGTCATGCTGTGTGGGACGAGTGCAGAGGAGGATGCCGAGCGAGAGTGATGATATGGGTGGTTGTGAGCCGCGTTGCCGCTGTTCTCCAGTCGATACGTCACCGCACCAGATGGGGAGGCATCAGGTCCGTTCCTGCTCGCAACCGAGAACCAGAAGCAAGTGCGTCAAGCTCCCAGCAAAAGCACACTGTCTCATTCATCTCACTCGTGGCAATCTCATGATACACATGGATCGGGGCGTGCACGGTGTCGGCTGCGCCTCTGACGTTGGTGGCAAACACACTGCGGATGACGGCGACAACCGCCGACGCAAGGGCGCGGTGATGCCGATGAAATCGGGGCCAAACTGTGGCCTAATCAAACAACTCTAATCACATTAGGACCTATTTCTAATACCTCGGTTTTAGCTCTGTTGACAAGTTCCCCGTCGCGCGACTCGCGTCCGTGTTGTTTCCACCATCTCGTCGCCATCTCCCGACCCGTCGACACACGCGCCTACTATCGAACCCACACCTCTCTCCGGCCCCATGCACGCGGGCCAGGTCGTGCTTGACCACAAAGCGCTGCCCCAGGTAATCGACGACATTCTTAGTCATGTGCCGTACTCTGTGCTGCTCGCCTTCCGCGGCACGAGTCGCGCTTTCCAGGCCCGCATCGACGCCGACCTCTTTTACCACATAACAGTCCGCGAGCAAGACATAGAGGAGGAAATCCCGCCAGACATTCCGCTGTCAGAGCTTGCTGCGCGCCCAGCGCCGTCGACCATCGAGATTCGCGGCGTCGACGGCAAGCGCCTACCAGGCGTCCGGTGGGAGGACCACAGCGCAGACGACTGGCAGCGTCTGCATTGGGCAAGCCGGATTCGGCGGTACACGCGCGTTGTTGACTTTACCAACGACGTGTGCATTGACAACCAGGGACCTGTGACGGACCCGACCCTCTTGGCCGACAAGGAAGTGCGCAAGATCCTCGTCGAGCACGACCGCAACCTTCTCCGCTGGGCTCTCGGCAACGTCCGACGTGCGCGGCGATGGGACATGGGCACTATTTTTGCCATGGGTGGCGAGACGATTGTGCAGTTTGCGCACGCCGAGACGTCGTGGGACGGATACATGTGCGAGCCTGGCGCGTTGTTCGACGATATGTACGTCGAGCCGTATGAACGCCTTGTCGTCAATCTGCGATACGATCCACGCATTGCCATGCTTGAGCAATGTGACTTTGGTCACAACACCCACCGACACCGCACCAACTCGTTCAATCGTCGACGCAACCGGATCGAAAATCCGCGCGACGTTGTCATCATCTTCGGCCTCGACCGCCGCGCTGGACCAGATACGCGCCTTGGCGGACCAGGGAAACACCTCGACGAGCTGCCTTTGCCTGAGGATGAAACGCCGCCCCTTGGTATGCTTCACGGCGTTGTCGAGTTTCTCGGGTCCAAGCTCCACTGCGTGGAGCGCATCACCCTCGTCGGCCTCGACACGGTCGACAAGGCGTACCTCAACGTCAACGCGGGCATTTCGCAGGCCAAGCTGCACGACAAGATCCGCAAGGCGATTCGTGCCGAGTGGGCGATGCAGGAAGACGACCTGTTCGATGAGGAGGAGAACCTGTGCCGCCTGGCACTCATGGACGAGCGCCTCGCCCAGTGGCAGTTCCATCCCGAGTTTGACCACTTTGCCGTGACCGAGTACTGGGAGGCGCGGAGGCAGGAACTTGACGGTGACTTCCGTGCTCTCAACAAGCTTCTTCACAGACTGCACACCACGACAGACGGCGACGACGAGCACCCGAGTCAGCTCCTCTCATCCATGCCGTCGTGGGTCAACCTCCCTGACCAGCCGACATTTGCCAGCATCCATTTCATGACATACGACGAGTACCGAGCGCGAGTGGGCCAGGACGAGTGGGACTTTGAGACGGACGGGTACGCGATCGAGCAGTAGGCATGGGTATCGCCAGCATTCAGACGTCACCTGTTGTACCATAAATTACATCATGCATGAGCCAGAGCGCCGTAATTACAACCTTGGCGCGGGCTGTTGCTCAGCCTCTTCCTTGAGCATACGCTCGTGACTGCGTTGGAAAGCCGGGCGCGAACGCATCCGCTCGACCCAGGCGTCCGTCGCCGGTCCGAGCTGGTACAACCTTGGCGCGCCGGGTTTACGCCCGTGCGCTATAGAGTTGAGCGGGAAGAACATCATAAACTAGTGTGAGGGCGACCGCGCAGGGTACGTACGTCGCCGAGACCGAGGCGCGGCGAGCCGGAGAACATCTCATGCCCAGAACTGAGAAACGCCTCTGTTTCCACTAGAGCCTGTTCCGCCGCGCGCCGCGCCCACGCCTGGAACCAGTCGTTCATCGCGTTCGCGCCGCGCATCTCCTCGGGCGCGAGGCTAGGCACGACCTGCCTCCGACCAAGCTCAGCAAAGCGCGCAGGTTGGAGGTAGAGCATGAGACTGCCTTCGGCAAAGTGGCTCCAGAACAGGGACCTCACCGACGGCGGCCACTCAGTGCGCGGTGTTGGGTATCGTTCCAGTAACGTCGCGAGGATCGCCGCCGACTCCGTGAGGACCTCTCCGTCGACCTCAACAGCGGGAGACTACCCTTAGTACCCCTCCCATACGACCCTCACCTTGCCCAGCGGCGTGACTGCCTTCAGGCTCTCACCGGCGAACCACGCCGTGGTGCGGTAGTGTACCTTGACACTATACGGCACGCCTAGTTCCTGCCGTGAGTGAGTGTCTTGATTCTGCTCACCTCAAGCGCCCACAGGATCCGGTTGCTGCGCGAGTTCTGCAGGTGGTGCACAACAATACGCGCCATGGTAAAGTGCAACAGAGCACACCCGCTGCAGAACGAAAGCCAGATGAGGCCAGATCTCGACGGCTATGGCCGGAAATTCCGTGACCGAGCCACTTTGCCACCACCCCCCCAGCGTCGAGGCGCCGCTCACCACCACCTGTGCATGCTCCAGTGCCCATGAGCTCCATGCATCGGTAGCGGTCGCCCGAGGTTACGTTCTGCGGCGTCGGGCAGGATCCGACAAGAAGTGTTACGCCCATGCCATGACTCATGCACCGAGTTTACATGCCGACCCGCGCGGCTGTAAGATAACCGGCGGTGGTCGCCGATGTCCCCAGCGAGGTACTTTTAGAGGTCAGTTGGCACAAGCAGCTTCGACGATGACCTCGAAGTCGTTGCCATCACTCACTCCGTCACACAGACGCCATGTCCGAGCTCGTTATCCACCACATGCTAGGCTCGCGCTCCGAGCGCATCGTGTGGCTTGCCGAGGTGAGCTCGTACCCCACCTCCAGCAGCTGTTGACAGCAGGAACTCGGCGTGCCGTACAAGCTCGTGATCCACATGCCGAACGTGTCCTCGGGGACGGTGAAGAGTACACTAACGGACCACGTACCGGGCGGCAAGGCGCCGTCGGTGCTGCTCGACGGCGAGGTTCTGCAGGAGTCGGCGTACATTATCGACGTGCTGCTGCGCAAGTTCCCTCCCTCGGCCAACGTCGAGACCACGCCGTCGCCGTCGTCCATCTACTGGAGCCACTTCACCGAGGGCCGCCTGATGAACTACATGATGCCGCTGAACGTGTCACGCTTTGCACTCCCCGTCATTTCCAAGCGCCTCTCAGAGGAACAGGCGCAGGGCGCCAAAGCCTACGCCGACTTCATGAACAAGGGCTTCCTCAACGAGACCAACAAGTCGCTTGCCCAGGTCGAGACTTTCCTTGGCACGTACGACTGGTTCTCCGCCATAGACAAGCCCGGCCTCGGCGACGTAAGCTATCGTGATTCTTGCTTTGCTTACCACTCCAGTTTATGATGCTGTTCCCAATTTACTGGATCGGCGCGACCAAGCAGGCCCCAGGCGGGTTCACACTCGGACCAAACACAATGGCTTGGGTCGCCCGCGTCCAGGCTCGACCGGGATTCAAGGCCTGTCGACAACGTATCGCCGATGAGCGGACGCGTCAGTTGCCTCCACGCAAGCCCAAGCTGTAGCACGGCACTGACGAGATGTACTGGAGGGGCTGTTGCTGCGGTGCAACGAGGATGTGGTTTTTGATGTCGCTCAACTCAGCTACTATTACAAAGATGCATACATGACACGCGCTGCGTGGTCTAGGCATAACGTCATGATGGTATCGTGTACGGAATAAGGCTACGAGTCCCAGCCCTCGACGGACATGGCAAGGGCGTGCAGGTCGATGAGATACGTGTTGAGCTCGCTCTCGCCGTCCTTGCCTAGAGCGCGGCACTGGAGCGCGAGCATGGCATTGTAATCTTCAAACGAGAACGCCGGCCGGTGCGCGCGTATGCTCTCAAGCATCGCCTTGGGTCCCAGCTCGAACAGGTCCCAGTACTCGATTGCGTGCGAGAGCATGCCCTCGGACCCGGCGCTGAGGATGCCCCGCAGGGTCTGCTGCAGCGACAGAATGTTGCGGCGCAGCTTGCGCACGCCAGCGGCGTTGACCCGCTTGATCTGCCGCGCGGCGTTCACGAACACGTGGTTGATGAGAAGCGACAGGCCTCTGAACATAAAGCTGGGAATCAGCGCTTCCCTCGTGAGTCCACTCACTCATGCTCTGCTCTTGACAACGTCTGGGACCCAATGCTGTCCATTTCCATGAGGGACGTGTTGAGATCGACGACGTCCGGGTCGGGCTCGAGGGCCTCGCTCTCGAGGTAGTAGTGGCTCCGCTGCAGCGACGCATACAAGTTGCACAGCACACGGCAGCGGACCTCGAGGCGAAGGGTGTTGAGCGCGCCCTCAATGAGCTGCTCGTACGTCTGCACGATCGCCTCAAAGCGCTTGGCCATCGCCTGCGTAAGGGGCAGGCGTGGTGTCATCCCTGGCTCGCGCGGCTGCTGCTGCGTCTTGTCTATCGTCGCCTCGTCCGACAGCTCCTGCAAGTCCAGGAGGGCGTTCATGAACCATCGGATGCTGTGCGCGACGTTACCTAGCGACTCGAGCCTGCGGCTCGAGTTGATCAGCTGCGATTCAGGCGGAGGCTTGTCGTCCAGTAGCTTCATCTCGAGCTTGACCTCGTGCACGCCGACGTTCTCGGTTTCCTGAACGTCCTGGGGCTGTTTGTCAGTTCAAGCCAAAGATCCGAGAACTCACCGCAACTGTGCGGACCTGCACGAGAGCAGACGCCATGTCCTCACGCTGCGACCAGGCGGCAGGCAACGCGAGGTGGCCCTGCTCGTTCGCGTCGTGCGAAGGCAGGGTGACAAGCTGCTTGAACCGCGCGCTGCACTGCTGGTAGTACTGCGCTACGACGCCGACAATGAGGCGGCTGTAGCGCTCCCGGTGGAACGGAGTATCCTGAAGCATGGCACACAGCGCCTGTATCAGTGCCATCACGCGGACAGTCGACTTGAGCGGCGGCTTGTCGTCTGTGAGCGATGATTTGAGGGACGGCCGGTGGTCAAGTTGGAACGCGTCGTAGCCCGTGACAGCCTGCTGGAACGACGCGTTGACCTTCTCGTCGAGCGAGGGCAGGAACACGTCGTCGACAAATTCCTCCAGGACAGTGCCAAACTGCGACATTTCCTCCTCAAAGCCCTGCGGAACAATGGCTGTGGCACGTTCAATGAGCGCCAAGGTCGGCTGGAACAGCACAGTCACGTTGAAGGGGTTGGCGGGGATAAGCGTACGGTGCTTGCCCGAGACGGTGTAGCGATCGTCCGAGTTGGCGTGCGAGCCCTTCAGAACGTTGACGCTGTCGCCCGCCTGCAGGTTGATCAGGCCTGGCACAGACGCACGCAGCGTCTGTCGCAGACCGTCGTCCACCTCCTTGATCTCATTGTTGACCGCGCGCGGGTCAGAATCGCTGAACTTGAACAGCTCGCGCTGCTTGTCGCGCACCAGCCGGCCCTCACGGAGCACCTCGTTGACGCTTGGGATGGCGTTGTGTGTGAGCGCAGAGCCCTGCGAGTCGTCTTCAAGGTATGTCTGCAGTAGCGATCTAACCTCCTGTTGAATGGGGCGCAGCACCTCGAGCACTGGTGCATTGAGGTTGAGGTCGGTGCGGGTAGTGTCCTTGAAGTCGCGCCGAGACGAGATCCATTTGACGACCTCGTAAACAGTCCGATGGCCTTCCATGACGGCGGCAATCTTGGAGTACAGGGTCCAGAACAGGTCGCGCAGAATGACTGCGTGCTTTGGCGGTCCGCTGGCGTCGAGTGACACCACGACACGCAACGTGTCGTTGACGAACAGCGGCATGCTCTCAAGGTCGCGCTTCTCGGCCATAAGGAGGCTCTGCGGCCTTCCAGTCGAAGCAGCGGTTATCTCCTCGGAACGCTGCTCGGCGCGTTCAGAGACCTCGTCCATGGTCGTGTCGATGAGCTGGTGGATCTCCACGGGGACACGCTGAATAACCGTGTCCATGGCAGATCCAAGCCGTCCCATTGCTGCGAGCGACTCGAGCAGCATCTCGATATATCCGAACGTGTCAATCTCGCCAGTCGGTTCGACCGCAAGGGACGCGATCGACGTGATGGACGAGGACTGCGGCAGCTGAGATCCTGATCGACCGCCGCCGGTTCGCCCAGCGGCGACCTCGTTCAACAGCGGCTCGTGGTTCGGCTTGACCTGAAGCGACGAGAGGTACTTTGAGAAGCGCGACGACTTTTCGTCGACGCCCTTGGCAATGACCTCGCCCGAGGACGCGATCACAGGCAGGCTCTGCTGCCCCGGCACGTACGGCTTCCAGCGCGAGTCGCTGTTCAGCGCCTTGAGGTATAGATGGTTGTGAAGCTCCTCGACGATGATGTCAGTCAAGGTGTTTTCCTGCGTGTGGAAGTATTGTTTCAGGTCGGACAGGGCTCCAATGTCTCGCAGCACCTCACGATTTGACGTCTTTATGCTGCGCTGGAGCAGAAGCGCCGCTTGTAAGAAGCGCTTGTCGGCAAGACAGCTCTCGAGCTGCTCGGGCACCTGTTTCAGCCCATCAACCAGGTCAAGAATCTGGAGCATCTCGGTGACCATTCGCTCGCGAGTGCGGATACTCGCGAGCTCGGCCTTGCCCTTTGCGCCAATGCCCTCCTTCGCCTCTTGCAGCGCCTGCCGAGAGGTCTTAACCTGTGTTTGGGCTCGCTCAAGCGCAGCAACAAAGTTGGAGTGTGTCGGGAGCGACGCCGCAAACGTCTGGAAGTGCGACTGCACGGCCTTCTGGAGCGAGCTCGAGAGCGCCGCGTGGACGCGGAGAAAGCTCGTCAAGTCTGGGTGCTGGGGCAGGCTGCCGCTTGGTGCAGAGGACAGGAGCGAGAGCGCGAGAGACGATGGTGAGAACTGGTGTCAGGTGGGTCACGAGGACAACTACCTACCTCGCCGTCCATGATAAAGGGCCACTCTTTGCGGATCTGCCGCATCACGGCTGCAGGTCAGTACAATTGACAGAGACAATGACTCACAGTCAATCTCGGCGAAGCGGCCTCCTGTTGTGCCCACGACGTCGTCCCAGTCGTCGGTAGGTGGTCGATGTGCGCGCGTTGGCCGTGGCGGCCGGCGAATAGTCGGCGGGGGGTCGCTGTGTTTCCTGCTCGCGGACATGAACGCGGCTGCGGCATTACGCAAGGCGCTGCTGCCTCCGGGTGTGACTGCGCCGCCTGGTGTCGCGGGGGAGCTCAAATTCGCTAGCTGGGCCGATTCGCTGGTCTGTTGGCGTGCAACGGTGCGTTGTGTTCGCTCGGCAGCCCATGGGTCGTTCGACGACGCGTCCACTGGCGGAATCATGACCTCAGACTCGTCATCCCACCCGTTACTCATGTTGCTCATCTGGCGCTTGGCCGCTGGAGGAGCAACGTACCGCTTAGGTTCATCGCGTACAGGCGGAATGTGGAAGTCATCCTCGTCGTGCACTGGGGGTATGTGGAAGTCGCCCTCGTCGTGCACTGGGGGGATGTGGAAGTCACCCTCGTCGCGCGACACTCGTGCCGCTCCTCGCGCACGCGACCGTGTTGGCCGCGGTGGCGACACCGGCATATGAGATGACGGCGGGGGCGGCGCCGCGCGTGATGGTCCCGACCCTCCTGCCGACGACGAATCACCATACCCGCTCCCGCGGCCGCCGCTGAAGCCACCACCGGTGCGCAGGCTGTGACTTGGTCCGCCGCTCGAGCCGTTCATGCCGCGTGACGGCGACGAGTCGGGTCCAGACATGCCGCTGCGTCCCGGCGACGCACCCATGCCCGGAAATCGGCCGTCCTTGCCCATGGCTGCGCCGAGAAAGTCATAGTCGGGGAGCGCGGCGTTGGAGGAGGGAGGGGTGGAGATGGGTTGTGGGTTAGAGATCTTGAAGCGGGACGAGGACGAGGCGGGGTTGTTGCGAGACATGGCATCTCACCCGCGTCAATGGCGAAGTGCAATAAAGACTGTGCGTTGTTGATGAAGAGTGAGAGTTGCGCGTCGATGTCGATGTCGATGTCGATGTCGTTGTCGTTGTTGCTAGTCGCACCCAAGCTCAGGAACGTCATTGCACGTAGGGCGCGGATGCGACACTGTCTCAGGGAAGGCCACGCGACGACAGTGCCACATAACATTTGACGCGTACAGTGACCTCGGAGAAACACGGCGTTATACTCCTGGGTGGTGTGGTTTGCTCCTGGGTGTGATGTGTGCCTGGGTGAGTGGATTTGGGTGGAGGAAGGCAGGCGTGCAGGGCGGAGATGGGTGCAGGCCAACCACTGAGAGGCTATCTCGCATCTGGGCAGCGACGACCAACGACGACCCCGAGACGCCGAACACCACAGCAACCTCGACCACACACCACACTCCGCACGCCGCACGCCGCTTCGACGACGCCGGTCCGCATCACACTCTTCCCTCTCCCCCCTCCCCCACAGTCCCCGCTCCTCACTCCCCTTCTCGCTCCGCGCACCCGGCGTCTTCCCGCCCACAAACCTCGTCGCCATGGCCACGCACCGCGACGCCGTCAACACGGACAAGCCCTACACCGACCCCAACCCCCTGCCCCCTTCCGTCCCACATGTCGACGAGCTGGGCACCACCTCGGCGCCTCTGAAGAGCGCGTCCTTCTTCATTGGCGACTACTGCCGCGAAGTCAATGGCGAGTATTCTGTGACCCCGGTCGACGACGTTGGGAGGAGATGAGGCGAGGGAGATGGCACTTGAGCCGGAGGGGCCAGCCTTGCACACGCGTGCGCTCCGTGCTATGGTGAAGCGCAGGCGCCGTGGCGTTTTGGGCCGTGTACTCTGTCGCTGCTCTTGCCTGCGTGCAGTCTTGCACCCGAGCTCGAACCTGGCTGTTGTTTCGCCGAACGGAGTAACCCTTCGCGCAGCACTTGCAGCCGTGGGCAGTCGTCTCCTGCAACGCGCAGGGACGATACTGTGTTTGAGGCCGCTGCATTGCATGTTCTGCGTGCCATCCCTACTGGTCCCCCTTCTGTCCCCCTTACCTTCCTACACGGCTAACCCGCAGACGACTTCATGCTCTGCAAGCAGGAGGACCGCAACCCCGAGCACTGCCTGAAGGAGGGCCGCAAGGTGACGCGGTGTGCGCAGGACATTATTGGCAAGATCCGCGAGTCGTGCTTGACCGAGTTTGACGCGCACTGGAAGTGTCTGGAGAACAACAACCAGGTGGGTTTAATGGACGGGGGAGGTGGGCGCGGTCAGAAGCCGCTTGCCTAAGCGTATCGCCGAGCGGGCGGGGCTTGACCCGATGTTTGTTGGCGCTTCGACAGCGCGGACGCGACCATTATGTCCATTGTTGGCCGCACCTCGTCGGAGAGCGCATGTCTGCCTAGACCTCCCCACCGTCACCATACCGCGAGGCTAACTTCTAGCACCTGTGGGCATGCCGCAAGCCCGAGAAGGCGCTCAACCAGTGCGTCTTCACCAAGATTGGCGTCAAGAAGGACATTCCCGGCTCGCCCGAGGGCCAGCCACAGGTGTTCGAGAAGAAGAACCCGATCTTCACCCGGGTGCAGAAGTAGCTTGCCCACGACCGTCGTGGGTGGGCGCGAGTAGACATTGGACGCATCTCTGGAAGCCAGGGGCGCGCGCCAGCAGACCTATGCTATGCATACAAAATTGGCACTAGAAGATCAAGCAAGCAGATTAAGAGGTTCAGTCTATCTATACCATGGAGGTCGGGATCGTGTGGACTACCCGGAGGTTGGCGATATGGTAGTTTTCGCCAAGTAGCGTCTTGCACACGACAACGACGGCGTCGAGGCGCGACATGAGCGCGTAGATTGTCGACACGCCAAGCGCGTAACGCATGTAGTCGTCGCTTTCTAGCACGTCGACGGTGACAAACGTGGGCATGTCCTCGTGCTGCTCTGCGGGGTCCTTGGGCAGGTCGAGCCCCTTAAAGCGGTTGAGGTGCTGCCATCAGTACTGTGCCCGTTGAGTCGACCTACGTATTTCGCAATCAGTGGACCTGGTGTGATCTGGGGCAACGGCGTACCCGCACGCAGCGCGCTGGACGTCATGCTAATGACGGCGAGGACGTCGCCGATAAAGAGCGGGTCGCTCATACGCGTGCGGATAAGTAGAGCTTTGCGCCAATTTGGCGGCATTTGAGGGAGGAGGTGGTTGAACTGGGATAGGAGGGACATTGTCTCGACGAGAGTGTTGAGGAGACCTTCGTATGCCTCGACAGGCCACTGTCCGCGAATCGACAGCTCCCTCTTTGCGTTATGGTGCCGGATACCCAGCTTGGTGAGTTTCGCTCGGTTGTCCATCACCTGCGCGCGGATGTACTGGTTGAACGCCATGTCCAAGTTGCCGTGCGGGTCATTGGCGGCTGACAGCTCCTCGCACAGGATGTACCCAACGTTAGCAATCGAACGCGCGTACGCGTATCGGATCGCACGCTTGGCCGAGTACGACGGTGGCACTGGAGTCAGCTAATCTCTGCCGATAAAAACTTACCCATTGAGAAGATCCAGGCGGCGGTGATACCAATGACGACGCAGACGAAACGCAGCCACCCAACGTCAAAGCCCCATGTCGCGTTGGTGAGGCGAAACAGGTGGCCGTTGAGGTACGAGTAACCGAGGACGAGGCAGACGGACGTCGTGAAGACAACCGAGGTGAGGACTGGTCCCGGCCAGTGAATGCGAAGCATCATAAGACAGGGGAAAACAATGGCCGTGACGACGGCAAGGCCGTACGGGTTGCCGTTGCTCCTACCCGAGCCAATATACCATGCGACAATACCTGCAATGCCACCCCAGAACGACGCGAGGAGACGCGAGATCCACGACACAAACGTGTCGCCCGCAAACACCGCCAGCGTCATCTGCGCCATGATGGTCGCCCAGATTCCGCGGTTGTAGTAGTAGAACCGCGCCGACTGATGCAAGAAAGCAGGGAGAGACATGAGGCAGCCTAGCACACCCGCCTTGAGCGCAAACATGGCGCTGCGGCTGAACAGGACATCGGGGATGTGACTGAGTTTGGACAGCAGAACCATGCCTGGGCTCGTGAAGGGCTTATAGTCGGGATTACGCCGCTTGACCTGCGTCAAAGTGTCCTCCCAGTGCGGGTCCTCCTCTTCGTGCTCGTAGTTGGCGTCCTCCGTCTCATCGCCGCCCTCCGAGTGTTCCTTCTGCACACTTGCGCGGAACTGGTGAATGAGCTTGAGGACGTTGGGCAGCCACAGCCGGCGCTTCTGACGCTTTTCGTCCTTGGCGACAATCGCATCGAGGAAACGCAGCATCGCGTCGGTAAACTCCATGAGGTGGTACTGCGCCACGAAGCAGTAAAACAGGCCCATGTACTGCTTGCGGCTCATGTCGTGGGACGAGTCGCGATGCTGGGACGGGTCGAAAAGGTGGCGGTACGGCTTTGTCACCTCACGACGGTGGTCGTTGTACTCTTCGAGCACGAGGCGGAGGATCGAGATGGTTTTGGCAATGTCCCTTTCGATGGCGAAGCGTTTGCGGTCGCTCGTCTTGGTCCAAATAACGGCAATGTTCAGTGCCTTCCTGAGCGCTTTGACGAGGGGCAGCGCACCCTTGGACAGCAGCTCGAGCTGGTCGATCAACCTGTCCATGTCGCGCGCGTCCATGCTCTCAAGGTCCATGTATCGCTGGCTCTCGTACACACCAACCGGTTGGCGCGTCTTGCGCAGCTGGTCAATGAGAGACGCGGTACTGCCCTTGACAGAGGCCTGCTGCGAGTGGTCCTTTCGCCGCTTTTTCTCCCGCCGATCACGCGACGGCGACCGCTCACGCGACGTCTCGCGCGAGCGGTGCCCGTGATGCAACAGGCGCAGGGCGATGTTGTCGTGGTGGTGGTGGTGGTGTCTGTGGTGCTTGCGGCCGCGCTCGCCGTGGTGCTGCTCGTCCTCTGACTCTTCAGGCGTCGCAGGCGCCGTCGAGTCGTCGTGCACAAACGACCCGTGTGTGGGGGTCACAGGCGTCGCAGGCACGGAAGTGGTCTCTGTGCGATCAATGGCCTCGGATGAGCGCCGTGCCATCTCCCTCAGCGAAATGGCCGAGGCAACGCGAGACCCCGGCCGCGACATGTTCAGTCCCGATGTCGGCCGGCTCATCGTTGCTATCGACATGGTGCGGTGTGCACTAAAGCCCTTCGAGTCGAGGTGCGTGCGGCGGGCCTTATTAACGATGGTGTTGAAGAAGAAGCTAAAGGCTGACGCGCGCGCCTGCACGGACGCGAGGATATTGAAGATCTCCTTTAGGTCGCGTCCGGACAAACGTCCGTAGCTGATGTCGATGTCGAGGTAGCGCTGCTGCGCCTGGAGTGGCTGCATGCCGACCAGACTCTGACGCAGCACAACTCGGATATCATCCGAGCGGTCCCCCCATTCCTTGACCTTGCCCTGGATGTTGCCTGGGTCGTCGTAGTTGGGGGAGTGCTCGCCCTCCTGGTACGTGGCCTCGGTGTAGCGCTCACCAAAAGACTCCATCGTACTGGCGTCGGAGAACAGCGACTCGATGTCGCACATACTTCGGTGCAGGGGGTCGAGCACACCCACGAAGCGCGAGCGGAACTGGCCCGTCACCGATTGCGGCAGCACGACAATGGAGCAAAACAACGCAAGCGCCGACTGGATCAGCATGGGCTTGATCACCAGGAACGGCGCCATGTAGTATGCGTTCGGGAACAGCGGGATGATCGTGAGAGACTCTTGTCAGCTGAGCGTCTGTGCATGGTGACTCACCACGTCGATCGTGATGCACCCAAACACCAGCGGGAATGTGGCGGGACTCGGCGCGGTGCGCATCTTCCACCACAGCTGCATGTTAGGGCGCTGAAACATGCATTCCGACTCACGAGTGCCGCTGTACCGACACACAGCCAGACGCAACAGACAACGGCGGGGCGCGCTTGGAGATACGTCGCGTCAAAGTTCTTATCATCAGTCTGTAGACTAGCTTGCTGCCACTCACGACTTTGAGCGCCTGCAACGCTGGTGTTTCGCCAGCGTACTTTGCCATGGCTTCCGCTATGACGCCTGGATCGGTAGGTTCTCTGGTGGCGTGTGCGATGGCTGTTCCGATAGCGCACCACGCCCACGCAAGCGCTTGGTAGAAGAAGAGGTTGCACAGTATTTCGACATACTGCACGAATGGGCCAGATGGCGGCACCATGCACGCGAGGATGAGGACGAGGAACGCCGCCATGCCCATCTGCTCGCCGACAGGATGGATCATGATAAACACAAACCCAAGCCACATCTAGCGTCAGCCCAGTCCTTGGCCCACGAAAACACTCACCGACATGGCCGAACGTATAACTGGTTTCAGCGCGGTGAGGTTCATCTTGGGCTTGATCCACGCAAACGTCTCGAGGGCCAATATACGGTGAAACAGCCGTGCAAGAGCGGATGGTTTCTTCTTGTTCTCCTTGACCGTCTCACCTTCGCCGTGCTCGCTGTCGTTGCCGACCCGGTCGGGGGGATACTTGTCGCGCTCGGACGTGCGCGGCGACAGGTCGTCCTTGAACTCGACACTCGCCCGACCTGCGCCGTTACCATTTCCGTTAATGTGTTCTGCCGAGCCGCCGCGGGACGGATCGCTCGCGCGCGTCGGCGTCGGCGGCTCGGTATGTGGGTCGTCCTCCGAGTCGGTGGCGACGGTGAATGTGATGTGGTTTGGCCTTTTACGCCTCCGGCGCGCCGCGTGTGGTGGCCGCTCGAGCTTGATTGCCGGCGGTGGGGGGTCGCTCGTCGACGGCGACAGCGGGGTCGGTTCGCTCGTGGTGTAGCTTGGCCCCGCCTCGGCGCCGCTGTCAACAACAGTGGCCGGGGGGCTGTCAACAACCGGACTCGTGGGTGTTTCCGCCGTATGCTCGCTCCCGAGGTCCGTGACCCGGATCGCCGGGGTCACGGGTGTCGCGGCCGGGTCGTGGCCTGTGTCGGGCGTGCCGGGATCGGTCGTCCCCATCATGTATGCTGTCGGCGTCGGGGGTGTGCGATAGATACGAGTATAACCATGGGGCGAGTTCGGTTGCAGAAAATAGACCAGGTGATAGGTAATGAATGCAGCAGAGCCGAGTTGTCGGCGTGCGGTTTGCGGCTGTTGCTGTGGAGTCCCAGAGGGCCAGCCCACCCCCCATTGCATAAACACCGCGGTCGTCTGCCCCGGATAGCCAGAGCCGACCGGCTCGCCGCCTCCGAAACCCTGGACACATGGGCGAAAACGTATCTTGATCGATCTCGGATCCTGTACACAACCCCAAGAACAACTACAAATGCATGCTGATGCGGATGGTATGCGAAGTACAACATGCAAGGTATCGATCCCTTCCCCCTGTTCATGGTTATCAAGAGGCAACCTCACACGGGTCATGTAAAATCCGCGCCTGGCTGCGGTGCCCAGCGTCGTCATTGCGGAGATGATATTCAGATCTCCCCCACTCCCTTTGCGATGTTTACGATACCTCCCCGTCGTCTGGCCACTGAAACGGCGGCAACTCTGTCGTCCAGTCGACAGCAGACACCTTGTCGACAGGGAGCCACTGGAACGCGAGCGAGAGGAACGCGCGTGCAAAGCCCGGGAGATTGGTTTCGGGGAGGTCCGAGAGCATGGCCACGTCAAAATGAGGGACGAGGCGACGTAATACGCTGTCCTCGTGCTGACGTTCCCCCGGCCCACGACCCTTTCGCTTCTTCTTCGGCTTTGTAAACTCCTCGGCGGCGTCTTCGTCCTTAGCCTTGGCGTCGACGCGTACAAATCCAGGCAGATACTCTCCTAGGTCGTTCCCTAGTAGGACGACGCCTGGCTGGCTCCCTAGCCGCTCGGAATAGTTGGTAGAGTAGAACGACTCGTATAGCGCCTTGGAGCAGTGTGGCATGTACACCAAGTATGCTTTGTCCTCCTGCACTGCATGGGCCCCGCGAAGGTTCTCGTTTAGCAGAGTGCAGTTGAGCGATTCGATCACCCGCGTGTCGCCCTCCTCAAACACTGGGTCGAACACCTCAATCGCCGCCGGCTGGGCACCCAGCGCCGACGCCAATTCCAAGATCAGCGCAAGCTGGATCTTCGCAGTGCGGTCGGAGTAGGGTTTGCCCAGTCCAAGGCAGAGAACGGCGAGCTCCGGCGTAGCGCCGCCCATAAGCAATGGCCGAATGCGTTCGACGAGGTCTGACGTTAGGTCGCGATCAGCCAGTTACCTACTTGTCCAGTCATCCCCCCACTTGTCCACCATCTTGGTGCGCAAGGCCTGAATATCGCTCATGACGCGCTCTACATCCTCGTCAGTGATGACCACCTTCTCGACGCGAGCTTTGCCTCCTTTGCCCTTATTCTTGCCCTTGGGCTTGACAAACTCCTTGGACTGCTTCTCCATGGCGCGCTCCTTTGCCGTCATTGGTGGTGGTGGAGCGTGGCCAGCTTTAGCGGCTTCCTTCGCGGACTTCTTTGCCTCTTTCCGCTTCTCCTTCATCGCCTCTTTGGCCGCCTCGGCCTCCTCCTTTTTCCGTGCTTCTCGTGCGCGACGTTTCTCGCGCTTTGACGGCTCGGATGCCTTTGACTGGTCTGCGTGGGACGACGCAATGTCAGAGTCAGACCCCGCGGTGTCGTCTGCTGGTGGCTCCTTCGGCGGTGCATGGGATGGGACAGGCTTGGATTTCGAAGGTTTGGCCCCTGGTTCTGGTTCTGTCTCTGGTTCAGACTCTGACTCCGGTTCTGACTCTTCTGACGCGTCTTCCTTTGCTTTCCTCGCCCGAGCCTCGTGCATGGCCGACCTAAGCAGTTAGCCCCGGCTTCCCAATTCCACTTACAGCTTGGACTTCTCCTCTGCTTCCAGGAGATCCAACTCCTCAAGCTCCTCGAGTTCAGCCATGAGCTCGTCGTCGTCGAGCTCGGCCTGGTCAAACTCGGTCTCCGCCGGTGTACCCTCTTGAGGAGTGACAAAGTCGTCCTCGCCGAAATCGTCCGCCTCGGCCTGCATCTCCTTTGCCATTCTGACGCATCAGCTTCAACCAACACCTCCGGCACCTACTTCCAAACCGCCTGCTTGTGCTTCTTGCTGCGCTCGTGGTTGGTCCAGCTCGCCTCGCTCTGGAACGTCTTGTTGCACGCGACGCACTCAAATATCTCGCCCCCCGCCCCGTCGTCCATACGGATACCCGTGCCGTCGCCTTCGTCTGCGAACTCGTCCTCAAGGTCCTCCTCGTCGGAGTCGTCCTTGCTGACCTTTTGCCAATCCTGTTCCTGGTACGCGTTCGCGGCCTCCATACGCTCCGCCTCGCGCTTGCGAGCCGCCTCGGCGTCAACCTTGCCTCCACGCCGCTTCGTCGACGCGGTGGTGGCTGCTGCAGGCTGCTTCTTCCGTTTGGTCTGCTCAGCCTGGTACGCCTTGTAGCGGGGGTCACGGTGCTGTATGAATGAGACGAGTGTCTGGTGTCAGCTAGGATGCGATACTCGTAGCTTACCCTAACAGTGTCGATGTATTCCTTACGATGATCCTCGCGGACCTTTTTGTTTTCCTTCTCCATGAGTCGGCGGATATCCCGGCTCTCGGCGCGGTGCGTATCCCACTTCTCAACCCAGTCAAAGCGCTTCTCTGTCGTGAACTCGCTCCAGGCAGTATAGAAGTCGCGTGCCCAGTTTGTCTTCGCCTTCTCCGCCTTGGTGAGACCTGGTGGAGGGGCGTATGGCGTCGTAGAGTCGCCAAACGTAGGGTAGTGCACTGGCGCCTGCCCGTCCGGAGTATGCAAAACCTCGTCAGAGCCAAGGACGTTAAACAGCGTGCGGTACACGGAATAGAATCCCTGCGTTGGTCAGTGGGACCGACGCCAGCATACCAACCTCGGCCGAGTCGTCCATCTTGCGAGCCAGCTTTGGGTCAAAGAAGCGCATTAGCTGATCGAGCTTGACCCCTGGGTCGCCGCGCTTGCGCCGGTTAAACTTGGACTTCGGATCGGCCGTCGCTGCGTCGCCGGCGCGTACATGGTCGTAGAAGTCGTCGTCGTTGGTCTCGATGTGGTCGTTGCGGTGGCGGTCATAGAAAGCTCGCTCCTGTAAATGTCAGCTTTAACAAGGCGGCTCTCAAGCTCACATTTGGATCGCTCAGCACCTGTCATGTCAGCACCTTCCCTGCCGCGATGCCGCCAGACTGCAGACACCCACCTCGTACGCCTGCTGGAGGTCGGCGAAGATCTTGGTCGCTTCCTCGACACGGTGTGGATTTTTATCGGGGTGGTTGACAAGCTACACAACTCAGTGACCTCTTGACCGGGCGTCGTCGCTCGGTACTCACTGCAAGCCTTCGGTACGAGCGCTAGGGACGTCAGCGGCCACTCGCGGGGTATGAGGAACGCACCTTGATCTCGTCCGGGGTCGCCTCGATGTCAACCTGGAGCAGCTCATAGTAGTCTAAGGGACCTTCCTGTTCCTCCTTGGCGCCAGCCGTGCGCGACTGGTCGTTACCCATGGCGTTGTCGGCGCTGTTTCGTCAATGTTGCTGTCGATCGACGTGCGTGCGTCGTATTTCTCGGATCCGCAGAAATCATAAGTGGAGGTGTGACGGACACGCTCCAGGGTGATAACAAGGTGTACACGTCATTCCGGGTGGCAATTGGGGTGGAGGTGGCGATTGAGGGAAGGTGGAGGTGGAGGTGGTCCGTGATCGAGACACGCTCAACCGCCACACACACACACACACACAGAGAACGCGTGCGTTGCTCGGCTCGACTGTCTCTCTCACTCTCTGTCTCTTTCTCTCTCTCTCTCTCCATCTCTTTTTCTCTTTACCATTTCTCACCTCCTTCTAGTCGCCTCTTTGTACATACCATTATCCCCATGCCCCTCGCCCAGCACGCGAGTATGTCCAACCTTGCCAGAGCCGCAGGCAGACACCCCGAAGACGGCAAGCCGCGGTCCATCTCCCTAAAGAGTTCCGGTGTTGTGTGCGACTCTAAACAGACCCCAATGTTCTTCGAAACCCAACACCTCAGTGTCATGGACAGACAGTGGTCGTCCCGGCCGCTCGGCAGAAGGAGTTTGGTGAGCTCAAGGCCCCCGGACTCCAAGCTCACAGCAGCCGGTTGATGCACTCTTATCACCGGGGTTACACGGCCAAGAAGCAGAGGTGCGACGCGTGAGTCCCCTGTGCGTGTCTATGTGGCGGCACTAATGGCAGCTCGCCAGGGAGGTGGCGCAGCTACGTGATAAACTTTCCACACGCCCGACCCACGAGGACATGGATCGTCTCCGGGCGGAATGGCAAACGTCGGAAGAGTTGTTTGCGCAGTCCCAGAAGTGGGTAATGATTTGAAAGAAGGCTGACGATTAAGAGACAATGAAGTAAAGCATGTTCAGATTGAGGCGCTGCGTGATTACATCAAGGTTTGCTTTTGTCATTGAAGTCGCTAACTTCTCAGGCGCTCGAAAGCAAACTCGACGAGACATTGGGGCACAGCTGGAAGGTAAAAGCTGTCGCCTGATCCATGTAGCTGACAACAGGATTATTGTGACCTTCCCTCACCGCACCCTCCCTCGACGTCGTACGGCGTGTCCACGCCGCTGCCTAAGCCGGGCACGCTTCGTTCGTCAGCGTCAATCAAGCGCGCACGCCGCCACTCGCGGGGTCGTTCTTTGGACGCGCGCTCGACTAACGAGCTTATGGCCCCTGTCAACGCCCTACGCAAGCTCGAGGGTATAAAAGAGTGGACTAGTTCTCGCACGTTAACCGCGTCCGACGCGTCGGGCTCGGAACGCAGCGAGGTTGACGTGCTCCTAATGCCTACGCTCCCGGAGATGTCAGTCAGCCGGTCACCTGAAGCAGCTACCAACCTCGAGGAAAATCTTTCACAAGCGGACGCAGAAACGAGTGTAACAAGGGTCAGAGCTGAGACTGCTCTGGACAGCACTGCTGGCCTGGACAACCTTAAACACCTGCAGTCGAGCATTGTGGCACACCTGGAAGACCATTTGTGCAACAAGAGGCGCGACCAAGAAGCCACTGCCGAACTGCAGAGAAAAGCCCTCTTTGACATCCTTGAGGCGGCTGAACGTCGGTCTGAGGCACGCGAGGCGCGCCTTCACGCCTTGCTTGCAGAGGTGAGCTAGAGGATGTGAGGAAGCAGCTGACATCAGGCCAAAGCCTTCAAACCGATTCCCGTCGACGATTAGAACCAGTCCCGTGTCCACCATTGTAGTCTCTAACAGTTCCATGCAGTTGTAGTCGGACGTCGCTGGCGCTCGTGCGAGATGGCGTCAGACGTTGTCAGTGCATTCGCAAGGCACATCGGTCACGCCCGAACCATGTGCTCGCAAGCCACCGGGGCATGTGCAGGTCAAAGCACACGCACGCCACTCCCGCCTCGCGCCGTCTAAGATATATCGTCATATGGCATGAGTCTCATTAACGGAAGTGGATGGTGATAGGTATACAGGGGCGTGGTGGCGCCTAGACCTCGACATACAGCAAGATCGGCTCGCCGACCTCCTCGATTTCCGGAATCACACACTGGTGTAAGCTCTGGTTGATGGGGAAAACCCACCTTGAGGTCGAACGCCTTGGCAAGCACAATCTTGAAGATCTTCTGAACATTGATCGAGTGGCTGGTGGAGCAAAAGATCTGTCAGTTAGCCCAAGCTGGAGCGGAGAACACGGACAAGTGGCGCGTGCATGGCCTTGGAGAAACGCTTGGCCTGCTTTGTGATCTCCTCCTGCTCTTCGCGGCTCTGCGTCGCAAACACGTCGTACTTTGTTCCGATCAGCACCGGGATCGCAGTCTGGCGTCAGTTCTGGCATGCATCGGGGAGCTTGCCTTGTTGAAGCCGCGCGCCTGCCTGTACCACTCCTTTATGCTGTTGAGCGTCGCCTTTCGTGTAAGGTCAAACATGAACAGGATGGCGACGGCGTCATTGGACACAAGCGGGAGCATGGACACGAACTCGCGCTGCCCGCCAAGATCCCAAATCTGTTGTCAGCTGTACGCTCTGAGCTCGACAGCTGTGACCCACTGAGAATGTAATTTCTGTGTTGCGGATAGAAATCGCCTTCTCCATAAAGTTGACGCCGAGCGTCTGGATGTAGTCCTCGCTGGAAGTCAGCTTGGTTTGTCACTGTGACCCACTCGAAGCTTCCCTCGACGTATTTCACCATCAGCGACGTCTTGCCGATACCGGCGTCGCCGACCATGCCGACTTTGAGGACGATACTGCGCGTGAGCTATGATCGTCATGGCGATGATGAGGAGAGTGATGTGGGCGTCTGCGGCAAAGGCGCGCGCGCCACGCCTCCTGGCGTCTCGGCTCGTCGCCGCCGCCAGGGCCGCATGTCACGCTCAACCACTAACTACCAACACCATTCCCGCACTCGTCAGCGTACATACGCGTTGCGGTCACCGCCCTCGCCGCCAGACACGCGCCCGCCGTTCGACCCGGAGGACCCGTATCCCTGGTCCGCCATGGCCACTGGTTCCCACGCGCGGGGTGTCGGGTGTGTTCGTGCTCGGTGGTGGACGGATAAGCCCGGTGGCTGGTTGTTCGCGGGCCTGGAGACGTTTTCGGAACGTGTGAAGAGCCGCTAGACGTGGTATGCCCTCGGTTCGGTAGCTTCTATGTTACGTGCGCGCGTACCGCAGCGTCAAGGAGTGTGGTGTAGAAGAATGAACCGAAGTCAAATGGGATCAACAAGCAAACGGCGCAGCGACAAGATGCCTTCCGCCCAACCTTCACAACAACGACGCGAAGCCGGGACCAGATCGCGGTCAGGGAGGGCGTTACGTAAACACCGTCATCGCCGCCAGAGTTCTCGACCAACAGTAACTGAGGAGCACACACCAACTCCTGCATCGACCAGTACACGCTTTACAAGTCCCCGCAATGAAGTCGAGGATAGGGGCAAGAGCGCTCCTCGCCGCGAGGCGGCCTATGCGCCAACCCGCAACGCGCATGGCTTGGAGGAGTCTGGCGACCGCAGCAGCGGCGCCATCGACCATCTCCACAAAACGACAACCCGCGCCGAGGACACCCGACGCCCGCCGTCTGCGATATTATGCGACCGAGGCGGCCGACGTTACTGCAGTGAAGGAGGCAGAAGTGCCTCTGCCACCGCTGTCGCGACCCATTCCGGTGCCGGGGTCCGAGGAGCTCCGGAGTGTGTTGACAGACATACAGAGGATGCTCGCGAATGACATTGGCGGTTCCGCTGCGTGGTTTGAACGTGCCAAGGCGGCCGACGCCGACCTGGGCACCACACGCCGGCCACGACTAGCTGGTAAGATTCACGTTATGGCACGCTCTGACGACAGTGTTCGGCGACAAGGTTGCTGCCCCGCACGACATTGTCTCGGCACTGCTTCAGGACCCCCTGTCCGATTCCGAGCAGATGCGTACTGCTCTGATGGACAGGTACTACGGCACGGGCAAGCAGACGCTCTTCATTACGTGCGTGCAGACCGCGGACTAGCTGACCCCAGGCTTGCAGACAAGCCGATGCGAACTGATGGCCGGTTGGGTGCGCCGTCGTCCTGGATGCATGCGTCGGGCAGCGACGTTGTCGAGGTCGCACCGGGGCATGACGCCGAGTCGCAGCTCGTTGCGTGCGACGCAATTGCCTTCGTCATTGACCCTGTGCGACTGGCAAAAGCTCCCTGTCTCGAGCACGTACTTCCCCTGGCACTCGGCAAGGGCCATGTCCAGTTTATTGTGAACGGTCCGCTGCCGCCGAACGCGACGGAGGAGTCGTTGCGGAGGAAGCTTGCCAAACAGCTTGCGGGCATTGCCGTCCCGACGGGGTGCAAGCCGTACGACGTCGCATTTGTGCAGGCCGACAAGGCTCTGCATGCGTACGACGCCCTGGCGACGGCTCTTTCGTCCTCCGGTGACGAGCAGGGTCGCGCGTTCGACACGTTCCAGCATGACTTTATCGCGTCCAAGGTCGGACCTCTCCAGACGGCGCTCAAGACGCTTGCGCCGCCTGACCCGCAAATGGCCACGGCCGCGAGCACTGCGCGCCTCGCGCTGGCGTACACGAGCGGCGTGCTCGCGAGCGACCGGGACGTCCTGCGCGAAGCGACGGACGTGGTGTCGGACCTGCGGCACGACGCGTTCGAGGGCGCAGGCAAGGCACGACGCCTGAGCGTCGTGTCGCGAGGGAGCTCGAGCGCGCTCGTCGACGGTAGCGTGGATGCGAGTATCCGTGGGGCCAAGCACGACCTCGAACAGCTGTTCCGTGGACGTCTCTCGTGGCTTGCCATCCTCGCCAGACTTCGCGTTGACGACGTCAACGGCGACATCGGCGGATACATTGCCCGCACGTTTGCACGGGATATTGAGCAGCAACTTGTCTTTGAGGCGGGCCAGCTGTCCCAGCTCCAGACACAGCTCGGCAAGGAGGCCGACAAGACGGCGCGTACGCTCACTTCCGCGTCGTCGGAACGCGCCGGGCATCCATTTTCCTCTCCCGTCCTCCTTAACCACCTCTCCTCTCTCGCCCTCGCTATTCCTCCGGTGCAGGCCTCGACACTCTTGCCACCCGTTGCGACGCGGCGTGCGCAGCTCGTTGGCACGGCTGTGCCCCGGCTGCAGATCACAGCGCAGCGCGCACTAGGCTCGAGCCTGACGCTGGCACTGGCCGGCGCGGCAGGTGCATGGACCGCGTATGTGCCGCCAGCAGGCTTTGTGACTGGCGCTACGGCCGTGGGTCTGGGTGCACTGGCGATTGTCTCGTCGCTTCTGGTCGGACAAGCGTGGTGGGCCCGCGGCCAGCGCCGGTTCTGGAAGGACTGGAACCGGGTCACCGCCATGCTCAAGGACGACCTCGCTGCCAACTACGATAAGACGGTGCAGAACCTCGTGCTCGCGCGTCCAGCCGTCACCGCGGAGGGCCTGCAGGAGCTCGTCATCAAGCGTGAGGAACGCCTGACGCACCTCGAGCAGCGCATCGACGCTCTCGAGGCTCGTGTGCAGACCATCGCCCCGGTGCTCAAAGACGACGCCGAGCTCGAAGGCGAACTAGTTAGGTAGCCCAGTGACGGTAATGTAAGCATTAGGTAGACTCCGGAAGTTGTCGTCGGGCCCGATCGCGGCCGGCACGTTTGTCCAGCGCATGCTTAATAATGTCCCTGCGGCGAGATGTGTGGTGGGCCGAGGAGAACCAGTCTAAATGTAGATCACCGTACGGTCCCGCCCAGATGGACCGCATGATAACTCTGCGAATGCACACGGTGCATCGTTCATCAGCCGCACACTTGCCGCCGACACGCTCAATGGCGTATGGTGTTTGGTCGGTTGCGCCGGCAGTCTCGGCTGGCGATTGGACAGCTACTTACAGTTTACATGTTGACTTCGGCCAAAGCCGTCATTTGTGGTGACGGCTCGCACGACTAGCACATGGTGGCCAGTGTGGCCAGGCGGGCCGACAGCAGCCGCCTCGGCCCAGAGCCCCACAGTCGACCCCGAGCGCCGTTCGTTGCACGCCGTGCTTGCTGACACTCTTTATACCTCTTCGTCCGAGTCACGGCGAGCGGCCCCTCTGACGTTTACTCTGCAGGGATGTGGTGACAATGACGCCGCCACCCAACGACACGATCGAAATGTCCGAGACAACAAAGTCGTCGGCGCAAAGCCGCGGACATGTCCGCCAGCCGTCGGCCGCAACGAGCGCGACGCCCGCGACGGCCGACTCCAAGCCCGAGACGATCGCCGACGATGACCCCAAGGAGGACGCCGACGGCGACAGCGGGAGCGAGACAGACGACGCGAATCTCAAGGACATGCGTCTGCGGGACATTACTGCCGGGGAGTACTCGTACCTCAAGCGCGAGCACTGGTGGTGCGTTCGCCACTACGTGAACGTACAGCTGACGCAAAGGCAAATATGGCGGCCGTCCAAGCCACCTCCGCGACCGCGCGCGTCGCTCGACGACGCACCAGAGATGCCCCTCGCCCAGGCCAACATTGTGTCTAAACTGACATTTCACGTGCGTCGCCAACAAAGCGCCATGCTGACGACAGTGGGTGTCCCCGCTCATGCGGTTGGGCTACCAGCGGCCATTACAAGCTACAGACCTGTGGAAGGTGGACCCGTCGCGCGAGGCCGACCACATGTCGGACAAGTTTTGTGCGGCGTTAGAGAAACGGCAGAAGGGGGCGGCCGAGTGGAACGCCGCGCTGCCGACGGCCAAGCCGCGGTGGACGAAACGTGCGCGGTGGGCCTGGCGCGCTGCCACGGGACGAGTACCGTCCCCAGCGAAGAAATACGTCAAAGGCAAGGGGTTCAAGAGCAGGCGGGCGGCGCTCGAGGCCGAGTGGCGCGCGTCCAGCGGAAAGCGGCACGGGAGTATCGTCTGGGCGCTGAACGAGACGTTCCCGGCGTTCTGGTATGCCGGTGAGTCCATGAGCCTTGGAGCGTGAAGCTGACGCAAGGAATGTTCAAGGTCGTTGCCGACGTGGCGCAGCTAATGGCACCACTGCTCGTCAAGGCCATTATTAACTTCAGCAAACAGGCGTACGACGCGCACCACGGCCGGGGCGACGAGCCGAGTCTCGGACGCGGCATGGGCATGGCTATTGGACTGCTCTTGCTCCAGATCCTTCAATCACTCTGCCAGCATCAGTTCTTTTTCCGTTCCATGATCCACGGCGCGCTCAGCCGCGCAACACTTATCGCCGCAACGTACAAGCGCGCCCTCCGCCTCTCAGTCGGCGCACGTACCCAGCATCCGAACGGAACACTCATGGCGTACCTATCAAGTGATGTGCGTGGCCAGAAGCACGGGAAGAGGCCTGCTGACAGACTCAGATATCGCGAATCGACTATTGTGCCCAGTGTAAGCTCCCTCTGCTTTACTTTTGCTGACCCCCGCAGGGTTTCATGCTGTATGTGGCTGACTTCCGACCACCTACTGATTGCAGATCTGGACAGCCCCCATTCAGCTCGTTATAACGCTCATCCTCCTGTGCCTTCAGATTGGGCCTTCTGCGATTGTCGGCTTTGTGGTGTTCATCCTCCTCGCCCCGGTGCAAACGTATTTCATGCGCACAAGTCTGGCCGTGCGAAAGAAGTCAATGGTGCGTACGTGTATCCGACGTCGTTGCTGACGGCAGAAATGGACCGACGGGCGATCCAAGCTGCTATCCGAGCTCCTGTCGTCGATGCAGATTATCAAGGTGTTCACCTACGAAATTCCCTTCTTGAAACGTGAGCTTCTTTATACGCAATGCTGATCCCAGGCCTGTCCTTCGTTCGCGGCCAAGAGATGACGGGCATCCGCCAGATTCTGATCATCCGCGCTGCCAACCAGGCCTTAGCCTTCAGTGTCCCCATCATCGCAGCCGTGCTGTCTTTTGTGACGTACTCGTCAACGCACGCGCACATGGACCCGGTATGTTCCCTCTCATAGACGACGCTAACTCTTAGGCACTCATTTTCACGTCGCTTGCGTACTTCAACCTCTTGCGACAACCACTCATCTTCTTGCCTCGTGCGTTGTCGACTCTCGCGGACGCGCAAGCCGCGATCGAGCGTCTCACCGGCGTGTTCGAGGCGGAGACGATGGAAGCGCGAAACCTCATCGACCCAGAGCTCGACGTGGCTATCCGCGCCAAGGGCGCCACATTCCAGTGGGCCACCACGCAGGAGCCACAGGAACAGGAGCCGAAAGAGAAGGGCAAGAAGGGCAAGAAGAAGGGGGACGCCGTCAAGGAAAAGGAAAAGGCCAGAGAGAGGGAAAAGGCACTTGGCGCCCAGGGCGAGCGCGGCGAGCCGTTCAAGGTCGAGGACCTGAACCTTGAAGTGCCGCGCGGCCAGCTTGTCGCTATCGTCGGGCCCGTCGGTAGTGGCAAGTCGAGCATTCTCCAGGGCGTAAGTCAACGCAGACTGATAAATTCTGACGACCGTTTAGTTACTCGGCGAGATGCGCACGATCGGCGGCTCGGTCAAGTTTGGCGGCCGCATGGGATACTGCCAGCAGACTGCGTGGATTCAGAACGCGACGGTGCGCGACAATGTCGTGTTTGGCCAGAAGTGGGACGAGTCGCGGTACTGGCGTTGCGTGCGCGACGCGTGCCTCATTCCCGACATGGAGATCCTTCCAGACGGCGACCTGACAGAAATCGGCGAGAAGGGCGTCAACCTCTCTGGCGGCCAGAAACAGCGTGTCAATATCGCGCGTGCGCTCTACTTTGATGCCGACATTGTGCTCTTTGACGACCCGTTAAGTGCCGTCGACGCGCACGTCGGCAAGCTCCTCTTCAACGACGCCATCCTCAATCTCCGGCAGCAGGGCAAGACGGTTATTCTCGTCACGCACGCATTGCATTTCCTCCCGCAGGTCGACTACGTCTACACTATTGTCAACGGGCGTATCGCCGAGGAGGGCTCTTACAACGAGCTCATGGCGTCGGGTGCCGCGTTCAAGCGCCTCATGGAGGAGTTTGGCGGCTCGACCATTGCAAAGCAGGAGATCGAGGGCGCAGAAGAGGAGGAGGCTATTGAGCAGGACGACGTCGACACGGCCGACGCCGCCAGGAAGGCCCACGAGAAGATCGAAAAGTTCACAAAGAAGCAAATGGGCAAGGCGGCGGGGACCGGGAAGCTGGAGGTAGGGCATTGCATGGCGTACGACGCTGACAGGTGCAGGGCCGACTCATGCTCTCCGAGGTGCGTAAGACCGGTGCCGTTGGGGGCAAGGTCTATGCGGCATACCTCCGGGCTGGACGAGGTGCTATCACCCTGCCACTGTGCCTGTTCTTTGCTGCGTCCATGTAAGTGAGAACCGATAATGCAGGGCTGACTCGTAGGCAAACAGGGCAGGTCATGTCAACGTACGCTTAACTTGCGTGGTGGAAAGCTGACTCCAGCGTGTGGCTGACATGGTGGGAGGCTGACTCGTTCAACAAGTCGACATCATGGTACCAGGGCCTGTACGCGACGTTGGGCATTGCGTCCGCCGTGTGCACCTTTGGCATGGGCCTAGGTATGGGAACGATGGCATACTTTGCCTCGCGGAACCTGTACAACGGCGCGCTCAAGCGTGTCTTCTTCTCGCCAATGTCGTTCTTCGACACGCAGCCGCTGGGGCGTATCATGGGTATCTTCGGCAAAGATATCGACACGGTCGACAGCCAGCTCCCCGACTCACTGCGTATGCAGGCCATGACGCTCATGACGCTGATCGGCTCGGTCGTCATCATCACCGTCTACTTCCACTACTTTATCGCGATCATCTTCGCCGTCGGGCTGGGCTACTACTACTTTGCGCAGTTTTACCGCACGTCCGCGCGCGAAGTCAAACGCCTCGACTCCATGCTCCGCTCGCTCCTGTACGCCCACTTCTCCGAGTCGCTCTCGGGCCTCGCGACGATCCGCGCGTACGGCGAGACAGACCGCTTTATCAAGGACAACTGCTACTACATGGACCTCGAGGACCGCGCGTACCTCCTCACGTCGAGTAACCAACGCTGGCTCGCCGTCCGCCTCGACTTTCTCGGCGCCATGCTCATCTTCATCGTCGCTGTTATGTCTGTCAAGGGCGGCGCTGGCCTCACCGCGTCGCAGATCGCGCTGTGTCTCACATACATGACCCAGATCACCCAGATCCTCGGCATGGTCACGCGCCAGTCGGCCGAAGTTGAGAACAACAGTGGGTGCGAAATTTTGGAGGAGGCTAATCACCCAGTGAACGCTGTCGAGCGTATCGAGTATTACTCTGGTGGCAGGCTGCCGCAAGAGGCGGCGTACGACAAACCCGACGCCGAGCCTCCAAAGGCATGGCCGGAACGCGGTTCAATCAGTCTTGACAAGGTGGTCATGTCGTACCGCAAGGGCCTTCCACCAGTGCTCAAGGGAATGTGAGTTATTTCCCCAGCGTTTATAAACTGACTCCAGCTCGGCTCAGTTCCACCACGGCGAGAAGATTGGCATCATTGGGCGCACAGGCGCCGGCAAGACATCTATCACTGTGGCGCTTTACCGCCTGGCCGAACTCACCTCGGGGACAGTGACGATTGACGGTGTCGACGTGTCGAAAATCGGGTTGCAGCGACTACGCTCTAGCATTGCGATTATTCCGCAAGACCCCGTGCTGTTCAGTGGAACGCTGCGGAGTAACCTCGACCCATTCGACGAACACACCGACGCCGAGCTGTACGACGCAATGAAGCGCTCGTGCCTGATGGACGGGGACGACGTTCAAAAGGACGAGAGCAGTGGTGACGGCGCAGCCCGCAAGAAGAGGTTTGCACTGGACATGGCGATCGAGGACGAAGGCTCAAACCTGAGTATTGGCGAGCGTTCGCTTGTGAGCCTTGCGCGCGCGTTGGTGAAGGACGCACGTATTGTGGTCCTTGACGAAGCGACGGCGGCCGTCGACCTCGAGACGGACGCCAAGATCCAGCTCACGATCCGCCGCGAGTTTGGCGCAAAGACGCTTCTGTGTATCGCCCACCGCCTGCGCACCATCATCTCCTGGGACCGTATCCTCGTCATGGACTCTGGCGAGATTGAAGACTTTGACTCCCCGCTCGCGCTCTTTGACCGCGGCGGCCAGTTCCGTACCATGTGCGACCGGTCTAACATCACCCGAGACGAAATCGTGCGTGCCCGCCAGGAAGAGACTTTTAGTTAGATTATCAGATGGGATAGAGGGCTAGATGTAATACTGGAACATTGCTAGTGACTCGAGGAGAACTTCGAGACTGGCTTTTAGTGGTGGGAACACTGATAACGCTGGTGCTCTCAACATGGAAAGGATGAGGAGGGTCATTTAAGAATGGAGGAGACTGGTAGGCTCTCGACGCTCAGTCAGCCCCGCTGGTAAGCCTTGCCAGTCAGTCGTTTGGCCAGTGCTTTCATGGGGTCAACTCGCTATGGTGACGCGTCGCGGCTGCCTTAACCTAGGCACACCAGGGGACAATCCAATGCCATATCGTGGACAACACCTATTCGTACACTCTAGTCGCGCCTCAGCATGTCGAGGCGCCGCTGCAGATCGTCCTCCTCTTTGCTGCCACCACCGCCACCACCTGGTGGTGTCGCAGGCGGTCCTCCGGCGCCCTCGGCCACAGCGACGCGCGAGCTCTGCAGTGGCTCGTTGAGGGCCGGGTTGGCCGTCGGCGCCGATGTAAGCTGCACGTCAGCACATGCCCCCCGAAATGAACCCACCGAGTCGTTCATGCTCATGCCGATCTCGTCGAGAACCTCCTTGAGGATCTTGTCGCCCTCGACTTCCTCGCCCTCGCCCTCGTCCTCGCCCTCCATCGCCGTGTCCACAGCATCGCCCATCATCTCTTCCTTCATGTCCATAGTCTCCGACTCGCGCTCGAACTCGTTCATGATGCGTTGAATCTGACGTCAGCTCTGTGCCTCGCAGAAAGAGCTCACCTGGGGAAGATTGAGACTCCTGTTCATCTGTCCCATCGCCTGATGTCAGCTCGCGTGGCCTTCAACATGAGCTCACCCTCGCGGCACCCTTCATCGCCGTCGCCATGGCCTCGTTCGAGCGCATCGTCTGCATGCGCAGCGACACGGCCTGCAGTTGTACCCGCATCTGCGTGAATTTCTGCATGTATCGCCGGGTGCGGACGAGGTCCTTGGCGAGGATCTTGCAGGCGTTCTGAGCCGTGTCAGCATTTCGCAACAACACCAGCCACCCGTCAAACACACCATGTTGCCTGCTTTTGCATTCTTCTTGATGTCGGCCATCGTCTTCTTCTCCTGCTGCTCGAGCTTGGAGCGTTCGCGCTCAAGCTCCCGCTGCGCTTTCTGCAGCGCACGCTGGTTCTGCCGCAGTCGCTCGGCCGGGGTCACCGTGCGCCCAAACAGGGTATCCTGTGGCATGAAAGAAGCCGAGGACAAGCAGATTGACAGTCGTTAAAGCAAATTACGTGTCAGTGACATGTCACGACGTCTGCAGCGTCCGAGCTCACGAGGATGTTCATTGTGGGGGCCAACGCTGGTGTGGTAGATTGGAGGCAGTGGAGAGTGATGCCAAGGACTCGCGGCGACGATGAACGGACCGATGATGATGGCGACGACAGCTGTACCAGCCAGTTGCCACCCAACCGAGATTTGATCCCGTCTCTCTCATGTTGTATGTTGCCCCGCAGGGAAGGCACTGCATCACCGCATGGGTTCACTGTATTTTGATTCCGTCGTCATCCAAGTAGCCGTCAAAGCCGGAGTCATCCAAGCAGTGTACAAGGCACGACAACGCGGCATCGACAACGAGACACGAGGTCCATCTTCCAAACCTTGACATTGCTCACAGTCTTCCAACGACCTGACCCCGCCCGAAACACACCCATGCTGCTTGGGATAATACTGGCGCTGGGCATTGCCCTTGCGGGTGGTGCGCGCGCCGCTGCGCCAGGAAAGGTCGACCTCCGACAACTCAATGAAGGCAACTTCAACTCGTCCATCTCAAAGGGCGCCTGGTGAGTGGCCAACGCGGGGACAGGACGACCTTTCTGTCCTCGCCCCCTCGCGCCATTTGCGTGTGCATCTTGCTGACATCTGCAGGCTCGTCGAGCACTTCTCTCCACGGTGTACGTCTCCACGCCCACCCGGGCTTGGTATAGCGTCTGCTGACACATCCCAGGTAGTCACTGCCGGGCGTTCATGCCAACGTGGGAGGAGCTCGTCCAGAAGAAGAACTACCATGAGAAGATGACGGGATTCCACTTGGCCCAGGTTAACTGTCTTGCCCAAGGCGGTGAGTTCTGTGCATGTGTGACTTCGCTAACCCGTAGACCTGTGCGCTTCCAACAACATCAAGGCGTGTATGTATCTGCTGCGGGCGGCAGAAGTAGGCGCTTGCTCACGCCACCAGATCCCACGATTATGCTCTACGTCGACGGCGTAGAGGTCGGAGAGTTTGACGAGGACCGGTCGTTTGCAACCTTGTCCGAGTGGATCGACGACAAGGCCACGGCATACGCCCGCAACGAGCCGGTCAACACCAGCCGCGTCAACCGGGGTGTCAGCCGCCAGAAGCCCAAGCGCGCGTTCAAGCGGCCAAACCCCGAAGGAAAGGTTGACGAGGTTGACGAGGCTGGTCTGAAGAAGTATAAAGAGCAGGGACCTGTGTTGGTCGACTTCTTCGCGCCGTGGTGTCCCCAGTAGGTCCAGCGCGCCTGGGATCGCTGACCTGCCCAGCTGCGTGCGCTTGAGGCCGCAGTACGACAAGCTCGCCGCCGAGTACAAGGGCGCATTGAACATTATAGCCGTCAACTGCGACGACCATCACTCTTTGTGCGGCCTGAACGGTGTGCGCGCATTCCCCACCATCAAGCTGTTCCAAAATGGCGACGAGAAGGAATATGTTAACCACCGCACGTTCGACGCTATGAGGGACTTTATCGAGACTGAGGTTCCAACGTGAGATTGCAGGGCCTTGGCCAAACTGACGTTTAGAACCACGCCTCAGCCGATTGTCTTCGAAGACTTTGAGGAAATTATCGGCACCGAGGACGTGTACTTCCTGCACCTGACAACGTACGACACGCCTGAGGAGGACAAGGTGAGCAAATAACATGGAGTGTTTTGCTGACTGGCGCAGAAGATGGTTGAACGCGCTGTCAAGGCTCTCGGCGTGTCGGTCCCGGTCTTCACGACCAAGGACCCGCTGGTGTTCGACAACCAGAGCATCGCCAACCCCCCTCCGTCCTCCACCCTGCTCTCCTTCTCTTCGCACAACCCGGAACACATCTCGTCTATCCGCTTCCCTGCCTCTGAAGACCAGCTGGCAGAGTTTGTCAAGATGAACCGCTACCCGTCCATGTACGAGCTCACCGAGGACAACTACTACGACCTGCTCAAGCACGAGGCTGGTCCCTTGCTCATGCTTGGTGCAGTGCACGACGGACCACGCGGTGAGAAGGAGCGCGCCGACCTCCTCAGATTCTCGCGTGCCTGGAAGCGCGGCGGGCGGCTGTTCGACCGCCCCCTGTTCTTCGTGGCGGCCAACACGGCCAACTGGAGCAACTGGCTGAAGAAGATGGTCGGCATGCGCAACTCGGACGTCCCCCGCCTCGTACTCATCGACACGGCGTCGCGCGAGTACTACGACGTCACTATCGATAGAGAGCGCGCCGGCTTCTCGGGCGCCGACGCCTTCTCTCTTATGGAGGGTGTGTGGCGTGATTTCCTCGTCCCAAAGAAGCTCAAGTCTGGGCTTGGGTGGGGTGCGCCTGGCGGCGGCTTCATGGTTCAAAGCGGGGTGAGTCACCACCGATCGCAGGCCCCCCGCAGAGCACTGACGTTTTCGCAGAAATGGAGCTCGAACCACCCCTTCTATGCGACTGTGGGCCTTGTCGGCGGCGTCGCGGCATCGCTCTACGCCGTCGGCAAGTGTCTCACCCGTCGCCGCGCGTCGCACCACGGCGGATACCACAACGTTGACGGCCAGCGTCTCGACTAGGTTGACGTTGTGTCCGGATTGCCCCAAGCGGCCTACTGTACTGCTTATCATGTACCATGCACTACCTGATCTGGACGCTTCCGGATACACGGTGCGCGCTGCATGCACGCCGCATTCGGACTCAGTCACCAAAAGTTGGGCCGGCCCAAAAGTCACTAAGTAGTGAAACCCGTTTGGTCAAGAAACAAAAAGGAATTCCCCGCCAGGGAGTTGAACCCTGCTCTTTCGCGATTAATCTCTCATAATGAGAGGCGAATATACTAACCGATATACTAGCGAGGATATACTAGATATACTAGCAATCTGGATTGGAGTTTCCGGGACCCCTCTTGCTTATAAACTAAACAACATCTCGAGAATGTCTCGAGAATGTCTCTCGTCAATGTTTCTCTCAGAGACTGTCCCGCGTGTCTCGGACGAGGCACTCCATTGTGTCGTCTCACTCGGGTGATGTATTACATTGTGTCGTCTCACTGGTGTCACCGTAGCGTGCTCACCGAATGCGGAAAAGAGATATACCAATACATTGCTCAAACGTGTGCGGCTAGACGGCAGTCTTCGCCAAGCGCGCGTCAACGTCCTTGCGCGCAGCGATGCTCTCCATAGCACCGGCAGTCTCAACGGTGAGGGCGCACGCCTGCAGACAAATGGGAACAATCTCATCCAGTGGCGCGTCGTCGCCCTTCTCCATGAGGAGAGAGACAAAGTATCCCGCAAACGTATCGCCAGCGCCCGTCGTGTCAACGACCTTGGTGACCTTTGCCGCGGGCCACGAGCGGACCGTGTCGGGGGACACCTTAGGGTCGAGGACGAGGACGCCTTCTGGGCCAATGGTAGTGACGATGACGATCTTTGGGTTAAACCCTTCCGTCTTGTGGAGCGCCTGCATCATCTTGGTCGCGATTTCGGCCGTGGACCCAGTCGCGGCCGCGGCAGAGGCGTCGGCCGGCGCAAAGGCAGCGTAGATGTCGGCGAGCTCGCCCTCGTTGACGATCAGGTGCGTGAGGCAGTCCCATGGGAACGCGCGCAGCTGCTCCTTTGTCGGCATCGGAGACGGGTTGTACACGCTCGTGAGGCCGCCCGCGCCCGCGGCGCGCAGGTACGCCAGCGTGTCCTCTAGCGGAATCTCGTTCTGCAGTAGCAGGTGCGTAAAGCCGGCCAGGTCGGGCTTCGCGCCCGGGTTGGCAAAGTTGGCGCCGGCGTGCAGTACTAGTCGTTAACAGTTGGGTGGAGGAGTGGTTGCACCTACCGATGCTGTTCTCGCCGTCCTGCGACCGCTGGATAATAGCGCGGCCGGTCACCTGAGGTCAGCCTGAGCGTAACGCTTAGGCGCTGTAGCCGAGGCTGCGGGATGTTGGGCTTGGTGACCTGCGACTCACCTCATTCTCAACGACACGGACGCGGCTGACGTCGACGCCGCCCGCGGCAATTCGGTCCTTGACAGCGAGTCCATCGTCGCCAATCTGGGCATCGAGGACGACACGTCCACCGGCGCGTGCAGCAGCGTACGCCTGGTTAGACCCCTTGCCACCGGTCTTGCGGTCAAAGCCCGTGGACGCAATCGTCTCGCCTGGCCGCACAATGTGCGGGAGGACATACACCTCGTCGATGTCTGCAATTAGCCCATGACAACAAAGACACGCACTGATAGAGCCGCGCACAAGACACGCCTTGGACATGGTGGTAATAGAGTAATGTGCAGGAAGCAACAACAAAAGATGGCGCCAAGCCCCCAGTTCATGTCCTTTGTCGTCGCCGGTGATCTTTGTTCACCGGGGGGTGGCCCGGCGTCTAAAGTCACCGACGTCATAATCCACAGGCCAAATCCGCCGAGAATGCCCCGCCCAGCCTCGTTGTCATGCTTGCATGCCATGCTATGCTAGATGCACATCTATAACAGTAGTGGTGATGCTGTTTGTCTACTACTCGTCCGAGACGACGCGGCCGTAGCCCGACTTCTTGCCAATGGGCTCGTTACCAAAGCCAAAGCCCTTGCCAAACCCGCTCTTCTTGCCCTTGCGCTTACCGCCTTCACCGTACTGCTCAGCCCACTTGCGCAGCTCGGGCAACACTCCCTCCTCGCTTGAACTGGGACGGATCTCGCCCAGCGCAGTCTCAAAGTGCTTTGCCGTGAGGGTGCGCTCTTGGAGTGGCGAAGGGGTGCTGCCCTCTTCGCCAGTGGCGTTAGCAGCTGTAGAGCCTGACTCGGCCGTGGCGTCGGTGGCTGAGTCGTCGGCGGATGCCGGCGCAGACGTGTCGGCCTCACGGGTCTCGGCTGCACGCGCATCCGCCTCATCCTTCGCTCGCGCCTCAAGTTGTTTAAGGTACGCCTCCTCGACCATCTTGGCGGCTGGCGACGCATCGGCCGTGATGTCTGGCTTGCCTGCGGCCTGCGGCTGCGGCATGATCGTTGGTTCGTGCTTCTCGTGCACAGGCTCCTCCTCGACGGCAATGCGCACCTCCTCGCGCGCACCCGGTCCGTCGTTGTCACTCGACACGACGTGCGTGCCAGGGACCTTGGGCTCGACACCAGCCGATGCACTGTCGACACTCCACGGGACCTTTACCATCTCTTTGACGGCAGTGAGGGCTGCGGAAACACACAGGTCTGGCGTCAGTTTAGCAGAGGCAGGAGCAACTCACGTTTCAGGTCTGACCCCGAGAAACCCTCGGTCTGCGCGGCAATGACGCCAATGTCGACGTCGGGCCCGAGCTTCTCGTGCCGCAGAAGGATGTTGAGGATAGCCTTGCGATCCTCCTCATCCGGGAGATCGACGAGAAGGCGCCTGGGCAGACGGCGGAGGACGGCGTCGTCGAGATCGAAAGGCCGGTTGGTGGCGCCGAGGACGACGACGTGCTTGTCGCGGTTGGCCTTAGCTGAGCTAAGACCATCCATCTCCTGCATGAACTCGGTGAGGATCTGGTTGTGTGCTTTGGAACCTCCAGACGAGTCACGAGCGTTGCGTGCGCCGAAAAGGGAGTCGACCTCGTCGATGAACACGACGCACGGCGACAGCTTGCGCGCGATGGAGAAGACGGCCTTGACCAGCTTCTCGCCCTCACCGACCCACATGTCGTTGACGTCGCTAGGCTGGATCGCCAGCATGCGCGCGCCACTCTCAGCCGCCACAGACCGCGCAAGGAGGGTTTTACCCGTACCTGGCGGCCCGAAGAGCAGTGCGCCGGACGTGACATGGTCCTTGAGCACACCTCCCTTGAACGCTTCCGGGAAGAGAAGCGGCAGCGAGATGACACTGCGGATCGCGTCAATGGTCTTGTACGGCAGATGCACGTCCTTGAACGACGACGCGGACAGTTTCTGCTGATCCACAATGCAGGAGAGCAAGCGCTTCTCATGCTTGTTAAGACCCTTGTCCTTCTTGAGCGCCTCCACGACAGGATCGGCTGGTGCCTCGCGCTTGGGACTCTCCTTGGCACGGCTGTTGGCGATGTCAGACGCTGTGAGGTACTGCGACACGGTCTCGTTGACGGCGCGGTCGTGGTCGAACGTGAGGGCACGCGCCTCTTGGATGTCCTTCCACTTGAGCACGAGGGGCTCTTTGGACGACTTGGCGGCGACGGCAGCTCGGCCAACAGCGGCACTGGCCAGATCCACTGCGTCCTTCCATGAAATGACAAGCTCGCTCCATTCCGGATCGGGTTCCTTGAGACGCTGCAGGCGGCGCGCACGCCCGCGTGGTGGTGCAGACCCAGGTGCCTCCAGCATGGAAAGTGGTTCCTCGAGAGTGCCACCCAGCTGGCCGACGGCCCGCATCATAATCGCGGCGTTGAGGGCACGGCGACGGAGGGTACGCTCGTGCTGTTCCAAGGCGGTGTCACGGGTAGACGGGACAATCGCTAGCGTCTTCCAGACGATCGAGTCGTTCACTGACTCGTTGCTCGGCTTCTTACCCCGGCCCATAAGCATGTCAAGGATTGGATGTCCGCCTGAGCCAGCTTGCTGGGCCTGTCCCTGGCCACCGCTCGGCGCAAAAGGAAGCAGTGCAGACGCACTGGTGTCAGCTGCACACGAGGCGCCACAACTCACCCATGGCTGAGAATAGCACGAAGGCGGCGCTCCTCGCGACGTTGACGTCCTTCGACGTCGTGTTCCTCGCTACTCCACCACAGCTTCTCGTCACCCTTGTCACCACCGTCGACGTGAATAGCGCTGACAGATGCGCCGAGCGCCTCCACAACCGAACGGATCTTGTCCTTCTGGCCCTCAAGCTCGCTCGCGTCGGCCGCAGGGTCCATCGCGAACGCGGTGTGGGGCAACAGCAGGCTCGGTGGGACTGACAGGACGACAGTGGTAGGCTGCAGAGTCGTGGAGCGCTTGCCTTTTCGGATCGGCCGGCGACGGCGTCGCACTGCTTCCAGCAGGTGCGGCCACCACACCTCAAACGTCTCAGCCATGGCGGCGGTCGACTCCAACAGAATGACGCGCCGGGCCGCGGCCTGCTTATCGTCCGGGAGCTGCATGTTTATGAGGCCCGAGAAAAAGTTTACCCATTCCTCGGCGTGCGTGTCGGGCCGGCGCGGCGGAGAGGGCATGCCAAACGGCGAGCCACCGGGAATCGCGGCGAGCATTGGGATACGAACCATGTTCGGTTGTCCGTGCTCGTCCTCTTCCATTGGCGGACCGCCCTCCTCCTCCTCCATCATCTGCGCGCCGTGATCTGGGCCCGACGGTGGTGTTTGGAAAAGCGGGTTACTTGCCTGCGCCATGGGCGGTGCCGATATCCCTGCAAAGTCAGACCATCATCGGCAAACCCGACTTACCTGTCTCTGACAGCGGCGCGTGCTGGCCGTCAAAGCCGACACCCAGTGCGAGGTCGAGGCGCACCACATCTGCAGACAGATGCGCGGCAACATCGTTGACCGCGCGGGATATGTACGCGTCGCCGCCTTCAAATGGGCTTACCAGGGCGACGACAGCGTCATCTCCTGCCGCATGAGACTGATCGTCGTTCGAATGAGACCCCTGCGGCAGGAAGACGCCGCGGGGCCCTTCGGCGACCAGCGTCGAGCGTTCACGGTCACTATCCCGCGGTGGTGCTGTGGGCTGGTTCGAGGGTACAAACGTCGTGGCGAGGTGGTTGAAGAGGACATGATGTTCAGAGGGCAGCGGTTCGGTCGGCGGAGGAGGTGAAGTGAGCGTCGTGACGATGGCGGGGAACGACGGGCCTGTGGGTTCATCTGCGCCGCCACCTTCGCCCTCCTCGCCTTCTGGTGGCTCGGCGCTAGGTTCGGGCGCGACGGGCGCGTCCAGCGGCGCCGTGGTCGTGCTATTCCGGGCGCCCATCGGTGGACGAGCGGCACGCGGGAGGCCGCGCACCGAAGTTGTCGCAAGCGGGCGCACAGTGCATGCCAGCCCCGGCCCGCGGGGCACATGCCGCACCGGCGCAACGACGCGTGACCGCAGTGCGCTCAGCGTTGTCGGTTGTCGTGTTCGCATTGGGATGATAATGTCTTTGTAAGGTCGAGGAATGGACGCGGCCCTTTGCACCTTGAAAATCGGTCGGATTCGATTTCGTCGGTGTTGGGTGGCGACTGCGGTGGAGGCCAGAGTGAGTTTGCAAGGGCCGGTTCAAAAGTCCTAGGAATCGTCGACAAAATCGCCTGACGATGTATGCATGGTATAGTACAGGTGCAGAGAAGCCGCATGGGCTTTCTGAATGCTCTGAAAGAGGTTCAAGAGCTTTTGGTTGTTGTGGTGCGCTCCTCCTCGAGTCGCTGGCCTGCGTCTGGTCGGGGGCCGTAGTCGGTCATCGCCCAGTCAGCGCCGGAAACCTGGAAAAGTGAGCTCCTGTGAGACACGACAGCGACCTACCCAGTGACTTAAGCGCAGTATTGGCTTTGGCACAAGTGCGGAAGTCGGGCCAAGGAGTCGCGCGGTGTGCGTGAACAGTGGCATTCGCAAGACCGTGTCGGCTTTGCCGCCGCCCAAGCTGCCCACGATAGCGTGGGCCACCTCGGACGGTGTCAGTGACGGGGTCAGCATACGCAACAGAAACGACTGCGGGAGGATAGTCTGAGTAAACATGGAGGTGAGGATATGTGCCGGCAGCGCCAGCGTCGTGCGGATCTCGGGCGTTTTGTACCTGGGCGTCAACTGCAACGCCGCAAGCCAGCCTACCGATAGTCGAGCTCATTCCGCAGTGAGGCGTGGAAGGCGACAATTGATGCCTTGGACGCGCAGTAGTCCGCTGCTCGTTAGTTCTTCCAAACTCAACTGACTCACTCATCTGCGCTACGCCGAGCAACCCTAGCACGCTCGAAATATTGACGATGTGCCCGCGACGCGCCCTCAGCATTGCGGGAAGGTATTCCTGTGTGATCCAGAATGGGCCCACAGAGTTGACCGCAAACGAACTGTTGTCAGCTAGTGGCCACCCTCCAGCGTACTTAGTGATATCCTCCTCGGTAAGGTCTAAAAGCAGCTTGCCATGGACCACCCCGGCGTTGTTGACGATGATAGTTGGGTCGCCGACCTGTCCGTAAGCTATAGCCGAACACCGCCACGCACCTCTCGTCGAACCGTCTTAGCCACATCGCGCACCATCTCGCGGTTCGACACATCGCAGATATAGTATTTTACACCTGGAACCGGGTCATCTGCTTCGTGGTGCGTTAAGACCACAACAGTCGCGCCGCGGGCGAGCGCCTTGCGCGAGATCTCAAGCCCCAAGCCCGTCGCACCTGAATTTAGCGTCTTGAGTGGTTAAATGCTCACCACCAGTAATCAGGACGATGTCGTCGCTGAGGTCGACGCGAGCAGCGGGCGACAAGTACACGGCCCAAGCCAGCGCACCAGCTTGACACTCATTAGCGGACCACAAAACACCACACTTACCCAGTGTTAAACACGGAACAATGAGACGAGTCGCGAGTGGATGAGAGTAGCCGGCTAACAGCAATACGCCGCAAACCGCTGGGACGCCGAGCAGGACAATCCACAACAACCAAACGGCTGAAAGCGTTAGCCAGTATTGCTCAACGTTACCAACCATCGTCCACTGTGTATATGCTCCACAGCGGCGGCACAGTCACAGGTCCGACGGCGCCACCATTGTTCTCGTCAGTCTTGGAACCGACGGCGACGTCCACCGCTGCGCGCTCGGTCATCTTCACCGTGGTTGTTGAGCAACAGCAAACGTAACGTGGGGACGCTTTCAAATGAACTGTCTCCTGTTTCTAATGACCGATTACGACAATAACAAACGATTAGGTTACATTACATTTTCGTAATCTCTACCCTGAGCTCTCCACCGTGCACAAACACGCTTCGTGCCTGATTCAGGACCTGAAATGAATGCATTTAGCTTTCTTGGGTTTCCATTTCAATCGCCCCCCTCCTCTCCCCAGGTCGCGACCGTCGTCGAACAGACGCGAGACGCAGGCAGCCTTTTCCTCTTGACATTGCACTCTTCACGCCTATACGTTGCTGTCCCCATTGCCATGCGGCCACGGCTTGGAAGCATCGTCGCTTTCGGAGCGCTGGGGGCGCACGCCTTCGGGTTCGGCCCCGAATGTGTCCGCGACGTCGACTATCTCAGCATCAACAAGATGTTCAGCGACGGCGGACCAGGGACAAAGGTGTTTCTGTGTCCAGGCGAGCAGTACGCGCTCCAAGGCGCCATCGTGTTCACGGCCGCCGACCAGGAGCTGGCAACGCTCGGATATCCATCCGGCGACGAGCGTGCCACCTTGCGTATCGACAGCGAACGCGCCGTTACGGCCGTCCAGGGTGACTGCCGACGGTGTGCACGTGTCGCGGTACGCAACGTTATCATTGACGGCGCGCGCCGGCGATTTGGCCGTGTGCGCGATCCCAACAACGCCCCTGGCCTGGTCATCGTTGGTGGCAATGAGGGCCAGGCGGTGCGCGAATGTGGGATCGCTGATCCGCGAGGCTTCACGGCTGTGCATGTGCGTGAGGGCGCCAAATTAAACTGCCGAGGCGCCCTCATTGAACGCAACGAAATCATCGGCGTCGGCGAGGAGTATGACCCAGACTACGACGGCCCAGATCCCGAAATGTCGCCATGGGGTCGCCCACTTGCAGACGGCATCTCTATTGCATGCCGAGACGCTACGGTGCGCGACAACATGATCAACGATTGTACCGATGCCGGCATTGTCGTATACTGTTCGCCAGGGACAACGATCGAGGGCAACCGCATTACGTCCGAGAGTCGCTCGGCCATCGGCGGCATTCTCCTCGTTGACGAGGCACCGTTCAACGGCGACTACTCGGGGGTCATTGTCAAGGACAACATCATCAATGCGGCCGCGCGCGCCATGCGTGTTGGTATCGGCATTGGCCTCAGCATCCTGTCGGACGACATTGACACCCTGCTCAAGGGCGGTAGTGTCCTGGGAAATCAGCTGCAAGGCCGATTTATGGGATACGGTATCGCTGCATCGGGGCTCACTGGCTGGACAATCAAGGGCAACACCAACATCGCGAAACATAGCGGCGCTTGGTCGCCTCGATGTTTTGAAGACACTCCAAACCCCCCACCACAAGCTTACATCTACAACAAGGCGACGTTGACCAAGTCGAGTGTTCAGAGCGAGTTTGTTGACTCAGACTTTGCGTACAGTGGGTTACCAGCAAGGGGTGTTGCTGATGACCAGTCGTCTGCATCGACGGTGTGAACGAAACTCCAATGCGGTACAGGACTCTCGAGGAGCCAAGCGACGACAGTCTCCCAGGCCCAGAGCTGGTAACGCCAGATCTGGGGAAGGAGAAGGAGCCTGCCGACTACACAACTAGCCATGCAGCAGCGTCTGACGAAGACGACGCCGATGAAGAGGCCGACGAAAAGAGTCTGCTCACTGGCAACGAGGTCCTCGACGGCATCTTGTTGCACGCCAAGCAACGTGTGCTTGAGAGCATTGGCGACGTCGGCGAGCGTGTGGGGAACCTCGTCTTGGGACCGCCGCGAGATGACCAAAAAGCAGACGTAACGCCACGCGACAGCAAGAGCGTTGGCCACGACTTCTCCTTACGGCTGGCGGACCTCGAGAAGTCGCAAAAGTCCTTGCTGTCCGCAACGCGCTCGCTGCAGTCCAAACTCAAGGCGCTCAGAGCCGACTACCAGGACATTGGCGTCTGGGAAGGCGATGTGATCCTCTCCATCAAGCAGGAGTTCGAGAACACTGTCCATCGCGACAGAAGTTGGAACGAGGTGGACGACCAGGACGATGAAGGCGACGACGACAGCCACGAATACGACCATCATTACAGCTACCACCGCAGCCCCATTCTGTGGTTCATACTGCTTCTCGGCGCGGGAGCAGGCCTCGCCCTTGCCATGCGGTTGCTCCGCCGGCCCAAGCAGACCAAGATCGTGTAGACTAGACCCACGTGTATCAGACTGATGTAGCTGCATAGACCTTTAACGGCCAACCTTTGCGGCGGTGCCCGCTCGACATCACCATGTAACAGTCGTGAGCGCATGGTGATCACGGTTACAGCATTTCAATCATACAGTTAAAAATGGTCGTCGTCATTTCCGTCGACAAACGCCAAGCTAGGTCATTGCCGGTTGTCGACTCATTCGGGGATGGTCTGATCATTGTGCCTACCATCACTGAAAGGCGCATGGGCCAGGCTACCAGAGACTTCACTGACGTTTCTTTACTGCATTCCCAAGACATCATTGATCGTCCTGACGGTCGATGAACATTGTCATTTACCAATCTTGTTTGCGGCAATGTTCGCCACTCAGTCATATATAAGGTCACCTGGGAAGGCGTGTTGCAGCAAACTTGTGCACATTTTCTCTTGACGACTACTTCCTCACAGACGTTGGTCTACAGTGGCAACTGCTGACACCATCTGATCTCGCTTTCAAGAGTCCCGCCGCGTCCGCAGCCCTACCACACGAACTATTGCATCCATGAGATTCCCAACTATGTGTTTTGGTTCTCGCGCGTACAGGGCGGTGGCGCAAGACGCGCCTGTTGTGAGGAAAGCGGGGCCAAAGGTACACAAACCTCTGCCAGCTCTTCCACGTGTTGATAAGGCTTTACCCCCTACACCATTTCCACGTGTTGATAAGGCTTTACCCCCTACACCATCACAGACTCCAAGCCAAAGCAGTGGAAGTCGCCGCACGCCAGCAAGAAGGACGTCGTCGCGCCAAAGCGTGTTGTCGACGGTCAGCGAGCCGCCACTGAGATTTACGCCCAGTCCGCCAACGCAGCATCCGGACCCCCCTTCAAGCCATGCGGTTCACACTCCCACTCTTGGACCACACTGGTCGCCAGCTAAAGGTGCAAATGGTTCTGGAGGTAAGGTTCCAATACAGAGGATGCCCTCCAAGGCCCTACGCAAAACCGCCTCTGCTCCCAAAGCAGTAGCTAACGCACGAGTTACTCCTGTTGCGACAACGGGACTCAAACGCCACCAGTCTCAAAAGGTCAGTTATGGCACAATCGAAAATGATATTTGACATCTTGATGTCTAAGCAACTTACTGTACAGTGCAGTACGGAGCAGCGCAGTATGTATGGAGGCGCGCCATGTCTTCAGTATTTAAATGGCTCATGCAACCGTCTCTCCATGTACGTGCACAATGTGCAGTCCTACTTTCCCAGCACCAATGTCTTTGGCCGACAGCGTCGCCTTCTGCCTTGGCTTGAGATGAGACGGCGCTGCTGGGGCCATTGGTTGGACTGCAAAGCTGACTGATGCGCTAACATGCCAACAATGAGTGAAGCAGGACTGTACTGTACAGTACATTCAGTATCAAATGATAGTTCGCGCTTCGATTACAAGTGCTTCTTACTGCCATACTCGGCCCTTGAGAGTGCTGTTCAGAGCAGGCAAAAACAGAGTTGTGGCTTGTGGCGAGAGGAGTGAAAGTACACGGGTCCTCACTCAGTGACGGAAGGCTACAGGAAATGTATGGTGCCAATTAATCGGTGTGCTTCAGTAGCCTGACACGCAGGCCATCAACCATTCAAAAACTAGTTTAACCGCCCACTGTACAGTAGAATAAAGTACTGTACTTACTGTACAGTACGAATGTCTGTTGTTACTGGTAAAGCGATGCATTTCTTGTGATGATCACAACTAAAGCCAACATCACCAGATTGCAGCATGCCATGCTTCTCGGAACCAAGCTCATCACTGATGATTCCGGAAGTGATTAATGAGGGTATGTACAAAGGTGGCGGACGCCGTTGTGGCGCTAACGGTTTGTACTGTACGTACAGCACCATTTGCACACGCAAGATCCAAGGTGACACGAGTTTTCGATCTGGTTCTTACGACAAGAGCGTAAATTCAATGAACGGGGTGATGCAATAATGCTGATGCCATGTTTTGATGGACGAGCCGCAACCCCAGCATCAAGCGGCAAAGTCTGGACCGCTCTCGGCGCCGTGTACTGTACAGTAATATCGAGAAGCCACGACAGCATATAAAAGGGCATACTTGTGGTGCACAGCTAGTCACTCCAAGCAAAGATCCAAGCTGACGACATGGCACGCACCGCTTTACCACCTGCCTTTCCAGCTCCCAGTGCGTATAAGCCTGGCAAAGGGGGCGCCTTCGCTGCTCAACAAAGTCGAATTGGTTCGTCAGTACAGCGGCCGCACAGCGCCCCGCCCAGTGTCAAACCCCAAACATTTCAAACGCAACGGGCTCATGCTCCCCAATACCGTCCGCCGCACGAACACACACACAAGACAGAGAGGCCCATCAACCCCCATACCCTTGCTGAACTCGCGAACATTCCACTTGGGAAAGTGCCTCGTCGTGGGCCCCGTCCCAATCCCTACGCAGCTTCTCATTCTCGTCCAGCCCCTCCTGCTCCTTTTACGATTGTTCAGCCCCAGCCCCAGCGCCTCATGACACCTGCTCCACCTGCCGCACAACAACTTGAGCACAAGGTGAGGCAGCCAAACCACCACCACCGAGGGTAGCTGATATGCTCGTCAGACTCGTACAGGACGCGGTTGCTCGCCTTGCGCCCTATGGTGCGATTGCACTGAGTCTCTGGGGCACTGTTGTATAGCTTTTGCCACATGCATATGCCACATCGCGTCATAGCTATGCACATTACTGTCCACATTTTTTGGAGCCTAGCCAATTCCAGCCACGGCCTGGATCTCATCAACTGTCTCAACGTCGGACTTAATAGGCTTACAAGACCTTCTGCTGATGCAACATCAGGCTGGGTACAGTAGTTACAGTTTGCCCGTGGCTTTTATTCGGTTGTGCGCGGCTCATCTCACTTGTACAACTGGCCTACGGCAGAGTTGTCAACTCATGAACAGCCAATTCAATGATTCGAATGACCCTCAATCGGTTGTTTGGGCGCCTGCCTCAAGGTATAAAGTGTGCCCACAGGCTTGCCCACACTCACTTGACAGGCTCCCCTGCGGTCGGGCAAGAACAAGTGGAAGCGCCTGTCCAGTGACCATCCAATTGCTACAATACAGTACACAAGCAAGGCCTTAACATTTTACATCTAGGAGCTGTCATACACAATGCCTCTCCCTTTGCCCAAGTCCAGCCAAAACGCTGACAATGGCTCCAGAAATGTTCAGCTGTCACGCGCAGCCACCTCGATGTTAAGCGTCCCCCCTGTGCCGCCGCGCCCGTTTCCGCGCACCGCACGGACCAATTCTCCTCTTCATTTTGATCAGAACCCAGCGGCGGCGTTCCTTTGCGACCCTAGGCTCCAAGAACCTTCCTCAAGGTCTCCTGCAACACAGTCGCTTTTGAGCCATCCAAAACCAATTGCGCCACGTCAGCAGAGCGCACAGAAAAATCTCTCTTCCACGGTAAGCGTCCCTCCTGTGCCGCCGCGCCCCTTTCCCCGCACCGCACGGACCAATTCTCCTCTTCGTTTTGATCAGAATCCAGCCGCGGCAGGCCGTACCTTGACCGCGGCCACATATTCCTCTCCTAACACTGGTAAAGTGAGGCGGTACAAGCCCATTCGACGACTGGTGGTGTTTAACCCCGACCCTACCCCACCAAGCTCTGATGACGACTCAAGTCCTCGCGCGCGTCATGGCAATGGGGCGGTCCCCACTGCCTCGTCAAGCAAGGTTATGAAATCGCCAACTCCCCCGCGTCGCCCAACGGATTCAACATCCAGACGCACAAATGACTGACCGGGTGGTGGGGGCCCAGGACAAGACAATTGTGGGCTCAAGCAGGGGGATTTTTGAAAAACGGACGGTAAATACTGTAGGGTTGTGCAGATTTAAGTTTCGTTGAGCCGCCAAAAGCGTTACTCGTCGTGGGCGGTGGTCTATGTACATATTGGTTCACGGTGCTGACTCTGAGGAAGGCGGTATTGCTGATTTGCGCTCCCTTATAGCCTAACGTTGGATCACAAGGCTTTTAATGGCTCTTCGACTGCTCAGCATTCGCGTACAGGGAGAAATAAACCAATTACTGAGCTGCTCCATGACTGTGTGATGCAATATTGACGACACTGTGTTCTTTGCCGCGCGAATTGAACTGGGTTGTCTAGCGTCCCCCTTACATGTATGTACAGTACAGTATGTGTGTACAGTGTGTTTGCTCAACAAACCGCACCACTTTGCTCAACAAACCGCACCGCATCATGATGGCATCAAGCACACATTCTGATTGACAAGCTGTATTCAAAGCTCTGTAGTACCAAGGCCCAGGGCACTGTACAGTAAAAGTCGCAAAACGTTCCTGATTGACAAACTGCATACAGCACTAGAATGCACATTACTGTGCAATATGTAATTACAATCCTCTAGATGTACCGTACTGTTCAGTACAGTACTGCCAGTGGACGACCGCGCCTCTGCCGCCCGCTTGATTCTCGAGCCGACGTGTCTGCTTGGCATACCATACCCTGTCTCGTCAGTGATCCCATCAAGCTCACCACTTTGATCAACGAGTTGTCCCGCTCGGAGGAATGCAGGTGCGTTGACCGGACACTACTGTACAGTACACAGTGGATCGTGTAGACAGTCTGGGTGCTAAGCATATCCGCTGGCCCCATCGCTTTCTCTGCCTTACAGCAAAGTACATATAACAGGAGTCAATCCCTGTAAACGCTTTTCAAATGGCAAACCATCCTCGTTTTTCACTGCACAAGCTTCAGTGCTGCATTGACCTGCTTTTTTTTAACAATGTCCCCCCATGCTCACCAAGCAACAGCACCCAGCTCTGGGGCCAGGGTAAGACGTCCTCTCCCTCCACGGCCACTTCCCAAGCCACCCACCGCTCCTTTGCGTGCTACAGCCTCTGGGCACCCGAAGGCTGACAGGGTGACTGTCAATCCAGCACCGAGAGGGCCCACCGTGACCTCAACCTCAGTACCAAGGTTTCCAGCGGCCGCCGCTGGTCCTGCTCCAAGTAGGGCAGTTGTGGCAACCAGTGGAAGCTCAATCGCGCGGCCAGTAACGCCCTCTCGTCCAGCTCACCACATCGCAGCCAATAAGCCCAAGCCAAGGGGCCAGCTGAGGCTTCACAGACCCGCGCTACCCCGAACGCTTCCCCAAGACGTCACACAGGATCCCAAGAAAGCCTTTGAAGACTACTTTGAGATGCGGGAGCAAGACAAGATGATCGAGATGCGAAAGCAAAACAAGATGAAAGCGGCCGCTACACAGCATCGCGCGGGAAATCCGAGCTCAGCATCCCAACGCCACGGAAGCTCTACAGTTGCCCCCGTACAACAGCGGGTTGGTTTCGACGCTATACGGGCTAATGCGCCTTGCGATACCGAGTATGTGCCTCGTCAGATTCGTTCAATTCAGAACAAGCGCTGAAGGAAACACACGCTTTCTGCGTCGTAAAGTTTGGCTCTCCTTCCTTAACTGGCAGGACGGGGTTGGCATTGTACTCTAACAACTACTTTTACGCAGCTGTTGTATGTACTGTACAGTGCACAACGCAGGTACTGCACGGGCATGGGAATGTCCTTGTACTTTTGTATTATGTAGTACTACACAATTCAGCGTGTTCTGCATATCCTGTACTGCATCGTTTGCAGCTTCCTCATGAGAGGTCTTTGCACGTGGCGTTAATAATCTTGACAAGGCACAGTTTGGGGTGCAAAGTACAGTACGTACAGTACCCGGCGAAAATGTCCTTGACACGGGCAAAACCATGGGTGACGCCGCACCCCGCAACCACCATTTTGCAACCCACTGTGCTCCGCATTTTGGGTGATGACCCGGTTGCAAACATTGCATACCAATGCCTGATGCATGTATCATTGCTATCACGAAGTCTTACCATCTTATAGCCCTTCTCCCAAAAGTTGCAGCATATAAAGTCAGCTGTGGCAGCATTTCAGCCGGAATTTTTGGCCTCTGCTGCTCATCTGATGTGACATATCACATGATTTTCAAGTTTGTGGCTCTTAAGTCACAGTCAAACGCATGCATGAGTCTATGCACAGGAACAATGCTTTGAGGAGGCATCTCGGTGCTTGCGCTACGCCATGCACTATGCATCTGGCAGGTTTTGGGTTGAGTGTTGTAAGTGAACTTGTGGAGAAACACGGCTTTGAAAACCGGCGGGTAGGGTGAGAAATCATCAAAACCACCAACATGTCAAGTTCTTTTTCGCCGATGACTGTAGTGTTGAAGTTATGTGCTGTAAGGTACTTTTGCCATGTCCGTTCTTTTCCACACACACACCAATCTTAAACTGAAGCTTCAAGTTAGCCTAAGACATTGTTAATTTGTCTAAAATTGTCTATCGCGTGTAGCGGTAAATGTCTCCTTGTGATGAGGAATTTTCAACTCCGGCAGTCAGACAAACGGCGTTCTGCAAAGTCTTCTAGCTTTGGTTACAGTACATGTACAGTACAGTACTACATGTATTGCCTTATACTGTACAGTAAATGCCACGCTGTATGCGCGGGGCAGTGAAGGATATCACTCGAAAAGCAAGCGTCCACGCATTGCGTGTGCAGAAACGATTCAACCAGAACATAAACTACTGTCATACGTGCAAGCATACTATGTATTGCTGTGCTGCATTGTGTTACAGTACATTAGTGCAGAATTAGCGGTGGTTTCGTGGAGGCTTCGTGCGCCCTGATGGAAAGCATCAGAGTGGTGTTGCGAAGGCATCGCTCTCATCACATCAACTTTCGGATCAGACCGTACAATACGCAACTCCGTCTCTGAAACCGGCTAGTCGTTGGAATAGAACAGTAAACAACGCAGTACTGTACATGTACAGTAGAGGGTGCTTCGAAACAGCCATGACCGCTTTTGGTCGGCACTCGGTACAACACATCAACGCACAGGAAGGCCGCCACAGTACACGGTTGTTGTAGATGTACTGTATAGCACAGTATGAACAATACCGTAATGCGCTGTATATATCCATTGTGAAAGTGCTGTACATGTGCTGTCCTGCATGCAAATTGGAACAGCCCGGTGGTGGCGGTTTGGCAAGTGGCACATCAGTGAGGTGATTTCATCACGCACATTTCTAAGATGAATCAAAATACACTCTCCTGCAAATGACGGCTCAGCAGACCGAGTATTCCGCAAACTGATGCACTGATTTGCAAAAGGTAATTACTCGCCGTCATTTCTGTGCAAATTGCAGTACATAAAGGTATAAAAGAGCGCCAGCGTGAGGTGCTGTGGCATTACCGCTTGTGGTCTCGTCGTTTTCAGCTCCGCAGTACAATACACCTTCATCGTGCAGTCTATTGATTGTCCCAAAGCCGTATGTCATCCTCTTCGTCAAAGCAAATCAGACCCTTACCTCCCGTCCCAGCCAATGAGGCTTCCGGGCAACCAAAAATCTCGCGTTCCAAAGCTGTCAAGCACAAGGGTGCCGACGGTAGCGGGCGCCGAGCGGCGATAGCTTCTCGCGCCGATAAGCGACGTTCTGAAAGCGAGAACCGCTCAAACTCATTGCCACCTCATGCACCACACGCTGTTCCAGCCCCAGCACGGTCGAGGACTGAGCCGAACGCGGCCGGGAGACACTCATCGGCGACGCCTACACCGCCACACTCCCGTCACCACTCGTCGTCGTCATCTTCTACTCATCACAGCTCTCACTCAAGGTCGTCTACCCCGTCGTCAATATTAGGAGTCCAGCGCACCACAACTCCTGTGTCAATTAACAGTCCCTCAACCCCGCCTCGCTCGCGTCCGCTGCCTGCAATTCCCAGGCCTTTGCCGGCGACACCGTCGACTTCTGGTACATCGTCGGCCACATCAGCAGCCGGCCAAGCAACCGGAGCGCTTAGGCGTAGCCATACCGTTACCACTGCACATGCAACGATTGCCCCTAGCGAGGCAACTGTGACAAGACACTCGCGTCCCTCATCCCACGCTCGTCAGCAGAGTGCACCTGTACTTAGCACACGCGGTGCTCTGGTATGCGCCAATCCGGATCCGGGAAAGGAGATTCCTGTTGCAAAGCTTGCCGGATTGCGCGTGGATACCAGGGTACACAGGCCCTCAAGTGGTTCGAGGAGTGGCACACCCGTCAGTGGCCCAAGTCGCGGCACACCCGTCACTCCCCGTCGTTCAACACACACCTCTTCGTCACACCCCCAAATTCCGAGTGACGCTCTCAGTGAGGCTGGCTATGCGAGTGCAATCGGGCTGTCAAAACCTAGCAAAGGATTTTCGCATTTTGACTATTACAGGAACTCCCCACTAGAACAGCATTGGAAAATTGATCACCACCCGCAGGACCACTCCGTCCAAAGCCAAGGGTCGCACCATTATCACGCGACACATTCGTCTGGCCAGACCTCACATTGCCAGTCAGCACCACGTGCTTCTTCGTCTGCCCATACAAGCTCTGGCCACCGTCACCGCCCTCCCCCGTCCGGCACATCATCGTCCTCAACAATCAAGGGCTACGCAGTTTCCAGGGCCAGCTCCGTGTCGAACCATACCATAGTGCGCCCCGCCGCTTCTACCAGCAGGAGCAGTCATGCTCGCCGACACTAGTCGGGGTGGATGGAGTACTGTACTGTAATTATTGTAGTCTCCACAGTCACGCTTGGTCTGGGATACACTTTGTCCCTGTGAATTAACGCTGCCCCCAAACGTTGGAGGCAGTTTTCCCCTGCGCGACAGACACTCTACAGTAGACTCACTTTTGATGAGCCCCAGTTCACATTTCAACAGACGTCCTTCTCAACTGGTCCCCATTGACGGATGAGAGACCATAGCAACGATGTAAAATGCTCACCACATTACCACGTTCTTTGCCGCTAACGGTACTGTACAGTACTTGAGCACCTCCATAGCAGCCTGCACGGTCTTGCCATTGACGGTTCTTTCCAATTAGAGCTGTAGATTAGTCGTCAGGCTGTGGTCTGAAAAGTATGTGCTGTACTGTACATATCAGTACTGTACTGTACACAGTTTACAAGATGTACATGCTTTGCAATACGTCTTGTATGGCAAGCTTGTGTACCCAAAGACTAGATTAGTGTTTCTCTATACAGTACAATGGGGACGGCGACAACTTGAGTGCCACACCGTCGCACCGCTGCGACACTGATGCCATCTGATGCACTGTGATGATCACAATTTGCATACTGATTTGAGGCTGTGCAAATGACCATGGTGCTTCGGATCTCCACAGCACCGCTCGCAAAGATGGGGGAAAACTACTGTCTTAAGGGCCCATCAGCTGTGCAACCTTGTGATTAGTGTTATTGAAGCGTAGAGGTGATCAGAGAGTCTCTCGAGGAGACCCCAGCGACGCAAGAGAGGACGGCGTCTGGCTTTCATCGCCAATTTGCTTGGTCCCTGGCGCATCACCACTAGAACGCTACCTCTTTCGTCTTGGCGTCATTGAACAGCTGACCGCTTGAGGGTGGTCGTTGACGGGCGACGGATGGATCAACGCTAGTACCTGGTTGTGAGCATGCTTTGTTCTCCCACCCTTTTCCCTCTCGGATACTTCTGCGAGAAGCCACTCATTAGTGCTCAGAAGGAACTGGGGACTGTTAAGATGGTGCTTCATCACACCGTCCTTTGGTATTGCAGTACGGCTTTGTAGCTTCTGGTGCCGAGAACACGGGCCAGTCGCGCTGTCGATGTCTGATTCAGGGTAGTCTCATCATTCGGGCCTAGCCCACAGCCTTTTTCGGATGGAAGGATGAACATGCACAGCAAAATCTGACCCATAATGACTAAAAACACTGGCGACGACTGGAGTTCATTGCATTTCTTGTTATTGCTACGTACAGCATTGGCAAGACCGCAAAATGTCTGACAACACACACAACAGCACGGTGACTGGAAATGAGTCATGGAAGCAGAAGGGGCAGCAGAAGAATGCGACACTTGAATTAAAGGACAAGGAGGGCTCCTTTCCTCAAAGACCGCCGTTGAGGAGAATGCCAGCATACACAAAATTACACGAGCCCGCCAAGGAAGGAGGCAAGAGGGAATGAATTCCGACAACCCCATCTCTCAAAGCATGGGCTTTAGGCGAGTTGTGTTTGTTGAGGTGCGGGTGGCAAAAGCCACTTTGAACTACCGTTGTGACAGGTTCAACGGCTTGAGGTGCGAATACGTACTTGTAGCCTAGTAGGATTTGTACAACTTGCTGATGACAAATGTGCCAGCCCACCAAAACCAGAAAGCGAAGCCGGAAATGGTCGCTGTTTAGGCTTATGCCCCTGCGCTGCACAGTACAGTAGAGCCACTTGTGTTGGAGCGGCACCATAGCCTTTCCGGACGGTCAGTTTGAGCCGGTGACGAAGCTGTGCTTTGCCGACCTTCGCTTGGTGTGGCACGCAAAAGCCCAGACCACATCACCTTCGTGTGGCCCAGACTCTCTGTGGCTGAGAAGAAGTACGGTAATCAACCACACATCCCCGACAACCCTCTGGACTCTGAGGCACTGCGACCTTTACACACTACCTTCTGGTTCACTTCCTTGATGGTTGGTCGAGCCCTCCCCCATGACTGTCAACAGAAGCATGTCTTGCCGGTTGGCTGCTGTCATCAGCGTTTGGGATCCTCTTCTTTCGGGCCAACTTCAGGCTTTTTGGAGGGACCTGTAGCTTACTGTAGAGCATAAAAGGCAGACGCAAAACCTCGAATGGTGGCTCACAGCATTGTTACCTCAACTTTCCACATTACAGTGACTACAAAACTCAACTCAAAGTTCACAGCAAAAACTTGAAATGGCCGAAAGCTCCAAATCTGGCTCTGGTGGGACCCAGTCGGGGACGAACAACAGCTCGACCCAGTCGGGGACGAACAACAGCTCTTCCTCAAAGTCGCAAGGCGAGCAACCCAAAAAGGGTGTGTTTGGCCAAAACGCAGGACCGCTACCGAAATTACAGCTCCACAGACCAAGCAACCCCGCGTGAGTAAAAGTGTTGACCGCCGCCGTGCTCATTTTCCAGAGTTTTTAAGGACCCTGAGACAGGCAGGCTCTATATAAGCCCTCACAGATGTGGGTCCCAGTAAATACAGTCACAGATCAGAAAATACAGTCAAGGCGGACCCTGAATTCACCAGCCTTCACCGGAGAGCCCCAAATCCTGAGTTGTGACCCATTTTCAGCAACATGTCACTCTGTGTATGAGGCATGCATGGAACTGGGATTTGGCTCATCTGAAAGGTCTGCCTGTTGTCTTTCCTTCACCGGGCCCTCGCTTGCAAGCATTGTTGTGCTGAGGAGTACAGTGCATGTGGACATGCCACAAATGTATTGTAACATGAGAAGGTAGATTGCTGGCACAAAGAAACAGCCAGTTGAAGTCGTACAGTAGTCGATCGTTTGTGCATACAAGAGCACTGTTCTAACACGCCTACGGACCCCTTAGTTTGAATAGTGTTCAGATGCAGCTCGACTGTGACCTGGGCATCGTACAGTGCTTGTGAGGCGCCAGCAGTTCAGTATGCCACATGTGGCCATGTGGCGAAAGGTAGTGACACGTGGAGGACGCATTGCGCGGACTGCAAGGTGCTCTCTGTGGTCCACTGTGTCGTTGCAGAGCATTCCCTCCATTCCAGACATTTTTGCCGACGGAATAGGCGGCGGCCAAGCTTGCACAATCCTTCATCATGTCATAAACAAAGTGATGGAGAGTTCTGGATTGTCCTAGAGGCATCAAGAGGGTGATGTGCACGGACGGGCAACGCTGAGCGGGGTGTTGCTCGCGTGGAACACCCGACTGACGGCGTCAACGCGGCCGCGGGCATCAGCAGTGATCCGCCCGGGCATCACAGGATCATCAGACTTCTCACGAGGTGGCATTAGACGGCCACACATCTCCGTGCAGAAGTCGCATATAATGGAACCCTGCATACACTGTAAGAAGTCGTTGTTCGATTGCGTACGCACCGCCACCGACCACCATGTTCAAAGGCAACCCGGGCAAACCCAAGTCACGTAGTAGCGCTTCCAGCCACACTCCTCGTGCCAAGATGGTGTCCACGATCAGTGGGCCGCCTCGGAGTAGTTTGAGTCTCAACGCGGCGACGCGCCCCAGTGCTCCCGTGTCGCTCCCCAAGCCAACCAGGGCACTGAACGTGGCCCCCACAGTAAAGAAGCCCTCTTCCCGGGGCCCGTCCATGCGTCCAATTCCTGAGGGTATTCCTGTCAGCGACCGACGGCCGATGGTCCCCTCGTCAAACGCGACGAGGAGGCTGGTCAGGTAATCGCAGAGACAGACAGCCCCCTGGATGTGCCGTCTGGCCGTTTGCGTTTTGCTGTTTGCAACGTCGAGTCTGGTTGTACTGTACGTACTGTACTGTACTGTAGAGTGAGTGGTGGGCTAGAGTTGACATTGCCTAAAAATAGACAGTGGCACTCTGGCAGTGGCGGAATAATGCACCTCGTGACCTGAGGATTGTGTGGCCAGAGCGAGTGGTCCGACTATGCGAAGGGGTCTGGTGGAGTGACGGCGCCGAGTACTCAGGTTTGTATGCCCAAAGAGTTCCGTTTGAGCTCGGGCGTGAGCAGTGGCAAACTGCAACAAAGCCGTGCGGAGATGGACGGCTGGATGACACGATGCACTGGCCCGCCACTCATCACTGATTGACGTGATGCATCGCCGCGTTACGGTCCATAAAACACAGTGATGCAGCAATGGCTACAAGGAAGTACAGTAAATAGCTCGTCAGGTCAGTTGGCGCGGTCCTGCTCGCGCTCCATGGCCTTGTACCGCTCCTGCGTCTGCGTGTCAGCTAGCCATAACGGCACGACACTTACCATATCCTGGGCGCGGCGCTGCCAGCCACCGGGTCCCGACCAGCGTCCAGCGTCGCGGCCCTGTGCCGCGCCGAGTCCCGCGCGCTCCTCAAACTGCTGGACGCGCACGGGGTCGGCGCGCCCGTCGGCGTTGATGCCCAGTCCCGAGCCCGACGTCCAGCCCATCTTGGACAACAGTTTGTTGCCCACATTGGACTGATCGGTGCCAGGCGCGACCGACTCGGGCTGGCCCGCTTTGGGCCGCGACCGCGCTTCGGGGACTGCACCCGCACCGTCTTTCCGGCGCGGGTCGCCCTCGGGTAACGGCTGGTCGGGCTGGTGGTGCACCTCGCGCCGCTCGGCTGCACGGTCGCGGTACTGCAGGCCTGTGCCCGTCTGTGCCGCGACAGCGTTGTTCTTACGGCGCTTTCCAGCCTCTCGGATGGCAGCGTCGGCAAGGTTAGTCTGTATTCACAAGGGTTGTGCGTAGCATTGTTGGGTACAGTGTGCCCAGTTGCGAGGGCACAAGGGGGACGATACAGTTTAGATCAGACAACAATTGTTTGAGACATGTTGTGCAGGAGTGTGGGTGTGTGAAATACACAAGAGTTGGACAGTAATGTTCGTTTGGTAAAAATGGTCAAAAAGCACACGGTCAGTCCCCCATTCAGCCTGAACCTACGCGGTCCAGGATAATGGGATATGCGAGCCTTGTGGAGTTCGGACTGTGCGTTATGTTTCCGCAACATGTCCTCTGATTTGAATTGTCGCTGGCACAGGAGGCACGCGACCTTGCCTGTGGCTTCAAAGTTGTGCGTGTCGCCAAAGTCAAAGTCGTCTGCGGCGGGCGCAGGTACAGGCACAGGCGGCATCATGGCTGAGGACGACGCCGCTGGCACTGGTGCAATGGGCGCGGCGTTGGCGTCCGATACACCGGCGGGCGGCGCGTTCGGGGCCTTGGGTGCCTTAGGCGCCTTCAACTCGGTTTGCTTCGTGTTCCATTTGGAAATGTTGCCCATGACCTAAAGTAAGACGGGTGAGCAGGTGCAAGGGGGTATGTGCGCGACAACTCTTTACCTTCCGGCTTGTGGACGTTGGTGGGATCATGTGAGCGCCTTTAGCTGGGCGGTTAGCGATGCAACCTGTTGCCAACCTACTCCTAGAAAGAAGGACAGAGTCTTTGCCAACGAGATCGACCTCGTCGTTGTCGTCAACGAGGCTCTTGGCCATTATCTGGACCATCGCAGGTTCCTCTTTGGGCTTCTTCTTCGCAGCGCCAAAGCCAATCTTGATCGGCTGCATACCGCCTTGGAGGCCGCCGGGGGGCGCGTCGGCTTGAGCTGGCGCAGAGGCATCCGATGCGGCACCAGTAGCAGCGGGTGTGGACGTCGGTGCTGCGGCCTTGGCTTTCTGCTTGCCGGCGAGGTTACCGAGGAAGGCCCGCGTCTCATCGGTAAGCTCGACGGCCGAGCCGCGCGCAGGAACAGGCGGAGCACCGCGGGGAACAGTCTCGACGGCACCAGCCAGCTGATGCCAATATGCACAGTACTCGCCATCAGGATGGGCTATTGTCGCTGATCCAATTCCCCCGTCCGTTGCCGCACGGAGGAGGTACTGGCCGCCGTCGGACGGCGTCGGGATGAATGCGTTCGAGTTGGCAAACGACGCTGCGATAGGCATGCCGGAAATGAGGAATCCGTTGGGCTGGTGCTGCGGCGAAAAGAGGAAAGGCATGAGCGCCGACGCCAGCTCGGGCGTGACAAGTTCGACAAAGGCAAAGCCCCAGGACACGGACGACGCGCGGTCGACAATCATGGCGATACGCGAGATGCACGCTTCGGCCTTGCGCTGGTCGCCTTTTCCGAGCATGCGAAGAATCTCCTCACCTACGCGGCGCACAATCTCGCCCGCGTACGTGCCGGGGTCGAGACCACGGAGGAGCAGCACCCGCAAACCCGGTGCTGGCTGGCCAATGTCACGCGTGCCGTCGTGCTGGGCAATGCCTGGTAGCGGCGGCACAACCGCACGGGGAGGTCCACCTCCTTGGTCGCCCCGCGCGCCGGCAAAGTCGATCTTGACGCGCCGCGGCTCGCTGTGGGAGTACAACGCCGGCATAGTCACCACAGGGGAGCTGACGTCAGTCCCGCTTCTCCAAGAAAGCCTTACTTGTCATCCATGAAGCGCTTGGCGAGGGCAATGGTTGGAAACTGGGCAAATCCAAAACACTTCGACTGGCCCGTTTGGCGGTCGCGCACAATCTTGGCCGAGTCGACGTTGACGCCGTGCTCAACGCGAAGGAATCCCTCGAGCTCTTTGTCGCCGAGCTCGGGGTCGAGGCCGAGGAAGATGAGGTCGCGGGATGGTTCGGATGGTACGCGGCGCGCACCATCGTCGTAGTCATGCCGGTAATCGCCTCGCTCGGCGCGATCCCGACGATCGCGGTCGTCCCGCCAGGCGCGGTCATCGCGGCGGTCTCGTTCGCGGTCGTCGTACCGATCGCGCTCGCGCGCCCCGCGGTCATAGTCGCCCCTGCGGTCATCATATCGCCTGGGCGGCGGACCGCGGTCGTAGCGTTCGTAATCGCGCCTGTCGCGATCGCGCGGCGGCGACGGTCGAGAACCGCGGTCGCGGTCGCGCGGTGGAGGACCGGGGTAGTCGCACTCACGGCGGTCGTCGTACCGCCGCGGCGGGGGTGGTGGGGATCGGTCACGCTCAATGGGCTGAGAGGGCGAGTATGCCCTGCGCGGCGGGGATCGAGACCTGTCGCGGTAGGCCATTGCGCGATGTTGTGATGGTGATGAGAGGTTGTTGTAACAAGTGTGGAATGCTTGGTTGCATTGGGTGGCGGTGGTGACGACTGGTGGAGGTCTTGACTGTGGCCTGGGTGAAAACGCCGGGTGTGGCACTTTATGTGGGGTGCCGAATAACACTCCCACGCCCGCCCCTAATGCTCCGCTGCTCACTGGACGCCGTTCTCTACAACCTCGGCGTCGGTATCCGACTCTTGTCGACAACAACCCACAGCACGCAACCATGGCCGGAGACAAGCGTAGGTGGTCCGTCGCGGGGTAAATTGCTAACTTCCAGCCCATGTTCTGGTAAGCACGGCGCGGCGGGCAAGCGAGCACAGCTGCTGCCCTGGGTCGCTGAACTGCGCCCAACCGCTCCGCCTGTCGAGCGCGCGATGGGCGCACGGCTAACGCCAGTTCGACCCCTCCATCGACCGTTGGGGGGCGATGCGCGAGAATGTGTACCAGTACTTTAGGATGACGCGCTTCGCGACCCGCAAGGTCGTCATGTGGGGACTCATCTTCCCCGCGTCCGTCGCGACCCTCGCCGTCGTCTACGACGTGAGCTCCTCCGTCCGCATTTTGAGCTAACGGCAGAACAAGTTTGACTGGGCCGGCAAGCGCCGTGACCAGAGCCTGCTCGCCAACCCACCAAAGCAGGAGGAGGCGCAGGAGTAGATTTAACCCAAACCATGCATCGACTAGGATTACAACAAGAGCGCGAGGCGTGCTTCACCAGGGTCTACCATATCCGTTTCACCATGGTCCACCGCTCGACCTCTTCCAACCGCCACGCCTTCTTCTTCCCCTTTGCCGGGGTCGCGGCAGCGCTCACTTCGCCCCCGTCGTCCAACGGTGTTTCCTGTGCGCGCGGCGTCGACTGCGCTCTAAGTGATCCTGGGTGGGGTGCCGACGGCCGGTCAGGAAGGTCGTCGGCAGCTTGGGAGAGGTACCGCGACGTCTCCTTGTTATACTCCTGCCTGTCAGCTGGGCGTAGTTTTTTGCAGCGGCGCACCTCCTCTTCCTTGCTGATACCGACGGGAGCGCGGCCAAAGTCGTTGACTGCGTCTTGCGCTTCGCGCTCGCCCATGCCTGCCTGGCGGAGTGCAGAGTAGCTGAGCAGGCCAAGCCCTAGAAGGACCTTGAGCGCGACGAGGCTGGCGTCAGGTCTTACACTGTTGTGTTACACCCACCATCCCCAAATGCTTGCGCTGATGAGCACGGCCGCGCTCCACTTGACAGCGAACCAGAACCAGTCCGAGCCGAGACTCTGCCCGTCGATCACCTGCGTCGATGTGGTCGTGAGCATGCCCATGATCTGCGCGCCGATGCGGATGACGAGCACGGCGAGAGGCACAGACGCGATGCCTAGACGCCGCGCCACGAGTGGCGACTGGTCTAGCAAAATCGGATGCTGCGAGGTTAGCTCGCTCCCTTAACCCAACCTGCCTTGCGTTTCCTGCGGCCGTCTTGGTTGCCAATGGTGCCGGCGAGCAGCACGTCTTTGGCAAGCACGTCGGTGAAGCGTCCGTACACGGTGGCGCGGACGTGGTTGAACTTTGCAATAAAGGCGTGCTTGAGCCAGTCGACCATCATCTCGGACGCGAGTACGAATAGGACGGGCTGGGGGAATTAGTGTATTCTTTGTTTGACACCCACAGAGAGAATCCTCTCGATTAAGCTCTTGCCACGAGTAAAGCTCTTGGGGAGGAAGGCGAGGTCCGATCCGGCCATCTCAATCGAGTTGCGAACGGCAATAACCATGAGCATGAGTCCGAGCTGGAACCGCTCGACAATGTCTGCGCGTCAGCGGCGGGATTGTTCAAGGGCATACCAGAACACATGATCTGGAAGAGATTCTCCTTTTCAAACTTCTTGAACACGGCTGAGGTCAGTTAGTGGCGACCCCGACAACTGACAGCCCTTGATTTCCACAAACTGGTTACTGATGAGCAGCGAGATGAGGGTATAGTCGTAGGAATTGATCGCCACGTTGAGTGAGATGAGCATGTAGAAGAAGATGATTGTGTGGATTACTGTTGTTAGCAAAATCGGGTCTCGGGCTCCTCAGTTTGGCACCCACAAACGTAGCCAAGGGAGAGGAAGAAGAAGAACGCAGGCCGAACGTGCTCGCGTTTTCTCCGCTTGCCGCTGCGTTCAATGCTGCACGTGAGGGAGTCAAGGGTATCCCGCGCAAAGAGCGTGTCGAGCACGTCCTGGCCGAACGCGCAGCACAGGCGGTCGCCAATCTGCCATGAGCTTCATCATCCACTTCAGCTCACCTCCAGAGCGTTGAAGATGACGTAGAGCTTGATCGTGTCCTGCCCGCGAACAGAGTGGTACATCTTACTCGCGTCGGTGCCAAGGAGAAGCACGACGGCGGGGATCAGCAGGAGCATGAGCCGCAGTACGCTCTGGACGTGTGCGGGTGGGATTGGCGTGAGCGGCTGGCCGCGCGCGAGGCGCGACACGACGCGCGAGAAGGCGAACGTTGCGCGGATAGGCAAGATGGTAAAGTTGTAGAGAAAGCCGTCGAGGCAGAGAAGCGCGCCGAACATGGTCACCTTCTCCACTGCGACAGGAACCGCGAGAAAGTTGGCAATGCGTTCCCTGCAGTCAGCGCTGCGCTGCCTCAATACCAACTCACCACTTGCCGTCGGCGATCCACCCTTCCCACTGCTGCGCGGCATCCTCGTCTCTCAGCAGGTCCCAGATACTAATGTTCTTCGGGTGCGCTTTTGCCGCGTCGGGGCCAGCTGCCGCATCCGCGTCCGCCTCGACCTCGTCTCTACTCTCCTCGAGCTGAGGGCTCAGCGGCGGCGTCGTCGCAACGACGTCAGGGGGAGCCTGCGCGCTATCGAGAGTTTGGCGACGGCTGCGCGCGGGCCAAAACTGCTCGACCTCGTCGAGATCTCGCTCGCTGTCAGGCGCGCTGGCGCTCGCACTGTCTAAGGAAAGACGACGCCGTCCTGTCCCTGTCCCTGTCCCGCTACGCTCTGGCTCAAGGCGCGCAAGCACCTCGTCCAGCTCAATCTCCACACGGCTGCTCCGCCGCGCATACTCGTACTCGTACTCTCCCCGGGGTGACGGTGGGAGGGACGAGTACGTCCCGTGCTCTGCTGGACCGATGTCCAGCTCGGCGAGCTCGTAGTCGGCCGTATACGGTGCTGGTGGACGCGCAGCCGCGGTCGGCGGCGACGAGACGGAGACAGGCAGGTCACTCAGTGTCGGTTCGTCAGGCGCCGCTGAGAATGCCGGCGTCAGCGTCGTCGTTGACCCTGTACGCCGGTGTGACGGCGACGTGCGTGTAGCGCTAGCATGGGCGTTGTTGTTGTTGCTGTGGTTGTTGTTGTTGTTGGGCTCGTCAAGATTCTGCAGTCAGTTGCCGTAGCACCCGCACAACGTACCCTTTCCCGTACTTCCCCTGCCGCTCTTGCCCAGTGTCGAACGGACCACTCGGCGTCGTGCTCCATGTCGGTCTGCGGCGTGGTCGACAGAGTAGTCTGCGCAACAACAACTCGCCGGCGACACATGGCCGCCTCCACCGACGCAGGCGCGCAGGCAGTCAGCGGCGACAATCAAAACCGGCGCGTGTAAGCCGGTGCCTGACGGCGTCACCACACAAACTAACCAGACACACATCGCTACACGCTTGTCGACAACACACCACGCCGACAGCAGCGACAGCGACGTGATGCCCGCGCCTGTGCTTGCGGGCAGCACGGATACTGACGCCGCATCTGATGAGCCCCAGTGGCCCGCATGGGAAAAGGTGCTGTGGCGCCGACAGCCATATCCCGACAACTACGTCCCGCCATCTTTCCTGGCCGAGCTCGATGCGTTGCGTGAGTCCCCCGAGCACACAGTGCGTCACGAGCCGACGCTGACGCCGCAGCACCACGGCCACGGCCACGGCTTCTCCCCCTCCTCCTCGCGACACTTCCCGTGTCACAGCACCTCGCGGTCATCACCACATTCCTCGCCGTCTTCTACGGCATGCTCAGCGGCGACTTTGCCGCTGCCGAAGTGGGATGGGGGTGTGCCGCCGTCGGCCTCGTAGCGTACGCCCTGTGGCGGTTTGGCTGGGGCGGCAACACGACGACGCATAATGGGCGTGAGTGGGGGCTCTTCCCCTTGACTGACTGACTGATTTTGACGACGGCGACTGACTCCAGCGCTACTGCCCGCTGCGTCGGCTATCAGGCCCCTCCTCCTCCCACCTCTACTTCTCGGCCTGCTCGCGCCCGTGCTCGGTACACTGACATCGGCGACGACAAGCGACTCGATCTGGCCGCTGGCCGGGGGCTTGTTCTTCGTACACCTTCTCCTCGCCGACTTCCGCACCGGCCCCGATGCGCGGCGACGACGGCGCCTTCGACGGCGACGACGCAGTAGCGGCGCGCGCATCGAGGAGCCTACGGATGAGAAGAGGTAGGTGGGCTGACGTTCTCCTATGTGAGCTGACAGGCTAGCCTCACGTCGTCACTCTCGCTCACGTCGGCGCTCGGCGCGTCAGTCGTACTGGCCTCGCGCCTGCCGTCCACCGCTCACGTCTTCTCCCTCGTCATGCTCGCGGCGGGCCTGTTCGCCGGCTGGCCGACGCTCGCCAAGGGCGTGAGGGTGAGCCAACGTGGTTCGATGTGAACTGACAAGCAGGAAGCCGGCGCGCCGTTCTCCATCGCACTAACCCTGTCAATGATTTGGCTGTCGGCCGCGCTCCTTCCACCACCTCGCCGGCCAACCTACCTAGGCCCCGTGCCCCTCCCCGGCGGCGCGACACGTATCTTTGCAGCCATCCTCCTCCTCGTCAACGTCGGTGGGCCAATCATGCTCTGGTGGGCGTGGCGCTGGAAGAAGCGCCTTGGTGGAAACTGGGACGTAGCTGTCGTGCGCCTGCGGCGCCAGCGCGCAAGGTAGTCGTCCTTCAAGCCAGGACCAAGGTCTGTGCATATTAGATGAATGGTGCATGCAAATCTGTATGTGCCGGGCTCTGCGTGGTACGCCTGCTCGGACCTCTAGTGTACAGTAATTGTACAGCGCGCGGGCTCGCGCGCTCCCCGTTGCGCGTCCGTCTCAAACCTTGAAGCCGTAGCCACGCATGCACGCCTTGTGCTGGTCTATCAGGTCGGCGCACTTGATCTCTGCCTCGTCCGACGAAAACTTGATGAAGCAGTCGTCGCGCGCCTGCTTGGTGACGGGGCAGGCGCAGCACCTAAGATGTTGTTAGTTGGGAAGTTGCGAGGCGGATAAAGTGGGAGAGTTGACGCGGCGGCGGGTAATCCGCCGAGCGGAGATGTGGAGAAGCAAAGCGGGACCTCCGAGCGCCGCGGAGCAGACCCACGACTCCGCGCCGTCGGCGACGTTCTCACGCCAAGATCTGCGCCAAGCCTGCACGGGCGCCGCGCTCTCATCTCCTTGCTTGCAATGTGCATGTGACGGAGACCAGCACACCACCTCGTTCGCAATGCAGCTTACGCTCCCACCTCAGACTTACGGCTTGAGACCCTTCGGGTTGAGCGGGTTGGCCTCCTTGGGCTTGTCGGTCGTCGACACTGGTGTCCTGCAGAGTTAGCTCTCACTCCCTGCCGTGCACCCACTTGTCAGGCATGGTGAATGTGGTGGTGTCAAGACAAGTTGTGCACTTTGATGACGACGTTGATGGTCTTTGTGTTGGTCAGCACGATTTCCTTCGCCATCACCGGAGCGGCAGAGCCATCGGACCCCGCCGGGGATCGACACCCATCTCCCAAAAATAAATTTACCCGGCCCCTCCATTTAGGGTAATTACGTAATGCTGTTATGACGCGCCAAGGCTTAAGCCGACGCCGGGCCGAAGTGTTTACCGGGGAGCAAAGCAGGTGATGGAGTGCTCTTCGAGTCGTCGTCACAGATAACGTTCTCATCGCCGCTGCCAATCCCCACCTCGCCATCGCTCTCTTCTCGCTACACCGCACCGTTCGCCGCCACTCGTCTCGCTCACCACTCACACTCACCGCTCTCCTCGACGCCAGTCGCGAGAACCATCAACTCCAGGCCAAACCTCCCTGGTCACTAACAAATTTACACACACACTCCGTCCAATCCAACTGCCCACCATGGCTCTCCGCGCCGCCCTGCGCGCCATCACTGCGCCGCTCCGCTCCCACCCTGCGCAAGCGCACACTCTCAGCCCTGCCCTCCGCGCAGCCTCGACCGCCGCCGCGCAGACCGCCGCGACGGCCAACCCGGCCCAGCTGCCCGAAGAGCCCCTCCGCTCCATGGAGGAGATGCGATCCCAAGCCCGGCGCGTGTACAAGGAACTGCACCGTCTCGGCCGCGACTAGTGAGTGTGCATGCACTCTCCACTCTCCTGACGGCAACTGACGCCACAGCCCCGACGCAGAGTACAACTTCAACATGCGCCTCCGCCGCGCCTTCGAGAGTACGTCCACGGGCAAACCCGTAGCCCAGCTAATTGTACCTAGAGAACTCCAAGATCACCGACCCCGTTAAGCTCCAGCAGCAACTCAACCTCGCCGAGCACATTAAGAAGGGTGAGTAGTCTGTCTGAAGCGCCAGGAGCGGAGCGTATTTGAGCATGGGCGCGGCACATGGTACAGTCTGCGCCCAGTGGGGGCTGTGTGAACGTCCTCGATGGGAGTGGTGGCGCCCCGTGCGTGCAGTGCTTTGCGTGGGCGACCGTGGGCGATGAGCTGCGACGCGCGCCTTCTTGAGCGCCTCGGATGGGCGCAGCCTCGTCAAGCCCGACACTTGCGTGATGAGCGGCACAGCACCAACTGCGGCTGCACAACTGTCCATTCCCGCGCGCCGCGCGCGGCAGTGGACAGATGTGCTTGATGTGGTGACTCACTTCGCGGTTACAGAGTCCGCTGCCCACAAGGTGCAGCACTCATGCCCCTCCCCCTCGCGCCCCTCGCCCTCGCTCCGCTCGCGCGGCTCCGCGTCCCAGCGCTAACCTCACCCCCAGAGATCCTCGCAATGTACTCGCTGCGCAAGTATCGCCACCTGAGGCGCGCGTACCAGCCCAACGACGAGCCGCGCGAGTTCCACCCCGATTTTGCGCTCCCCGCCGACCGGCAATAGACGACGACGACGACGACGCGCGTGACGCCGCAAAGGCAAGCCGTCACTGCGCGCGCTGCCACACTGCAACACCGTCCGTGTCCGAGCCGCAGCGTCGTTACGCGCACAACTCACGCCGCTGGTCGGCCCCAACCCCAAGCAACACACCACACCCAATGCCAGAAGACGACCGCCAGACCGGATGCCAGAAGACGACGCCTAGAACGAGATACCACACACCTCCCGACGCGCCTGTCGCCTGACCCGCGCCATCCACAAGATCCACATCACAACCCACACGCACCCATATGTCGCGCACCACGCCGGCCTACAACCGCCCACCCCAACTCCAGCCCCAAACTCCAACCCAACGCGCTACGTCAACACTAATACGTCACGAACCGATCCATGTTATATCTGTGGTACTCGAAATGCAGGGTATACTGATTCCTCTCATTCCTAAGCGCAACCAGTCTACGCCCTCCGCTGCCTGGCACGCTTGACGTCCCTGGCATTAGCACATAGCCACTAATTACTAACTCGGTTTACGGCCCAAACTCACATGAACGCGCCCGTCTTGCGTTTCTTGCTAGCCTTCTTGGCATGGCCCCTCCTCTCCTGGCGGTGCGCCCACGCGCGTGGGTCAGCGACGGCCATGCGTGCGCGTTTCTCGCGCCTGTCGGCCCGGCGCTCGCCCACGCGCCGCCGCTGTGCCTCCCATGTCCGCGAGAACGCCGTCGTGCCCACCTTGGCCGCGACAAAGTCACGTACCTCGGTCGCGAGCTGGCGTAGCTCCTCGACGCCGTTAGATGCCAGGCCCCAGCCGTCCCCGGCTGCAGCGCTGCCCCCGGCGCCGGCCCCGACAGCGCCACCGGCGAGACCAGCGAGGTCGCCGCCCTCGTCGAGGATACGGTATACCGGACTCAGCACGTGTACAAGGAACGCGCGTGCCTGCTTCTTGGAAAAGGCGTCGAATGTTCCTGCGAAGAAACGCAGGATACACATGACCGGCCCGACCCAGGGGAGAGGCTGGCCCGGCAGCGCCGTGTTGGTCGCGGGGCGGTGGACGATGAGGTGGCGCGCGAGGAAGGACATGCGCGACATGAGCCACGCGAGGGGGCGCGAGGTGGCGTCAGCGTCCGACGCGGCGTCGTCGGCGTCGTCGTCCTCTTCACCTCCATCGACTTCAATGTCCCCGTCGGCGACCGGGGCAGGCTCGCCAGTCTCGCCCTTGGCCCAGTGTTTTGAAATGTTCCACAGAAGCTTGACGAGCTGGTCTGCGAGTTTCGCATCGACGACGACGTCCTCGCCGTCGGCGCCCTTACTGCCCCCGAGGAGGATACAGCTCTTGCGCGCGACGTCGAGGAGCGTCGCGGGCGTGAGGAGGTCGTAGGCGGCGTCGCTGGCGAGGAGGACAGCGAGCGCGCGCGCAGCGCCAAAACGCACCCATTCGTGCGGAAAGAGAAGGTGCGCCACCACGTCGTCCCACGGGAGTTCTGCTGCGCACGACGGGTCCGCCTTGAGCGCCTTGGCGGAGACAGCGAGCGCTTGTTGCGGCACGCCGTAGTCGAGGTCGACGTCTGCGTCGTCGGCCTCGGCGCGCGCGAGCGCTGCGGCGCTGCTGGCAATCACGGGCGACACGAGCGCCGGCACACCCGCGACCGCGGCCTCGGCCTCGCCCGACTCGCACAGGAGGGCGTACACGGCCAACGACGCGGCCGCGAGCGGGGCGTTGGCGTCGCGCGCGTCGATCCATCCCTGGAGCACACCGAGGACACGTGCCTGGTGCGCGTCCTCGAGCGCACCAAACAGCTGCTGGAGCAGCGCGCCGGCCATGTTGCGGCACTTTTCACTGTCGTCGTTTGCGACGACCGCTACGAGCGCGACAAAGAACAGGTCGGCGTAGGCTTCCACCAAATCTGGCGAGAACTTTGTAAACACCGCAGACAACACCTCCATCACCGACACACGCCCGCTCTCGAACACGTAGTCGAGGTTGCGCGCGAGGAACGTCATCTGGTTCTTGAGGCGGTTCTTGCCCTGCGGGTAGTCGAGGAGGAACTGCATCAACACCCCGCGGCAGAGTTCCTGGACGTGCGTCGACTGGCTCGTCACCATGATGCTCGCGACACGCTCCATCAGGTCGTAAATCTCGGGCACGACAAACCGGCGCGCCACAACCGCGCGCAGCACAGTAAACAGGCACGACTGGCGCTCGTGGTCCTCGAGGTCGGGCGACGCGACCTCGATGAGGTACCGCAACTGCGTGTCCGAGATCTGTGTCGCCTTGCAGTCGCGAATGAGCACGGCGAGGGTTTTGAGTGCCGTCTGCGCAACGTCCGACTCGGCAGTGCCGCCCGCGTTCTTGATGACCTTGAAAATATTGTTGACAAACGCCGGCAGCGCCTCGTCGACCTGAGGAACAGGGCACTTTGCGATGGCGGCCGTCGCCTTGAGGCCCAGGACGAGCACGCTCGCTTCGGGCGAGTAGAGCGTGTTGCCGATCGCATTGACGAGTGGACCGAGGCGTGCCAGCGTGTCGACGTCGTCAAAGTCGAACTTCCCCCGCCGGAACGCCGTCACGAACAGGTCTAGACCAAACATGACAAACTTGTAAGCGTTTTGCGGGTACACGTCCTCGTCCTCCTTTGCGTTGCGCTTCATCTGGACCTGGAAGCGGTCGGCCGGGGCGGCCTTGGGCGCCTTGCGCTTCGGGCGGAGGTACGCCGAGTTTCCGTTGACAAGCGAGTAGCACAGCGAGAGGATGTCCTTGGGGCCAATGAGCATGTTAGAGTTGAGGCCGAGCGCGACGCGGCGTAACACCTCGTCGACCTGCTGCATCGTCTTGACCGCCTGTGACACGTGCATGATCTCGCGGACGGGTGCAAGCACGGCGGCAATCTTATTTGGCGACACAAGGCGCGCAACGAGCTGGAACGTGTCGTTGCCGCGCGACAGTGCGCCACGCACCTCGCGCATCTTGGTACGGAACCCTTCGGTAGCCACGTCCTTGCCCGACTCGCCCCAAATGACCTCGGCCGCCACCTCGACCGCGTCCGACACGGCTTCGTCGAGGTCGCGGAACCGGTCGCCGGCGTCCGTCGTAGCGTGCGCGAGGATAGAGTGCACTGTGACTGCGAGTGTGTGTTTCTGGGGACCGCGCTGCAAAGCGCCCCGCAGCTCTTTGAGCACGCGCACGAGCCAGTCCGGGCCGAGGTACACGGCGATCTTGCCGACCGTGTCGCGCGCAATGTCACGCGTGTCCTGGTCCTTGCTGCGCAGAATCTGGCTCACCGTGGTCACGGTGCGGAGAATCTCGTTGGCCGACGACTCGTCGGGCAGCGCCGACGCGAGCTTGACCACGCCGAGCGCGACGGGGATACGCACAGTGTCCTCTGTCTCGCCCTTTTGCGCGACAAACTTGGTGAGGGCGGGGAGGAGGCGGTTGAGAACAACGTTGGTGATGCGTTCCGAGGCGTCGACCGCGGCGGCGTCGGCCACCACGTCCGCGGTTCCCTCCTCTTCAACAACAGCCACTTCCTCCTCGTCCCCTTCAGCGTCCCCCACCCTCGCTCCGCCTTTGAGGTCGAAGTGGAAGTTGTCAATAACAGCGGTGACCGCGCGGATGTAGAATTTTTGCTGTGGCGTCTGTGGCGTGCCAAGACGGAGGAAACGCATGACGAGGGCGTTGTAGCGCGACCAGCCGAGCTGGCCCGCTAGGCCGCCCACTGCCGTGATTGCCTCGTTGACGAGGTGGTGGTCCGTCACCTCGGTCGCGCCCGTGAGGATGTGCTCGAGCACCGGAAGGAAAACCGTTGAGATGGTCGTCTCGCGGATCCCCCCCTCGGCGCAGATGTCCCGCAGCCGCCGGATCGCGCGCGCACGCCGGTGCACCTGGATATGCGAGAGGTTGACAAACACGTTTGTCTCGTCGTCGTCGCCGATGAGGGGGCGCATCTCGGCGAGTACGGGGACGTCGGGGCATGACTTGACTGCGGCGGAGAACACGAGCAGTACTTCGTTGCGCACGAGTTCCACCTTTGAAAGGAGGATACGACGGAGCGACGGGAGGACGACCGTCTTGAGCTGGTCGACGAGGGGTCCTTCCTCGGCGTCGCCGACAAAGTCGACAAAACGGCGCAGGACCGACCCCGCGTTCGTGCGGATAGAAAACTCTTCAGGTTCTTGGATAAAGCTGAGTGCGCTGCGAAGGATGGGGAGCCACTCGCGCGCGGTCTGGGGCAGGGCGTCTCTTGGCGCGTCGATGAGCTGGCCGAACGCCTCGAGGCGGCGGTCAAAGTCGGGCTCGTCCATGCGTTTCTCGCGGTACGCGTTGAGGTTGGCGACGAGCGAGATTGTTGGCGCCAGCGATGTGTCGGCCGCGCCAAACGTCGCTAGCGAGGCGACGAGTGCGCGCCGCGATCCCGGGAAGTGCAGGGTTTGAAACAGGTTGCAGATCAGGTTGTAGCTCTGCGAGAAGAACGCCGACGTCGGGTCACTAAAGTCGGGAGAGATGGCGTATAGCCGCTGCAGGGTCACTAGGATGTTGACCTTGGCCTTCTCTGGCACCTGCTTGCCGGGCTGGCGCAGCATTGGGCCCAGCAACGCAGCGAGCTGCTGTGCCTGCGTGCCATCCGTCACGATCGCCGAGAGGCGCGAAAGGATGGTGAGTAGCCGGCGCATAATCTCCTCGTTTGCCGAAGCGCGCAGGTTTTCCACCAGCCCAATGATGTTGTCTAGCAGGGGGCGGATATTCGGCATGAGCACAGTCGCGACGACGTTGTCGTCGCCGTCATCGTCGACAAGGAGCGAGTCGATCACGTCAAAGACGCGTCCGATCACAGCAGGCTTGACCTTGACGGCCGTCATGCACGCAAACGTCTTGGGCAGGGTACGGTCGTCGTACTGGACGAGGCTGCGCGCCATGTCCGGCGACGCGGCGAGCGCGGCAATGAGGTCGAGGGTGCCTGACGGCGCCTGCGTGTTCTCCACCTCCAGCAGACCGAGACGTGGCGAAATGACCGTGGAGAAGAGCACGCCGAGGTACGGCGTAAAGTCAAACTCTACGCGCGCGCGGAGGAATTGCACAAGACGTTTGAGGCCAGTCGAGCGGACGGTGCGGAGGGGCACGGCGCCCTTGTCGTCGGCGTCGGCGTCGGCGTCCGCCTCGACAGTGTCCTCGATCTCATCCTCAACAGCCTGGTCACCCTTCTCCGCGTCGATGCCCTGCTGGGCCTGACGCACGAGCACGAGCGTCGCGCCAAGCAGCCGCGGCCAGTGCTTCACCGTCTGCGGCGCGAGGTGGCGGAGGACGTCATGGAGGAAACTGAGGAAACCGAGCTGCTGGCGGCCTGGCGCAACGACGGTGTCGTTTGGAAGGTCCTCTGGCGCGGCGTCCTTGAACCCGCCAAACGGCTCGAGCATGAGATCGACGAGGGTCCCAAGTTCCGCAGACGAGCACCCAGCCAACGCGGCGAGGACAGCCTGCTTGCGCGCGCCCTGGCCCTGCGCGGTACTGCTGCGCGCCTTGCGCGACATCATGATGCCGTAGAGAAGACGAATACACACGTCAATGTACTCTGCGCGGTGGTGCGGCTCGATGACCTCGCTGTCGAGCGAGAGGTCGAGGTGTGTGAGGCCGTCGCGGAACTTGGAGTCGACCAGAAGGTCGGCCAGCTGCTCGCGGAACGGGTAGACCGCCGGCGACTTGAACGTCATCAAGCACTTGAGCGCAACACCCTGTACCTTCTGCTCTCCCTTGCCGAGCAGGGTGAGGTACAGGGTGTGCAGGTCGTCGGAGCGGTATGCCGCTTTGGGGTTGACAAACTTGGAGCACAGCTCGAGGAAGTTGATGGTGCGTTCTTGGCGTTTACGCGTGGAGAGGTGCGTCGAGACGACAGACGCCTCGGCGTCAGAGTCGCCTGTCACAGCCAGGACCATGGGCACGACGACGCGTGTGTGTTTCTCCGCCATGGCGGGTGCGGCCGTGAGCGCCGCGAGCAATTGCGCCTCGTAGTTGAGCACGTCCAAGCGGTCCTTGGAGATTTGGTACTGCCGTTAGCTCACGCAACATCACTCTAACTAACGGGAATCTCGGCAACGTCGAGGTTGGCGGTATCGTACGTCTCCTGCCAGGCAATGTTGATAGCGTTCCGGGCACGCGCGAGGCCATGGCAGCGAAACTCCTTGCTGTCCTCGTCGTCGTCGTCCTCGGCCTCGCGAACGACTTTCTGCGCCGTCCACGGGGGATTGACCACTCCGAGGTCGGGCACGACGACCGCATCGCACGACGTCGTCTTGGCGACCTCGCCCCACACGACAGTCCAGATCGTCTCGGCGTGCGCACCAGCCAAGCTCGTGAGCGCCGAGACCGTCTCGGCCCACACCGGCCGGAAGTTGGCCTTGAACTGCGCGACGAGGTACGTTATCGCCGCGTCGGCGGTACGTGCGAGTACCCCGTCGCGTTCGGCGGGGAGCATGGTGAGTTGCCGCGCGAGACGCGCGACCTGCTGCGGCTTGTCGCGCGTGTTCTTGAGCGTCATCTCGGCGCCCTCAATCACAATCGCCTGGTCCCAGATCGCCGCCGCGTCGCGCGACCCCGCGCGTGTGTACACGGCAAGTATCTTGACGGTTGCGAGGCGCAGTGCCGAGTCGGCCGACAGGAGGTTAGGATAGAGCAGCTCGGCCGTGTCGGCGTCGAGTCTGTGTGGTTAGTCTCCTTCAGAATCTACAACTCACCCGGCTTGATCTGGCCAGTGCTCGGCAAACTCGGCAACGTGCTCTAGCACCTCGCGGTTCCAGTGCCAGTGGGTAACAAGCGTCTTTACGACCTCGCCCGCGACGAAGAACTCCCTGAACTGGTCCTGGACAGCACCGGGGCCACGGAGGGTGAGCGCGTAGATGCAGCCCAAGATACGTCCGACGACATGTGAGTCGTTCCACGCGCCGGCCGCGACAAAGTTCTCCCGTGCAGCAAGGTCGGGTTCCTCGATGAACGCGTTAAGGACGTGCACGAGGTCCAGGGCGAAGAGCTTGCTCTCGCCGGCGAGGTGCGGGAGGAGTTCGAGGACTTGCCCGAGTACACGACGGTCGTCCGTGTCCAGCCCCGAGTCGCGCAGAGCGCCAAGCAGCGTCGCGAGCGCCTTGACAAGCGAATGGCGCCATTTGCCGCCCTGGACATTGAGCAGGCCGCCGGAGAGGAACCCTGCTGCAGCCAAGTTGTTTAGCAGCACGAGCGTCGCAAGGGCGTCGTTCTCCAACCCGTCCAGGGCGGTTCGTGCGACGTGCGCAAGCAGGAACTGCTCGACACCGCCCCACTTGAACGCAACGCACATGTTCACAAATGCAAAGACCTCGTTGGTCGGCAGTGCGGCCCACAGCGCGTCGATGAGTGCCACGCCGGGACTCAGCCACTCGGCAAGCTTTCCCGCGTTCAGCGCGCCGACAATGCACGCTACGAGCGCCTGGCGCCAGCGGCTCCGCCGGCCGCGCTCCTCCTCGCTCAGCCCCGGCGAGTCGCTTGCCAGTTGCTTGATATGGCCGACCTGCGCCTGGAGCTTGAGCATGGCGGGTTTGAGTTGGGCGTTAGGGAACCGCTTTCCCTTCCGGGTGAAGAGGAATGTCGCGAGGACGTCGAGGAATGCGGTGGAAGCAGTATAGTCCGGCGCTGGTGTGGTCTTGGAGGATGACGCGGCGCTGTCGTCGACGAGGTCGATGCGGGCAACGACGGCATCAACAAGCGCGCCCGTCTCGCTCGACGTGCAGTGGTGCACGAGAGCAGTGACGACGTGGCGGAGGGACGCGACCTGTTCCGGGGTGGGGTTGGCTCGCAGCTCGTCGAGGAGGATGGTGAAGATCGGCAGCGCGCGCGAATGGAGGTGGTGCGCGGCGCCTTTCATCGCGTTCGCCCAGACACCTTCCACACCCGGCGTGGGTTCCTCGAGGAGCACGGACATGAGGCGCTGCAGAGCATCTCCGCGCGCTTTGCGGAGCACTCCGGCCCAAGCGTCCGCGATACATTTGCGGACGTACCCCTTGTTACCTGGGGCGAGGTACGGCCGTACAGCCGCCCAAGCGTCACGGAGCACGGCGACGTTCTCGGGCTTGAGCAGTGTCGGCGCCATGGTACGCAGGACCAAAGAAAGAGTCGAGTACGTCCTCTCGACGAGCTTGGGCTCGAGGGCCCGCAACGCGCCCACGCGCGCGAGGTCGCGGACCGTCCCCGGCACGTATGCGAGCGCTTCGCCCAGCACGCTCTCGTACAGCGCCTGTACGAGGAACAGGGCCGAGTCGAGGCCCGAGTGTTCGTGTGTCTGTCCATTCTGGAGTTTGCCAAAGTACGCGGAGAATGTGTCGAACAGTGGTTCGAGGTTGAGCAGGGTTATCGGCAGCGTCCGCGACAAGGGGTACACTGCGCGCGAGAGGTCCTGGTACGGAATCGTGAGGTCCTGTAGCTCAAGCCGAGCCAGTTCGGCAGTGAGAGGCGTGCGCTTTCGTCAGCCGTAGTTCCGAACCGTCACCCACGCTCTGCTCCTCGTCCCCAAACTCCTCCTTCTCCCATGCCAGGCCCTTGCGTTTCCCAACGTCCACCGCGATGTGGCTCAGTTTCTGGTTATACGACTCATACTGCCGTCAGCTACGCTCGCGCCCGTCCCAGAGCGCACCTTGAATCGCTTTGCTGGTGGTTCTGTCATTGTGCTGCGAGTGAGGCCGGTGTGTCCCGGTGTATCCCACTCGTCGTGTTCTTCGAGAGCAATGGTGTGGACAGAGTGTCTAGTGTTGTGAGCGAGCAGATTTCCGAGAGCAATCCTTCACCTCCACCAAAATTCGGTGGTGGCGGGCGGCGAGTTTCCCACGGTGGCAGCGGGTGGTTTGACTTAATTCCTAATGCCCTTCTAATGACATTACATTTGCGATTTCGCCGACCTCCACCCGAAGTGTCTCAAGAGTCAGTCACCAGCAACGCGACCGTCACCACCGTCCACACCACTGATACGCCGTCGACATGTCGTCCCGGCCCTCACCCGTGCTCCCCAACGCCATGCCATGGCCGATCTTTGAAAAGCTACGCGACAAGCGCGTGGTGCTTGCGTCCGGCAGCCCGCGGCGCAAAGACATTCTCGAGAATGTCGTAGGTCTACCCTAGTCTTGTCCAATGCTGAACTCGTACAGGGCTTCAAACCCGAGATCATCCCGAGCACGTTCGAGGAGGATCTGACCAAGGGACAGTTTGCGGGACGGCTGGCCGACTACCCCATTGCGACCGCGGGCGAAAAGGTGACTTACTGGCTTGTGTAGGGCTCATCGCAGGCGATGGAGGTGTATGAGCGGCTGATGAAGGAGAACGACGCCGACCCCGCGGACGTGGTGATCAGCGGTACGCTGTCCATCTGCGGAACTGGCTAACGCCAGCCGATACGGTGGTGATTTTCCCGCCCGAGAGGGATACGGCAGAGCACGGCGCTGCGGCGGGCGAGACGTCCGAGATTCTCGAGAAACCCCTCAACAAGTCGGAACAGTTTCATATCCTCGACTTGATGTCGGGCCGGAGATGCGAGGTGGTCACGGGCGTGTGCATTGGTGCGTCCTCGCGATTCAACTAGTCTGAGTCAAGTTTATCCGACAATGGAGGCGCCCGGGTTCCAGCTCAAGTCGATCTCGTGTTCCACCATTGTGCATTTCTTTGAGAACACGGTGGGTCTGGAGAGTGGATGGGGCGGGGTTGACGACAGCGCGAGGAGATCGAGGCGTATGTCGAGCAGGGAGAGGGTCACGACCGCGCAGGCGGGTTTGCTATCCAGGTGGGTCGCACACACCCGCGGGGCTGACAAGGAGGGACTCGGCGGCCTGCTCATTGACAAGATTGACGGGAGTTACGACAACTGCGTCGGTTTCCCGTCGTCACAGTTCTGGAAGTGGATGTCCCGGCTTGACGAGGAGGGCACGTTTGACGACCTCTAAAATTGTGCTGGCGGCGGAGCGGCGCAGACTTGCCAGTGTCCGGCCCATGACCCAACATTCCGACCTCTCCTGCCAGGCGCCGCGGCACTCGCTCTGCGCGTTCGTGCCCGCGCTCGTGCCCGCGCAACTCTAGATGCATCTATGCTACAACGTGATCTCCCTCACATCTAGGGCGATGCGCTTCTTGCCCGACTCGTAAATGGCGTTGACCTCTTCCCGCTCGACGTAACGCGCGCCGGCCTTGAGCACGCTAGGTGTCGTCCCGTCCTCCAACTCTACCGGTGTGAGGGTGTAAAGTATCTCGAGGGCCGAGAGAGTCCCGCCGTAAGCGTACGAGATGCCCGTGTCGATGATGATGACCGAGCCGTCACACCGGTGCACGATCTTGTCAAAGTCGGGTGTGTGTCCCTGGGCGAGTCAGCCACGCCGTGACGACAAAAACCTACCCCGATAATCCGCCTGACGCCCAACTTCTCCTTGAGCTCCTTGGCCCATTTGCACACCATCTTCTCGTTGGACTCGGCGAGGCCACGCCACCAAAGCGGGCCGCCCTCGGCGTAAAGCTCTGCCTCTTCGCGCGTCGTGCCCTTGGGCAAACCGGCGTAGGGATTGGGCGGGTACGGCGGGGCGAGGGGCGGTGTGAGCGCGCGCTCGAGGAGGGACCGGCCGAGGTCGTTGATGTGGTCGGGATAAGGGAGGAGGGAGGGAAACGAGGGGCGGAGCGAGCCGTGGGTGAACGCCAGTGTCGGTGCCGACTTGTGCGGGCCGAGGGCGACGCGCTGTGTCACGGTGTAGTTTGCCATCCACTCTTTACCCAGCCAGCCGTCGAGCGACAGGTCGTGCTGGCGTTTCTCCACGCCGCCCCAGTGCTTGATGTCCGCCTGCGACACGTACCGCCAGTCACCCAGGGCGTTCATCATCTCGTGGTTACCGAGAATGCTCACGACGCGGCCGCCGGCGTCGCTCGCTTCGGACCGTAGCCGCGCCATCATCTGGTAAATCTCCAGAGCGTACGTGCCCCGGTCGACAATGTCGCCCGTCTGCACGAGTATGTCGCTGCCCCCGGACCACGCCGCGTCCTTGTCAATCACGCCCGCCATGCGGAATACCTTCTTGGCTCCTTCAAAGTCTGTCATCAGCAAAACGTCGTCACCTCACGTATGGCCTCACCCCCGTGCAGGTCGCCGACGGCGACGAGGCGCTGCCGGAACGCCTGGGGCGTGTCCGACGGCGAGTCCCGCATAGCCCGCCACGGTAGGAACGTCCAGAGTACCACGGCAAGGGCCAGCAGTGCGATCAACGGTAGTCGCCCCAGTGAAGGCATGTCGATGGCGATGGGCAACGCAAGCACGCAGGGTTGGACGTGTGGGCCCGTCGTCATCAAAAGTAGGATAAGGACGGTGAGGGGAGTGGGGCCGACGCTTGGCACGCGACACCCCATAGAAATGGCGGGGCTCCGCCTCCACTTTGAGCGATGGCGGTGTGTGAGAGCCGCGAAGCACAACACACGTTGCACACAGAGCCATCACTCGTTCGACATCTCTTCTCACGACGACCTGCACACATCCCGGCCATGAACTGGGTCGTCCTGTGCGCTCTCATACCGCTCTTTTGGCGCCTCGCAGCGCAGTTCCTCCCCGCGCAGTGGACAGAGCCGTACGCGTACTGGGATGCCGCGGCGTTGAACTCGCCAGGCAAAGACGGGCGACTCCCAGGATGGCGCAACATGGGTTACTGGAGTGTGAGCTGGGCGTTTGATCCGACTTGGTTGACAGCAGCACGACGGCGAGACCTTTTCGGACGCAAACGAGGCCCTCGCCCGGCGCCTGCTCAAGTTTGCCGACGCGAAGCGCAACGACCGGGTGCTGGACATTGCGCACGGCGCTGGCGACTCGCTCCGTGAGCCCCAAACCTGTACTCGCGCTCATGCTCAGTGATCCACCTCGAGAGCAACCCCAAACACCTCGTCGCGATTGCGTCGTTACCGGCCGACTCGTGGACGGCCTTCAAACGCGTTGACGAGTACTTTATTGAGCACACGGGCGTGCCGACCGACATGACGTGGTACACTGGCTCGGGCAGTTTCCGGGCCAACAAGGACTTTGACCACCCGTTGCACCCTATGCGGGGGTTTACGGGCGACTCGAGCGACGGCGACCGTGTGGCCGACGACGACGAACCCGCGCAGGTCGTCTTCTCGACAGAAGACGACGACGACAGCGTCGTCAACGCCGAGGCGCCGTCACACCCCGAGTCGGGGCCTGAACCGTACGACCTCGTGTACATCCTTGACGCGGTGTACCACTTTCCTCCGAGCACTGCCGTCTTTGTCGCGTCGGTTCTGCCGTCGCTGCGCCGCGGCAGCGGCGTGCTGGCGTACACGGACGTGATCGGTCCGCCCAGCCTCTCTTCTTTCCCGTACCGCATCCTCGGCAGCCTGCTCTCGACGTTCCTCCGCGTGCCGCCGACCAACCTCATGGGCGGTCCCAAGACGGTCGAGGCGTATGCCGCCGCCCTCGAACATACTGGCTACACGGGTGTTCGTGTCGAGGACTGGTCCGCGCACGTGTTCCCTGGCCTCGCAGCCGACCTCTCCGCGCGCGGTTTCCCCTGGTCGCTCGCTGGGTGGCTCGCGCAAAAGGCCCACGAGACAGGGTGGAAGTATGTCGCTGTGCGCGCCGAGCGTCCAGCGTAGTGTCTATAGATGTATCAATTATGCATGCGTAATGGCCGTGTTGCGTATGGCTGTGGTCGCCACCCAGTGCATGGTATGCTTGGGTTTGACGCGTCTGGCCCTGAAACGGGGCTGTTATATGAGTCTGCCCCACTCCAGTCCAGTCAACTGTTTGTTCCTCCCCTTCCTCATCGACATCTCTGCGAACAACAACAACAGCAACAGCAACGACCTCTCTCTCTCTCTCTTTTACACGGGATGGACCTCAACCACCCGCTGCTGCAAGCCGGGCCCTCCGAACCCCCTCCTTTTCCGCCTAGCTTCCCCACCCTCCGGCGGCTGGACAGGTCCGTCCTCTGCCCCATCTGCAAGGAACCGTTCGCCGCGCCAGTCAGTATCGCGTGTGGCCACTCGTTCTGCTCCGCCGTAAGTCGAACCCACGCCCCCACCTATTAACGACCGACTTTAGTGTATCCGCTCGGCACTGGAACACCAGAAAAAATGCCCAAGCTGCGGCGAGCCAGCCAAGGAAGGCGCGATCAGGCGTAACCGCGCCCTTGAGGAGATCACCGACGCGTGGGATGCGGCAAGGTACGTGGCCGCACGGGGGAGAGAATGGAGGAAAGGGATCCCAGCCGCTGACGTCTAGGCCGGCGCTTGTCGAGTTTACTAAGCCGGTGCGGAAACGGCCGCGCGCGGGGGACGCACCGGGGTCGTCGTCGTCGCGGACGGCGAGTAAACGTCCTCGGGGCACGTCGCCGGGGAAGGGGGCGGCGAGTGGGAGGGAAGGCGGCTCGCGTTCGGCGTCTGCGTCTGCATCTGCATCTGTGTCTGCGCCAGCGTCCGACGCGTCTGATGTCGAGCTCGTTCCCGGGTCAAGCGACGACGACGTTGAGGAGCTCTCTGAGAACGGTGGGTCATGGCCACGAGGCGCGGGCTGACGCTAGACGAGGCGCCGTGTCCTATATGCGGAGCGCAGCTCGCCATCGCCGCGATTCCGGGCCACATTGAGCGCGGATGTCCCCCGCCCAAACCCAAGTCTTCCGGGAGCGCGAGCGGGAACGCAAAGGCCGACTGGCGCAAGGTATTCTCTGGGGCGGGGACAAAGCCAAAGACGTACGCTTGCTCTGTGCGTCCAAGAACTGACGCGCCAGGTCTGAGATGAAACGTATCGTCAAGCCCAATTACTCGCTTACAGGCACGGGCGAGCTGCGCGCTCTTCTGACCGTAAGACTCGCGGCGCGGAGTCGAGCCTGGGCTGATGGGGTTTTAGGAACACGGCCTCCCGACGAGCGGCGACCGCGGTGCGCTCGAATCGCGGTTCCAAGAATGGACGATCCTGTACAACGCCAACCTCGACACGGAGCGCCCGTCGTCGTTGTCGGCGCTGCGCGCCAAGCTTGCCGGTGCCGAGGCAGCGCGTAAACGCGACAGGGACCGCGGCAAGGATGACGAGGTCGCGGCCCTGCACTCGAAAGAGGGCTTGCAGCGGCACGCGCGCGACCAGCGCTCAGAGTTTGAGAGGTTGCGCCAGGACATTCTCGATCGAAAGGCACGTAAGAGCCGCGGTGAGGCCGACGGCGCAGCAGTCGATACGGCCATCGAAGTGGAGTAGGGTGCAAGGCTGGCCGCCGGAGGCGGGCTGCCAAAGAGAGGGCGGCGACCGCCAGCAGGTTGACCGGCAGTGTGATGGCGCGGCAGCCCGCCCCACCCAGCCACCGTTGTAGTGTAGTTTAATGTAGCATGGCGCCGACGCCGACAACATGTCTCTATATGCCCGCGACATGTCTCATTATGCCCGCGAGGGTATGCATACATTTTATCCGATGTCTGGCCTACTGCCCCTCGTCGCCGAGGAGCCATCCTACGCCTTTAACGAGTGCGCGGCGCGCACCCTCCCTGACGCCGTCGTCTGTATCGAAGAGGGCAGCGGCGTCTGCCGGGGTACGCTCTGTGCCTGCTCCTCCGCGGGCAGAGTCGAGGCTGGAGCGCGCGCCGGATCGGTCCGAGCGCGACGATCCCAGCGCCGGGCTGCCCGTCATGTTACGCAGGTTGGGGAGGTTGAGCGACGCGCCGAGGTCGTAGGCCATGCGTGCGGCCTGCGCGGCGCGGCGCGAGCCTAGCATGCGCGCCTCCCCGTCGGCGGGACCGAGGTCTGCAGCAGCAGCGGCGGTGCGCGACCCCGTGCGCCGAAGTACCTCTGGATGCGCGGCGACCTGCGCCTCGACGGCGCGGTACGACGGGAGGACATGGGCAATCTCGTCTGGTGGGCAGAGCGCCACCGCCTGCGCGAGCAGAGCGAGGCGACCCGCCACGTCGGGATACTGGCTCTGCCTGCCCAGAGCGAAACACGAACGCCACACCACCTGCCGCACCTTTTGCGCAGACTCGCTCTCGTCGCTGCCGGCGATGCCGAGGTCAGGCTCGGCCATGCCCGCCATGGTATCGACGTGGGCGCGCGCAACGTCCCAGTCCTCGGCCGCGACGGCCGCGTCCACCAGCATCGCCAGCACCTCGGCCTTGGCCGCCGCGTCGTCCCGAAACCCTAGCTTTTCCGTCAACTCGAGGATGATGCTCGCGTGCCGGTACGCGTCGTCCGACGTCGAGACGACTCGTCGTACCAGGTCGAGCCGGTTGCCCGTGTACCTGATCTCGGCGGGCGTCAGGTTTGACAAGGCGCGGAAGGAGGTAAGGCGTGATGTCGCTTGCACAAAGTCTTGCTCGGCAATGATCGCAGGCGTCTCGGGTGCGACGGACAAGCTACACGCGTGAGCACAAGGCCTCCCTGTGTCAACCTACCACTCAAAGGCTAGCTTCATGTCGCCAGTGTGGATGTTGCCCGTCTCTGCGCGCATATAAAACTCGCGCGAGGTGGTGAGAACGACGTCTTCCAGGGCTTGCGGTGTCATGTGGCCCTCCGGCTCGAGGCGGCGCAGGACGCGCTTGGCGACGGGTATGTCTGGGGTGTGTCAGCCACGCCGGATGGGTAAAACTCACTTCCAGCACTCAACAACCCGTGGACAAAGATGCGCATCAGCTCGGATACCGGGATCATGCCGAATGCGCCGCGCAGGAGCTGGTCGTCGCCGCCGCGGAGGCGGGACATGTCCTCCCAGAGTATGAGCCAGCGGCGCTCGTCCATCGCGCCCTGGCGGCGGACCATCTTCTCCGCGAGCGTGACCTGCTCGTCGTGGTCGCGCGCGGATTGCAGTAGCGTGCGAAGGTACACTCTCACGTCGTAGCGCGAGAGGATCTCGCCCGACTCGAGGTGGACGTCGAGAATGTCGAGCGCGCGCGAGAGAGACGAAAACGGCAACGGCTTGAAGAACATGAACAGCTGGCGCGCGTCGTGGCTGCCCTCGCTCGCGACAGACGGCCTCACAAACGACGCAATCGACTCGAGCGTCGTCTCAATCGCTTCCCGATCCGTGTCGGCGTCACCACCCGACACGTCCCACACCGGCAAACACTCAAAGATTGACGACATGATCGGCCACGCGTCCTTGGCATCGCTACCGTACAGGCATGCGAGGGCGAGGCGGGCGACGGTCTGGTCATCCTTGATCAATCGTTGTGGGGCCGGGAGTGTGGCTTTGGATGCCTCAAAGCAGGGCAGCGCGAGATGAAGTGAAAGGTCGAGGATGGCGCCGTTGAGCATGCGCTCGACCAGCCCGGGGTCGGCGTTGCCGGCACGCTCGGCGCGCGAGTCGAGGACGTACAGGTAAGGCAGGACGAGGTGGCGTATGTCGTGGACGACCGAGCCGGGGGTCGAGTTGGCAAGGTACGAGCGCACAATGTCGTCTTCGCTCGTGTTGCGCCATTTGGCCAGTGTCCACTCGCCGAGCTCTTGTGGCGTGAGGTTGGCGTCGTAGATGAGGCGTGAGAGGAGGGAGAGGTCTTCGCCAATGGCGTCGAGACCGGGAACGTCACGCGCAGCCCCGTGCTGCACCCACGCAAGCTGCGAGTCGAGCAGGCCGAGGGAGTCGAGCGCGTCCACACGCCGGGCGTACCACGCCGACAGCTCGTTGCCTGACAACCGCTCGCCCGTCTGCGCGGGCATCATTTGCGTTGGCGGTGGATTTGCTGCAGAGATACCGAGCGAGTCAACGAGGTAGTCGAGAATCGTCGGTTCGGTAGCCACGGTCTTTTTTGGCCACACACCCTCATTCTCGCCAGCCATGCCAGGCAGCAGCTCGAGAAGGTTTGCATCTGCGGGCGATACCCAACCCGGAATCGCCTCGACGATGGCGAGGCGGTACGCCCACAGTTCTGGTGCGTGGCGCTGACACGTAACCCTCAGTGCGCGCGTGCGCGCCATTGCCGCCAGGAACAGCGCCGTGAGCGGCAGCGGCTGGAGGATGAACGTGAGTGGGTCTATTGGTGGTTCGGCCAAGTCGGGCTCGGGTGTGGGCTCGAACGCGCCACGGGCGAGAGTAGTGGGCACAGCTGGGGTGTCTGGCTCGTCGCCCATGTCCGCCCACGGGTCATCAAGCATTGGGGGAGCGTCGGCGTCGACGTCGGCGTCGGCGTCCGCCCATGGGTCGTCGAGGTCAAGCTCTGGTGGGGCTGGCTTTGCTTGCTGCGCTGGTTGTCGTCGGGGCGGGTAGAAAGCGTCGTAGGTGTCAATACGCCTGCGGGCCTGTTGAAGAATAACCAGCGCGCGCGTAGCGTTACGCCGTGCGCCATCGTCGCCGACGACAGCAGCGACCTGCGCATCGACGTCGGGGGCAGGCCACCCCTCCCATCCGTCACCGCCCTTGCTCGTCGATTCGAGGCGGGAGCGCACGTCGCCCTCGAGGAGGACAAGTTCCTCTTCGCCGGCGCCTAGTCCAAGCTCAATAATCCGCCGCAGGAGCACCTGGTCGTACACCCGCCCGCTGAGGATGAGGTTGGCAGCCGTCACAAGTCTCGTGCCTTCGGGCAGGGCGGCCAGCGACGACTCGACGAGCTCGGGCGTGAGTGTGTGTACTGGCACTGAGAGCAGTCCGGCCGCGTCAAGGAGGTGCGAGGTCGAGGTCGACGCGACGGCGACGGCGTCGCCTCGCTCGTCGTCCATTCTGCGTGATGTGATGCGTGGTGAGTAGACCTCTTTGCTACGGACATTGCCAGCGACATGGACCATGGCCGCTTCACGTCATTGCCTGGAGGGTGGGAGGTAAAGTGTATATGGTCATCCCTTTAATCGCATGGTTAGGGTTCCCACGAGTGCTTACAAACGGACTTTGTGGATGTCTCCGTTCCTCCTTTCGGCCTGCCAAGATCCGGCCCCTAGTCCAGCGTGCAGCGCGCATGCATGCGGGCAGCGGCGGCTCGGCGGGCAGCATCACGTCGTTACCGAGGTCACGAGAGCGACAATTTATGCTCCGGTCTACATTGAAGGGGAGGAGTAGAGTAGAGGAGGGGGAGAGTCTGGACCGGTTTGCTTGTCTCCAGGCAAAGAGCCCCGACTCTGTTGTTGAGTAAATACACGCAGATTCCAAACCAAACAAGACCTGTTGTCCCTGTTTGTCTGTGTTGACTTTGCTTTTGTGTTTGTGCACGCGAGCTCACAAGACGACGGCGGGGACGGCGACGACGCGCGACGACGAGCAGAGACACAATAGACGAGGCTGACGTACACAAGGCATGTTTGCATGTTTTCATGTTTGTGTCTATTATTCATGTTCTTGTCAAAGTCAACGCTACACGCTCCACTCAATTGACTGCAGCGCTCTAAGCGTTCAGCCGGTGTTGACGCGTACCAAGCATGCAAGCATGTGATCAGACACCACACAACAACAATGCACAGACGTCTACATGTCCCGATGCCATGCAAAGTGCTGCCGACGTTGTCGTTGTCGGTTGTTTGCAAAGCGTGAGCAGTACTTGTAGTGGTGACGCGTGACGCGTCCAAGCCATTTAGTAGTGTGGGACGTGGGATACCGAGTGCGAGGAGGGAAGGTACGACGGGGGAAGGTGTCCACACAACATCCCCTGGCAAGGTATCAAACCCGAGGGTGTCGGGTAGAACTCAGGGTACATATCCAGGGACGAGTAGTCCAAACACATCCCTTCCCTCGCTGCCTTCCCTCCCGCAGCCTCCTTCCCTCATCCCGTCGGGCTCTCCTTTGCCTTCCCTCCTATTACAACTTGCATTACCTTTTTGTTGTATTCAAACCAGCGCTTCCCATTTACTCTTGAGTGCAGTCGACTGTTTACAAGACGCGCAGCTGAGGCAGACAAGAACGCGCACTGTGCATAGAATTCTGCCCCGTACTCTCGTTGACCAACACCTCTGCACCAGCGACAACGACGACGGCAGCGAAGACGGCGACGACTACCTTCTTGAACACAGCCACCTGCTGATTGCAGTATATTGCACCACGGGTGCGCCACTCCTACTTTGCACGGGTGACGCCTCTTTTGTATTCCCGCTCTGGGAAAAGGGCGACCCGCGACTCGCGACTGTCACTGTCGCTGTCACTGTCACTGTGTACGGTGTGTTTCAACTCTGAGTATTCCTTTTGTGGTTACCCCTTTCCTAATTGAGGGTGTGCATATTTCCTTATTCCGGGGGTATTCTCTGTGGCCCTCGGCGGCGACGACTACCAAAGTCGGTCAAGTGGGGAGCAGAGCAGAGTAGACAGCGGACGTGACATTGCAATACCTCGCTTGGTCTCTTCAACTTCAACTTGCCCTCTTCAACCTCCCCCACCTTTTACTCGTCCTCGTCGGTTGAGATCACGGTCGAGCTCACGTTCGGGCTCACGGTGGCCCTCACAGTCGCCCTTTGCTCAAAGAGACGGCGCGTGCGCTCAAGCCACCACCCAGCCACCGCTCTCTTTACTACCAGTGAGTTTGTTACTGCTGCACCCATCACCATCCCATCTCTCCATACTCCCCTCCTCCCCCCTTGACCTGAACAACACCGCGTCCCTCCTTTCCACCGCGCAATAGCAACTCTCTATCTCTCATCTCTCTCTCTCGCATCACCACCCTCGTGCTTGCACACACCCACACACATACACACACTCGCTTCCGCGCACTCCCGCGTCCCGGCGCCACCACAACGCGGTCGCACCCATCCATTGCCACCCCGTCGTCCGACGCGCCCGAACGCGACGCGACAATCCAACTTCCCCACCACTTACAACCCAACTACACCATCTCTCCTCTTTCCAGTCCACACCATTTCTATTGTACTGACGCTCTGCGCGCCCTGCGCCCGCACGACAGCCTCCAGCCCCCCGCCATCGCCCACACGCGCCCACGCCCCACGTACACACCCGCTGGCCCAGCACAGTGCCCAGTGACCCATCCCACACTCATTTGACCCAACACACACACACACACACACACCCACATACACACACCCCCAACCACATCTTGATGGCTTCCGTCCTTTCCTACACAATGTCCGACCCATTTGCGCCAGCACCGGGCGCGGCGGCACCACCACCGGGGCGCAAGTCCGTCGACATTCCCCCCTCGGCACGATACCCAACGCCGCCCTTTTCCCCGCCCCCAGCAATGCTTCCTGGCTCGTCGGCTCAGCACTCTCTTCCCTCCACTGCATCAACTAGAGCGTCAGTCTCGTCACCACGGCCGCAGTCGACAACGTCGGGAAGTACCGCATACCAGACCATGATGGACGAGTTTGGACAATACCTGCCCCAGCCAAACGCGTCTGGCTCAGGATCGCGGTACCGTGCCAGTCACGCTCCCACAATGCCCCTTCTGTCCCCCGAACCCTCGAGCATGTCTGCTGCTGTTGTGCCGCACCATCACCACCACCACAACTCTGCTGCGATGCAAGAGCCCACGGCACAGCAGAGGAAGCGCCAATCACACAACCCCGCAGCGGTCGTCCAAGGATCCCCTCCTAAGCAAGAGTACTTGTCGGACGAGTACGTCTTGCACCCTTCAGTCCACGCGTACAAGCAGGCGCACCCCAACCGCGCCATGATCGCTTTGGGACACTACATCCTCCTGCAGACGCTCGGCGAAGGCGAGTTTGGCAAGGTCAAGCTCGGCGTCCACAGCGAGTACGGCGTCGAGGTCGCCATCAAGCTCATCCGCCGAGGCACCCTCGAAGACGAGACGCGCGCAAACAAGGTGGAGCGCGAGATTGAAGTGCTCAAGGTAAAGTTGCTTGGTAACATAGTGTGCTGATCCGCAGCAAATCAAGCATCCAAACATTGTGCGCATGCTCGACGTCATTGACACGGCCAAGTACATTGGCATTGTGCTCGAGTTTGCCGGCGGCGGCGAGCTGTTTGACTACATCCTCGCCAACCGCTTCTTGAAAGAGAAGGACGCGTCCCGTCTCTTTGCTCAGCTCATTTCGGGCGTCGACTACCTGCACAAGAAGCACATTGTCCACCGCGACCTCAAGCTCGAGAACCTCTTGCTCGATCGCCACCGCAACATCATCATCACCGACTTTGGCTTTGCCAACCGCTTTGAGCGTGACCAGAGCGACCTGATGGCCACGAGCTGTGGCAGCCCGTGCTACGCCGCCCCAGAACTCGTCGTGTCCGAAGGCTTATACGTCGGCACGGCTGTCGACGTCTGGTCGTGTGGTGTGATTCTCTACGCCATGCTGTCTGGCTACCTGCCGTACGACGACGACCCCGACAACCCGGACGGTGACAACATCAACCTGCTCTACAAGTACATCATGAGTACACCGCTCAACTTTCCCGACCACATGTCGCGCATGGCCATGGACCTGTTGTTGATGATGCTCGTGCCCAACCCAACGGAGCGCTGCACCATTCCCGACATTGAGATCCACCCGTGGCTGGACAACTACCGTTCCATCTTTGACCGTTCCGTCGAAGAGCACGAGCGTCTCTTCACCGAGAACATGAACAGGAAGAACCAGCAGGCAAGACGGGACCTTGCGCAGCGCCGCCGCCTTCAGCAGGAGGCCAAGCTTGCCAAGGCACTCCAGCGCAGCCAGAGCACCCAGTCGACGACTGTCGCAATGCTCGACCAGCACCACCGCAGCGGCAAGTCGCACCGCCACCGCAGCGCACTGCCAACGACGACGACAATGCCAGACTACTTATACAACGCTGGCGACCGCGAGCGTCTCCCGATGCTCGACACGCAGCCTGAGCACGCCCCCGTCGAGTCCAAGTCGGCGCACCCCTCTCTGCCAATGCCGGCATTACCGCCTTTACCTTCGATGATTGCGGAACGTCCCGCACCTGCTGCCCCCAGCGCCACTTTTGTCACGCCCGAGACGCCGAAACGGTCCAAGTCGACGCGCCCGCGCGAGCAGCCCGACCACGAGATGGCCGAGCCTGTCACGCCGCCACGCCGGGAACGCGACCAGCCCAAGACGCCCCACTCGGCCAACAAGAACCGCCACACCATCCAGGTCGAGTACGAGGGCGACATGCGCTGGGAAGAGGGTGCGATCGAGACCAAGCCCCAGGACATTGTCGACCCGCCGCAGGAGCCCCTCAGCGTCCCCCAGCTCGGCGACATGGAGGTCGACACGGCGTCCGAGCTCGAGTCCAAGTCGGACGCGCGGACACTCACGCCGCCGCCACCAGAGACGCCCAGTCTCGCCGACGCCGCTCCTATTCTTGAGACGCCAGCTGTGCCAGACGAGAAGGAGGCGGTTGCCGAGGTGCCTGCCGCCGTCGACGCCGAGAAGCCCCCTGCCGAGCAGGCGCAGGCCGAGGAGTCGGTGTCGGAAGCCTCGGCGCCCCCGCCCCGTCCTCCTCGCCGCCCGCTTTCTATCCCTCAGACCCCCTCGAAGCGTGCTCGCGAGTCGCACGACGCGCCCCAGACGCCCAAGGCTCCTGCCCACTCGGAGAGCCAGCTGGCGACGCCCAAGGCCGAACAGCGCAACGCTGCGCTGCCCCCTGGCGCCGCCACGCCCACGCAGCAGCCGTCGTCTGGTCTCCCGCAGACAGCCGACGAGCTGCCTGCGCCTCCTCGCCCGCAGAAGCGCGACCGCGCGACGCGCCGGACCATGGGCATGTCGCTTGACAAGCTTGGCCTTGCCAAGTTGTTAGGCCAGACGCAGACGCCCCCGACCTCGCGCCAGTCGTACATCCCTGTGTCGCAGCACAACAAGAGCGCATCTGTCGCGCTGACGTCGTCGACGTCGCCTGCGCCAGGCTCGCAGCACAGCAACACCACTGGCTCGTCGCCAGACAAGAAGTCGCGCCGCAAGACGCTCAACCTCATGTCCAACGGCCGTGCGGGTACGCCCGACACGTCAGTGTCGTCGCGTGCGCCGTCAGCGGCATCGACCGCGTCCAAGGCGCCCGTCGTTGGCCCCTCGGGTATCCAGCCGCGTCCTTCGCACGACCAGAGCTCGCCGTCGCTCACGACGGTCGACCCGTTCCAGGGCAGCAGCGACAGCCACGGGCACCGCTCGACTGCGTCGAGCAGCGCGGCCAGACGTGTCATGGACTGGTTCCGTCGCAAGTCGGCCGCAAAGGAGACGCTCACGACCCTCAAGTCGAGCAGTGTGCGCGGCGACTCAATGTCGTCGGCCGGCCGCGCGTCCATGAGCGTCGACCGGCCCGACAGAGGCTACGTGCACATCACCAAGCCTCGCAACTCGACCGACGTGTCGCAGATGTTGGTGCGGGACGAGAGCATTGGCGCTGCCAACACGGGCCCGTCGATCGTCGTCAGCGAGTCGCCCGTCAGCAAGAGTGGCGACAAGCCCAGCCCGCCGTCGCGCCGCGACACGTCGACGCGCAAGTCGATTGATGTGGTTCGGTCGGTTGTCGACCGCGTGGAGAGACGGCAGCCGCTTGCGCCGGCCAACTCCAAGGCCAACATTGACGACAAGAAGAAGCACCTCGGCGCATCTGACCGCGCGGCGCTGCCCGGTCGTTCCAAGTCGGTGCGCACGCCGCACGGCATGCACCACTCGCTTGCCGGTTCGTCGCTGGTTACGCCCCAGAGCGTGGCCGAGTCGCGTCTGCGCAACGCGACCACCGCGCCGTCGGGCGACGAGAGCAAGATGCGCGTACACACCGGTCTCGTTGACCAGTCTGCGCTATCGTCGCGCCCGCCCGCCGAGGTCATTGCCGAGGTCATTGGCGTGCTTCACGGCATGGGCATCGACGTCAAGCAGGAGGCCGATTTCCGCCTGCGATGCACGCGCGTGCGCCGGCGCAAGGCTGGCCCCACCACGGGCCTGTCTACCGGCGGCAACCCTGGTTCCGTGTCGCTCAAGAACGGCGACGCGCGGGGTCTGCCCTCGACGGGCTCGGGCGGGCTGTCGGGTCTCAAGGGCATGCTCCTGCGCCGCGGCAGCTCGTACTCTTCGTACAACTCTGCCGCGCTCGCACGCAGCGAGAGCGACCTGCTTGCGTCGGCGTCAAACTCGACCACCCCGGTCGTCGCGTCGCCCCAGCTCGGACCGGTAAAGGAGCCGCTGTACGGCGAGCACTCGATCGACAACGGCGACGAGGTAAAGTTTGTCGTCGAGCTGTGCCGCATCAAGAACCTGCAGGGTCTGTACCTCCTCAACATCAAGCGTCTGCGCGGATCCGTCTGGTCGTTCAAGTTTATCTACCAGACCATTGTCGAGCGCAGCGAGACCTTGACCCATTAACCCCTACCACGCGCCATCAACGTTTATACTTTTTGTCACTTGTCACCACCACCACAACAACCACAACAACAACACCCCACAGTTTTATTTTTGTTCTGTTCTGTATTCGCCCCAAATCCCACCACCCACCCAGCACTTGCACATCCACAGACTTGTACATGCGCGATTCCATTCCCACACCACACCCCAGCCAGGTATTCCCCGCTACCTTTTACAGTAGCTTGATGTCACATTGTCGGAGCGCCGAGTGCCGTTGTGCAGCCCCCTCCCTCGGGGCTGCCCTGCTGCTTCTTCATTACTTGCTCTAATGGCTAAGTCTCATGGTTGCATAGTGGCATACAGAGACACACGGGGGTATCATGATACATGCGCGCGCGCTGGGCGCGGGCGGGTGCGAGTGCAAGTGCGAGTACGAGTGCGAGTGCGAGGCCAGAGACGTGCTCACTTACGGGCCTTCTTTGCTGCTGGGGCGGTTAGCTGCATCTCCACACGCCATGACGCAAACTTACCCCTCTTTTCCGCTGCGGGGGTGGAGTCGCGCGACGCGGCGTTGGACTTGAGGTCGTCTATGGCGCGCTTCTTTCCTCCTGCGCGTGAGGGGGCAGGTTTCTTGTGGTCGTCGTCTACGTCCTTGTTCGAGTCCTTCATGAGACAGAGCAGGAGGGTGGCGCCGCGGCGGCGGAGTTCTTCGGGAGTGCGGCTCTTGAAGAACCAGTCAAAGCGGAAGAGAGGCCACTCGCCGACGTCGCGCTTGATGAGCTCGTAGCAGTCGTCGCGGTCAATGCCGTGGTGGTGCATGCGCACGAGCAGGAACCGGTCCTCTTCCTCCGAGTACGACTTGCCCCGGTTCTGCCCGTACTGTACCTTGAGCTCCTGCATGGGGTAGCTGTACGACTTGACCTTTTTGTGCAGCGCGGTAATCTTGTCGGCCTGCTCGCGCAGCTTCTCCTCGCCCACGCGGATACGTTCCATGTACTTGTCGGCGTCCTTGAGCTCGGTGTACCGCTCAAAAAACACTTTGGCAAACTCGCGCACCTCGTCCTCGGTCTTGTCCTGCATGTCAAACGCGACCTTGTCGAGCGCGTCGCGCCCGTGCCGCTCGACACCCTTGATGAACGCCAAAAAGTGCCGCCGCTGCCAGTCGGCGAACCCGTCTGCCGCCAGCTCCTCCTTCTCTTCCTTCTCCTCCTCGGTCAACGGCTCGGCATTGTTGATACGCTCCTGCGCCTCGGCACGTTCTGCCTCGACCTCCTCGGCCGTCTCGCCGTCCTCGGGGTCGCGCACCGGCACGACATAGTTCTGCGCCTTGAGGTGCGCGTCGTACTCGCGGTTCTGCAGCTCGACAAGACGTGGCGGGTAGAACTGGAAGTCGTTGATGTGCACCTGCTTGGGCGGCCGCGGCGCCTTGGGCTTGTCGGGCTTGGACGCGCCGACCTTCATGTTGTCGCGGTAGTACTGGTCGATCGAGTAGTTGCCCTTGCGCTCGCGCTTGGCCGGCTCGATCCAGATCATGCTCTTGCGCTTGGCGGCAAAGTCCTCGCCCTCCCACTGGTTAATCAAGCTCTCGGACCGGAAGTTGTTGAGCGCGTCCAGGTCGAGGCCCTGGTACTTCTTGTTGAGCTCGTGGGTCTTTTCCTCGCCCCGCCGGATAATCTCGTCAATGTCGTCGTCGACCATCATGTTGGTCGAGCTGTTGATGATCTTTTCCGCGCCGTGCTGGATCATGTCCAACAGCTCGTCCTTGTTCGACCCAACCTTCTGCGCCTGCTGCGCCCGGCCCTCTTGGATGACCAGCTGGTCGAGCTTGAGCTTTTGCGTCGCGCGCTCGAGAATGCGCTCCTCGACCGCGTCCTGCGTAATAAAGCGGAACACATACACCTGCTTGGTCTGGCCAATGCGGTGCGCACGGTCCATCGCCTGCAGGTCGGCCTGAGGGTTCCAGTCAGAGTCGAAGAGCACGACAATGTCGGCAGTGACGAGGTTGATACCAAGGCCACCGGCACGCGTCGTCAAAAGGAAAATGAACTTTTCGCTGTCGGGCGCGTTGTAGTCGTCGATTGCGTTGATGCGGTCGTCGTGGGCCGTGTTTCCGTCAATGCGGCAGTACTCTAAACACGTCAGCTGTGGGGGCAAGACGCCTACTCACTGAAGCCGCGGAACTGGCAGTAGTCCTCGAGAATGTCGAGGACACGGCTCATCTGCGAGAAGATGAGCACGCGCGAGCCCTTCTCCTTCATCGACTTGAGGAGCTTGTCGAGGATCATCATCTTGCCGGCATTGTCGATGAGATGCTCGTCCGTGGTGTAGGGGGGCCCCGGCTCAGCGCCGTCAAAGAGGTACGGGTGGTTGCAGCACTTGCGCAGCTGCATGACAATGTTGAGTAGACGCGTCTTGCCCTCCTTCTTGCCCGAGGCGCCGTTGACCGCGTCAATGTCCTTCTCCAGGAGCATGCGATACCACTTGCGCTGCATCTCGGTCATGCCCACGTAGAGGTTGATCTCCTTCTTGGGCTTGAGCGAGTGCTCAACGTCGGCCTTGACGCGACGCAGCAGGAAGGGCCGCAGCACCTTGTGCAGCTGTTTGACAATCGCGTCTGGCTCGTCGCCCTCTTTTGACTTGAACCACTCGTCAAAGTCCTCGCTCGACGAAAACACGTCGGGCAGGATAAAGTTGAGCAGCGCCCACAGCTCCTGCAGGTTGTTCTGCAGGGGCGTGCCAGTGATAAGGAGTCGCCCGCGGCTGGTGAACGTGCGGATAATCTGACTCAGAAGCGAGTCGACGTTCTTGATACGGTGCGCCTCGTCAATGATGATGTACTCCCAGCTAAACTTTTTGAGCGTCGACTTTTCCCGTAAGCACATCTCGTACGACGTGATGAGGATGTCGAATTTCTGCGTGAGCACCTGCTCGTTGATGAGTTGGGCCTATAGCGTGTGAGTCAACGTTAGACGCAGGTGCACGTACACGCTCCTCCTTGGTGCCCTGCAGGACGAGGACGCGGAACCCAGGCACCCATTTGTTCACCTCGCGCTGCCAGTTGTCGAGCGTGGACTTTGGCACGACAATGAGGTGTGGGCCGGCAATGCCTCTGTGGAACTTGAGGTAGCCCAGGAAAGAAATGGTTTGAAGCGTTTTGCCCAGACCCTTGGGGTTAGTTCACCCAGTAACAGTAGCACACCATTTCGTCCGCAAGAATGCCGTTGATGCCGTTGTGGTGCAGCGACACCATCCAGTTGAGACCCTGCACTTGGTAATCACGCATCTTGCCGCCCTTGACGTCTGTATGTTAGCCGTGTACTCGTATGCAAGCTCACATGCTGGGCTCTCCTCAAAGACGAGCGCCTCGTCGTCGCCGTCCCCCTCCTTGAGCAGCTCCTCGTCCTCCTCTTTCTCCGACTTGCGGTGGCGGTTGTCACTATCGTGAGCACACTCCAACGCCGCCACGTACGTCGCCTTCTTCTTGCCTTTGGTGGTCGTGGCAAGCTGCTCGTCAAGCATCGCCGCAAATTCGGGCTCTCGTTGCCGCTAATGTCAGCTAACTACCAATAAACAACCCACCTTGAGGTCGACAAAGTGCTGGAAAAGCTCGGTCTGGCCGAGGAGGTAGTTGAAGCGCTTCATCGAGTCTGCCAACTATGCGTCAGCCTTGCCCGTCCAGCTCACCCACCTTGGCCTTCTCCATGGCACTGCGCTTCTGGGAGATGTCGTGGATATTGGCTTTACGCTGCGCGGCGGCCGCCTTGCGCGCCGCGCTCGCCTCCTGGCGGCGCTTGGCCGCGGGTGTGACCTGCGTCTGGCGTCAGCTCGCTCCTTCAGTCACGACGCACGGCGTCGGCCTCGTCCAGCTCGTCATCGTCATCCTCCTCCGACTCGGCAAGCTCGTCCTCGCCGTCACCGCGCTCGGGCGTCACCGAACGCGTGTTAATGTGGTGCTTGTCAGACCCGGTCGCGGACGCCTAGAGTCAGCGCGCTCAAAAAAGGATGGCCTACCGCCCGAGACATGGACAGGTCGCGGCTGTCGGGAACATAGTCGGAGAGCTTGTCATCGTCTGCGCCCGGGGTCTGGTTGGCCTGGTTCGCCGCTGCAAGGAGCGGGTTCTGGCGTGAGCGGGGCCATCACACGCGCGCGCGTCGGGCAATGGTCACGTACCATGTTGGCGGACAGCAGGCGTCAAGGAATGTGTGTCGAGTAAAGCAGGCAGTTGGTACGGGGTTTGGGCAGAATGAGAGAGTAATGGGAGATGAGATGAAGCAGGAATAGAGCGAGAGCGACGCGACAAGAGAGAGTGGTGTTGAGCAAGAGAGAGTTGGGTGGAGGCAACCGTCTAAGCAAGTGTAAACCCAACAAAGACGCGACGACGGGATCAAATGTTGCTGTTGTCACCCAAACACCACGTGGCTTGGGTGGAGAGTCGGTTCATAAGGTGCTGGGTGGCAACGTACGCAAAGGGCAACACAACGACTTGTTACCCATCACCCACTCGCTATCCATCCGCTCGCTCATCCACCGCCGCACCGCCGCCGCACTACCCGCCCGTTAGAAATGAGCGCGCAGGCGTCTCCCGCGACCGACGCGCCGGCACCTCGTCCGGCTCTACCGCCCGGCGCGATTGCCAAGGCGAACGCGGGGTTGTCGTTGCCGACCGCGAGCACGAGCACGGGCACGGGCACGGTAGTGACGGGCGCGATGCAGGCTGTGAAGCCCACGTCGCCTGCTCCGGGAGCGAACGGCACGGCCGCGAACGGTGTTGCGAACAAGCCGCCGCCGAGCCCGGGGATGAACCAGAACGGTGCGTCGGTCGTGTGAAAGACAGAGCTTATGTTGTTAGGGAAGCGCGAACTGTCGCCGGAGAGAAGCGGGGGGCAGCCGCCCGCCAAGACGAGCAAGTCGTCGCACGGCGACACGAAGGGTTTGTTGGGTGGGCGCCGGGGGAGCAAGTAGCTGATGCCTAGGGTCTGGGTCCAAGTCGGCCGCGCCGGTGCTGCCGATGGGCCGCGGACAGGGTATCGACCTGCGTGCCGAGGAAGAAGCGGCGCGTAAAGTTGCGCGGTCGCAGGTCGGCGGAGCAAAGTTTGCGGGCAGCGGGAGCCGCGCGAAGCGGACTGATTTGTTCGGCGACAAGGCTATGCGTACGCGGTTGAACAGGATAGGTTGGTCGGGCAAGTCGGAGGGGGGCTGACGTCTAGCGCAAGATCACGGCATGGTCATTGACGACGAGGCGATGCACTACCTCGCCATGGCGGCCGAGGTGCGGGTACGCACAATGCTCGCGTCGGCGGTGCGCGCACAGCAACACCGGGTGCATTCGACACACCAGCATAAACCGCCAATGCTGCCTGCGTCTGGGGGCAAACCTGCGCGGGCGCTTTGGAGCCAGAAGATTACGTCGGACACCAACGCCGTGATGACGGCGCTTATGACGGCGAACAGAGAGGAAAACAAGGCGCACCGCGTTGCGCGGACGGAGCGGAACGCGCGCGAGACGGAACTTGCGCGCGCGGCGGCGGCGGCAAAGGAACGGGAACGCGAGAGGGAAGGCGGTGGCGGAGGAGGGTCGGGAGGTGACAGTGGAGCGGCGTCGTCGCCCGCGGGAGGGGGCAGCGACGGCGACGACGCGCCGGCCTCTGCTGGTCCTTCCAAGCCTAAAGAACTAGTCTTCCAGTCAGCGCCGACGTTTGGCGGACCGCCGCCGCCGACGAAAAAGTCCAAGGGGAAGAAGGGCGGAAATCGGGACGTGTCCGCCGAAGTGCAGGCCAAGATGACCAACAACACGGCGTTCTGGTCCGTCGGGCGGAAACGGTACGCGTGGGAGACAGGCGGGACAGGCGCGTACCGGCCCCAAGTGCCGAGCTTGTTGTCGGGCAAGCGGAAGAAGAACGACGACGAGGAGGCCGGAGGTGGCGGGGACAAGTCAGAAGGAGCTGCTGCGGCGGGTGCGTCGGAGGAAGGCGGTGGAGCGGCCGCGGCGCCGCCAAAGCCCAAAAAGGCCAAGAAGTCGGCGTCGGCGCCGCATTGGCGCCAGATCGACGTCGAGACCCACGGCGATAGGCGTTCCCGAGACGACAGGGCGCTGACCCTCCTCGACGTCCTCTTCGCGCTCGAGCACGAGGGGTCCGGCCGCGGAATGGGCTCGGTCGAGGACGTCGTGCGCAAGGTTTGGTGCAGGCCTGGTGGGCCGTACGGGAGGTGGTAGTTTGCCAGCGCCAGCGCAGCCAGCTTTGCTGGCAAGCGGCGGTTGAGGCCCCGTCCCGCTGGACACGCGCCGTTCCGCCTTGACCACCCAACCCTCCCTGCGCCGGACAACACCTCCCCTGGACTCTACAGGCGACGCTGTAAAAGTACCCAATGCATTACGATAATACCGAGAGTTGGTGTACACTGAGAAGTACACGTCGGCTACTGCTTCTGCCACACACGCTCCCCGCCAACCCACGTCTCCTTGACCCCCTGTTGAGCTTTTCGGAGAGTATCGAGGCCGTCGTCAAAGGGATTAATGTCGAGGACGACAAAGTCGGCCGCCTTGCCCGGCTGGAGTGTCCCGACGTCGCCGTCTGCGCGGGACGAGTAAGCCGAGCCGTGTGTGTAGTACCGCACGGCCGAGTCGAGGGAGACGCAGAGGCGCGCGAGGTCCTTGGTCCGCGCGTCGGTTGGGTCCGGTAAGGATGGGTTGATGGCCGAGAGGCGCGTGGTGGCGGTGTACAGGTTGGGGAGGGGGAAGTAGGGCGAAGTGGGTGCGTCCGAGCCAAAGGCCATGGCCGAGCGGGCGTCCTCAAACTCCTTCCAGGGGAACTTGCGGTCGCACCGGTGGTCGTGGCCGAGCTGCACGTCCCAATTGACGACCTTGACGGGGTCGGCGTGTACGGGCTGGAGGGAGGCGACTACGCCGAGGCGGGCGAGGCGTGCGATCGACTCTGGCGTGACGACCTCGAGGTGCTCGATCCTATGCCGCCTAGGTGGTGCGCGGCCGCCGTTGGCGGCAATGGCGCGCTCAAACGCGTCAAGTGCCTGGTCGACGGCGGCGTCGCCAATGGCGTGCACGGCGACTTGGAGGTCGAGTGCGTCGGCGAGCGCAACGACACGGTCGAGCTCGTCGCTAGGCCAGATAGGGCCGGGGAGCTCGCCGCCGACGTACGGTTCCTTGAGGTACGCGGTACATGCGTCGACGACGCCGTCCGACACAATCTTGATTCCGGCAATGGTGAGGTTGGGCGCGAGGTGTGAAAGGCGGTCGCGGTGCGCGGCCGCAGCGCGTACCTGCGCTTCCCTCGCTGCGTCGTCGCCGCCGGGACGGACGAGCCAGTGGCACGCCACGCGCATGGGCAGGCGCCCGTGTCGCGCAATGTACGTCTCGAGCGCGTCGAGGTCGTCGGCGACCGTCGCCATGTCGACCGCGCCCGTGACCCCCGTGGCGAGGTACGCGTCAAACACTGACTGGAGGAGGGCTAGGCGTTCTTCGGGGGAGGGGAGGGCGGCTACCCACGGCCACACGAGTTCAATGTTGGCTGTTTCCTTGAAATGGCCCGTGAGCTCGCCTTGAGCGTCACGCACAAACTCGCCGCCCTTGGGGTCGGGCGTGTCCCTGTCGACGCCGAGCGCCTTGATGGCCGCCGAGTTGAGCCACGACGAGTGCAGTGACGACTCGTCAATGACCACGGGAATGTCACCGCATACCTCGTCGAGGTATCGCTTATGCGGTTGGCCCCCGAGCGCGTCGTACTGGAACTGACAGCCTAGAATCGCCTTTGCCCCAGGCTGGTCTTTACGGCGTTGGGCGATCGCCGCCTGGATCTCGGGCACGCTTTTGCCCATGCAGTCGACCTTGGTCAGCGACGCTCCCATGAGCATTATGTGTGTGTGCGCGTCGATCAAGCCCGGGAAGACGACCTTGCCGCCTAGATCGACCACTTCGGCGCCTGCGCCGGCGGCGTCCTTGGCTTCGGCGACATTGCCAACGTACACGACGCGGTCACCCCGCACCACCATCGCGTCCTTTAGCGCGCTGTCGCCCGGCACAGACGTGAATATCCGCGCGTTCGTGAACAGCCTCGTCGCCATTGTAAGTGTGCGTCGTTGCAACGATGCCGCCTCAAGACTTGCAGTTATAACATTTCTCCACTGGATCCCTCGCATGTAACCCTTCTTCACCGGATATCGGCAATATCCGCTGGATGCCCACCTGGGAATGTTGAGCCAGTCTGGCTGCGGCATGACTCGATGCACAGTGTATCGGCGAGAGCATTGCTACAGTGGTGCCACATGCAAGTGAGCAGTTGGGCGGCTCACGCAAATCGCCAGCCGCCGGCCGTGTCGCTGTCGTAGGCGTGAAAGCCATCGTACAACGTGGCCATGTTGTGGCGCTTGTGGCAGTCGGCAATGACAACGTGCGAGTGCGCGCTCGGCAACCACAAGATCTTCATCGTGCTGAGCACAATGTCGTTCTTGAACTGCTTCGGGCCAGAGCCACGGACAATGCTGTCATACATTCGTGGCTCCTGTGTGGCACTTGGCATTGCAACTGCTGCCACAATCTCAAGCAATCACTCTGGAGATCATGAGATCGGCCGTGGCTGCACCAAGGACATCGTCTGCGCCCGTCAGTGGACGTGCGATGGCGCCGCTCTTCTGGACATAGCCGCCTCTGGAAGAGTCCTTCTGCGCGTCGCAGTGCCTGTGGCACTGCGTCGGACAACGCCATGGGTGCATAGATGGTGTGCTACTGTACATGCCCTCTCGCCTTACGCAAAGTAGACGCGCCACGCGACGTACGCGCCGACGAGGATGAGCACGGGGACGAGGTACGACATGCCGCTTGGGGGGATCAGCTTTGGCCGCGGTGACACAACTTACCCGCCCGACTCGGAGCTCGACGCCGACTTGTTCGCGCTCTTGGTCGTGCCCGACGGCTGCTGTTAGCCTTTGCATGCAAGCGACGAGGAGGTAGACGGTGGTTCGGTGGACATGCAGTCGGGGCGGAAGTGCCGCCCGTATCGCTGCCCCTGGCCCGCGGCGCACCGTACGCCGAGATAAACGACCTGCGTCGCGGGCGCGGGGCCACCCCACGCTCGCACACAGATGCCGCGCGCAACATCTCGGGTTGGGTAAACACACTGATCGGCATGCGCGCCGTGTATGCTGATTGCCCCGCGGGATGGGACGATACCGGGTAAGGTCGAAAGGGGGGGGGGAAGGTGAGAAGGGGAGAAGGGGAGAACACCGCCCGTCTCGGCGCGGTACTCCCCTGGTTGATCCGCACTAGGCGCCGCTGTGCGGTACCCGACACGGCGGTGGGCGTTGTGCCGCGGCCACACGACTTACCAAGGGTCCCTTGAGGTTACCGACGTAGAGCTTCTTGAGCTCCGCGCGCGCCTCGTCCGAGTGTCCGACGTCCTCGAACGCCTCGGTCGCGTCGCGCCCAGCCTCCTCGAGCAGAACCTCGTCGCCACCGGGGTGCTAGGTTGTTAGCATGAGCTGTCGAAAAGGAGAGAGGCGGCAGGGCTTGCCGCTCTGCCGCGACCCAACCCACCTCGTCAAGGAAAGGGGTCACGTTGTAGACCTTCTTCTCGATGGTGATCCAGATGTCGGAGCGGCTCGTGTGCTGCTTCAGGTCCTCCATCGTGTACTCCTTGGCGGCGGCCATTGTGACTGTGTGTTTGTGCGGGGGTGTGGGGTGTGGTAGAGAGAGAGAGAAAAAAAAGGACAGTAACGTTGTAAAGTCGAGCAAGAGTGTTGCGTTGGTGGTCGTGGCTGCCAAATGCTCACCATGGCTCACCGTGCACAGTGGGGATCCCCGGGGCCGGTTAAACCACCAAATGCACCCGTCCCTATTGGCCATTACACACAAACCGCAGCGGACAACCCAAAGCCGTCGCACCGACACCCCGCGGAGACAGACGGAGTCGTCAGCTCCAGAGCACGTCCCCGTCGCGCGACAGGCTATGCACAGTACTGGGTAAGCATGCAGAGTAGGGCTCGTCTTGGCGTCAACACGGGAGACTCCACTGTCCGCCCCGACGTCTCCACGGGGTCGACACCCCGCTCAACCACCCCTCACTGCCACAATTACACAACTGGCCCCCCTTAAGATACCTTGCATACCGCACGGGTCACGAATGACGTGACGAGCACGCCCCAAGTCTTCTGCTACGTTTGTGGTAATGGTTTTGCCCCAATCAGTGCCACACGACCATTAACCAGCCCCTTACTCCCCTTCCGAAACACCATCCACGATCAGCTCAGCTAATCATACATAGTGGCACACCCGATGTCATCGAGCTATGGAAATCCCAGAGAGTGGAACAAGCTACTACGCTACCCCGCTTAGAGGGCGAGCGAAGCCTCAATCGCCTTCTGCGACTGGCCGGCGCGGCGGCCCTGCTTGATCATGCGGGCCTTGGACTTGTTGCCACGGATGCCACCGCCCCACTGGCGACGAGCAGTGTCGTCCTCGTTGCGCGACTTGGCGACCTTGGCAAGGTCGGCAAGGGCCTTCTCGTCCTCGCTGCGGACCTCAGTGATGGCAACAATGGCCGAGGTCTTCTTGTTAACGGCAAGACCAAGACGAGCCTTGTTCTTGACAATAACGTAGGGAATGCCCATCTTGCGGCACTGGGAGTCAGCAGGAGAGCAAAGAACAGCAAACAACAAACCAAACTGGGGATTACGATCACTAGCTCAATTGGCTCGACGTCGTCGGCAATGACGACGAGCTGAGGCTTCTTGGCCTCGATGAGAGCGACGACGTGGTTGAGGCCGTACTTGGTGTGGACGGGCTTCTTGGTCTTGGTGTCCTCGCCCTTGGACTTGGCCTCGGCCTCGGACTGGAGACGAGCCTTCTTCTCCTGCTTGGACTCGGGCTTGTACTTGTTGAGGAGCTGGAAGAGCTGGGTGGCCGTGTTCTTGTCAAGGGTGTGCGAGAACTGGGCAATGGCGGGGGGGACCTTCAGGCGCTGGTGAAGGATAACCTTCTGGCGCTGGAGGCGAACGTACTCGGGCCACTTGACAAAGCGGGTGAGGTCGCGCTTGGGCGGGAGGTCGCAGCCTGGATATGTTAGCAGGTGGGATGATGGTGGATGGCAGTGGCGGGGCGCGTCGATATTTACCAATGCCAAAGTTCTTGGGGCGCTTCTCGAAGAGAGGGTTCTGGGGAGCCTTCTTCGTGGTCTTGGTGCCGTACGGCGCCGAAGCGGGCTTCTTGGACTTGGAGGTAGCGGCCTTGGGCTGTGTGTGTAAAAAGGGGTCATTGAGACAAGCGTCAGCCCGGTATTCCACTGAATAACCACGGGACATCACGCCGCTCTAAGCTGTCCGAGGACGAGCTAGCCCATCAAAAGACGGGCCTACACAGCTTCGACCACTACAGCCCGAAGGTGTAGTGGTCGGCGTCGGGAGTTGCAAAGTCATCCTGGCCGCAGCACAGGCGCGCAGAGCTCCACCCTCCGAGGTCAACGCCATGTCCCACCAGCACCGGGAGGTGCGTGGAACAGGCTCTCTCGGCAGTTGTGCGCCAAAGAAGAGGCGGTTAGCTCACAAGGGGCCAGGACCAGCAGACAGCGTTGCTGCCTACCTGGACTGCGGCCCCAGAGCCCACCGACAGTCTCTCCGTAAATTTGCTATTTCAGCTAGCGGCGAGGGTCATTGTACGCGACGCATGGCGGTGTCACGGCGGCGGCGGCGTGATGTCCTCCTTACGTGGAGGAGAGGTGATGCGCACCATTGTTGCTTGCTGTTGCCTTTTTTGGATGGGTTGAAGGATGAGAGAAAGAGACAGCGTCGTCGAGCGCGGCAATGATATCCTCGCTCAGTCGTGCGCGCGCCGGAGCCGAGTTGTCACCCAGTACGGTGAGCGACTCAGTTTGTGCCAGCTAACTCGACACCTCTCGGAGCCGTTAACGGGGCCACTCGGATAAAGTGGCCTTAACGCCGACACCTACGGTCACACTTTGTGCACTCACAAATTTCAATTGCTCCCGTTCTACCCAAGCTTGGAACTTTGTATGGTGGGCCAAATGAAATTTGCTCCCGTCACTCCGGCTGGGTGTGTGTGCGTGCTGCCCCCTCGCGCCCCGTCAATGCCATCGGCAGTGTTGCAGCTTGTCCTTTCCCTCTAGCCTACAAGGTCAATCCGCCAAAAATGGTGAGCACGACGACGAGCGCGCGCGACACGGTATCCTCAGCGAGCGGCAACGAGGCGGACGAGACCCACGCCGCGGGCGTGGGCACATACGGCGACGGCATGAGCGTTGGGTGCAGGCTCTTAGGCTCCGGACGCAGTGGACAAGCGGCTGGCGGCGTTCTTGTGAATGCTGTGGGCGTGCTTTGTGCCAGTGTCGAGCGCGGCGTCGTGCTGTCCCCCGTTATGCTCCCCTCCGTGGTCTTGAACTCGCTGGAATACCGCGCGCGCGAGCTCTTCCCCTTCATTTGTGCCAGACTAACCCACCAGCCCCAGCAGGTCCACGACATCAAGCACTTCCTCGAGATTGCGCGCCGCAAGGACGCCATCGGTGCGTGCTCCATCCCTATTACATGACTCTAACACTGTAGCCGCGCGCATCAAGAAGACGACTGTGCGCCCGAGGCAGCGTGGCCCCGCCGTGACCAAGGCGCAGCGGGCGGCCCTCAAGCCCCGCGTCGAGACCAAGTTCAAGATCCGCTGCTCGCGCACCCTCTACACCCTCGTCCTCCGCGACACCGAGAAGGCCGAGAAGCTCAAGCAGTCGCTGCCCCCCGGACTCAAGGTCGACGAGATCTCGTCCAAGGCCGCCCCCAAGAAGAACTAAACCTGCGACTTGGCGCGCACGCTAGCTAGCTTCAGCGGCGACCGACGGCGGTAGACTTTGGGCAGGTCGGAGACCTGGTGCATGCACACTGTACATCGTACGCCAGAGGCCCGCGACAGCGGGCCAGTTGCGTCTATCACTGACACGAACTGGGTTAATTCGTACACCCTCTAGTCGTTTGAGCTTACTGACACCTACTGGACTAACTCTGACAATATGAATACATACACACAGGTTTTGGTGAGCTTCTAAGATGTGTCTACACGTTGGCGCCGCCACGAAGGTCAGGCCTGTGCGGAACATGTGGCACGCCCTCTTGTGGCGGCACTTTCTCGGGCAAGCCAAATTCAGGCCGTTCGTGACGTCGTCGCCTACGCCTAAACCTCTCTTTCCACCCTATGCCGCGCTTCCTCTCGGCGCGAGCACGCCGCGCTGCCCGCCACCCCGGGGCGTACCGTATCACCACGAGCGAGAGGGGTACGCCCGCGACGCACAGCCCGCTCAGGAGGACAAACGTCCACCCGGCACCGAGGTTGTTGTACATGAGTTGGCTGGGAGGTTTAGTACTGGATCTCAATAAGGCCTGCGCCGACTCACACCACGGCTGTGCCAAAGGCGCCAAAGGCGCACCGTACGAGGTTGAGGCTGGCGCTCACTGCGCCGCCCTTTCCGGGCAGGACGTCCTGGCCGTAGAGCGTCGCGACCGAGATGGTACCCGTCCCTAGACCCATGAGGAACTGCATGACGAGCGTGGCTGCGAGGTGGGCGCGTGTGTGGAGACACCAGCCCAGCGCGACGGACGCGGCACAGAACAGCGCCATGAACGGGTACATGCACCTGATGCGGGTAACGTCGATGCGGAAATCGTCGGGGCGTTTCCTAAAGTCGCCCCCGACGCGCGCCTCCTCCCGCTGGTAAAAGTAGTCCGCCTGCCGCCCGTTCAGCAACGCCGAGATGATTGTCCCCGCCCCGCCGGGGAGGTAGCAGAGGCCAATCATCAGCTCATTCAGGCCGTACTTGTCCTTCAGCGCGGTCGAGAGCACGGTCAGCACGCACTGGCGTCAGTGGCGTCTCGAGATTAAAGTGCCTACGTAGAACTCGAGGTACGGCAGCGAGACAAAGACGAAGATGAGAAAAACCTCGGGCGTGAAGAGGATCATGAATGCGGAGAGTGGGTTGTACTGGGGGTCAGGGAGGACGTGTGACAGGGCTTACCGGCTTGTGTGGGGGTCGCTCGACGTGCTCGCGCTCGATGCCGCGATTGGCCGCCTGGCGCCTGTGGTAAATCGCCACAGGGGACGAGTTGAGCGCAGGCGGAGGTATAGACCCGTCGCCGACAATCGACCGCAGCGTCTCGGGATAAAAACAGCTGTGAGCTTTTGGACAGGCGCGGGGCGGGCTTACAAGAGAAAGGGGACAAGGACGCATCCCGTGGCAATGGTGAGGAACCAGAAGATGGAGCGCCAACCAAGTGTCTCGGCGAAGAGACCGCCAAGGAACGGACCTATCGCTGGTCCGAGCATTGCGCCGCACTGGAACACACTCATAAACTTGCCACGCTCGCGCGGCGCAGCAATGTCGCTGACGGCGCCGGCACCGATAGAAATCACCGCGCTGCCACCCGTACTCTGCAGCGCGCGAAGGAACAGGAGAAGCCAGTACGCGCTCGTCGGCATGAGGGCGAGACCAATGTTTGCGCCCATGTACACCACCATTGTCAGGAGGAAAATTGGCCGGCGGCCAAAACTGTCGCTTGCTGCGCCGAGGAAGCTAGGCGTAACCGCCTGGCACACAAGGTAGACTGTCACGGCTTGGGTAATGTCGCTTTCGCTCCGCCCGAACTCCTTGGAGAGGAGCGGGATCGCGGGGACAAAGATGTTACTCTGGTAGTGAGCGAGCGGACACGCGCGCAAGGACTTACCGATATTGGGGAAAAGACGGCAGCCATACCGCCGAGCGCGGCGATGGTCCACTTCGTCTTTGTGTCAAAAGCAGAGTACGGCCGTCCCGAGCCGGCGGTGAGGGTCCGTTCCACAGGGGGCAGTGGCGGCGACGGCGTCGGTGGCGGGGTCGCGTCGTGTGCATGCCCCTCGTCCGAGTGTACACCGCCACCTGTGCCAAAGCTCTTCTTGCGCGTAGTGCTTGCCGGCCGAGAAAGCGTCGCGGCGCCACTCTCGCGTCGGTTGTTACTTGGAGGCGCGTCGATCCCGGGCAGGATAGTCACCCGCGCCTCGTCTCGGTTACTACCACTAGCGTGGCCCTGGTGCCCACGAGCGTCCGCGCCCGCCGCAGTCACCGGCGGTACAGCGGCGTCGGCCATGGCGAGTACGCATCAAGCAAGCTGCAGCAGGACAAGGGATCAGTAGCGGCGACAACGTTGTGCTTTGTTGGGGCAGGCTCACTTGCGCCGGATTATTTATTGTGGCCTACGCATGGTGGTCGGCGTATGCCGATATGACGGCGTGCTCGGCTCGCTCGGCAACTGCCGGTCCTATCGGCCGATAGTGGTATGCCATGCAGCCGCGTTCGCTGCCGAGACGCGATCCGAAGCAATGTGGATATGGGTATACATAGTAGTTGCTTGCAGACAAGAATACAGAAGTGAGCGAGTGGTCTAGGCAGAGTCGCTGCGGGCGGTGAGGCCGCCCGGGCGGCGCTCGTCAGGCATAGGCGGCATGCGGCGGGCGCGGAGCGAGTTGGCGTCTGGCGCGCTCGCAGTCGTGTCCTTGCCGCCAAGTGCCGCTGGCGCGGTCGGCTTCCGAATCGCCGACGAGGCAGATATCGACATGGAGGCGGGGCCGTCGATTGGGAGAGGGGGCATTCTACGGCCTTGTTGTTGTTTCGGCCGGTCTTCAACTGGCTCCTCGACTAGGACGACCGAGTCGTCCTCCTCTGCGGCCGTCGATGCGTTCGCGTCAATCTCGTCGCTCGCGGCGGCGCTTGTGTTGTCGCTTGCAACGGCCATGGCTGCGACGCGGTCCGCAAGACCCTGTCCGAGTCTACCGATTCCCGACGACATGGCCGCAAACGCCACGGCACGAAGGTCCGTTTCGGTGGGAATGACCCTGGCGGCGTCCGGGTCCGGCGACGAAATCAGGCGCGGGAGGGCAAAGGTTAGGTGGTGCGGGTACACGAGACGGTCCTGGATCACGGCGCGGAGGCGCGCAACAATAAGCTGCTCGAGCTTGGGGATGTCTAGCGTGAGCGAACACTCTTGGGTATGTAAATGACACTCACCCTGCAGCTTTGCGCGACTGCCGAGTAGACTGGTCGTCTTGAGGTTGAAGTGAAAATCGGGGAGGAGGCAGACATGAAGGTGTTGTCTGTCGTCCTTTGGGTCGTGGATCTGTACGCTGAGCGTGCCGCCGACGGACACGAGCTCGACACCAATCTGCACGGGGAGGACGGCGAAACGTGGGCGGGGAAAGTTGACCAGCACGCACGTGGAGACGGTGAGGGACACGGTGTCGGCGTAGTCAATGTCCACCTCGCACCGCACGCGGCCCTGGTCGTCTGCGGGCCGTATCCGTGCGTTTGACAGCAAGGGGAAACTCTTGCCCAGGTTGACGGCCGTCACCTCGATGGGGTCCTGACTGGGTCAGCACCAACACCACGCGCCCAAACCCACCAGCCATGACAGGGTGCGGCCGGGCGGATTAAGCCAGCGCTCAAACTGCTGCCTAGCCCCCTCCTCGCCGCCAGACGACAGCAGGTCGTTGCGGTATCCCTGAAGAACCTGGCGTGAGCTACGGCCCAAATCAACTAGCTCACCTGCGCGCCGAGGACGTTGATCCAGTCGGTCGACTCGGCGGGGTGCGTCGCCATGTCATAACCTGCCTTGCCGAGAACGAAAGACATGGGCGGCGGGGGCACGGCCGTAGTGGACAAGAGCGACTTCTGCGACCTGTCAGCTACTTGTGGTCTCGCTTGGAGCTTTCACCTTTGTCCGTGCCGCGCGGCGCTTGCGCCAGGCCTCGGGGTCTTCTGAATCGGCCGCTGAGAAGACGACATAGCGGACGAACAGGAGACACAGGAGGATGAACGAGGCCTGCCCGACAAGCAGACCCTGCGTAAACGTCCACGCTGCCGGGCCCGGCGAGGACAAAAGGTGAGAGGACATGGGTCGGTGCTGAGGAGACTTAGAACAGCTTGAGCATGAGTGTGACGTCGGGGTTGCAGTCATCCTGTTGGAAACTCGAGCATGCGGGGTGCGCCGTGCCTGATTTTACAGTAATATAGGGGGTGTTACGTAAAATGCACCGGAGTGGCAAACCAGAGTCTTCCGAGGGCTGGCGACGACGACCACAACCTCAACGACGACGTAGTGTAGGACGCGAGTGTCGGCCGTGGAATAATAACACCGTAGTGGCGACGTGGTGACTTTTGCTTATGCACGAATGAGTCGTTTACGACCGTCGCTCGAGGTCGAGACGTAACAAGCGGCAATGCGGTTTAGCCAGAGTAACACCGAGCGGGTACGGTGACACAGCCGCAGCGAGTCGCGCGCACGGAATGCAACATGCGCGCGCACAATAGGGTGGTGGCATGCTGTGTCACTACGGCGATTCCGTGCCCCATACGCGCCGACGGAACAGTAGTGTCCTTTGGCCCGAGTCGTCGCGCGACTCGCGAATGGCGACGAATTACTTGCGCAGTTGCACAGACAGGTATGAATGACATGAGGAGGGGGGGCTTGGAATGGGAGAGTTTGTTGTGCACGGACAGCAGCGGCGCCGAACCAAACACCACCACCACCCCTGTCGGCAATAGAGATATATTCTGCCACAGTCCTTGCTGCACGACGTAGTATGAATGCAATGTCCGGTCTGATGCATACACGGCATGTATGCACGCCAGCCAGCAGCCAGCAGCCAGCATGCTTTGAAGACACCTGGGGCGTGACTGACTTTAGCTTTTGCAATTTTGGGTGGTGGTGACCTTGTGTGCCCACCGTAGTGGGTGAGAGACAGGGTCGGTTGTTTGGAATCCACAGTCCCCTCTCCCCGCTTTCCAACAAACACCATCCATCACTCCTCCGACTACTCCTCACTCCTCTCTCTGTCATCTGTATCATTCACAACAACTCTTCTACTCCAAAGCATAGCATCGCCCATTCCCCCTTGATCGTACCGTGTCTCTCACGCACATCCTGTTGTTGATCAACCCATCACCATTATTCCCCTCCCAAACAAACATCGACGCGCGCCCAGTGTCGACGAAAGCCCTTACAACACCGCCCCTAGCCCCCCACTCAACACCAACAGCCACTACTCATCGCACCTCCTCTTGCACCCACCTCCTCGCACAGTTACCTGTCCCAGTCGCATACTTGAGCTCCTAGCGTCCGTGTAGCAGCAGGTGCCACCCCTTCGCCAACGTCGACAGCTGTTCCAAGCTGAATGGTGAGCTATTGAGTCCAGCGCATGTCCAAAAACACCAACTAACACACTCCAGTCGCCATGGTCGGGCGGTATCCTGCGTCCTTGTCGCACAACCCTGCTGGGCCGTCGCGCCCGCAGCGCCCTGCGTCGGTGATCTCGAGCTCGATAGACGACGAGGTCCCTCTACCTCCCGAGCTGCCTCCTCTCCCTCAACAGAACGTGCCCGTACAGCTGCCCGAGCTGGCATCGCTGGAACTGCTACTCCAGCAGGCAGGTTACAAGGAGACGCGCGTGTTTACGCCCGAGGCGGAGCGTATAAGACAGCGACAGCTGAAAACGCGGCTGGACGAGGAGACGGCAGAGCTGGCTAACCTGTACGCGGCCATGGGGCTCGACCCAGCGGCGTCGGTTCAGGTCAGACACATGACGCAGCCGGCCATCCCGCTGCGCTCGAGCAGCAGCGTCCTTCGTAACGTCGCGCTGCAGGATGCGACGTCGCTTGTCAACGACGCCCGCCGCCGCGGAGAGCCTGAAGAGCCCGCGACGGCCGACGCCTTCTGGCGTCCCGAGATCCTCGACCGTGCAGCCGCCGAGGCCATGGGCAAAAACGTCGCGGCCATGAGTCCGCCCCGTATTAGCAAGTGGGCCGACGGTGTCGGCCTGCGTCTCGCGCACGAGGGCCGTGGTGTGCGCAAGGCCCAGTCCAACTACGAGCTCACTCGTACCCCCGAGAAAGAGGACATTCCACCACGCAAGGCCCCCCATCAGCGCGCGCCTGCGCCGCCCGCACAGCCAGTCTACCCTTCTGCGTTCCAGCGCCACGTCCCGCCCTCGATAGAGGCCATGTTCTCACCGCCGACCGAGACGCGCACCGAGATGCAGCAGCAGCAGTACGTCGACGACGCGTTCGACTGGGGCCAGCTGCCCTCCGACTACGAGGCGCAGGAGGACGACGACATGTACGCCGACGCCATCTACTCGGACAGTGTCGAGTGCGACTCGACGCCTGGCTCGAGTCCGCCATTCAGCAACCCCGCCATGTCGCCGCCGCTCATGAACGAGCAGGCGGCGTACGCGTCCCTCGGCATGGGCGCCGACAGCGATGCCGAGTCGTTAGCAGACGCCGACGAGATTGCGCAGGCGGAGCGCGAGGCGGCGGCCATTGGCCAGCGCATTTTAGCGTCGACCATCGAGTACGACGACGACAGTGATGAAAGCGACGACGCCCTCGACAACTCGCCTACGCCAAATGCAATGGCCGTGCCTGCCATCCACATCATGTCGCCCTCCCCGCCTGCGCGGGTGCCAATGCTCGCGTCGTCGCTCGCAAAACCTGCTGCGCCCTTGCACAAGCGTGCCCCTCCCTGCGCTCCTGAGATAATGCACCAGGCCACGCCGCCCCGGCGCGCTCCCCGCCGCTTCATGTCGCGCGCCGACAGCCTCGCCGAGGCCATGGCCGACAGCATTCTCTCGCCCACGCGCGGCACCGTCGCCCACCCCGTTCCCGTCGAGGTTGTGGTGCAGCCGACCACGCCGCTGCGCACGGCCAAGTCGGCGCCGGCGTTACGCCGCGCGCGCTCGGGCATGCCGTTTGCGATCACGCCTGCTGCCATCGCGGCGCCGGCGTTGCAGACCATTGTGCCAATTGTGTGCGACTCGATCTCAAACGACGCAGAGGACCTGCCACCGCTGCCTATACCGCCGATGAACGAGCCCGAGCCAGCGGGCTTTGGGGGGCTGGCGTTGCGTGCACGCAAGTCTCTGACCGCGTTGCGTGCGTCGTTCTGGAAAGCAGAGGCGGCTCTCCCGCCGCCTGTACCCGACATTTCCGAGTTACCATTAGGCTCGACGACGCCGATCCTTGCGCCGCGCCTCGACTGGCGGACGCAGGGCACGCAGTTTGCGGGCTGGAATGCGGACCAGGACGAAAAGCAGTCCAAGGCAAAGCAGGTGCAGAAGAGCAGAACGACCTCGCATGACTCGCTCGACTCGACGGGGTCAGACGGCACGGTACGCGAACGCCGCGTCCTGGACGACCCATTCGACGACCACTCGGACCCGATAGACTACACAAAGTCGTTCTTCTACAAGCCTGCCACACCCCCCGGCCGTCCGGGCCTGACCCGCGCGATGATGAAGCCGCGCAAACAACAGTCTGTCAAGTCGCTTCGACGCGCACTCCTGTCCGCTGGACCCCCCGTGCCCAAGATTCCCGCCGAGTTTCTGCAGGCAGCGCGCAGATCGACCGACGGAGCGCGCACCCCGCCCCGCCTGCTGCACCAGCCGCCTATCCTACAGATCCACTCGCCCGGTGCGTGGGAAGAGGGTCGACCCGCGCGCCCACTCGTCCTCGAAGGCGACGAGTGGGAGGGCCACGACGTCGTGGAAAACTGGGGCGAGGGCGTGCGCCGCAAGACTAAGAGGACAAAGTCGAAGCGCGCCCGCAAGCTCGAGGACGAGTTCTAGGCGCTGCGGCCACAACGGCCGCGCTTGCAAGCCCACCCGACATGACCTTACGACAATCAAACGTTTCAAACCACCACCCCAGCATGTGTATACCCCAGTTGCCCCTCCCTCATTAATTTTGTGTCTACCACCCGCCGTATACCGCGCTCCACGATTCCTTGCACGCATGCCCGCACCACTTGCCCGACAATACCACCTGCATGCGCTGTAGCGCCCCATCCGCACCGGCCCCTCTCCCCGTCTTCAAGTTGCCCGGCTGCTCGACAATCTGACATGCCCAGACAGTAGTATGCACGCCCCATGGCGATGTCCCCGAATTGTACTCTTTGGTCATGCATGTGGCTGTCTGTTGCTGTGTCGTGGCGTCGGCGAGCTAGCCGGCGAGAGGTCTTAGGCTTTGGTCGCATTCCATTGATGATAGACGGGTGTAGGTCCTATCTGTTGTGACCGAAGTGGCCTAGTTGTGGCGTCGGAAATAGTATATCCTGCAAGTACCTGTTTTCCGCGATATTTTGGCAGCTTGACGTCCTTGTGCGTGTCGCCACTACAACATCGCCGTCGCCGATACGTCCGGCGGAGACATCAGCACTCGCACACAGACGGGCCGAGCACCAAATCACCGACGACACGCGCGTGCAGTGAGCTGTTACATCGGATGGCCTCGGTCGCGGCGATCCGCGGCATAGCAGGAGGACTAGTGCGCAACAACAAAAGCAACCTTCCCTCAGCGTCGGCGTTGGGTATGGCGCGGCACGGGTCGCGGGGGACGCGCTCGGCGGCACGGGCGCGGGCGCGCAGCCCGCGGGTGCTGTACGACGAAAAGCACGAACACGAGGAACGCGACTTGACGTATGAGGCCGCCGCGGACGGGCGCGCGTCGGAGCGACAAAGGCCGCCGAGGCAACCCGTCCGGCACGATTCTTGGCGGCCGGGGGTGCTCGATGGTGGTCGCGAGGATGGGCGCGGCGACGGGCGCGACGATTGGCGGGACGCCAGGCGGGGCCAAGGTCTCGACGCCGGTCGAGACGCCGCTGACGGGTTCACGCCCGTGCGTAGCCGTCGCCAGCGAGCCCGCGAGCGCCAGGTACATGCGCGCCACGACGATGACGCCGACGACGAATACACGCGAGCGGTCCGACATGCGCGCGGTGGGTACAATATGCGCACGCGCGATCGCTGGCGCGACGGGCGCGACGGGCGCGACGGGCACGAGGGGCACGAGGGGCGCAGGTCCAGGCGTACACAAAGCAATAGGTATGACGGGTTCGGTGATTCCCATCATCACACCGGCGGCCACTCGAGCGACTATCCCTCCCACGCGCCGAACGACTTTTCTGCTCCGCACATCAACCCCGCGTTTTTAGGCGACCCGTACGCCCAGCCTTCCCACTGGAACTATCCGTCGTCGAGCACGATGGATGCTGCGCCACGCCACCCCCCTCCCCACCTTGACGTCTACGCGGAAGACTACATGACCGGCTACGACTCGAGCGGTGGGCACACGTCTCGCGCCCTCGGCGCGCTTGCCGAGCTGCACGTCGCTGACTCGGACGAAGGGGAGGAGATCATCGACCGATGGGGTAACAAGACAGGTTACCTCCCACGCCCTCGTTGGCAGCGTAATAACTCGTTTGGGTCCAATTCTCCCCAGCTCGATGGCCACACGCCGTTCGGCACCCAGCAGCGCGCGTACGGTCACAAAAGCCCACGGTCGCACGACACGCGTGGCGCGCCGTCGAGACCGCCAGACCGCTCACCCCGTAGCCCAACGAGCATGTCCTACGCGGAGCGCCAGGCGGCCGCGGACCCGTTCGTCTTAGTTCCCCCTGCGCCCGAGTACATTGAGATGTCGCGCGCGACTCTAGGCCTCGAGCGCTCGCCCGTGCCCAAGCTCGTGGTCCTCGACCTCAACGGCGCGCTCGTTTACCGTACCGCGCGGACCGGGCCAAACCGACACGCTTACCCGCGCCCGTACCTCGCCAACTTTCTCCAGTACCTCTTCATGCCCGACCCCGACGGGCCGCGCCCGTACGACGTGCTCGTATGGTCGTCGGCGCAGCCGCACAACGTGCGTAACATGGTTGAAACGACGTTTGGCCTGCGGTTCTGCGAGGGCATCTGGGAGGCCGAGCAGAGCAACGAGCGCCGCGCGAGGATCAAGCGCGACGAGGGCCGGCTCATTGGCGTGTGGGCGCGCGACCGCATGAACCTCCCCACCGGCGACTACAGTGGGTATAGTTTGAACCAGTGTCAGGGCTGACATCAGACCGCAAAGTGCAGACGGTCAAGGATCTGCGTAAAGTGACTGCCGAGTTTGACGCGTTTGACGAACGCCGCGTGATTCTGATTGACGACTCGCCGCTCAAGGCAATGCACCAGCCGTGGTCGCAGCTGATTATCCCCGAGTACGAGAAGGAAGCGTTCATGGCGGCGCGCTCGGCCGCGTCCGAGTTAGACGTGAACGGCGCAGGCGTGGACCCGCAGGCTGCGCCAGGCATGGACGACATCCTGCTCGCTGTGGTGGGCATCCTAGAGGCGATGCGGTACGTCGCCAACGTGCCTGCGTGGGTGCGCGCGGGGCACATCCAGGCGCCGCGCGCCGCGCCCGTCGACTTTGACCGCGACGCAGAGGTGACGCTCGACGTCCTCCCGTCGCACGAGTCGTTTGTGCCCTGGTTCAACGACCCCGACACGCACGCGTACTGGGTCAGCCGCGGCCGCGAGGCCCTCTTGCGCAAGGGCATCAAGGTCGCGCATGGCCTCGACCTCAACGGTGCGCGTGCCGGCAGTCGCTCCCCCGTTAACGTCCACGCCCAGCAGCGTAACTCGCACCGTCGCTGGCGCTCGCGCGAGTCGTCACCACAGCCCCATACAGACGGTAGATACTCGCCCTCGTCGCCCGCGACGTGAGCACGCGCGCCAGTGCGTGTGAGGGCGCGGCGTCTTCCACCCCAGGCTCCCATCGTCCTCCACACAAGCCACCACACACACCCCTTTACAACGCCAAAGACCCTTCCTCCCCCATGCCCATGTTCGCAAGGACGCCCACGGACACCTTGTATATATATCCTGCACACGACACCCATCGGACCCTCCGCAAGTGTATCTAGGAACGGGATGTAGTGTATGCATATGTGCGATAGAGCGCGCGGGGCCGCGAGGCCTACACCGTAGGCCGAGCGGCGAGCCAGCGACGCATGAGACGTATTCTAGCGGTACTGGCCACTGGCCGGCTACGCCAGCCAGCCCGACGAGGGGGCTACTTGAGTGCCTCGGCGACACGCTTAGCGACGTCTTTTTTATCCACCGCGGCGCGGGCGTCGCCGAGGCGTTCCCAAAGGGCGCGCATGACCCCACCAGTCGCCTTGTTGCCCTTGCCCTTTACGTCCTGCGCGGCGACAATCTCGTCAATGAGCGCCTGGACGGCCTCGGCGGTCGGCGCAGCGGGCATGTAGCCCTGCAGCAGGGCGACCTCGGCCGCAAACGCCGCGGCTTGCGGCGAGTCGGGCGCGTATGCTTCCGACGCCTCTTTCTGGGTCTTGTCAGCTTGACGAGCGCCGAGGGCCGAGCGCCGAGCGCAGCGAGGCGCAGCGAAGCGCAGCGAAGCGCAGCGAAGCGCGAGGCCCGTGCCGCCAGTCACTGCCCGCAACGAAATGGACCGGTCAAACCAGTGAGTAGCCAAGGACTGAACCAGGGACTTAAGGCGCGCTCGCAGCGGTGACTCACCCGTTTCTCGATCCCCTTGCGGATGGCGTTGACGACAGTCTCCTGGCTCGCGGGGTCGTTGGGCGCCGCACTCGACTTGACCACGTACGTCACGTCCGCGATGATGGACTGGGGGTGAGCTATGGCCATACTCGAAGAGTGGGAGCGGGCGCGCCATATAGCGTGTGCGGGGGAGAGGGACAGCGGTGTGCTCGCGCGGCGCCGAGGGGTAAATATCTCGCCGCCGATACCCGCACGCCGGCAGCGTACGCCCCAAGCGCCAGCGACAGCTCTAGTCGCCTCTCCCGCCGCCGCCGCGACTGACTGACTGAGCAAGCGCCAACTCACCTTCAACGTCCCCACGGCGTCCTTATCGCGCGCCTTCATGGCCGTCTTGAGGCCGTCGCGGAGCTTGATTTCGAGCGGCGACTTTTCCTCGGCGACTGCGGCGGACGCGTGCAGTGTGCGCACGCCCCCGGCGGACACGCTTCGGGCCGACAACACGCTGCGTGTACCGCCGGCGGCCAGGGCGCGCGCGCGCAGAGGCTGCAGCAGACTGCTCGAGGCGGCGCGGGAGAACATCGTCGTCGTCGTCGGTTGGGTGCACTTTTCGAAACTCGATCACCGACATCTCGGACATTTCGCTCACCGGAGTGGCCGGATGTGTTTGAATTAGCCCATTAGCCATTAGGAAGGTATCAGAGGCATATTAGCCCGGCGGTATTGCCCTAGACGGTATTGCTATCCTTCGACAACGACAGCGCTGTGGCGATGCCACCAGCCGACAACGCTGCAGACCATTCTCTGCACACCTACAGCAATAGCAAACAAGATGCATCTCTTCTTCTTTTTTATGTTGTATACTCCCTGGTCGCTTAGAGCTTGTCGGCGAAGAAGGCGAGGAGCTGCTTGTACGCGTCCTCGTACGCCTCCTTGGTCTTGCCGCCAGAGAGCTGGCATCAGTAGCGGCGGGTGGATGCCCACACTCACGTCTGCGCGCGCGGCAGCGTAACCATGCACCTGGTCGTTGTACCACTTGATGACGTTCTTGCCTGGATTCTTCTTGTCGACGGCGGCCATGAAACCGTCGAGGTTGGCCTTGTCCTCGTCCCCGGACGGGAGGAGGCACACGGGCACGTTGATGTTGTCTGCGTCCTCGGGCATGCAAAAGCTGACCCCATCAGCAACTAGACAGGGGTCCTGTAGGCCCTACCTTGGGTGGCACGCGGCAATGGCCGTAAAGCCGTTGACGTCCTTGCACGTCGCGGTAGCCTTCCAGCCCCAGCAGTACCCTACGGTTCCGACCTTTGAGTACTTTGCCTTGAGCTCGTTGAGCGCCTTGCCAATCTGCTCGCTCTGCGTCTGCGGCTTGCCCGGGTACTCGGAGAAGTACTTGTCAAACTTGGCCTGGCCCTCGGGCGTGCCGCTGAACATGTCGGCCGTGGCGTAGTTGCCGTGCAGGAAGTCGGGCATCACGACGCGGTAGCCCGCCGACGAGAGGAGGTCGGCGCCTTCAAGTTAGCAAACGACAGGCGGGCGCCACATGACACCGCGGTCAACACAACGAGCACAGTAACGCGGCGCCGTGCTAACGCGAGGCGCCCTTGCTGACGGATCACATCGCCGCTGACATATGGTCTGAGCCTTCTTGGGACCCACGCCCTGTGACACGCGCGTGTCTGGGCTGACGCGCTGACGTCGCCTAGTCAATAGCGTGCCAAAAATGTACCCGGACATGGCCGACACTAGGCGTAGATGGTTCGGGCGCGACAGCCGCGACCGAACTGGTCAAGCGTGTGGTTTCGTGACCATTGTGGTCGCAGCTATCGTCGCCCACAGCGGCCGTCGTCTGCGGCGACAGCGGCTGGGTACTCACCCTGGAGAATCTGCGGCGTGAAGCCAAAGACATCGTACACGACGAGAATTGCCGACTTTGCGTCCTCGGGGCCGACGACGTAAGTCTTCAGATCGGTGAACTGGGTGTACGTGCCCTTGGGCGTGTACTCGGCCTGCACGGGCGGGAGGTTGGTGGGGCAGCACGCTGGGGTCAGCGACAGCGAGACAACAAGACCGCGAAGCGGTCGAGGGGATCGAGCCAGAGACAAGACGATTGTCGCCTCTCTCCCGCATCACTCATGCACCCGCTCAACTCACAAGTAGCCATGGTGCGCTTGGTCAAGGTGTGATGCGGCCGAAGTGTAGGCGTTGGCGTAGGTACGGGCGTCTCGATGGGGACACGGGGTGTGCGGACGGAAAGGACGGCGAGGCTGGTGTAAGTAAGGCTGATATATATGGGTGTGCAGGGCTCGGATTGTGCTCAGGACAAGGCCGGTTGCCGATGTCACCGATCCACGACGGAGCGGCGCAGGCGCGACGCGCCGAACGGCGCCTCGCTTTACGCCACACTACTCACCGGGTCGGAACGACAGCACGGGTTTGTTTTGCGATAGCTCGGATGGACATAGATGCAGATACAACAGCGTTAATCGTGTTGGCGCCGCAGCGGCTGTCGGGTGGATGTGCGGGCAAGCTGGGCGAAATGCGTCATGGTCACTCCCCAACAACCACTGCCCGTCGTCATTGGCCGCGGCGGCATCATGGACGACGGCGAGCGTGGGAGAGTTAGTCACCACTTCAGCGTCCTCGAGCGAGCGTGGGAGACCGGATCGACAACGGGCAGGAATGTCGGGAGAGATGTCAGACTCGTCCAGACAAGAGCCCACCCTCGTACGTCGTGCACTTGTGTTGTGTCCATGCTCGCGCGCGCACGAGCACGTATCCCCCCCGCTCACACCGCAATGTCGCGCGCGATAAACTACGCCCTCTCGCCGGCCGTGACGGGCACCGCTGCGCCATGGTATGTCCCCCAACACGCACACAACTAACGGCAGTATTCCCCAGGCGAAAGCGTGGGGAGCAGCGTACGCTGCGAGTCCCGCCGCGGCATCGGCGCCGCTGCTAGACATGAGCCAGGGTGTGCCTGGTGAACCGCCTGCGCCGTCGGTTCTCGAGGCACTGGGGCGCGCGGCCGCGTCGCCCGACGCAGCGCGGTACGGCCCCATCCTTGGCGAACCGGCGATGCGGGGTGCGTTGGCTGGCGAGCTGCAGAACCTGTACGGCGTAGGCGAGGACGCGATCGGCGCGGCCGACGTGGGGATAACTACCGGGTGCAACATGGCGTTCCTCGTGCTGCTCATGTGCCTGTGTCCGCCGGGCACGTCGAGCGTACTCCTCCCGCTCCCGAGCTACTTCAACCACGCCATGTCGCTGTCGCTCCAGTCCGTCCTGCCCGCGTACCTCCCCTGCGACCCCGCCAACGGCTTTGCTCCGTCCCTCGACGCCGCGCGCGCAATCCTCGCTGCAGGACCACAGCGCCAGCCGGGCGCACACGCAAAAGTCCACCCCCGCGCCATCGTCCTCGTCACCCCAAACAACCCCACCGGGTCGGTTTACTCGCCGCAGAGTCTTAAACAGTGGCTCGCCCTCGCGCGCGAGTACAAGGTTCCGCTCGTGCTCGACGAGACGTATCGTGACTTTGCGGCGGAGGGGCAGCCCCCGCATGATTTGTTCAAGGATCCAGAGTGGCGTGACACGCTTATTTCGCTGGGGAGCTTTAGCAGTGAGTCGAGCAACCGCGTATCTGTCACTATGCCGAACCCGAGCAGCGTGTTGCTGTTGCGGTACGAGGCGGCGACCTGCGTTTCGCTCAGTGACGGCCCCGTCCAGTGGAGGTCACAATGGCCGGAACCCACCTCCGCCGCAATCGACCTACTCGCGCCGCTCACGCCGCCACGCTGCGCGTGGCAGCGCTCGCCGCAGGCCGCTGACAACATGCAGAGGGCTACCGTATCCCTGGCCACCGCCTAGGCTCGATCACCGCGTCGCCAGCGTTTCTCGAACAAGTTGCGACCGTGTGCGACTGCATGCAGATCTGCCCTCCGCGCGTACCGCAGCTTGCGCTCGCGCCGCAGCTTGCCGACCTGCGCAGCGACATGGCGCGGTACGCTGCGTCTCTTCGCGCGCGCCTCGGCGAGTTTGCCTGCGCCGTCGCCGACGTGCCCGGCTGGCGCGTCGTCTCGTCTGGCGCGTTCTACGCGTACGTCGAGTTTCCCGACGCGTACACGTCCGAGCGGGGACGTGCCGCCGTCGCTAGCGCGTTGGGGGTCAATGTCCGCGACGTGCGCCACGTCGGCTCGGGCGAGGTCGCGCGCGTCCTCGCGACGCACACGGGCGTACTCACCCTCCCCGGGTGCTTCTTCATGCCCCCGCTAAACTCGCACGAGTGGTCCGACGTGCGCGGCGGCGACGCCATGCGCGCAGACCGCTGGATACGCTTCGCCGTCGCAAACGTCCCCGACGAGGCTATCGGCGCGCTCGCGCAGCGCCTCCGTCAGCTCAACGCCCTCATGGGCATGTAGCCGTTGATTTTATAGACGTGATGTATGTTGATCTACATACGAGATGCATGCTACTCGGCCCTGGCCGTGGCGTCGGTCGCGTCGGCCGCTCCAGCCGCGCCAACTGGCGCGGGCGCTGCCCCGCCCTTCTCCTTCTCCATCATGCGCCTAGCGTCAGTTCCTGCCCTGGCCCCACGCCCAAACTCACCGCCTCGCCTCGAGGATCATGCGTTCCTTGCGCGCGCGCAGATCGGCCTCGCGACCCTCGCGCGTCGCCTCCCACTTGCCCGTGCTCGCCGCGCGCTCCCCCTCGAGCCGCGTGCCGAGGTTGTACCGGTCGATAAGGGACGCTTTCTGCGCCGCGGGGGTATCGCTCCCGCCGCCGCCAGACGCCGAGGATGGGGACGGCGCGGCGGCTCGTGGGAGGAGGTGCTCTGGGACGGTGAAGCCGGGTGGGGGCTGGGGTGGGTTAGCTTACCGCAAGCTGCGGCGCGCAGCGCCGCCCGCAGGTTATATACCAGGGCTGCGGGGTAGCCAGCGCCAGGCGGGGCACGACTTCAGCCGCGAGCAACCACTCGGCGCTGGCCAACGCTGCCGGATAGTAATGACGATATGCCGGGGTGCGCGCCGACTTGGCTCCAGGCGCAGTCCGGGCGCCTGCGGCGCCCTCTCGCCTCGCCGTCACAACTCACAACAGGCAAACCCCGTCCTTCCAAGATGGCCTCGCTCGTAGTCTGGGCACTGCGCGTGCGGCTGAGCGAGTAGACGACGTGCGACACGGGCTCGTCGGGAAACGCAGACGTGACCGCCTCGACCATGTCGCGGCGGACCGCGGCGAGCGGGTCGGACGGTGTGCCTGGGGGTTAGCGGTGAGCGAGGCGGCGATGATGGAGGCGACGGCGTTAGGCGCGTGATGTGTTCTACGAACGAGCCGGCGCGCCACGCTACGCGGGGACGCTTGGACTCACTCGGACCCGCTAGCCAGCGATACACGGCATACACGATCGCGATGAGGATGACGGTCGGGAGGACGTCCTCGATAGCCATGGCGGTGTGTGGTGGTGGACTGTGTGGATGGTGATGGGCTGGCCCACGCGACCGGCTGGATGGGTGGCGATTTGGGCTCTGGCGGGTATTAGCACCAGTTTGTAATCGAACCAGTATACTATTAGGGCTCATTAGGATTAGCCCGGAGCAGTCCTGATGTGGCACCTGTAGCACACGGCGCCACGAACACACCCTCGCGCCCTCTGGCGGCCACAACAACACACAGCGACGCCCATGATACCATAATGCACGCACGCGGCAGTGACGCCGCCCACGCGCGCACAGTCCTCGGCGGGAAGGTGTGAGCCAGGGGACCGGGGCGCGGGAGGGCACGGTGCGCGGCGCTCGCCACCGCATGCTTCTGATCCTCCCTACCCGACGTCAAGTAGGTTACGAATTTCTCTTCTGTCAACTGCAGTAAACACCCCACACAGCGATGCCGGCGGACATGCAGGAAGACCCGCCACCACTGTTCCGCAAGGTGGGGGTATGGCGCCCGGCGTCGGGAACCGCGACATCGCCCGTTACTACTACGACGACAGCGAGCGATTCGGCGAGTACGGTGGCTGCGGCGGGGGGCTCGGGCGCGGCGCCAAACGCGAGCACCGGCACAAGCCCAACGACGCCGCGGGCGGACTCGAGCCGTCCGAGCCAGGCGAGTGGAGCCAACGCCGATGACCAAGCCTCGCGCCACGCCGCCGAGGTGAGCGGCGCCCCACCCCCACCAGTAACTGCACCCGCACCCGCTGCCGATACCGAAAACGTCGTGGAAATCCGCACGATCCGTGACCCGGCGCTGGTGAACACTCGCGCGAGGCGCGTCCATCCCCGCTGGAACGCGTTCGCCGCACCCTGCCACGTCGTCACGGCCGACGGCGTGCTGTTCTGTCTCCCCGAGAAGTTTGTGCGTGAGAGGTGAGTTGGGCGGGGACTATCACAGACGACCTCAGACGACCGCAGGTCGTCTGCGCTCATCCGAGTCATGGCCGAGTTGGTCCGCGGTGGTGCGAAATTGTATGCGGCTCTTAGCTGCCTTCATTGCTGCATCCCTGCCGAGATGACACGAGAAAATTACAAGCCCAAGCCAATGTCCTACTGTAGCGCTCGCACCATCGCCGGGCTACGCTAACATCAGTTTCGTCTGGAGGGCGCACTACGACTGTGCGCCGCGCGAGCTGGTCGTCGGCGAGGGTTCGGGGTCGTTATCGCTCGTGCTGGGCGTATGGTGCGGCCAGCAACGCCTCGACGTCCTGCCCGGGCGCGCGTGGCCGCTAGCCGAAGACCTGCTAGGCGCAGCGTACCTGTGCGGCCGGCACGGCTTTGGCGCCCTCTACCCCCTGTTCACGGCGTACGTCCAGCTCGCGGCGTACAAGACGGGCGAGTGGGCGCCGCTCTTTCACTTGGGCGTACATGCCGGCGAACCGGCGTGGATCGCCCTCGCGGCCGTACAGCTCGCACAGCGCGGTCAAGACCTACAGGTGCACCTCGCAAGATTGAGAGGCACCGCCGTGCCCCGCCTCGCGGCGGCGTATGCCCGTCTCCGCGCACTACACGATCCCCTCACGGGATGGATGCACGACGCGATGCCGCCAGAAGACACGTTTCTTGCCTTTCTCGACGAGACTGAGGCAGACGACGCCACTGCACCTGCGCGATAACTTTTACCCACACCTTCGACGGTTATATTTGTGACCTCTGGGGAGCGCACCGCCGCTGCCATGTAGACTACGCTTCCTCGCATCCCACGCAAGACAATATGTATTATGCAGTGATATTGATACTATGATACAGTCCACGCGCAGCTGTTTGCAGGTGCGCTCCGCTACGAAACGAGGTCGCCGCGCACCTACGCGCTCATGGCGAGGTGCACAATGACGTAGCCGTTCGCGACGACGACAATGGAGCAGAGGACCGTGCCGAGGACGGTGAGCCAGAGGGGGGACGCGTACGACTTGCGCCGACGGGGCTGCTCAGTCGGTGTCGGAGTGCGCGCTGGACTGGCGACGGCCGGCGTCGTGGCCGACGTTGTGGAGGCGCGGCGGCGGCGCGTGCCCTGTGCACCGACGTCGGCGTCGGGAAGCACAGGCGGCGCAAGTGACGGCGCAAGTGATGGCGCCGCTTTCGTGTCGTCGGACGACATGGCCGACGACGCCGTTCCCCGCCGAGCACGGCGCGCGGATCCAGCAGCGGACCAAGCATCGTCGGCATCACCAGCGTCGCCTGCCCCCGCCGATGTCTCCAGCGCTGGACTACCCGCTGCAGACCGCTCTTCACCCTCCTCCTCCACCGGGCCATCGACAAACATAAAGTCCTTGCACGCGCAGAGGTACACGAGCGGCACGGCGACTGTTGGGAGCACGATGGAGAGGACGACCTGGGACGCGACAAGCATCGTGTCGAGGCCCTTTGCGCCGACGGCACTGGCGACGACGGCGGCGGGGACGACGCCGATGAGACGCGTGATCAGACGACGTACCATTGGCGACGTCTTCCACTCGAGGAAGCCCTCGGAAACCACCTGGCCCGCGAGCGTCGCGGTGATACTCGCGCTCTGGCCGGCACACAGGAGTGCGAGGGCGAAAATGATGCCGGCGCCGTTCCCGATGTGGTCTGAGATAAGCGCGTGGGCGCCGAAAATGTCCGCGTCGTCGGCAGACGCGCCAGTGTTGCCGTAATAGAACGCTGCGCCCGCCAGCGTCAGGATTGACGAGTTGATCGTGACAGCAAAGCCTAGCAGCGAGTACGCCGTGTCTACCGTTGCGTGCCAGACGTGCAGGTCGACCCAGCGAATACGGTCAAACTTGCGAATAGCCGACTCGTACGCCTTGACCTGCGCCTCGTAGTCGTCCTCGTCCTTGTCGTTGGTCATGATCTGGACCAGGCCGAGTTCGGCGCTGGGTCCGGCAGCGGGGGGCGCGCCCTCAGCGGAACCCTCCAGCTGCGGCATGTCGTGCGCCTCGGGCTCCGCGTCGCCGCGCTTGTGCTTCAGCCGCCGGCGGATAGCCGCGACAGGATTGAGCTTGGGCATGCTGAAGTTGACCCAGCGGCGGGACCCGGGGCGTTCCGGTTCACGCGGGAGCATGTCTAGGCGGTCGACGCCGGCGAGCTCTGACCCAAGGAACAGCGCGTGCGGCATGACCGTCGCGCCAATGATACCGACGCCGACGTACAGCGCGTCGCCATCTACCAGGGTCTGGAGTGAGCAATGTCACGCGACCACTACCCACCTTGGACGGAACAAGGCCGAAGAAGACGTCGCGCCAGACAGGCTTGATGAGGTCGAGAAGAATCATAAAGCTAACAAAGACCGCGAGCACGAGCGCGACAATGATAATTTCAAAGAGCATCATGCCCTGGCGCCCCGAGTTGGTGCGGAAGAAGATGAGCACGATCATGACGTCGGCCGCCGTAATGAGCACGCCTGCGAACAGCGGGAGTTTGGGAAACAGCCTAGAGTCAGGTATTAAGACTCGGGGACAGGCTCACAGGTTCAGAGCGATGGCTGAGCCGAGCAGCTCGGCAAGGTCAGTCGCGATGATGGCAATCTCGGCAAGCGCCCAGAGGGTGTACAGGCCCATTCGGAAGCCGACGCGGTATCGGGGCCAGCGCTTTTCCCATCCGAGGAAGAGGGCGCGTGTGTTTGCCGGAAGGGACTTGGACGTGACTGCGCCGAGGCGCACCGACATGATCTGGAGCACTACGTGTTAGCGTAAAGCATAGCCAGCAGCGCTCCCGGGGTCGAACGTACCGACTGCGGCGAGGCCCGCCACGAGGACAATGAAGAGGAGCTGGAGTGAGCACTACCCCAAGAGGGATAGGTTTACCTTGTATCCCCATCGTGCGCCAGCCTCGAGGTCTGGGGTTAGCTATACACTGCTCTAGAGGACGCCGGCGCACCTGTTGCCCAGTTTCCCGGGTCGACATAGGCGACGGCCGCTACGAGTCCGGGGCCGATGAAACATAGGTGCCTGTGTATTAGCGAGCGAGCGGGAGCGCGTGGTCCGAGGCGGTAAGCTTACCGGATGCACACTTCGCGTATCTTGCGGAGCGTGAGCATGGCGACGGCGACGGCGACGGAGCAATGGCGACGACGACGACAAAGCGATGGAGGAGTAGTGGAAAGTCTTTGTATCGCTCAAGTACAAACTAGTGGCACACTGGCCGGGGTACGCGGGGTGGCAATCGGGAATATCCGGTGAGTACCTGAATGGTCTTGGCGCGCCACTGGCGGAGGATGGCAGTTTTGCTTCCGTGCGAGGTACAATGTTCAAGCACGCGTGGTTTTGTACCTGTGCCAGGTTGTGCCTCGGTGCCAACGGAGCTCCGACGCAGCAGCAGTGGTGGGCAGCGGCGCAGCAAGCTCAAAGGCAGGGTATTATGATTCCAGTGTCCTGGTGATGTCGACGAGTCCGATGCGACGCCTGCCGACTGTCGGTCGAGGAAGCACAACAACTACTGGCGCTAAATTCGATAACACGAGCGGATTCGATAACTCAGCGAGACCCAGTCTCCGTCTGCCAACGCCACAAACGACGGCGGAGACGTCCAGCGCCACATTGTCCTAGCGCCCCAGATATCAGATAGCGCTCGTTGACCACGTGAGGCGGTGCTGTCCGTCGAGGTCGAGCGCATGAGGGCTTGCCTGACGCCGCTTTTTGTGTTATTTGTGAAACCTCTCGCAACGCATGCAACGCCCATCTTGGGCACATGTGCTGAGAATGGTTTGTGCACGGACCACTCGGCGCACATTGAAACAAGCGCCACCAAACAAGCAGGAAAGAGCAGAACGGGCGGTCAGCGGAACAGCCAAACCACGAGGTGAGGACATCGTCGAGTGTCGGCGTCATGCCCGACAAGCCGCCGTGTCAACTGGCCCCAGCGCGGCAAGCGCGACAAACAGCGGCAAGCTTTAGACACAACGTGCATCAGCCACAGGCGAGGCAGGACAGACTACAATGAATGAGGGGGTGGTGTGTACAAGTAAGCAGGCGGGGTGGGGGTACATGGCTAGCCTGCTAGCGGGGTTCGTCGCGGGGTGGTGCTGCTGTGGCGTGGCGTGTGCCGCTGTCGTGGTCGTGCGCAGAAGGCGGGGATCGTAGAAGTCTTTGGTGTGGTGCGGCGCAGCCGCGACGCAAACATAGTGCTGAGGGGCGAGCTTGCGTCTGGTGGGTCGACTAACTGCGCCCAGGCGGCGCGTTCTCGTCCTGCTGCAGGTCCAACAGCCGCGGCCCGGCAACCTTCTTGCTTCCGGCGCTGGCGAAGCGGCGCTGTTTGGCGCCAGAGAGCTTGGCTGTGCACGGCGACTGGAGCGCGTCCGTCGGGCTAATCGTCGAGCCCCTTGAGGGTGGGTCAGTAAACAACGACTTAGACGCTCCTCGACGTACTTGGCTGAAGCAAACTTCTTGGCGAGCAGAGCCTTCTGGCCCAGACCTGCGCCGGGAATCGAGGGGTCGACCGTCTGGCCCGGTACGACCTGGTTGGCTGCAATCAGCGGTGACGGGGGGTGTTGCTTGCGAGGGGCGACGGGAGCCCTCGCTGCGCGGTGGTGCCGAGACTCACCTCGAACCGAACCTAACGGCGCGACTTGCTGCACGACGACGGCGGAGCGCTGCGGGTCGTGCAGCGGCTTGACCATTGGCGAGGCCTGCGTCGAGGGGGCCGAGAGGGTCGAGCGGGCGGGCGTCGACGTCGACGATGACGACATGGTGTGTGGGGTTGGTGGTGTTTGTACTGGTGTAGGAGCGTTCGCTAAAGTGCAGACGAGGTGAAGAGGAGAGAGAGAGAGAGAGAGAGAGAGAGAGAGAGAGAGAGAAAGAACAGCAGTGACGACTGTGATGTTATGTCAAGAGTGTCGAGAGTTGTGGGTGGCGGCTGTTGTGTGATTGGACAGTTGTTATGACAAGAATCAACGAGGCATGAGGCAATGGAGGTGGCGAGCACATTACTCGACGTGTTCTGACATGGCTCATCAGTTGGGAGCCGCAACGGAGCCAAAACAGAAAAACAAATCAGTCGCGCCCCAGAGTAGCGGGATCAAATCCACGTGCTTCCCGAGTCGACAACGAGTCTAAGGCACCACTACATATACCCCAATCCTAGAATGCTACTGCGTACCCTCTACTTGCGTTGGCCCGGGAACACCATCGTAGGAGGCAGACTCTTAACAGGCGGCAGCAGCGAGGCCGCCTGCGCCCGCGCGTTCTGCTGCAGCACGAGGCTGGTCGTCAGCTCAGGTCTCCCTTTTTCTGTACACCTACTCCATGATAGCAATGGCGGCCATGGTCTCGACGATGGGGACTGCACGGGGAACGACACATGGGTCGTGGCGGCCGCGGGCAGCGAGGACGCCGTCGAGGCCGTTGTACTGGGCGGTAGCCTGTTCCTGCGAGATGGTGGCGGGGGGCTTGAACGCGACACGGAAGTAGATGTCCTCGCCGTTGGAGATACCGCCCTGGATACCGCCAGACCAGTTGGTGGTGGTACGCAGGCGGTTGTCGCCCTTTGCCGGGTCGGCAGCAAAGGGGTCGTTGTGCATGGAGCCGGGGAAGCGGGTGCCGCGGAATCCCGAGCCAAACTCAAAGCCCTTGGTCGACGGGATCGAGAGCATGGCGTGCGCGAGCACAGCCTCGAGCTTGTCAAAGCATGGCTCGCCGAGACCGAGTGGCACGTTGCGAATCACGCAGGTGACGGTCCCGCCCAACGAGTCGTTACGTTCCTTTGCGTCGCGAATAATCTTCTCCATCTGCGCCGACGTCTCGGCGTCGGGGCACCGCGTGATCTGCTTGTCGATGACCTCGCGGTTGACGCTAGAGAGGAGCTCGAGGTACTCTTTGCTCAAGACCTCGTCATCGCCGTGCGAAAACGGCAGCGACACGGGCCCCACAGACCCGACAAACGCGACAATGTCCACGCCGTACGCCTCCTTGAGGTACTTTTCCGCAATCGCGCCCGCAGCGACGCGGCCGATCGTCTCGCGCGCACTCGCGCGCCCACCGCCCGACGACGCCTTGACGCCGTACTTTGCCAGGTACGTGTAGTCTGCGTGCGACGGGCGCGGGTACAGGTCCGTCTCGGTGTAGTCGTGCGGCCGCTGGTCCTTGTTGTGCACGAGCATGCCGATGGGTGTGCCGAGGGTCACCCCGTGCTCTGTCCCGCTCTGCACGTGGACAGTGTCGAACTCGGAGCGCTACAAGTATGTGCAGAAGTAGGACAAGGTCGGTGACGTATAAGGTAGCAGGTGTCAGCATTTCTAATGCTAGTACGCTGCCAGGCAGCTGTGCCGCTCGGCGCTTCGCTCCTCGCCGCGGTGCCGGCTTACTCACCGGAGTCGAGATGTCACTCTGCCCCGGCCTGCGACGGCTCAGCTGCACCTGGATGTCCTCCTCGGTAAGCGTGAGACCGGGGGGACATCCGTCGACAATACAGCCGACCGACTTGCAGTGGCTCTCGCCGTACGTGGTGACGCGGTAGAGTTTTCCAAACGTGGACATGGCGTGTGGGTGTTGAACAACAGCAACAACAACAACGACTGACGGCGCTGGAAAAGTCAGCCGATTGTCGTGTCGACTTTGACCGAGTCGGAATCGAGCCCCCGCTGGAAACGGACATTGGTTGATCTCCACCCGCCCCTTGTTTGTTACGTATTCATATGTGACTAGTAATTCGGAGTTTGCTAATACTAATTTCTATGTTACACAATGTCGATTGGTGGGGGCGAGGGGAGAATACAAATGCGATGCCAGGCGTTAGTCATTTCTTGTCGTCTGGCTTTGTACAACCGATACCAAATATGAGTGCTGGGGAGCTTGCGAGTGTGTGACGAGAGGTTGTGCTGCTGTGCTCGAGTGCGCGGGGCACGTGAGGCGCAGGCAGCTTGCGCCGCGCCGCTACTGCACGAGACACATGACGCTCGCGTGCGGGGGCCACTCGTCGCCGAGACACGTGTCCGCGTCGGCGTACGCGTCAAAGGGGTCGCCGCCGAGCGCGTCGTCGACGAGGGTATCGCTGTGGGCGTCGGTACTATCGGGCGAGGTATCAGTGGACGTGTCGTCGTCGCTGTTTGTGCCGCCTGCGCCGCCGCGGTGTGCGAGGGCGCTGGACGCGGGCTTGGCCTTTGGGCTAGTTGCCACAGCCTCGGCCTGGGCGGCGCGCACGTCGTCTATCCATTGGCGCGCGGCACGGTGCACCGCGTGCGCGTAGTGCTCCGTCGACGAGATGTACTGGTACAGCTGGTGGCAGCTTGCGAGGGTTGACGGCGGCGCGGGCGTGGCGACGCCCCCGTGCGTCTCGTCCTCGTCGACGAGGTCGAAAAACGTGTCGAACAGTGGGTGGTTGCGTATCGCGTCGGGGAAGGGCACCGTCCTTGGGCCCTGCGACTTGGAGGAGGAGGTTGTGGTTGACGTCTCGGGCTCGGCTGCCGTCGGGGCTGCGCCGTCGCCGTCGACGTCGCGCGGACAGGCGGGATCCGCCGCCGAAGAGGGCTCGGACGACGGTTCATCGGTGGGTGCTGAGAGCGGGGACATGGGGCGTGGGTGTGTCACTGGTGGGTGGCGAGTGGGCGGTGATAGAGGGTTATGTATGCCGTTTGGAGCTGGGATGCGGGCGGCGTGGCCGTGGGGGCGTGAGGGCGTGGAGAAGTGGATAAGGAGGAGCGGGGAGAAGCAGCCCGCTTGTCCGCTAGGTGTGTGTACTGTGCTCAGAGTGCGAAGCAACCCACAACAACCGTGGGTGGTTGTCGTAGTGGTGTTGGTGGTGGTCTTGCCGTTCTGCGGCCGGGACAAGGCGCCCATTGCGGCGAGGCTGGGGCGACGAGGGGCGAGACGGGGCGAGGCGGGGCGAGAGCAGCAAGGTGACTGCCGCGTCGTGGCGTTCCGCCGACATCGGTGCGGCACACGGACCGCACACGGACCGCGCGTTTCGTGTGTCAGCGGCGGCGCGCGAGCGTGCAACGTGAGCGTGTGCGGTGAGTCGCGACAATCACTCAGTCAGACCACCAGCCGTTCCGAGGCATCCATCACCTCGAGCTTCTCCTTCTCCGAGACCGACCCCCGAGCTGGCGGCATGCCAGTCGCGCCGAGGAAGGTTTCGTCAACACGCCCGAGCACTCCTCGTGCACTTGGACTTGGTTGTTCGCCCGCGGTGCTCGCTCGCTCGCTCAGCCCCCTGCCCGCCACGCGAGTCCGTGCGCCGCCCACTCCCGCGCGGATCTCGTCCGGCACCGCCGGGCTCCTCTCTGGCTGGCCGCGAGCTGCAATTCCGAAGATAAGGCCATGCACGTGTGTCGTCGTCGCCGGCGGCAGTCTGTTTGTTAGAGGAGCAGGGATGGGGCGAGTGGCTTGTCGCCGTTGGTGGTGGCGCAGCGTGGGTGTATGGAGTGGACTGCGGCGACCGCGCGTCGCCGAGCGACGCCGAGCCAGGCCGAGCGACGAAAAGTCCACTTGAGACGCATCAGTAGTGAGTACAACGCGCAACGAACCTTTTGCTTGCTGTCATGTCTCTCGCTTCAAGCCCGCGGAGATCAGTAACGTCCCCGTCGCGAGCGAGCCGTCGCGCGCGAGCAAAGTCCACCCCCGGACGAAGCGGACAGCGGCCGGCTTCGAGAACAATGCAAGCGACAGAGTAAGCTCATCCCACTGCTTCCATTCGTCACGGACGAGGCAAGCAAGGCACCTGTCTCCGCGCGGAGCATGTGCATGTCCGCATCGAGCCGACACAACCTGTGACACGTCCCCTGTCCCTTCCACCTTCCAGACGCACACCCGACCCTCATGTCACAATGTCGGCCCCTTGTCCACTGTTCTTCGGCATCCATTGCTGCATGTGGAAACGGTACACTATACAAGTAGTAGTGTTCAAATTGTCCGGGTGGTGTGTGCAGCCGGGGTACTACAGAGCCGCCGTGGCGGCAGAGTCCATGTGTATGAGTGCGTGGGTGCTACGAGCGCGATACTACAAGTGGGTCGTTGTGTTGGTGGGTGCTGCTTGGTTTGGTTTTAGGCCAGAGCGGCAATGGCGAGGCCGGCGGCGAGAACCGAGGCGGATGCGCCGAGGGCGCGCGCGCTCGACACGTCGGCCTGCTTGCCGTCCTCGAGGTTCTTGGCGCCCTCGCCACCCTCAGTGACCGACTTGTCGGCGTCGCCCGAGCCCGAGTCGACGACCTTGGCAAAGCCGACGGCGGGGGGCTCAAGGCGGTGGACAGTGTAGACGGAGCGGAGGAAGACGCCGCCGATGATCCACGAGGGGGTGTTGAAGTTGGAGGTAGGGGCCTGGAAGACGTCGATACCGGCACGGCAGTAGTAGTCGGTGTCGGCGCCGGGAAGCGTCTTGCCGAGGTGCTCGCGGATGTAGGAGACGGTCGAGGCGCCGACAATGAGGTCGCGCCCGTCAATCTCGTACTCCTGTCCGCCAAAGATGAAGGCAATCTTGGGGGCGATGTCACCCTGGCAGGGGAAGAGGTAGAGGTTGGGCTGGACCTCGGTGGCGTTGAGCTTGGAGTACAGGTCGGCGACGGAGTCCTTGGGGCCGTAGATGAGGGTGGTACCAGAGTCGGGGACGGCACCGGGCTTGCCGTTGATGTGCGAGACGGACGAGGTCTCGCCACCCTCAATGTTGACGTCCTGCCCGTTGGCCTTGACGCCGTCGAGGGGGATGGCCCACCAGGTGGACGTGTCGGCCTCGATGTAGTTGATGTCGCCGGTGAAGCGCGAGTTGTCGATGCCACCGAGGGTGAGCATGCCCGAGTCGGGGATCAGGTTGGTGTCCGAGCCGCCGTCGGTGCGGGCGAGGTACATGCCAAAGAGGGGCTCGGCCCACTCGCCAGCGACACGCTGGTACCACGAGCTGGTGCGGGGCGAGAAGCCAATGAGGGACGAGATGGAGCGGCCCCAGTCGGTGACCTTGTCGACCGAGACGAACGCAGCCTGAGCGCGCTCGCCGCCGACAGCGACCTGGTCGTAGACAATCTTGCCCGACGCAGTGCCCTTGCCGTACTGGAGGTTGTGTGTCTTGTTGGTCTGCTGGAGCGACGACGACGCACCCTGGTCAAACAGGGGCTTGGCGTTGCCGCACTCGGCCTGGTCGGTGCACTGAGAGATGACCCACATGACAGACGAGCCCGTGTCCATGAGGGCGTCAAACTTCTGGGGTGGCGTGCTGGGTGGTCAGCATGGTGACAAGAGGGTTGTTGTGTGGGGTGGTGGTCACTTACCCGATCTCAACCTCGACAGTGTAGGCGACGCCGAGCGACTTGAGGGAGGCCTGGTCGGCGCGGGGGTCGAGGTCGCGCGCGACGGGAGGGGGCATAGGGAGGTCGCTGTGCTCGGCGCCGTACTTGTACTGGAGGTTGGCGGCCTGGAGGTAGTCGACCTCGTTCGAGTATGCCGAGAAGAATCCCGACATCTTGATGGGGAGGTCGCGAACGCCGCGCTTCTGGGGGCGGGGTGCGCTGTTGGCGTTGCCCGAAGCAGGGGCAGCGGCCACCGAGGCCGCAGCGGCGGCGAGAACAAGGGCGGTCTTGACCATCGTGATGTTGACCGGGGTGGGGGGTGGAGCTACAGGAGGGAGGGGGTAACGACAAAAGGAGTGTGTCAAGTGGGCGACGGTTGGGTCGTGGGCCGAGTTGGGACCGTTACAGAGTGTCTACAAAAGTTGTCGACGAGGTGGTTGTCGACGAAGTGGTTGTTGAGGACGAGGAGATGCAAAGTGGGCGAGTGGGAGGTAGGTTCTTGTAGTAGTACTGTGCGAGAGTGTTGTGTGCCGACACACAGACAGACAGACAGACACAGACGCGCTCGACTGCGGTTAGCTGTTAGAGGCGTTGGCGCACCAGACAATCAATCCATTAGGGCTGACAACCTGGCGCTATAGTCTTCTTGGCACCAGTTTCTACGACCACGACCTGTTCTAGCTACTCTCTCTCTCTATACTCCCTCTTCTTGATAGAGTTGTGTGCAGGGGAAAAGGAACAATGACGTTCTAATGCTCAAAATGGGGGAGAGAGCGGCTGGCACACAGAGAGAGAGTTGGGTTGAATGTGCCACCAAAACACCTGAAACGTCCAAAGGAAGCCCTACATTGCCTGAGAACACTACTCAGGGTAATAGACCGGCACAAACTCGCGCTAGCACCCTGAACGTCCCATTGGGTTCCCCCAACCCGCCCCTCCACATCATGCGCCCCTCTCGCCTGCCGCTGCACACCTTGTGGCTGACGCAACAGGGCCACTCTCAGGGTTTTCCCCAACCCGGTGTGTGCCGGGGTCAGAATCAAAGAAGCCGCTAGACGCCTGCGCCCTTCCCCCTGCGCCCTGGTCAGGGTTTCACACACTCTGCGCCCCCGAACGCGTGTGTCTGAGTAGCGTGCCTTCTGAATGTGGCTTCGTTGCCGTGTCTCCACAACAACAACCACAGTTGTTGCATGCATCGTTTTGCGTTGGTCGCGAGAGAGAACGGGGTGTATGTGCGTGCCGGGTGTTGTGGCCCATGGTCTGGCCCACCACCCTTGAGCTTGCTCGGCGGACGGCGGGAGCGTGTACTGTATACCAAGACGACGGCCTAAGAGCGCCGAGAGTATGCCAGGTGCCGTGTGCCAGGTGCCGAGAGTGCCAGCCCACTGCCGCTGGCGACCGGCAGGGTACGTCCAACGTACACGTCGTACTGTCCCAGCGAGCTCATGGCGCATGGATATGACATCCAGGGTGTTTGGCTCTGTACTTGTTGCTGCGCACAACACGACCACACGCACATTGACAAAGTCTTACCCCATCGGGCATTGCCCGTCTCCCGACGTCATGAGCTAGTACTCCGAGGTCCATTCAGTGGGGTGGTTGGGTGTGCAGGGTGGGCGCCCGTGTGGCGCGTGTGGGGTGGTAGTAGTGTGGCCTGTGGCCGAGGATGATGACTGCGGCGCATTACGCATTGCGCATTGCGCATTGCCGCATTGCAAGCGCACGCAGACACGGTCAGTCGGATGCGCGTCGCGTGCCCCACCGGAACAAACCGCACAGGAACACTGTGCGTACGTGTGCATACGTGCGACGCATGCATGTCCCTTGCCCGGTCATGTACACCAGTGTCAGACCCTCACACTCTCATATAGGCCATGTATGTACCCCCGGACATCTCGGCGTGACGTCTAGCTGAGCGGCGGCGCTCGCTGCGGTCGTCGAGGCGCCGCGGTCGTTGGCCGCGTTGATCGGCGTGGCGCAAACCACGCCTGGTCTAGGCGATTCGGGGGACTCAGCGGCACCAGACTATCTGTGGCCACGACTGCCCCTCGCGCGAGGCTGGACAGTACTTATGACCCACCGTCCCCCGTCGCCCGTTGCTCTGCTCGTGTCGGTTATGTCAGCCTGGCGCATCGGCCGCCGCCCGCGCGACCGCGTCTCGCCCACCAACCCACCCTCGGCGCGTACCTCGAATCGCCACCAACATAAAGTATAATCACACAAAACGTGATTCCAACGACCACGCGTTGGGTACATACGGCGGCGGGGCGTGGCGGCGTGACGCGGACCTAGGACCTGGCTTGATGACCGCCGGGCTGGCCACCGGGCCAGACCTCGGTCAAACCTTGCTCCATGCTCCAGAGTCTATTCCATTATGCCAGATCCCACGCACGCCAACGCGTGCGCTCGTGCCAAGAGTCGACGGGGCACGGCGCCGAGCAAGGAATGTCTTGGTCAGTGGTGCATGGTTCACGCTTGCTTGTCTGCCGACTGCTGATTGCTTGGTACATACCTTGGCGAGCTCGTGTCTGCCCCTGGCCGCTGGCTCCGCTCGTCGTTCTCGCTCCTCGTTGTCGCTCGTGGTTGTCACCGCTCGTCGCCGCTGCGCGGCAACTCGCTGCACTAGCGCACATACATGCATGCCCAAGCACAAACACTACATACTAGACAACAAGACGGGCGATGCAATAATGGATAATGGATACGATAACAATGTTCGGGGAGGTGTGGTTAAGCGTCGGCACGCAGGCGCGTGCGAAGGAGGTTGATGAGCCAGTTTGGATCCCATGGCGCAATGCCCGGCAGGTTGCCCGCCGAGCCACCGGGGAACATGAGCACCTCCTTTTCGGGGTCGTCGCGGTACGTGCTCTTTGCGAGCGACGAGCGGCGCGGCGGCTGCCTGTCCCTGCTCGACGGGAGCGGGAAGAGCGGACCCGTCGTAGGCGCTGGCGCCTCGTCACCCGCGCCGTTGCCATCCTTTGGCGGGAACGAGTAGTCGCCAAACGCCGCCGCTGTGGGCTCGGGCTGCGGCATCTCAAACTGCACCTTGCTCGGGCGGCGCACATAGGGGTTGTACTTTGCCGGCGCGTCGGCAACCGGCGAGAAGGACAGGCTCGGCGACGTGGCCGGGTGAGCGTTGGCGGGAGACGGGCTGGGCTGTCGCACGCTGCCGGGCAAGCTCGGCGGCGCGCCGTTGGAACTGCTCGTCGTGCTGGCCTCGGCCGCGCGTGTAATCTTGCCGACCGTACCGGCCATGACGCACTCGTTCTGCGCGCGGAACAGCGAAAACGGCAACCACTTGTCGGCAAACGTGTTGACGGCAATGTCGTAGTTTGCGTAAAACACGATAACGTGCGGCGCGGCCCAGCCCCCGTTCATGCCGTTACTGCCCACGCGCGACGGCGGGGACGCAGGCGTAAGCGGCACAAGCACTGGATGTAGGGTGAGCCGTGGGAGGATGTACGCCATGTCGTCCTGGGACAGGAGCTCGTCGAGGAGGGGCACGACGGCGCGCTCAAGGCTCGCGAGCAAGCGACCGACACGCGGTCCGCCGACGTTGTGCGTCTCGGGCGTCATGTTGCGCGATATCACAGACAGAAGCGACATGCCATCGAGCCACGTCACCGCCTCGCCAATCTCCTCAAGAGTGCCCGCCAGCCCCTCGGCGACATCCACTGGCAGCCCCGGCAACGTCGAGAACGCGCACACCTCCCTCATCGGCAACTGCGACCGGCTCTTTTGGTTGTTGAGCAGGATGCGCAGCCCGTCGTGCGGCGTGGCCTGCACGACGGCGACGCCAGCATACAGCGTGTTGGGTCTTAGCGTCATGCGCATCGTGCGGTCGCAAAAGAGGCGCATGTCCTCGAGGAAGGGCAGCACAAGGTCGTACGGCGTCGACAGCGTCTTGTGCAGCGACATGGCCACCGCAGACGGGTCGGCAAAGATAAAGTGCCGCGATAAAAGGTCGGAACGTTCTTGCACCGAGGTAACGCGGCGAACGAGAAAGATGAGCTGGCCCTTGGACACTGTGTCGGTGCCCGAGTCGAGGCGGACCCAGCCAGTCGTCAGGATCTGGTCGTACAGTACGCCGAGACGGCTGAGACCCTCGTGCTGACCTGTCAGGCGCGCAGACAGCTGCGTCGCCGAGATGGCAAACATCTCGAGGAAGCGTGCAATGTTGACACGCGTCGGGACCGTCATGGTCGACACGATCGACTGCGCCGCTGACGTTGCCTGCGAGCCGCGGCGGGGCGCAGTCGTCGCTTGAGACCCTCGGCGAGGATACGACGGCGTTGGCGTCGGCGGCATAGGGATCGGCGACGGTGAGGGCACAGGCACAGACGACGACTGTCCACTCGTCACTGGGTGGATGGGCGTCTGAGCCGCAATGTCCGACTGGGACGCAAACGGGTTGAGCGACGACCAGAACGCGTTCCGCCACGACCACGACATCTTCATGGCCTGGATAAACGCCTCGTTGCCTGTGGTGAGGTAGACGCCGAGACCCGACGCGTCGCTCGACGACCCCCGCTTCTTGTGGTTGGCCGGGGTCAGCGACGCAATGTCGCACATCGGCAGCATGCCGTCAATCGCGCTCACGAGCATGCGGTTCTCGTCGTCGATGAGGACCGACGCAACGACGACGCGGCGGCGGCGTGCGCGTTCCTTCCTGTCGCGGACCGAGTTGATTACGATAAACGCCACAACGGCGAGGCAGGCGACAAACGCCAGCGCGGCGACAACGCCCGTGATGGCGCGCTTGGTCCCGCTCATCGACGCCGTGTCGGTTGGGTTCACAGCCGCCTCCCAGCCGTAGATTGTGCCCATCATGCCGGTGTAGTGCATGCCGCACACGGCGCCGGCGAGGATGACGGCAACGATGCTTTTCGACACCCATGAGTGCTTGAGCTTGGGCCGCAGCATGATAAACATGATGTACAGCGCAATGATCACAGCGCCCGATGCAATGATCACTGATCCGACGACGTAGCCGACGCGGTAGGCAATGTACGGGATTTTGGTGATGGAGACCTGGCCAATGTAGTCTGGTGTCAACAAACGAGACGAAACGGCAGACTTACGCATCGCCGCGACGCCCCAACCAGCCACCATACCGGTGACAAAGATCTTGAAGACTTCTGTCCACGTCACGACATCGAGACCGAGGAAGCGCTCTGCCCGCTCAAGGCGAGTGAGGGGCATGCCAGCCTGGATCTTGATGCGCAGGCGGTGCCGCCACCCGTGATGTGGGGCGACAAACGCATCGTCCTCCTCGTCGTCCTGGTACATGCCGTCGTCGTGGTCATAGTCGTCTCCCGTCTCGCCCGAGTCCGAGCTCGCACACCCCTTGCTGCTGCTGCTTCCGAGCGTGTCCGTCTTGCCGTGCTCCGCGTCAAGGTAAACGCCGCCTGCTGGCTGAGGAAACCCATCGCCGTCCGGCTCTGGAAGGCTCTGGATTCTAGACAGCGTGTGGGCAACGCGCGGGGGCGGTGCCGGCTGGAGCGTGGGGACAGACGCGCGGCGCGGGGCGTGAAAGATGGGCGGCGGCGCAGTGAGCTGGTCGGTGCGCGGGATCAAGTTGGTCGTCGAGTCGCTCTCGCCGTGCATGCGCGGTGGGAACGAGTAGCCAGGGTCGATCTGTGGCGAGGGCGTGCGGAACACTGGCGTGGCTGCCGCGCCGGAAATGTTGGCGGGATAGTACGTCGTAAGCGGCGACGACGGCAGCTGTTGTGCGAGTTGCGCCTGCATGTTGCTGACGGTTGAGCTGGGAATGCTGCTGGGCGACTGGGGCGAGTCGACGTTGTGCATGAGTGCACGGCGGTCGAGCTCGTCGCGAACGGCATTACGCCCGTAACGAAAGTCGATCTCGCTCAGCTCCTTGTCCTGGTGGATGAGCATGTCCTCGTCCACCTCTGGCGAGGCGCCGTTGGCGCCGCCCGCTTGGTGCGAATAGTACTCGTCCTGGACCTTTTCGTGGACCGACTTGCGCCGGCCCCACGGCAGCAGGTCGCGCCAGCCGTGGCGTGACTGGCGCTGGCCGACAGCGTCCATCAGCGACCAGCTCGTCATCATGCCAGCCTGCTGGAATATGGTGCTTATGTTGGCCGTCTTGCGCAGTCTAGCCTTGTTGACCTTCCAGCGGTTGTAGTCCTGGCGCGAGCGTCGCAAGGCAGCGTCGCTGCGCGATTTGCGGTCGCCAGGTGTGCACCACGAGTGCCAATCGGCCATGCGGATGTCGGTGCCCATCACGAAGAAGGCAAACGTCATGGCGCCGCACGACGCCACCAGCGACAGCACAGTGTAGCCGCCGTCGTATGAGAGGTAGATGTTGGGGATGTCGGGGTCGGTGAGCTGCGCGGGGTGGTGCAGGGTGAGCGACTGGTTGCCAACAAAGTGCATGGCAAACGTCGACACGGCTCCAAAGCAGATACCCGCGGCTGCGAGCAGAAGGAGGTTGCTAAGGCCGCGGTTAGACGTTCGCCGAATGAGCAGTTCAAGGGTGCACCACGAACCGACGAGCGAGATGAGATACGACAGGACTATGAAGCCTGGGCTCATGGTCTGTGTCAGCTCGACAAAACCATCAGGCATGTGCCACAGCCGGTTGACTGTATCGAGCTGTGCCCATCTTCGTTCTGGACCCGTAGTCGAGTCTGAATACTCGGACAACAGAGGACTTGCCGCCCTCGCAAAGGTCTGCAGGAGGGACAGCCCATTCACGACCACGGACTGGGTCGAGTTGTCGCGGGGTGATGGGGTGAAGGAATAGGGATGTGGGTCATGGCCTGGAGAAGAGGGGAGTTGTCGGGGGAGGGGTGTGGCCGCGGCGAGGTACGGCGCGGTGAGGGAGAGGACAAAGGCGGCCGTCGCGCCGTGTATCCTACGGCGAGTAGCTCTCCGTCGTGGACGCGAACGCGAAGGAGCGGGAGACGGCGTGGCCTCGAGCCGCGACGACGACGCGATGGTGTCGGGGGACATTGAAGGCGCGCGCGGGTTCTGGTGTGTGAGCGAGAATCTCAACAGGTCTCGACGAGTTGTTGAGCTTGATATGGATGGGGGAGGGTGTGGACGTCGCGGCGATGTTTAGCCACGCCTATATGTTGGTGTCCTGACATGAGGCTGCGCCCAGCGATGGGCGTTGTCGTGTGCGACACTCTAGGGGTGGTCCGTGTGGGGATCCATCAAGGGGAAGGGGTGCGGCGCACTCACAGAATCTGGTCAAGAGATGGTGCCCGGCGAAACCTGCAGAGGTGTGGTGGGAATGCGCCACGGGCGCGCCGTGGAATCGGCCAAACCTGGGACCGGGGTATGCGCACAGGATACGGGTGTGGGAAGGGTCGAGGGGAAGAGATGAGGACGAGGACAGACGGGCGCGAGGACGGTCGGCCTGCTAGTTGAGGTGTGCGCGTTGTTCAGTGACGATGTGATGCCGAAGGGAGAGGGGAGTGGTCGAAGAGGATGGTCCGTGTGATGTACAGTGTGGTGTCTTGTCGTGTCGTGTCGAGACGTGTCAACGGTCAGAGTCGCTCACACAGCCACACGTCGATCACGCCGGGACTGCGCGCGGGTGCAGTCTGGCCCCTCTTTGTTGTTGAGGGGGATATGAGTGGTGCCGATGTTCGGAACGCCAGGTACGGCGTTGCAAAAGAGTTTGACACCAATGACCCGAGTTGGGTCCAGCGCCACACTTCACGGGCCAGTGCGAGCGGGCAAACTCTTGGACGTCTACGGTGGTCAGTCGACGACGCACGGGGCGGCGGTGTTGAGCCGAACAGCGAGGTTGGCAACGCAGGGTGCGCGCACAGACACGCCTACACGCGCGGCAGACAAAAAGGCACACAGCTCGCTCGCTCTGGCGGTCCGTGAGTTGAGGACACTTACGATCGAGGAGGGGAGGAGCCGGGGCCTGCGCCGCAGATGAGGTCAGAGTGCGAGCGGTGGTAGTGGGTGAGCCCGAGAGAACCGGACGATCGGAGACAGGGGGTAAAGGCCGCGTTTCGTCCTCTAGTCGGGCGACCGGTGTGCGAGGTACGTTGCGGCTGTCGGCACTGCGTGCTGTGATGTGATGTGACAGTACGACAGTGCACCGCGGGGACCGTGGTTCAAGAGGGGGCAGTGTGGTGTGTGTCTGCCGACCTGGTCTGACGATGATGTCTGTGCGCGTAGGCGTCTGCTGAGGGGGAGGGTGTTGGTGGTGGGGTAAAGGGACGTGGGGACGTGGGGCGCGGGGCGCGGGGCTGAGGGCTGAGGGCTGAGGGGCTGTGACAGGGGGGAGGGGTATAACCGAGCCGAGGGCGGGGGTTGTCGGTGTCGGTGTCGGTGTCGGCAAGGACAAGAGTGGTGGTGATGAAGAAGAGATATGCGATGGTGACAAGCTGTGAGTGGCGATGAGCAAGAGAGATGTGATGTGCAAGGAGGGAAGGTGCAAGGAAGGTGCAAGGAAGGCAGCGAGCAAGACGGACACACACACACACACACGGCTAACGTACTCACGCTAGTGTCGATGAAAGGGGGCCAGGGTCTCTTTCCTAATACACTTGCGTACATCCTTATAGCTCAATTTATAATCGATTACAACGTGACCTATTGGACTCTTTGATCTGAGACCTGGCACGCTGTAATGAACAAAGTGGTTTGATCGACCCATCCATCGCGTGTGTGCCTCGTCCCCTCTCTCTCCTTCTCTCCCTCCCTCCTTCCCTCCCTCCCTCCTTCCCTCTCCCTTCACCCACACTCCCCCCTCCTACTGTACATCCTCGCACACTACATTACACAGTCGAAGCATGCAATAGCACTCACTACTCACTACAAAATGCAATACAAATATTCCAACAAGTGCAATACAAACCACCTTACCCGCACCGAGGCCACCCAAACCCACCCACCATGCCGAAATAATCTAGGAACAATCGGCACAGGGTAAATATTTGTATGCAGATCCCTGAAGTTGTCCCTTAGCCATTGCGCCCTCTCGGCCCCAGAGGGGCGATCGAATGAGAATAATCTCGATCGCGCCTGGGGTAAACACAGGAGTCGGTGGTCTGGGCGGGCCCTCCTTGCGCCCTTCCCCTGCGCCCCCCCTCCCCCCTCCTTGCGCCCCTCCGCCCCTACGCCCCCGGTGGCGCACTTGCCGCGCCCGCGCTAGTGATGGGAACCGACACCAGACCCTGCCCCACTCCGACCGATCCTTTCATTACAGCAGGCACATTAGTATTGGGTAGTGAAACCAGCCCCTAATTACTTCCCCCTAATTACATCCCCCGCCACTCCTTAACATTGCTTATTGCAGATCGACACAGGTACAGGACCGTCGACGTATCTGCCGCTACCGTTTCATCTACATCTACCTCCCCGCTTGCTAACTTGCTGCCTTAACTCGCCAGCTGCGAGCTGCGAGCTGCCAGCTGCCGCTAGCACTACTCTAACCGCACTCGTGCAGTGCCGGTGACTACCCGCTCCCTTGTCGACTGCCACTTTCAAAGTCTTTATGAAACCGCCGAGACCAATTCAGTGCGGGGAGAGGAGGAGCACTGTTAAGTCCCCTTACTTAGTGATGTAAAAGTACACCCTGCCTGCCTTGTGGGTCTGCAGTCGTAAGAGCGGCGCCTGCCGCTGCCGTACGACGTTGGACAGCGGCAAAGACCTTGACGGGAACACATCGACGCCGCCTCGGTCAGCGTTTTGCACGGTATTAACGGCCGCCCCGGTCAGCGCTCCAAACCACCACCCACCACGCTTGACAAAAATGTGTTGCATTTCAACCACGTACGTAACGCGGGCACATGTACGGGACGGACCAGGCTCGGGACGGGTTTGGCACAGCTTCAGAAAAATCAGACAGGGGGATAGTGGGGTGGGGGACAACTTGGACATGATGATGATGTCGGGACGGGAAGATCTTGGCTTGACAACTTTGGAAAGTAGTGTGCAGGTACAACAGCGCATCGTCTCGTCGACACAACGACAACAGGGTCATCTTTCGGGCGGGGGATGTGCAGGCACACACCAAACCTAGAGTCGCGGTATGTGGTGTTGTGCCACGCTGGCTCGCGTCTAGTTAGTTGCACAGGAATCGCCGGTTCAGGCAGTGCTGCGAGTGTCAGTGGATCAAGCGCAAAGCAAACACGAACACACGCTGACGCGTGTGTTGGTGTGTTGCAACTCACCACGTCGCGGCAGAACGTAGGCCAGGTATACAGGATCCTGCGCTGTGGCGGGTCCTGGTCGAGGAGAGCGAGCGCTGTGGGATCGCGCACGCCCGCGAGCTTCGCCTCGCGTTTTCGCGCCTCACGCTCCTCGGCCTCGGCACGCGCCAGCTCGACCTCCCAGCCAAACAGCTCGTGGAAGAAACGCAGGTTGGGCTGGATGAGCACTGCGGGTTAGCCTGTCCCGTCCACTAGTGGCCCCGCTCAATAATGGCGGCGTGACAGTGACAGCCGCGCGTCACTAATGAATCAAAGAGGGTAAGGTCAAGCCCAGGTGGCGCTGCCACCGGCGCCACCGAGACGGACCCTGCCAACTTGACTTACCATTCAGGCGCCGCGCGCGGGTCACGAGGTATGCGTCCATTAGGCCCATGCGGCGGTATTTCATAAGGTATGCCATCTGCGATATTAGCACATGCGAGTGTATGCGCGCCGATGCGGTACTCACGACGATGGAGGCACTGCGGGACACGCCGACACGGCAGTGGACAAGCACGCTGCCGCCGGCTGCGCGCGCCTGTTCCATCCACTCGACGGCGCGCGCAATCATGGGCCGAAGGGGGTCGTTGCCGTCGTCGCGCACGTCGGCAAGGTCGAGCACCTGGATCCGGCCCGCTCTTGCCTCGGCCGCGAGCGTGTTGGCGCCAATGTACCCGTGCAGTGGGTCGTGGTCGTTGGGGACGTCGAGGAGACTCTCGCCCACACTGACGACGTGGGAGATGCCCAACGACTTGAGCATTGCCGCGTTGCCCGCGTGCTCGAGGTTGCCGAGGTACAAGAACGGCAGGATACGCGACGGGAAGCCGTCAAAGCGCTTGTCCTCAAACCACACTCTGCAGTCGAGCGCCGCCTGCGACCCGCCCTGTCCCTCGTCGGTGAGCACGCGGCGCGCAGCCTCAACGTTGCGCTGCTGCGCAGGCGTCTGAGGACCAGCAGAGGGCGCAGGTGCCGGCGCAGCGGACAGACCTCCTGAGCCACGCATAAAGCCCCAAGGTTTCCAGCGCGAGCCGCTCGCAGACGTGGGCGACGTCGGCGTCGTAGGGCTCGCCGACCCGTTGGTCGAGCGCATGCACTTGATAGCGCGGTCACGGCGCTCCTGCGCCAGGCGCGCCTCGATGCGGTGCAGCAGTGGCTTGTCGGTCGGGTACAGGAAGAAGGAGCGCTTGGCAACGAGCTGCAGGTGGAGATACGCTTCAGGCAGAGAGACGCCGAGCGAGGCCATGATATATGAAAGCACAATGATGCTCGATTCGGTGTAGCCGTCCTGGCAGTGAACGAGGACACGCCGCTTGATGCCCGTCTTGTCGCGGCCCTCGACAATCTTGCGCAGGAACGACACGAGCTCTACGACCTTCTCCGTCATGGTCGCGAGGTTGCGCATCTGGCCAGTTATGGTTCTGCAGCTGCCGGCGCAGTCGAGTGCGACGTAGTGGTTCTCGGCTGCGTGCTGCTGCGCGTAGATGTGTGACTCGTCCGGCGACGTGCCAAACTGTTCCGAGTGGCGCGGCGCAGGGATTGGCACACTGTCAGCCGCCGCGTCCGCGGGCGTGGGCGGGCCAGGCGGCGAGAGGAGGTTTCGCAGCGCCATAGTGGCGGGACTGGCAGTCCACGTCGGCTGCTGGTCGGCCGACTGGGGGCCGCGAATACGGTCCAGGGCGAGGAGCTGGCGATACGCAACGGCAATGGCGGCGCTGGTAGGCATGTCGGAGCACTCGGAGGCCTTGACGCACAGGTCGAACGGTACCTCTGCGCCTGCGCCATCGTCCGCACCGCCCGGCACGTCCGTGTCGTTGCCGGCCCAGAAGCCCTCGACCACCTCTGCGGCGCGTGTCATGGCGCGGCTCTCAAACGCCTCACGCTCAAACAGATCAACGAGACGCGAGTTGGCGGTCTGGTTACCCATCGAGTCAATGTTGACGAGGTGCGGGCAAAACTTTTCCACCTTTGAGAACGGCTCGACCAACACCCACACGCCATACTTGACAGGACGGTCGAGACCCTCGCCCTCGCCGCGCCCGCTGACGTGCCGGTAGAACTCGTCCATGCGCTGGCGGTACAGCTCATCCTGGGCACAGGCGATAGCTTCGGCCACCTCGAGCACGCCTGGACCGACACCACCGCGCGTATACACGATAATGTCCGAGATGGTGCCATACTTGATCTGTTGAATGTTGAGGTTGCGCAGGTTTATTTGGTTGGGGAGGCGCGGGGCACGGAAGCGGCCCCACGGGCGGCCGTTGGGGCCCAGGCTTGTGCGGCGGTTGTACGACGACAAGCGGCGCCCCGGGGGCGGGTACATGGGCAGTTCAAACACATCCTGCGCGTGCACGGCGTTGAGGAGTATACAGTTGGGACCTTGGTCCTCGTCCGAGACGTACGAGTCGTCGCTGTCACTCTCGCTCTCGCTGCCGTGGTCGGCGACAATGTCCGGCAGGGCTTCCGGCTGCGGGGGGCTCTGGCCCACACGCTTGTCCGCCGTTGGGTGCATCTGAACATCGTGTTCGCCGTCCGACGAGTCCGAGCCAACCTCGTTGACAGACACGGCGTGCTCGCCCGACTTGCTGGGTGGTGCGAGGGGCGAGTCGGCGTCTGGGCCTAGCGAGCCTGCAACGGTCGTTGGGGACGTAAGCCCCGTACTACCGGTCGACTCGTACGAGCCGCTCGAGTTGGACGAACTGTCGCGTGCGGGCGGGAGGTCGAGCCGCTCGGGTGTAGGCGGCGGGAGAGGGTCGGCAGTGGCCGATGAGCGCGAGGCCGTGGGCGCAAGTGGAGCAGTGGCGGCGACGGGCGAGGAGGCGAGGGGCTGCTTGTCGAGTGGGTGTGGCGGGGCGAGAACCACGGTGAGGCCACGGAAGGGGGGCGGCTCGAATGGCGGTGCATGGCCAAAGAAGGCGCCCATCTCACGACCCTTCATGCCGTCGTCGGCAATGCCGTGGAGCCAGGGGAACATGACCTGACTGGGCGTGTCGAGCATTGCGTGACGCTCGAGCAGTACAGGAAGCTCCTCCATCCCGACAAGCCGAACGCCCGGGCGCACCTCTGGCCGCTCATCCTCAAGGCCCCACTTGGGCATGCCCCACACGCCCGAGTCGTCGCTCGTGGGTACGCCCAGCAGGGGCACTGGCACCTCTACTTCGTCAATGTCCATGTGGTCGTCAGACTCTGCCGCCCCGTCAGCTATGCCGTCAGGAGTGGTGTCTTCGGGGGCCACTTCGAGGCGGTTGCCAAGATCGGGCGAGGCGAGGGGCGAGACGTCGTTGCTCGAGGGGAGGTCGAGGGGCACGGACGCTGCGTTGGCCGGGGGGATTGCGCCGAGGGGGTGCGGTTTGCGGGGGGTAGCCTCGGCGCTCGTGCTGCCCTTTGAGACGTGGTGGTCGGGCGGATAAGAGGTACGTGCGTGCGAATGGGAGCGGGAGAGGACTGCTTCCGAGGACCTGCAGCGTTCCATGCCCATGGCGCTGAGCTGGTTCGCTGCAGCTGCGGGGATGGAGAGTCCGGAACTAGCGGGCGGGAGGGGCACGAGGTGGGTCGTGTTGACGGGGGTGGGCGGGGCCGAGATGGTGTGGAGCATGTCCTTGGCAGCTGGCGGGGGCGCGGAGCCAGGCGGAGGTGTAGCGGGGCGCGAGTGGATGCGCGTCGACGACGGCGGCGTCGGGCTGCCCCCCCTCGTACCTGGCGTCGACGACCGTGAGAGGTCGCGCGCGTACCGCGCCGCAGGCGGCGGCAGCGGCATGACAAGGGACATTGTCGTGTCTAGCGGCAGGATGTGGCTGTGGTTGTTATTGTTGTTGTTGTTGGCCTTGTTGCTCGGTGGTGTCGGCGAGGCGGCCAGGTGAGACAAGCGCGACGGCGAAGACGACCTGCGGCCGCGGGACAACGGCGACGACGCGGCAGCAGCGACAGAACACGACTTGTGGGCGGTTGAGCGCCGGGAACGGGTGCGGGCGGCGCCGATCTTGGACGGCAGCCTGGGCAGTTCGGCGAGGCCGAGCGGAGGGGGGGTTATGCGACGAGGAGTAGCTTGAGAAGCACAGCTAACGAACGCGAGTGGATGTGACCTATGTCTGGCTCACTGACTGGCGTGGCGCTGTGTGGGTGGGCGTGGGTGTCTGTGTGTAGGTGTGGGTGTAGGTGTAGTAGGTGTAGTAGGTATGCGTGTAGATGTGCTGTGGTGCACGGTACTGCTACAATGGTTGGCAAACACCACAGTCCGTGCGATACGGCGATACCAAGAGGACGGGGGTGTTGAGCGGGGTGCTGTGTACTGTGGGTGACGCCACTGCTGCGTCGGGGCGTGCCGTGGCTCTGGATGCTGTTGGCGTTGTCGTCCTTGCCGTGGGCGGGGCTCGTGCGTGTGGTGTGCTACAGTATCTAGCGAGTTACCGAACCGCGAACCGGAGATGAGAGTCTGTCGTGTGAGGTCACAGTCACCACCGATCGGCGCGCGCACAGGCAACCAACCAGCCGGGCGTCGGGATGTCTGAAGCGAGGTGGTGGGTTGGTGGGTGGTGTTGTGGACGATGATGGTTGGAACGAGGCGACAGGAGACACGAGTCAGGCGAGCGCTGCCGGTGTATGGGGGTGAATGTTAGCGAGCGGGAGGAGAGCGTGGAGCAAGGAGCAAGGAGCGAGGAGTGAGGAGCGAGGAGGAGCAGATGGGCATCGACAGAGGGCCCAGAGCGACGGACAAGAGCGAGTAAGTAGTGAGTTAGTTGGTCCCACCCCACTCGGTCCCCCACTTACCCCACAGCCCACAGCACACTCTGGTACTCTGCCATGCATGCACTCTCGGTCTCTGACTCCTGGATCCTGCAGTAGGTCCTCTTGATTGCTAACACGACTACGGTACGCATGCTCGATGCTCCTCCTGTCTTTCCGCTGAATGATCCTCAGGACAACGACAGGCTAAACCCTTGTCCGATCCCCCTGTCCCCGCGGGGCTCTGGACTCTTGACTCTGCTTCAGAGCTTGCTTGACAGCTGTCAAGCTTTGATTGCCATTAAAGGCGGGGGACGCAACATGGGATTTGCCACAGCACAGGGGCAGCCAGAGGGTCGAGAGCCCAGAGATGCAAATATAGGCATGGATACGCAGTATTGGCATATCGTGGTCATGTGGTCTTGCAACCCTCACATAGCCGCACAACAGCTACCGTACCCCCAACGCACCAATCACCACTCGCTCACACCCCTGTCCCCGCGCGCGCGCCGCGAGCATGCCACGGCATGCTCCGCGTCCATATTACGTCTTTCAGGCACACTGCGCAGAGTACTGTGTTGCTCGGTTAACACAGTTGGTGGCATTCAGCAGTGGTGGTAAGCCGTGCACGCCATCATCATGGTCGGTTCCAGAGATGACATGATGCATGGCCCCGAGACGGACTCGGATACACACACCCCAACTACTGATGTTATCGGGGCACGACCCTGCCGTCGAGATGCAAAAAGTCGTACGCCTTTGCGCCATTTTCGTCGCCGAGCACGCGCTTGAGCGCGTCCAGGTCCATGTCGACGAGGTCGCGCACCGTCGCCACATTCGCCATGACATGACGTATGTTGTGCCCCGATACGCCGGGGATGGCGCGTAGCATTTCCACAGCACCGGCATTCTCCACGTGCGGTGCGAGGCCGTCGGGGTCGTCGGCCGCGCTGCCTTTCATCATCGCTGCTTCCTCGTCTGGCTCGTCGTGGTTCAGCTTGAGATCCGACAAAATCTTGACCGATTCGTGCGGACTAGACGACCACACTATCCGCAGGCGCGGGAAATGCAGTGCAAGCAGCACAAGCTTGGACTGGAGGTAAAACGTGTCCTGCCATCCGTCGTCCGTCCCGCTCGCGCCCCTTCCCGACGCCTCGCGCCGTGCGTCCTCCTTGGTCCGCATGCCAAACTTGCCCTCCTCAAACTCAATCAGCAGGATACACGTCTCATAGTGCGCCGTCATGGCCTCGCACTGCGTGTGCCTTGGCCCATTAGTGGTCTCCTTCGCCGTTCGCGTAACTTACAAGCGGCCGTTGGCCAGACTCTGCTCCAGGTCGGGCAGTGCCTTGCGCTCGACGCACATCTTAGGTGTGAGGATATAGTCGCCGACCGTGAGGGTCGCTGGCACGACGACGATGCCCGCCGCGTCGATGAGCGACGGGAGCAGCGCGCCCAACTCGCGAATGTCCACAATAACCCGGCTCTCGGGTGCGTCGTCGCGGCCCCCGGCGTTCCGGCTCGAATATGTCGTTCGCGAGCGTGCGACGTTGTCGCGCATCGGTGCGCGCGGGTTGTTGTTGAAAATCGGGATGACCATGCCCTGGCGTCAGCGAAACACCACCCGCAGACGTACCCCGCGATCCTCGATAATCTTTTTGAACGCCTCGGCCTCGCGTTGCATCGTTGCGAGATACCGGTCCTCCTCGAACGAGTTGGTGTACGTCATTTGGTACACGCGCAGGGCTAGACCTGGATTGCAGTTCTTGTACACCTAGGGTTAGACATGACGCACCAGCGACCCACCTCGAGGCGCCGGATGAAGGGGAGGTTGGGCTCGTACATGACGACGAAGCGTGGCCGGAGCTCCTGAAGGAGGATATCGTCGTCCTCGCCGCCGTACGGGCGGATGATGACGCTGTCCTCGGGCGGGATAAGTCCGTAGCTGTCGTCCCAGTCCTCAAGCAGACCCTGCTGGTCCAACCAGTCGCGCCAGCGAGGGTCCAGATCCTCCTCCTCCAACACGCCCGCCTGTGCCATCAAGCTCGACGACGCGTTCGTAGCCAGTGGTGGCGGGTGGGCCGGTGCCGCTTTTGGCAGACTACTGGCTTCTTGGGGTTGTATTTCCACCAACTCGTCATCGTCGTCATCACCGTCGTCGTTACGCAAGCCCCTGCGATGTCAGCCATGTTTGCGTTCACAAGCTCACGATCTGATGGCCCACTGCACCTGCGCCTCCTCGGCATCCACCTCGCGATCTTCAAATGCGGACAGCTCTCTCATAGTCGATTCACGGACGCTCGCGTCGACGCGGCCGACGCTGACGGGTGCGCCGGCGCGCATCCGACGGCGCTTGTACGACGGCCCGCGGCGGCGGTTTGCCTCCTCTAGGCGTTTTCCCTCCATGCCCGCCTTGGACGCCGGCACGACTTGGTCCGCAGCCGCGCCGTTGACGTATCGCGACGGGTTCGACAGTCTCATGCCGTTCTTCTCGTGCTGCCAGTTGGACAGGAAGAGCGTCTGCATCATCTTGCGCCCTGCACCACTGGAGAACGGCGGGTCTGTCGGCTCCATGGTCGTGAGGTACTGCCTCAGCTGCAGGCACGTGCGGTCCGACGAGCACATGACAAGGACCGTGTTCGTGCCAGGCTGATCTGGGGAGTTTAGTTTCAGACGCAGAGAAAACTCACCTGCGTGCGAGTCTGCAACACGGGCAATCGTATCCTCGATCTCCTTGAGGACACGAGCGAGAAGGAGCCACTTGGGCTGCTCCTCAAGTACTGGCGCGTGTCCTCTTCGTACACGTGCAGCAACCCGAGACTCGAGGTCGGCGTCGACACTGAACACAATGGGCCGGAAGACGGGCGGGCACTCTGGATCAACCTCACGCAGGTCGTCCTCGTCGTCGTCGGCTGCGGGCTCGCCCCCTGTGTTCTGCGGGATTGTCTCGACCTGCGTCGCAATCTCGGTCATGATGGCGTCACCATCTTCCTCGGACGCTGGTACACCACCGACGGGGTTATCCCGCTCTTCCTCAAGCTCGCGCACAGCCTCCATATCCTCCTCAAACTCGCGCGACGACTCGCGCCCGTTCGTCATCGTGTCCGAGTCGGCGTGGTGCTGCTCGCCGTCGGGAATGACGGTCGTCGCGGTTCCCTCGATGGTGACCTTGGGCTTGGACACGCGCAGCTGCGACGCCTGCACGAGCTGTGCGGCCGCCTTGGCATTGAACCAGTCATGGAGGTACTGCCCTGCCCCCATCGTCTTCTTCTGCGCCAAAAAATGCTGCCTTTGCAGGGTGTTGATGTACGCTGCAAACGTTGCCGCGTCGTACTCGAGTAGCCATCTAGAATTAGTCTGTGAACGTGAGCGCTACTCACGTTTGCAAATCGCGCAGTTCGGCCAACGCTTGCACATGAATCTTTGTCTTCATGCCGACCTTGTGCCACACTGGCCGGAGTCGCATGAACACGATCGTGTCAAAGTTCTTGAACTGGGCGTTGCGTACGGTCAGGTCGTCGAGGTCGAGGTTAAGCGAATGGTCGCGCTTAAGCTCAACGAGCATTGCTTCCATGCACTCGGTGATTGCCTCCTGGCACTGGCGCATGAGATCCGTCATGGGCTGGTACATCTCGACAACTTCAGCCTGGCGGGTCTTCAGCGCGTCTTTGACAGCTTCGTTGTATCTGTCGTCAGCTGTGGGGAAATCGTCGTAGCTTACCGCGGCCAGATCATCACGTTGTTCATGTTGAGGTTAATGAGCATGTCCTTGAGGGGTGAGAGACCGTGGGCGAATAACTCAGGCTCGTCAGAGAAGGCTTTACAAAAGCCATTCTGCCGTCAGCTCGACAGACGCCATTTAGCTAACCTGGTTCTTCCTTCGGTACAGGCGGACAGCAAACTCCTCGAGGCTGCCGTGCTTGACGCTGTTGTCAGCGCTCAGTGCATCTTCACACACCACGCACTTTTCGGAATGCAAAACCACCAGTCCAGTGATGAGGTCGACTGGCACCGTTCCCTCTGACAATCAGCTCAACGCGCGGTCGCCGCAGCTCACTCAAAAAGTCGGTGACGAGGATCTTGCTGGTGACGCTGAACAGGCCGCCCTTGCGGTACATGTCCTCGCTAAGGTCAGAATAGCTGCACACTCTCGACCCACCGCTCCTTGGCGCTCATCTCGTAGGTGAGGATACGCAGCCCGGGCTCGCGCACACCCATGATGCTGAGCTCGTCGCCGATACCCGCCTCATCTTCCGGTGTTGCGTTGATCTGCAATTCAGCCGTGTCCTTCCCCAAAAAAACCTCAACGCACAACAATCACAAGGTCCTCTTTACGGTCATACGTCTTGAGCAGTGCCGTGACAATCTACCCTTAGTACAATTGAAAATGCAAGCCGACGCACCCGTCGTAGCCCCAGGCCCTTGGCAATAATCAACAGGTCGTCCTTCTGCGGGCGGCATATCTCGCGGATGATCGACTTGTGAAAGGACAGGTAGGGAATGTGCCGCCGCCCGTCGGGCATAATTGCGGCGGTCGTCGAGGTCGTGGATCGTGGCGATGGAGTAGTGTGGCGAAGAGTATGAAGAGACGAGCTGTAGACGCAATCGAGGCGAGTAGTGGACCGAAACAGTTGGGCTCACCTCCACCCGCTCAAGTGCGTCATCGTCAACTCTCCCACGGGTGTAACCCTTACCGTGGTTATGTAAGCACTCTTGTGCAAACACGCGCCTGCTTTTAACCTCCCTTGAGGATCCCCCCGTTCACTTGTTGTTGCATCCACCTCAAGTCGTAAGTCCCGCCGCAATGTCCAACCAGGCCAACGTTTTCAAGGAGTCGACCAGTGAGTAGGCATGCGCAGCGCTGGGAGCGTCTCTATAAGGGATGAGGCGGCGTTCTTTGGCCGCCGCGTCGTTAGGTGTTGCCGGCGAACCCCTCGTAGCCGCTACGCCGTTGTCGCCGTGAGTGATGATACTAACGCCGCGCAGACCAGCCGTCGCAGGCGCAGGCGCCCGCCCCCGCCTTTTTGCAGAAGAAGGGCCTCTTGGGCGCCAAGAACGCTGGGCTCGGATCGACCATGTCCCCGACCGACAACTTCATGTCCCCCATCAGTGCAAAGCTCAGCGGCGCCAAGCAGCGCCATTTCCAAAAGTACGCCCCCCCCCGCCGATGATGGCTTACAGCAGGTCAAAGTCCACCGGGCTTGCGTCCAAGCTCTCGTCGGTCGCGGCTGCCTCGGCGTCGCAGGAACAGAAGAAGGACACGCCGCTGTAACTTGCTTTCAGCGATCTCACGTCCGCGCCGACAAACATCCGTCCGCGACCAGCCACCTCCCTGCCCGTGCCCACGACTGCTCCATCTTCCGTCTGACCACCCGCCGGCTTGTAAAATGAATGCCCGCTCTGTAACCTCAGCGGCGAGCGCCGCGTAATGCATGCTGCATTGCTGCATAGTACTGTGGGGGGTGTTGCCCCGGTTGTGTTGTCGGTGCACAGGCGCCATCACTGCCTCGGGGAAGCTCGTCAGTGGATCAATGGCGTCCTGTACCCACACCGTGCAAACATCCAACACCGTCACTGGTGATCTGAATTCTACGCCCAAGTCGCTGCACAGCACACACGCGCCTGACGCTGTAAACTTTGCCATTACGTTGCGCTCTAGCACATGTCATGTCGTGTGCAGGTCGTTGCGCAGCGTAACAATCGTGAATGGGTACTTTGGGCTAGTCGCTTCGGGGTGTTTAGCAAGCAGGGCAGAGTGGGGCGGAAGACGCCAATGGCGGAATCAAATCCGCGTGGCACAACTCTCGCCCGAACTCGTTGCCACCACAAAGTCGAATTCGACACTCCTACACTCCGTCCTCATCTACGACAACGACGATGGCGCGCCCAGGCCAGAAACGCAAGCGGCTCTCGGGCCGCATGTCGGGACACGAGTGGTCGGGCCCATCAGGCAGTGGCGCCGGATGGGGCGGGGAAACGAACCACCACACCGACACCAACGATGACGACGACGACGACGACCCCGGGCCAGTGACGAAAGTTGGGCAGGCGCTCCCGGTCGCTGACCTCCCGGACGACTATACCGGCGAGCCGAGCGATGGTGCGACGTACCTGGCTTTGAGCATGTAAGTGCTGCCCTTGGAGCGCAAAGTCTTGCATCGGCTGAGCACGAGCTTGAGCCACCAACCCTTTGTACACGGTATACTGACAACAGCCGCGCCAACGCCTCCCTGCCATTCTCCAAACGCGTCGCGGTACCGGCACACCTCGCGGCTCCCGACACGGGCGTTACTGAGAGCGTCACGGTCATCGAGGCCGGCCGCCATCCGGCGCTCCCGCGCGAATCGTGGGTCGTCCTCTTTGCAGCGCACTGGCGCGCGTACCGCGCCCATCTTGCCGCGCACTGGCCCGGCGAGATGCTCCCGTACCCCCCAGAATACCCTTCCCTCCCGTCCGCTGGCGACGCGCCCCGGTGGCTTGCGTTTATTAATGGCGTGCCGATGGGTAAGCCGTCGACTGCCGCCTTGGCGCCGGCGCGGACGGACGCGACGGATAATGGCGGAGACGCGGAAGATGTCGGGGATGGCGACGGCGACGACGCGGATATGGAGCTGGACGGCAGCGATGACGACGACGGCGGCGGCGGAGCTGAGGAAGAAGCGATGAACGCGGCGCAAGCCGAAGAGGAAGCGATGAACGACGCCGCCCCCGAACCTTCTTACCCGCCCCGCGAACCGCTCGTCGGCGTGCTGCAGCGGATGAGCACGGTGAGCTTGTGTGACTCGGGCTAGCTAACGGCAGGACATGGTGGTACGCGTTCTGAAGCACTTGACGCGGTTCACGCGCGTGGCCGTGGAGAGGTTACGTGACGGCGAGGTGGACATTTCCGAGGGCGACGCGCTGCCGCCGGCGCACGCGCGCTGGGCGTTTGCGCTGCTAGGCGTGCTGGAGGAACACCTAGGAGGCGACGACGTGAGTGTGCTGCGGGAATTTGCGCGCGTGGCAGCCGACGCCGCGCTGTGTCGCTGGGAGGTGGCGCTCAAGCGCGGCGAGATCAAGCCCGTCGTCGTCAGAGAGGGCTTCTACGGACAGGGTAGCGCCGAGGAGGCGCGCGCCGAGGTGATACCTGTGCTAGGCGAGCAGGGCGGGAAAGAGGGCCCCGCGCCACCGGGGGGATATCTCGTCGGCGCGCGGTGGAAGGCCCTGCGGGACGCACGGGCGAGGTCGGACGCGACCCCTCGCCCCGAGTCGGCCGAGGCGGGCCACGATCCCGGTGGCCTCGACGAGGCGCTCGCGCGCGCGTGGACGTGCGCGCACGCCGTCGTGGCGGGTTGGGCGCAGTGGGACCTCGTCGACGACTTTGAGGCCCTCTTCCGCGGCGTTCCAAGGATATAACCCCGCACATTGTAAAACCAAAAGTGGCTGCCGCCAGCTGTACAATACATATATAAATGTGCATGGCATGTAACTGCATGCTACAAGTTGTACGCAGGCACGAGGCGTTCCATGCGCAGCGTCTGGCGACAGAGCGGACACTCCATCTTGTCGAGGCCGCCGAGGCAGCCCCAGCAGAAAATGTGCCCGCACTCAGTGACGGCCGTCGTGCCGCCCGAGCCCTCGCCTGTCCCGCGCGACTCGAGGCAGAGCGTACACTGGCGTTCTGGGAGATCGAGCGCTTCGGGCGTGAGGTAAGTGTTTGGCGTGTCAAACTGGGTTGCGGCCGTGACGACGAGCGAGTCGGGCGGCGCGTTGAGGGGCACGACGGCGGGGTCGGCCGCGGCCTTCTCGGTCAAGTCAGCCGACGCCAACACGCTCGACGACGACGGTGCCGACGACCGCGGGAAGAGTCGGTACAGCAGCGGCAGTGCCATGAGCAGTCCTAGCGGCTCGTACGACGCCGCACGCTGTTCAAGGGGTACAGGTGGCGTGGTCGAGATCTGCATCAGCACCACCAGCGTGGGTGTGTACTCACATAAGAGAGGCCGGCAGCTCTCCTGCCAAACTCGTAGAATCGCCCGCCGAACATGAAGAGCACGAGGTGGATTTCAGGCAGGCTCTGGCCCCACGGCGATTCGATGAACTTGGCCAAGCGCAGTTTCGTCCGTCCCCACGCCGAGTCGTCGTACGCGTCACGCCGGAGGTACTGCAGCATCGACGGGGACGTAAGTGCCGTTGGGAGGAGGAGGAGGAGGATTGTCGCCAGTCGCCGCTGGGGTCAGCTTGTTCACGCCTCGGGGCTCACCGTTCGTGATGGCGGCAGCGCGGCCGACTTGTGCAGGGGTAGAATATCCGTATACTCCTCGCCGAGTGTCTGTCTCCCCCTGCCAAACGTCAGGAGGAGGTAGACTGCGCGCACGGCAAGGTCGATGAGTGTCTGGCGATGTGCGAGCCAGCGTGTCCCTGTAGGTGTGAGCGGATCAACCAAGGGACGCTGCCGAGGTGGGCAGGTGTCGCTGCCCCCACGACCAACTCACCCGCCAGCGTTCGCAAGAGCTCCGACACGAGCTCGGTCAGGCGTCCCACTTGTGCTGTGTCGCGCTGGTACGAGCGCACTGACGAGTCAACTTGACATTATGGGTGGGTGTGCGAGCTTACGGATCTGCGCCTGGGACGCGCTGTCGGGCTGTAAGCGGGTATACGCCTCGTGTGCGAGCGCGGCGGCGGGCGCTCCCGGCGGTGGGTGCGGCTGTGCGCTCGGACCCTGCTGGATCGTATGGGACACGGAGCGCGTGCTGTCCATGGCGGCGAGTGGACGTGAGTAAATGCAGCAACAGCAAGAACGTGAATGCTGTCGGTGTGGATGGCCGCTGTAGTCTGTAATGCAGCCGGAATAGCCGGTGGCCAAGGTCGACCTTGGCGGGATCAAATTCTGGTTCCGCGAATTCGAGGTGTGTTGGGTGGCAAGTGATGGTCTCACCCCAGGCGCACAATGTTGAGTTCGAGGCCGACTTGTAAAAGTCGTCAGCGTCTCTGTTTGCACTTGTCCACATCCATCCACTGCACACACACCGTCCGTCTCGCGGACGGCACAGACGCCGCCCACCATGGCTGCGCTCGTAGACTACCCCACCTTTGCGGACAGCCCGTTCTTCTTCGACCGACGAAACTTGCACATTGCCCAGCCCGAGGACGCGCACGTCCAGGTATGTCTGGATGGTCGCCGCGCAAGAAATCTGCTCACATCTAGCCGCACTCTGCCCCTGCGGTGTCGTACTACTTCCCCAAAGATGTCGGAAACTACCACTACGGGGTGGGTTGCGCCCACGGGAGGATGCGCCACTGATGATCAGGAAAGACACCCGATGCGGCCACACCGGCTCGAGCTGACAAACAACCTCGTGCTCGGGTACGGACTGCACGAGAAGATGGCCATGTACAACCCACGCCGCGCGACCGAGGACGAACTGTGCGATTTCCACGACGAGGACTATGTCGAGTTTCTTAGGAGGTACGACACACTGTTCTTGCATGAAAATCGTCACTCACGCCTTCTTACAGGGTCACGCCGCAGAACGCAGCAAAGCTCACGAAAGACTACACCATGTACAACATTGGCGACGACTGTCCGATCTTTTACGACCTGTTTGGGTTTTGCCAGCAATATGCGGGCGGGACGCTTGCCGCCGCGCGTAAACTGAGCCAGGGTGGGACCGACATTGCCATCAACTGGAGCGGCGGCCTGCACCACGCCAAAAAGGGCGAGGCGAGCGGGTTCTGCTACGTCAACGACATTGTGCTTGGCATTCTCGAGCTGCTGCGGTACCACCCGCGCGTGCTGTACATTGACATTGACATTCACCACGGCGACGGCGTGCAGGAGGCGTTTTACCTGTCCAATCGCGTCCTCACTGTCTCGTTCCACAAGTACGCCGCCGACTTCTTCCCAGGAACAGGCAACCTGAGCGAGATTGGCGCCAACCTCGGCAAGCACTTTGCGTTGAACGTGCCTCTGCACGACGGCATCGACGACGAAAGCTACATCTCGCTCTTCAAGGCGGTCATGGAACCGACGATCACGACGTTCCGCCCCGACGCGATCGTGCTGCAGTGCGGCGCCGACTCGCTCGGATGCGACCGTCTAGGCACGTTTAACCTCTCCATTGCCGCGCACGGCGAGTGCGTGCGCTTTATACGGACCTTTGGCCTCCCGCTCATCGCGCTAGGCGGAGGAGGGTATCGCCAGTCGTCGGTTGCGCGGTGCTGGGCGTACGAGACTGGCGTGCTTACGGGCACGCAATTGCCGAGCGAGCTACCGCCTAACAACTACTACGAGTTCTTTGGGCCCGACTACAGCCTGCACCCTCCGCTCTCTGGCCGTATCCAGAACATGAACTCGCGCCAGTACCTCGAGCGCATCCGCATGAGCATCCGCGAGAAGCTGCGGTACATCAACGGCGCGCCGAGCGTGCAGATGCAGGAGATCCCGCCAGACCTGCAGGGCCTGCTCGACTCTGAGGACCGCAGGAAGGAGGAGCGCGACGAGGACATGCACAACGGCCTCGCCGGAGACGACCGCGACGACGGACCTCAGAAGCGCAACGAGTTCTTTGACGCCGAGGTCGGCGGGGCCGCCGCAGGCGACCTCACACCCCGCGGCAAAAAGACAATACGCTTTTAGGACATTTAAAGTATCTCTCTTTTGGGTCTCGCGTCATGCCCCGCATCTCCATACCCCTCCGTCAATGTATCCGTAGACTAGACCATTGCCATGTATTCTTGCCGTGTGTAAGCCCGATGCATAATAGTAGTGTACAGCGGAGGTGGTCTGGCGGGCTTGTCGGGCCCACGCGGAGAACAATGGGTTTGCCCAAGGCGACGACCAGGCGACGGCGCGCCAGGGACGTGGGGGAATGGGGCGTTTAATAGGTGCCACCGCCCATGCCTGTGTGTCAGTTGCTAAAAGCCAGGCAGTGGGCGCACAGGCAGCCATTGGCTCGGCCCTTGGGTTGCACCGCAAGAAGGCGCCATGCAATGCCACACCGCAGCGCACCGCGGCGTACTCACCATCAACGCCCACGACGTCGCGGATCTTTGCCGCCTCGCTGGCGCTGAGACGGCTCTTCATCGAAACGAGGAACGTGTCAAAGACGGTATCGGCCTCGGCCTCGTTACCAAACTCTTCCTGGCAGAGACCGTAGATCTTCTGCCAGAAACTCGTGTTGGAGAGGGTACGGTGGAAGGCGACGCTGGCGACGGGGGACGGGGGTTCGGGGGAAGCGCGGGCAAACCCAAAGGCGTCCTGCGGCTCGGCGCCGGGCTCGGTCGTGATAGTAAGCGAAGGGGTGGACATGTGCTTTCCGCGCGTCGTGGCTGGGGACACGGGCGTGGGCGCAGCGACACTCGGCGCAGGCGCAGGCACGGCCGTCGCGCCAGGCTTGGTCATGAGGTTGATGACGGCGCCGTCGGCCACGTCGTACTCCTTCAGTAGCTTGCTGTCAGCGAGCGCCTTGCCCTTGAGCAGGAGTCTCTGGGCGGGCGGCTGGGGCGCCGACGGGTTGGCGGCGACGATCGCCGCCTTTAGATCCGACACGCTGTCGCTTAGGTGCACGCGCACGGGGATCGTCAACGCCGGCTTGAGGCACTTGATCGTGAGGTCCACCGTTGCGTCTTGCCATCAGCGCCACATAGCCCCGACGTCTACTTACCGGCCTGCTCGCCCTCTTCCCCCTCGACGTCGGGCGGCGGCGCAACCGCCGTGTGCAGCACGGGAACCTTGCGCGGGCGGGTATCCAGCGGCGGCGCATAGTCGCCGGGGTACTCGACCTTGCGTGCGTTCAGGCTGTCGAGGTACCGCGCAACAAAAGCCTTCTCCTCGCCGACGCGCTCGCCCGACAGCGGCGTGTCCATCGCTGCGTCCATGGTGGATGTGAGTTGAGTGGGAGAAGCAATGGAGAGTGAGCGTGCCAACTGGCTTGGACACTGCGTCATGTCATGAGTATTAGGCTAGGCCATTACCAGAGTCGCATTAGGATTTTGCCGAAGAGTCACAAATAGACATTAGTAAATAGATAGATGAGGGGAACAAATAACGCCACGTGCGCCGGGAGCAAACGCACATGGCCCAAACACAGCGCGCATGCTTTCCTTTCGAATTGGGGTGGACGCTACTCGCCGTCAACAACAACACCGACCACCACCACCACCACAACCGTTGACGCACGCCGCGGCACATCCATCGCAGATGGCACAGAGACGCTCGCGGAGATCCTCGGGGATGCCTGCCGATCCGAGCCCCGAGGAGCAGCTTGCGCTGTTTGACGACTGTGCGTGGCGCGAAAGGAAGAGAGTCGCTGACGGCAGTTCGGAAACGGCACCATCGACAGAACAAGGACATCATCCAGTACGCCCTCCTGCGCCTTTTGGCTGCTTGCTGACGGCAGGGAAAACATTACGCGGCGAAAACTGATTCACGGGCTGCAGGACCAGGTGGCCGCGCTGCAGGCCGAGGTGCTCGAGTTGCGGCGGGCGAACGCCGCGCTCAGCCGGCGTGTGGGCGCCGGCGGCGGAGCGGGGGTATGGGACGAGACGAGCCGGCACGCCCTAGACCTGGTACTCGCGGCCGTTCCGGCGCTAGAGAGGCTTCGCGGCGCCTTTGACGCCGACGCCACGCTCGGAAACAGGCGAGAGGAGGGCCAGCGCGAGACGCTCAGCGCCGTGCTGGCGGCTAACCGCGCAACGTTCGTCGCGGGAAACCCGACTGCGACTCGGCCTGCCGCATCGGCGAAACACGTAAGGTCGCTTCCCGTGTTGTGCGAGACGGACGAGACGGGCACGCCACGACGGCGAGCGCCGCGCGCCGCCGCACGCCGCAGCTCGCCGTCGACAGCCACTCCCCCTTCCATATCGACCGCAACGTCAGAATACCTCCCCTCGGCGCCGGGCTCGCCGTTCGCCTCGCCCAGCCCAAAACGTACCGCAACGACACCACGGCGGCGGCGGCGTCGCGAGAGTGGTCTCTTTGCCATCGGCACCAGCGCCGCCGTCGGCTCGCCCGACGTACCTGCACAAACACGAATGGAGGCGCTCGCGATAGGCAGTCCTTGCGCGGCGTCTGACGCCTTTGCTGACGCCGACGAGGATATTGACCACCACACCGCGCCCACCACCGCGTGGCATATCCCCACGCCGCAGACCGAGACGCTCGACGAGGATACCGTCGAAGCGGCCGTGACGCCAACTGCGCGCGGCGGCGGGCGGCGACGTGGACAGTTCCCGGCCGTGCGCGTCAAGGACGTGGCTAAGCAATTAGACGCAGCAGTTGAAGCGGCCGCAGTGGAAGCTGCAAGACTTGAGCAACAACGCCGCACACCAGACCGGTCACCTGTGCAACAATTCGGGTCGTCGCCCGCCCCATCCTCGCCACTATCATCTCTTCCCGATGACGTCGAGGACGCGCGCACACGCCCCGGGTCGCCAACGCCGACACCCACCGCTGGGACAAGCGCACCCGCGTCAGAGATCGAGACAGGCACGCGAGCACGCCGCGCCCGCGCCGCGGTGTCGTACAAAGAACCCAGTCTGCGAAAGTGAGTCATCTACCCCACCGACCCCACCCCCCATTTTTGCTAACGGGTAGGAAAATGCGCAAACCAGACGGTATGCCCGCGGAAGAGGCGCTCGGTCTGCGCCCCCGGCACATGACGACACTCGACACGGCCGCTGTAGGTGTACGCCGTAAATCGGCATTGCCCCGGAGTGCGGGCAAGCCTGATCTCGGCGGGGCGAGCGTCAGCGACGACGACGACGGCGGCGATGACGTGGGGAGACTTCACGGCCAGGGACAGCATGCGCAAAGACGCCCGCCCACGCCCGTCACGGACGAGAACGTGCGTCCCGACGACGCGCAACCCCGCGCCAGCGCCGGCGCCAAACCCTCCCCGACGCCAGCGCCAGCGCCGGCGCCGGTGATGGCGCCGCTGCAGCAAGTATCGCACAACACCCCCGCTGCGTCGTCGCGAAAACGTGGTGGCGCGCCGGCGGCGACACAAAGGCGGCGTCCTGTGCCGCCGCCGTTGTAGCGTGCCAAGTGCCCCGATGTATGACTAGTGCTAGAGTTGCGTGCTTGCGTACGTGCCCTGCGTGCGGCGGTGCAGGTGACCCTCATGCATGGTAATGCAGACCAAGGCGGGGGCGCCGCGCAAGTGGTTAGGTAAAGTGGACCGCGGCAGTGCTCGAGGTCATGCTGGACAGAGATGCATAATGTGACATGCTATGCGATGTGAGATGCGAGTGTGTGTGTTTGTGGGCGTATGGAACGGAGTGACTTGGGGGATGATGGGTCGTACGTCTCGAGCGCCGCGCCGGCTATCGCCTTTGCGGCGGCCTCGACTGTGGCGGCCTCGACTGTGGGGGGCGCACGCCGCGCGCCTGGCTGGGCGCCGTACTGCCCCCCGCGAGATGGTTGTTAATCGCCGCACGGACGTTGGTGGTGCGTCCGCCTGGCGGGGGCTGGCGCGCCGCGGGTTTCTGCCCGTCAACATGGACCGCTGTACGCTGACTTACGTTGCTCTTTTTCATGAAGAGGACGTCGGCGGCCGCGCGGGGTTTGGGTGCTGGTGCCGGACGCATTGGCGCGGAGGGAGGCGGGCGGGGAGGGAGCGAGGGGTGGGTGGGGACAGGCGCCGGGGCACTTGGCGGTGGCGGCGGAGGTGGGGCGGTCGTTGGCGGGGGCGGAGGAGGGGCGTTCGAAGGCGGCGGCGGGGGTGGAGAAGGGGACGCAGAAGAGCTGGTCGACGACGGGGAAGACGCCACTGCTGCGCGCGAGGCCGGCCGACTCTTGGCGCCATTACTGTTACTGACGCCCGAGTCAGCGGCGGAGCTGCTGCGCTGCCGCTTTGCGTGCGCTTGCGCCGCGCCCACGTCCTCGGCCTTGCGCTTCTTCTCGCCGGCGCAGTCGCGCGGATCACGGACCGCCTGGACTTTTGGAATAGCGCCCCGGCTAGGATCAGGCGACGCTGCGCGCTTCTGCCTGGCCTGCTTGCGCGCGCCGCCGCCGCCGCCGTCCGCGGTTGCCGCCTTGGGCGCGGAAGAGAACAGGTCGCGCGTGTAGTCTACCAACTTGCCCCGCTCTCGCGCGTCATCGACGATTGTGCGCCAGCGCGGATCGCTCCGCGACAGCGTCGCCGCGCTGCCGATCACGAACAGCGACGACTTTGCGCGCGTAAGCGCCACGTTCATGCGCCGAAAGTCCCTCAGGAAACCGATGGTAGACAGGTTCGGGCCCGAGCGGACGCAGGAGAGAATGATAATGTCCTTTTCCTGGCCCTGGAAGCCGTCGACCGTGTTGAAGCTAAAGTCAGCAACGAAGCGATGCAAAGTTGACCCACTCGATGGCATCGACAATGTCCTGCCCAAACGCATTGACAAACTGCCGGCGCAGCTCGTACAGCTGTTCCTTGTACATGGTGATTACACCGATGCGCATGCAAAAGCTTACGACGTCGCCGTACTGCCGCTCGAGGTTGCGGTACAGGTCGACGGCGACGCGCGCCTCTTCAGGGTTACGCGTCGACGTGCCGGCCTTTGTCTCCTCGCCGTTGACGTTGACAAAGTGGTACGGCCCAAAGATCGGCGTCTGGTGCCACCTGGCCAACGTCTTCTCGGCCATGCCCTCGCCGTCCTTGAGCCGTTCTTGGTAGAACAGCTTGGACGGCAGCGTCGAAATGTCCGGGTGCATACGGTACTGGATGCTCGATGTAAGCGGGCGGCGCCTTCAAGCAAAGTTACCCACCTTAGGAGATGCATCGGCGAGGTCTTGTTCTGCGCAATGCGCACAAACAGACTCTGGTTAAACTTGAAGCGGTCGGCCTCGGCGGAGAACGTCGTCGGCGGGAGCTGGTTGGGGTCTGGCGTCAGCCCAAACTACCCTGCAAAGGAACAATAACCCACCTCCAACCATGACGCAGCGCGCGCAACCATACTTGAGTGGAATGAGGCAACTCATCTCGATAGCCTGTGCCGCCTCGTCAATGATGACCGTGTCAAACTTGAACGGCGAAAGGACGTCCTGTCCGGATCCCGATAGGGTCGCGCAAATGACGTCGGCGTCGCGAAGCGCATTGTCGCGCGCCTTGCGGCGCTCGCCGTCCAGATGGCGCGTTGTGTCGCGCGCAGCGTCTTTGGCCTTGGACGAGTCTTGACCGAGCTTGGTACGCTTCACATTTAGGGCCTGGAGTTCCTCGGCAATCGCCTTGCTCCTCTGCTCGTTGTTCTTGACAGCAGCCGCCTCATCCTGCTTGTCCTTGATCTGGCGCTTTACGTCGGCGAGTGCAGTCTGAATGCGCGCTAGCTCGGTGCCGCCGCCATCCCTCCGCTGCGACTCGGTATTGACGCGCGCCTCGACAATGTTGTCAAGACACACGTCCTTGACCGCGACGTTGACGCTCGACTCGATACCGATGCGCACAATGTTTGGGTGCAAGCGCTTGCCGTTTGCAGACGGCACGCCCTCCATCAGGCGCTTGCACACCTCGTCGATGGCTGCGTTCGACGGCGCGCACACGAGGATCTTGGGCTTGTCGGGTGTGCGTCCCTGTGTCGCAATCGGCACCGTGCGGTCAGACATAAACTTGCCAACCAAACCGCTGATCGTCTTGGTCTTGCCCGTGCCCGGCGGACCCTGGATGAGAGAAAAGCCTCGTACACGCATCGCGCCAAGGATCGCGCGCGCCTGCGGCTCGTTGACCTGGTACTGGCGCATGGCGTTGTCGACTTCGGCGGCCGTAAGCTCGGGCATGGCCGCGCTGTGCGCCTTGAGCGTGTCGCTGAGGATCGCCGAGTCGTAGTAGGGTAGACCACGCAGCGCACCAAACTCGCGCATCGCCGTGCTCAACCTTCCGTCAGCTCGGCTCCATGCCACACTCACGTTGCGTGTTTCTGTACGACCAGCTTTCCGCCCACACCCATCGTCCCCGGGTCGACCTCGTGGAGGACGCGCAGCTTGATGCCAGCATCTCGGTACTTGCGACGGAACAGCTGGACCTTTGCAAACACGGGCCGGCTGGTCGCACAACCCTGGTGCCGGATAGTGACAATGTCCGCGTCGTTGACGGAAAAGTTGGGCGGCAGGTTGCCTCGGACGTTGCCCGTGTAGTCGAGAAAGTCGTCCTCGTAGTCTTTGGCAACCACCTCGATGATGATGCTGGGGGACGCCTGGTCGTCCTTGAGAAACTGCGCCCACAGCTCATGCAGGAACAACGGCAGCATGACCTTTTCGTACTGTGTCGCGTTGACAAACGTCGTCGGTACGGGCTGTAGGGGGCCGAGCCGCGTCCTGGCCTGCGCAGTGTACGGTGGCGTCGTGTCGGTACACGCCGGATTCCAGCCGAGCACAAACCGAAACAGCGGGGTCATGTCCGGACGCAGACGCATTTTCATGTAGTGCTGGCGCCTGCGCTCCTCCTCGCGCTGGCGGATAATGTCCGTCGCGTCCGAGCCAATCACCTTGACGGAACGGCGCTCGTTAATGGTGAAGCGCTGAGCGGGTGCGGCTGGTTTGGCCGCTAGGGGCGCCTTCTGACGCGCCAGGAGCGCGCTGAGACCCTTGTTCTCCTCGTCCGACGACGACTCGGACGCGCTAGACTCGGACTCGGGTTTGGGCTTGGGCTTGGGCTTGGAGCTGCCAGTGTACGCGCCTATACCCGTACCGATCGCCGAGGCGTTAGGCAGCCGTGGCGGCGCGGGCGGCGCGAGGCCGCTGCGCGCCGCCTTGTGCTCGCGCGCAACGTCGCGGAAGAGCTTGGACGAGTACTTGGCTGCGGACAACGGCTTCTTTTTCTCGGGATATAGCCTAGGCACAACGTTGAGCATGAGCTTGCTACCTGGTGGTTTCGAGGGCTGGACAGCGTTAGGGCGTGTAAGCTTGCTCGTGTTCTGTGCGCGCTTTTCAATAATGTCGAGGTCGTTAGCGGACAGCTTGTTGAGAAAGTCGTCGCCCTGCGCTTCAAACTCGTCCAAGGTCATCTGGCGCGGCTTTGTGGGCTTTGGCGTCCTGGGCCGTGTTGATTCTGATGGCGAGTACGTGCCGCCCGCCTTCTTCATCATCATGGCAAACGCATTCCGTTCCTGCGTTGATGGCGGCGTCTTGCTGTCCTTGCTCTTATCCTTGATGGGTTCCTTGATGGACGCGGCGCGCAGTCTGGAAGTAACCGAGTCAGAGTCGGAGACAACTTCTGGCGACGGGGCGCGGGCCTTGACCTCCTTGACAAACTGCACCTCGTCGTCGGGCAGGTCGAACGCCGAAAGCATGTCGGAGAGCTCGGACAGGAGATCATCGGAGAGGCGGCAGTTGTACGCCGACGAGACGCGGCGACAGAACTTGTCGAGTTCGACAAGCGTCTCCTCGAGTTTAGTGTTGTGCGCGAGGTCGGGTTTGGTCTTGATGATGCGTCCGAGGATAGTCTTGATAAGCTCGAACGCCTGATGAAGCGTTTCCGCACTGATGTTAGCTGCGCGCCACAATATAAAGCCTACTCGGTTAGACGAAGCCAGCCGACGAGGTCGGCGAGGACGACCTCGAGCTTGCCCACGAGGCCCTTGGCGACGTGGGTCATGCGTGCGGGCGATTCGGAAGGGTCGGCGTTCTTGGGCGCAGTGCGACTCAGGATAGCCGACTCGAACACTCTGATGTTGTCCGTGATCATGCGGCCGAAAATGAGCGCGTCGCGCATCCAGTCGACCATGACATCGTTCTCATAGTATGGCGCCCAGTCCGCTGTGCGGCGGAAGATGAGGGCGAGCGCGTCAGTCATGAGCTGCCACAGGTCGCTGACGCGGCGCGTCATCCAACGGCCGTTGGCGTAGATGCCGAGGAACGCCTCGGTCTGGAGCAGGGGCGGGAACGAGCCTTCAGCCTCGCATAGCGCGTCCATCACGTCGGTGAAGCACCGCACGAGCCACTTGGCGAGCGACGTCGAGTCGGGCACAATGCGCGCAGAGTGCACAAACGACGACAAGAACGTGGTCAGGCCGTCCATGGCGTCGGCCGCGTACGACGCCAACAGCGTGCGGAAACACTCGCCGCGGTCGTCAACGTCAAACGACTGCTGCACGAGGTTGATGACGGGCTCGTGAATCGCCTCGGCTGGGGAGAGGAGTAGGATAATGGCCTGTTTTGCCACGCCTGGAAGTTTCCACAACGAGCCGAGGACCAGCGGATCAGCCTGTGCCGCGAGCGACTCGAGGACGCGCGCAAAGTCTGTCTGGATAGCAGTGAGGGCCGAGTTGATCGTCCGCACGCTCGTGATCCATTCCTCCGCCTTCACAACCTCCTTGAGGTCGCGCGGGTCCCACGCCTCTGCGAGGTTGAGCTTCTCGACGTGCGCAAACGGCGCGACCGCTGTCATGAGGAGTGCGAGGCCTTCGGCGTCAGTTGGGTTGAAGGCGTCGTACGCCGCGCGCCACAGGTCTCTGCGGATCACGGCGCGATGAAGTTTCTCTGCGACCACCGGCTCGGGGATTACTTGTCCTGGCTTTGCTCGCCGCTTGCGCTTCAGTCGCCGGCGTTCCGCGCTCGCAATCACCGCGAGGCCCAAGACACTCTCGACAATCTCGCGACCGTCCGCCTTGAAGACCTGCGCAACGAGGTCGCGCGCCGCTGCGCGCGGTGAGGTCCACACGGCCTCGGCATTGACCTGAAATGCAACGCGCGCAATAAAGCCGGGATGTACCTCAAACACGGACGTGAGCGCGGCCATGCCCGGGTCCTTGGACGTGATGCGCTCTTGCAACGTCGTGAGAGTCTGCGTGAGCTCCAGTCAACAGGTGATAGCTCACCTTACACCCCGCTTCGGCAGCGGCGGCACGCGCAGGCTCTAGTAAGCGGTCATGTTGCAACTCGCCAAAGAGGTAGCTCATTGCCTTTGCGAGCGCCCCAGGAAACCCCGACGACGCTTCAGTGGTCGACGCCACGTCGAGGACGGACAGGAGGAAGTTTGGGATAAACGCAAACGGGCTCGCGTCCATGGCACCTTCCTTCCCCTTGCCCTTGGCGCTCGACGGCTGTGCCCCCGCGACGAGCGACTCAAACGACGGGTTCTCCTTGATCTCGGCGAAGAGGGTACGCGGGAACTCGGGCGTCGTGTCAAACGCCCAGATATGGTGTGTGGGTGAGAGGCGGAGTGCCGTGGTGAAGCACTCAAACACGGCGAGAAAGGCTGGTGTCAGCTAAGGCGTGCGTGGCAGAGCTCACTGTCTCCAGGAGTGCCGATGTGGCGCGCGATAGCGGCCATGACGGAACGGTCAGGACGTGGTGTGTCTGGGGAGTATTGGCCAGCGAGGAGTGCGCGCTGGACAGCGTCAACGCCGAGGCGGTCAGTAGAGAGGAGTGAGGAGAGGGTAGACCAGAGCTCCGCCTGGGTGCCGGGGAAGGAGGGAGCCAGGAGTGCCGCGAGCTGGTCGCCTAGCCCGCTGTCGCGCAGCTCGTCGTACGCGACAGGTTTGCGGATCGCAGCGAGCTGTGCACGCGCCCACGTCCGCCGCGGCGCCGACGGCGAGGAGAGAAGGTGTGCTAGTCCCGGCGTGAGTGCCAAGTCCGCGACGGGCGTACGAGCCGTCGGCGAGGTGGCGATGGCAGCGTCGAGCGCGCCGCTCACAACCTCGGAAGTGAGCACGCCCGGCTCGTTGAACGCGAGCTGGAGCAGTGGCGGGGGCAGGTCAAGCAGCGCGTCGCCGGCGTCCAGCCGCGCGCCGACCAGACTCGCCTGCCACCTATCCACCGCCTTGAAGAAGTTTGCGCGCGTCTGCGCAGGGTACTTTGAGAAGTAGCTGTAGCGTCAGTTTGCCCGCTCGCTCGCTTGCACGCGGTCGCGACGTACAGTCTTTCCCAGGTGCGTCTGGCGACGGGGAACGCGCGTGCGCACTCGGCACAGCCCTGCAGGACGCCCTCGAGTGTGTCGATCCAGACTTTGCTGGTGCCTTGCTGCTTGAACGCGAACAGGACAATGAGATACGTCGCCGCGCGTCTCTCGAGGCCGCCCGCGCGAGAGCAGTACCAGTGTCGCCGCTCGGTACCTTCCGATCGTGGTGGCGGCGGCGGCGACGACGGCACGAGGAAGAAGAAGACGGGCTTGAGGTCGTCGTCGGTCGGCGTGCCCTGCAGCCCGACGCGCCGGTCGAGGATCCCCTCGACCTCTGCGGCCGCTGCCGCGCGCGCAGCCCCGCTCGCGTCGCCAGAGGAGCGCTCCTGCGACCGCGAGCTACTCATGCTGCGTGCTGCTTCCGCCGCTGTCGAGTGTCGTGTTGGGGCTGTGTATGTGGTGGTGTAGAGTGTAGTGTGTGGTGTCCCGAGTCGTGAGCCCAAGATATATATTGTCGCTCGCTAACACGCGTCGTCCTCGCCCCGAAAGAATCTCAGATGACGTGTGGCAAAAACAAAAATTGGCCCCGACGCGATAAAGACAATGCAACACTCTCAACGTCTCCATCATTCAATCACACACCAAAGCTGATGCATGCGCTGTGAGGAACGCAGAGGCGCCGGCGGTGCTTCTCCTCCTGGACAAACGGTGAGCGTTGTCCCTTTGGGCGCACTGGCAATGTCGCATGGCAGAGGCGATACAACGTCCTAATCGATGTTCACTATAGTACACAAGTAGATTACACAACCAATTTATACGCGTCTGATGGTCCTGGGTCGAGACGCCTAGTGCCTCGGTGGGGGGATCGACATGTTGTTGTAGTATGTGCGCGGGCGGCCGTGGTCGCCGTGGTCGTCGTCGAGGTCGGCAGCGCGGTTCATGTCGGCACGGAGGCGCGCGTCGTCGGGTCTCCGAATATGGCCGCCGTCTGCCGTGACGTTGGGCATAACGGTGCCGCCGCTCAATGCGCTGTGGGCCGAGTCGGAGCCGTACGAGCTCGGCGCGAACATGTTGTTCCACCCATCGTTTTGGTCGGTCGCCTGCGGCTGCTGCTGGCGCTGGCCGTCGCGCGCACGGTCCCACACGGTGCCGCCGGCGCCACCGGTCGTAGCTGCGTCGGCACGCGTCACCTTGGCCTTGGGTGGCCTGTCTGTGGAGCAGGAGCGCTGAAGCCGAGTAAGAGGCGAGGCTGCGCCGCCGAGGGCGAGCGCCATCGGGTCTGGCGACTCGGCCTTACGCGAGCTCACGTCCGTCATCTGCATGCCCTTTTCGCTCGGGGCACGCTTGGCCTTTGCCCAGAGGTTGTTGGCAATTGGGAGGAGGGAGCGGCGGGTGTGCGCGGGTGCAGGGTGCGAGAGTGGCGCGGCACTCGAGCCAAACGATGACGACGAGAGGTGCGTTTCGCTGCGTGACACACGGTCCCACACACTGTGTCGCTGAGCCATTTGCCGGCTCGGGTCGTCGACAAGGGTCACAAACTTCCAGCCCTTATCTTGTCCGGTCATCCGCTTGTACCAAGGCTGCGGCTCTTGCCACGCATGGGCTGGTTTCTTGTTGCGGCGCCGGCAGCGCGACCAGATCAGGAACGCCAGGAACGTGAGCAACAACACACCCACGACGGCGCCGACAGACGCGCCCGCGACGACAGCGGTGTTGGGGCCGTGGTGTCCGCTTTCTTTGGCGGCTGGATCGTGGGCAATGACCTTGTCCGTTGGCGCAGCGCGACTGTTTCCGGTGGTTGTGCCCAGTGTCGGTTGTGGCAGGCCGTCCGAGAGCATCGGCGCGCCGTCCAGGCCTGTCGACGCGACAACCGCGTCATACGATAACCGACCACCGCGGTTGATCAACAGGATTGTGTGCTCCGCGTCAGACAGGCCTGAAGTGAAGAACAACGTCTGGTTGTAGGTGCGTGGCCCACCAGCCGCGTTGAAAGTGCCTTGCGACTCGTTGTCGAGCCGGACCTCGTACGAGCCCGACTCGCCGCCCGTGTGGCCAAACGCCCACACGGCGCTGCCAGTAAACGTGATGGTGGTGTTGGCTCCCTCATTTGTGGTCCACGAGATGCTCTGGTTGTAGAACCGCTCCCTGTTCGCGAGCTCGGCCTGATACTGCGTCTGCGCGTTAGCAACGACACTTGACTTTGAGACACCCACGTCGTTTATCCAGTTGCTGTTCGTCTCAAGCATGTTCCAGCCATCGCTGAGCTTGACGGTGCCGTTGCGCCATGCCGTGTCGTCAATGGTGGTGTTTACCGTGTGGGCATTGACAATGCTGCCCGTGGTGCCTTGGACGCTCGAGAGATGCGCCCACGTCTCGTTGCCCGTCTTGCCGTCGGTACGCGAAAGTTCAAGCGAGAACGCGTGCCTTCCGACGGGCAAGCCGTCAATGCTGACGGGGGACACGATCGCGGTCGTGGGCGGCACTGTTCCGTTGACCAGGACCTTTGTTGTCCAGCCACTGCTCGTTCCGCCAGTACCCGCACCAGCACCAGGTCCAGAGCCGGAAGAACCGCCCGGCGACTGGACTGGTGCGAACATGAGGTTGTACTTGATTCCCGTTCCTGCACATCCCAAGCGGCAGCAGAGAGCGGAACAGAAGACGGAGCGTGACAGAAAAGGTCAATCGCGTGCGGGTCGGGCGAGGGGGTAGTCGAGGCCCGGGACGCGTTTGGTGGGGTAGTTTGATGTTTTTGGGTGGATGGGTGTTGCAGGCACAGGGGCAAGTGTTTCCATGGGCCAGGATGTGAAGGGTGTGGTCGTTTGCACGCGTGGGGTAACAGACGTCCCAGAACAAAAAGGCAAGAAAGCGCGTCAGCACAGATGCTATCGTGAAGCGGATCTCAACAAGCTTGGCAGCCGTTCAAGCTGGGTTTAGGCCGTCGCGTGTTGTGGGGTATGACACTACGACGACAGAAGTACCAACAGGCACACGCCCAAGACAACTCTGGGAGTCCACGAGAACTCAGAACTCACCTGTAAAGTTGAGGCCTACGCTCGAGTTGATCGCGGTGGTCACGAAGCCGAGGTCTGTGCCGTTTGTGCGGTCCGAGTCGCCGTCTGTCCGTACGCCCTCGTAGTCGGCGAAGCTATGCCACCCCTTGTCGGGTTCGCAGTCGCGGCATGGCGCAAAGCCGAGCAGCGGCGTGCTGCGACGTTAGCTTGAGCTCACCACCACTGGTTAAAGTGTGGTGTGGGTCTACTCACCCGCCAGAAAAGGACACCTGCATGGCTGCTGGTCGTTCGGAGATATGTACGCGCTGGTGTGGGAAACGCTGCGTTAGGCCGATTCCAATGTTCCTACGCGTGCGTAGTCGAACGAGCGCGTTGCGCTAACGCGCAAACGAGCGGAATGCGACGCGCAGAGTTGTAAAGGAGGGGGGTGGGGTGGGTACGCGAGGTGTGTCGGTCGCGAGCAACTGTGCGTGTGCAAGCAGCAGTTGTGTAGACAATGAGGCCGACACAGCGGGAGGATGAGATGACGCGAGCGAGTGTCGTTGGTGGGGTTGACGATTGTCGCTATCGCGTTCGGAACTGACGGGAGATCAAGACGTGTAAAGGTGTACGAGATTGTGTGCAATGCACAACAGCAATGTCGATGCGTTGCAGGTGAAAAAAGTAGAAGTTGTGGAGAGGGTAGAAAGTGTGGTGACGACGAGATGAGTAAATTCCCACAGACTGTAGACGACAACGACGAGATATGGAGCGGAGCGGAGAGCGGAGGGCGCGAGTTGGCAACGACCAAGTTGGCTGGACAGTAGTTGTGGTGGCCGAGTGAGTTACTTTCTTTAGTCGAGCAGCCCCGGGTTTCCTGTGACCATGGAGGCGACGGATACGGTCAAGCACGGAGAGGGAGAGGTGAGCGAGGACAACGGTGAACACTGGTACTGGCCAGAGCAGAGGTGGGGGGTTGTCATGTGGCCATGCATGCAAGAGGGACAGCGCACCAGCGCACCAGGCCCACGGGCACGAGGCCATGCTCCAACTCTGATAAGTAGAGTTGAGCGAGCGAGCGAGAGGACAAGGCTGACCACATGTGCGTTAGTGGCGTTGTCAAATATGAAACGCACATTGACCCCTCTTGTGCCCCTTGCTGGGTCCACTCTGTCACTGCGCCCTCCTTGCGCCCCTCTGCGCCCTGACCCTGAATTCCCCTGCGCCCCTTTGCGCCCTAGGTTTACCCCTTGCGCCCCACACCTGCGCCCGCGCTCCGCTATTTCTGTCTGTCGCACCACGCAAATGCCTCTCTCGGCCTCTCGGAAAGCACTGGTGGCAGGTTGTTACGGCGTGTGGTTATTTAGCATTCGGGGTCGACACGACACTCTGGCTCTGCTGAGTGATAGTAGTAAAGACCAAGACTCTCGCTCACTACTACTCCTGCTGCTGCTTGAATTAAGCTTGGTCCTCGCCCGCACTTACTACTAGCCGCCACGCTCCGAGTCTACCAGCCTCTGCGCGTCGCCTCAGCAACGCCCGCTCACACGCACAAACCATCCGAGGCGGTCTTGGCAGCTGAGCAACAGTACGTTCGTGAGGGTTGGGCTTGCTCGGATACATTCACAGACAGTGCAGGCCCGCGCAGCCACTTCCGCTCTACCTAACACCCACCCGCACAACCCGTCAACAACAACCCCCTCCAGCTACCATGCGGGACTTGGGCCGCCCCCCCCTGCCGCCTCACCCGGGCCGTAGACGACCCGGGTCGCGCGGCACGACGTCTGCGTCAGCCACACCCATTTCCATACATGCCGCCGGAACCCTTCCGCTGTTGACACCTGTCGTCATAAATTAGCGTGATCGTTGCGACGAAAGCCCAGAGACAACCCAAAGCGGCAGGTCCATGCACACAATCCTACAAGCTGCCTAATGGGAGACGACCACGACCAGCACGACTAGTGACGAAAAGGGGGAGGAGACAAAGTACTGCTGTTATAATGCTAGAGCGCGAGAGTAAAATCGTTTGTGTAAGGGGGGGTTAAGGAGCAGGCACCAAAGGTCTAGACGTTCAGCTGCCCACCGAGAGCTACGACTCGACAACAGTCGTCTACGTCACAAATGAGCCCAGTGACTACTCCTACTCGTGGACCGAGGCAGAGAGGTCGATTGAGATGTCAGAGTCGGTTGAGGGACGTCCAGTCGCGCCGTGGAGGGGCACATACTCGGGGTCGACCGTCGGAGGGTCCAGGTGCAGCAGAAGGTTGAGCACAAACTGGCACTCGTAGCCAGAGTTTGCAAACGCCGCCGCGAGCGACTCGTCCGGGGTGCGAAGGATGTTGGGCGCAAGCACGAGGGCGAGGTTGCGCGGCGTCATCTTGGTCACGTTGACCACCTCTCTATCCAGGAAGAGCTGGATGAATGAGATTACGAATAACAGGACACGGCGGTTGTGGCTCGGGAGCTTCTTCATGAACAGCACCGTGTTGTCGACTGTCTTGGACGCCTCGAGCGCCGTCTCGTACAGCGGCATCGGAATGAGCGGGTCCTCGAGCTCGCGCAGCCACAGCTTGAACAGCGACGCGACTACGTGTGGGTCCTCGATCCCGCTCAGATGGTACTGCCCGCGGTCAATCTTGGCCTTGAGATGCAGTATGGCGTCGTTGTCGCCGGGAACGCGGAAAATGCCCTCGGCCTCGGTGCCACCTAACGCGAGGATGCCATCGGCGAGGAAGGGCAGAATGATGGGAATGCGCAGCTCGGGGTAAGCGCCCTCCTGGCGCTGCATGATCGTCTCGAGCGTCTGGCCGTAAACGCTGGGGTAGAACGCCGCGTCCGACGCGTGCTCGATCTCGGCTGTGCTGAGGACGCGTCCGCGCCCACCTTTCTGCGACCACGTGTCGAGGCGCGTAAGGCAGTCTGTTGTCAGCAAAAAAAGTCGAGAACTCGCGTGGCTTACATTTCGCCATGACGCCGATGCCATACTCGGTCAGGTCGAGCTTGCCGATGAGGAAGGAGCGGACGAATGGCTCAAACGACTTGGACGGCCCAAAGGCCGACACAAACACGCAGAACAGCTGGAACCCTAACACGGTCGAGTCCCTGTCGGGGTTGCGCGTGAGCTGCTTCATGAGCTGGCAGTACAGCTCATCGCGCATCTCGATTCTGCCGACACCCATCTGGATCACCCAGCGGATCTCCTCGAGGATGACCGTCTTTTCGTCCTTGCCGTCGTCACGCGCGGTGAGGCGCAGTGACAAGACCGAGGCCGCCGCATGGCCGCCGGGCGCGCGGGCATCGTGGACCGAACGGTCACGCTCACCCATGACATGCTGAATGACTTTGAACGTCGTGATGGCATCGTGGACCGACGTCTTGGAGAGGACAAGCAGAGGCGACGTGATCGGAGCGCGCTGCCACTCCATGATCTGCTCAAGCGACATGCGCTGGCGCAGCACACCCGAACGCCGACTGGTAAAGTAGCGGTCGGCAAAGTTGTCTGTGGAAAAGTTGTCGAGCGAGTATGTGGCTGTTGTCGGGGACGCGGGCTGCAGTATGAGGTTGACCGAGCCCTGGTCGCCGTGGGAGTGGTGGTCGGGACATGGCGAGCCTGGCGGGGACACGACAAGAGTGCCGCCGTTTGGAAGGATGGTGGCATGGCCGTTGGAGGCGGCGGGCGAACCGTTGGGGACGGACGACGGGCTGCGGTTCTTGGAGTTCTTGGACGACTTGAGACTGGCCTTGCTCAAGCGGTTCAAGAGACGCCGTCCGCGACGCTGACCCCACCAGCCGCCCTGCTGATCAGGCATGGGCGCGTCGTCGGGGATCGGCGTGAGAGGCCCGCTTGAGCTCGCCGTCGACGTGGCTGCTGCTGGCGGCGGAGACGGATGGCGTTGCTGCTCGCCGTTGACGGGTGACGACGAGTTGGCAAACCGAACCGACCCTACGTGTGAGTCCACGGTCGCGTTTTCGGTCGAGTTGCTACGCTTCGGGGACGACGGTCGCGAGGAGAGAGCGGTGCGCTGCGGAGATAAGCTGGTATCCGTTGTCGTCTGGGCGGATGACAGCCGTGCCTCGTTTGGCACGCGACGGCCATTCCGCCAGGTGCGCCCAAATTCTGGCGCAGGAAAGACTGCTTACCTGGATAAGACCAAGAGGGATAACAAAAGCGTCGCCATCTGGCCGGTTCCATTGCGTGACGCGTGTGAGTGTATCTGCAGTGAGCCACGGCCATCTGTTGTTGGTTGCCAGCAGCCAAACACATACTATAGTAGTAGCTCTGGTTTCCTCGACTAGCGTCGGCAAGCTCCCACCATTCGCCGTCGGGCGAGCGCGGCAGTCTGCAAGTCAGCCAGGCATCCAGCCGTTTTGCATCGCGACTTACACGTATGCGCCGACTGGAGGTTCCCAGCTGCATTGTCCTGAGGGTTAGCAGATGCGAGTGGGCACGACAAACCAGAAGCAGGGCACGCGAAGAAGACGTCGTGGGTCTGGGATCGTCAATAATCGGCAATAGAGTGGGCGCTCACCAATGGGTCTGCAATCGTCACCCAGAACTGCAGGCTCCAGCTCATAGTAGGGTCGTCGCACTTGCTGAGCGCTTCGCGGACATCGATAGGTTCGAGCGCGGCGTTGTTGCTGCTGCCCGAAGGGTGCTCAGGCCCCTTTGCCGACCCCTGTTGCGACGCATCGGCCGCCTTTGTGGATGTGCTGGGCGCACTTGTTGTCGGGGGTAGCGACTGCTCGGGCGGTTGCTCGTGCGTCTCCTGCGCCTCCTGCGGGTCGTCCTTGAGCTGCTCATGCTGCTCCTGCTGCTCCTGTGGCTGCGTCAGAGTCTGCGACGACTGCGCAGCCATGCTCGCGGCCGCACTCGCTGCGGCCCCGTCGTCTGCGGCGTCGGCCATGAGAGTGGCTACGAGGGGAAGGGGTACGTTTGGAGGATGGGGCGGTTTGCGGTGTCCACGCAGAATCCGAGCGGCAGCGGCCTTTGTCAAGGAGCCCCGCTGGGACTTGCGGGACCAGGAGGAAGGAGTCGGGGGTGTGTCGGCAGGAGACTGATGATGGGGCAGGGCTGCGGCAGAGGAGGGATGGAGCGTCGCGCGACGGTGCAGAGGAAACGATGATGGTGGTGGAAAAGTTGGGTTTGGTAAAGAGCGAGTTCTAGAAGGAGGCTGCCGTATTCCTCCTGCGGGACGAAACGAGGGGTCAGGTGATGGTGGCGACAAGAATGTTGGCGATGGGGGTGAATTGAATGTCCCTGCGGCGGCAGCGGCGGCGGCCAGTGTAAAGGAGACGGGTGACGCGATGGAGCGGGAGGAGGAGGAGGATGCGGCTGTTGGTGTTTGTGTTGCCGCAATGGTTGCAGATGGGGAGAGGGGAGGATGAGAAGCAGCGGCCAGTCCTCCTCGTCTAGCCGTCTTCTTGTTGTTGCCTGCTGCAGGCGTCGCTGCTGCTGCTGTTGTTGTTGATGCCGAGGGGCGTATTGAAATTCGACCCCGTCTGGGCAGAAGCAGAGACGTGCAGCGCTGCGGCGGCGACGATCCTGGCGATTCTTGTTGCTTTGCCGCGGCGAGTCGAGTTGTGAGCGGTACCGGTGGAGGAGGAGTGAACGATCGTTGAGGTATGGACGAAGCGGCCGTCGCCGTTTGCGGCGTTGGACGAGGAGGAGGAGCCGCCGCCGCCGCCGTCGTCGCCGCCGTCATGACCCCGCTGTCCAAAGGGGGGCAGGAGGCTTGGGCGGTGGCGTCTGGGCCGTTTGGGGGGAAAAGAGAGATCGGTCGGCGTGTACTGTATGTTGCACCAACGCTTAATCCCGGGACACTGTTCCGCCCTGGCGGGATGCCGAGAGGATTGAGGCTTGCTTGATTTCTTACCCGTCCTCGTCCTCCTCCTCGAGCCCGTGCGCAAGACCCACGCACACACGCGCGCGTCCAACCGCCGCCACCGTCCAAGTGTGCGCGCGCTCGTACGTCCTGGCGGCCAGGTGTGTTGAGACGGACGCGAGGGAGGTCTGTGCGCTGCGCGTTTTGACTGGAGGGGAGGAGGCACAGGAATAGGTAGGACAGAGGTTTGCTTGTGTTTGTGGGTGGTGTACACAGGTAGGGAGCGACAGAACAGAGAGTAGTGGACAACGACAACGTCTGATGGAATAAGTGACGAGATGCAATGTGGTGTCGAGGTGCAATCGTGCGATCGTGACAGCTGGACACTACCACTTCTTCTACAGTAGTAGTAGTAACAGTCGGACGGGACGCACATGGGGACAAAAGCCCCTCTCCCCTCCCCACAGGGGCGTCCGACAGCATGCGACCCGCTTCGCTCCATCTCATCCGCCTCTGCGTTGAGCAGCCACAGTTCCCCCTCCTTGAATGAAGAGTAAGGGGCTCCCTCTCTGTTCATTCACTATATCACTATCAAAATCCTCCAAGAGCCCTGTCTCGTCGACGTCCGGACGTCCATTCGTCCTGAAAGTCCCCCACTCACATCTTGGAACCGCACTGGCTTGAGACCTTTTCCCGTCTGCGAACAAAGCGGCCATCGCCTTTTGCTTTTCTTTACATCTCCTTCACGCAATGTTTGGATACACAAGGTGCGCAAGGTCAGGCCCCAGGGGCGTGTGTCCAGGTCCGGTGCGGGTAACGCAAACGCACTCAGTAGTGGCGACGAGTGTGTGTGTGTGTGTGTATGGACTGGCCAACTTTTTGCGACGACTGCGGCGCGTGTGTTCTGTGCCGCGTGCCCTGTACGCGTCGTGCATCGTGTGAGCTCGGATCTGGACGAGTGCGGCAGAGAGTTTCCATGTTCCTGGGGCCAAACAGATGATTCCTGTGTCTGCGGAAACGGACGTCGCCTGGCGACAACCGAGGGACGGCCCCCTGTACCGGGCGTCGTACGTCGCACACGCTGCCCAAGACCGAGGTTCCAGCTGGGGCCCAGTGTATGAGCACCGTCGGACTGAAGCATACGGCGGCCTGGCCTACGGCCGCTCGTCGGGCAGGATGGGGGATCAAGCTGCGCCGTTGTGGTCGACCCGAACGACTGACCGACCCCATTCGAGTCTATTGGACAACTTGTCTGGGCTCAGGCACCCGGTTGACTCAACCCTACTCGGTGCTACATCCGACCCAACAAACCACCACCTCAGGTCCTAACGCGTCTTGCTTCATTCTTTCTTCATCACACTGACAAGCTGCGTGCACTACGCGTCCCCTCAGTTTTTGTCCACCGCACACTGCCTCCAGCGTAACCCGCTCCCCACGTCCTGGCTTGCGCACCGATGCTTAGCCCCAGAGACGCAGCTAAAGGACGCGGCACGGGACAGGCCCCCCCACGCCCCCGGCTCGCGTCGGGGGCTTCTAACCCTAAGGTAAGGCAGACGAGTTGTGACCGTCACGCGTGTCAAGACTCCCGCTAACGGCACAGTTCTTACAACTTGCAACTACCGGTGTACGGCCATGAGCGTAATCCGCACCGCTGGACCGCGCGTTGGTGCGCAAGTACGCGCGTGGGGCCAGGAAGTGACCATTCTCTCTCTCCGGGGATGTCGCAGGACCGCGCTGCCAAAGTCGCGTGCCGCGTTCGCAGAGGGGCAGGCGCGCCTGTCGGGCGGGCAGTGGGCCGCTGTGCAGTGTGTGGTGTGTGGTAGGGGCGCGGACTGCGGGCTTGGGTGTGTTCTGTGCGTGTGTGTGTGTGTGTGCTTCACCCCTCCTCTCAAACGTCTCAACAACTGTGCCACGGTTCACGCCCGGCTTGTCGGCCAGCGCGCGCACATGCTCCCTCGGGCGGAGCGAAGAGGATTCGTCCTAGAGCTACGCGCTCGTGCCTTCGGCCCCGCTCGGCGGGGCGTGTGCTGCGGCGCTCGGCCGCTCGTCGAGGTCGCCGTGTGCGCGGTCGGCGGCGCACAGCCCTGCCATCCTGGGTCGTGGGGGTGTGGTACATACCCGGGGGGAGGGGCAACCCAGAGATCCCGAGCACAGCACGAGTACACGAGTACACGAGCACGCGCAGCGTGCGATTGTGCGCGCGAGTGTGGAATGCGAGTCGGTGCATCCCAGAAAACATACGTGCCCGCAATATCAGCTCGCAACCGTTGTGGGACTGCTTCGTTGCATCTGTCAAACCTTTGTTTGGAGGACGTGGCTTGCTTTGGAGAATCACCTATTGGATCAAATGCAAAGCTCGCCCTCCTTCGCCATGGCGGGTATAAACAGATGAGAGAGCAGACGTTATGCACAATACAACATGTCAAGCAACAGTCATAAGTAGAGTTCTATTACAGACCCATACCTCGCAGCCTGGACCTTGCAATATCCCAGACAGCATGCACACACCGCGCGCACTCGTCGCGCCAGGCGGGAGAGTCGGGATCGCGCACGAGCTGCGCGGCGGGGGGAGAGTCAAGTGCGGGATCGCGGACGGCCTCGTAGTCGTCGGGCAGTGGCTGGGGAGTGGACGGGATGCCAATGACACCCTCCATCTCGCCCACAATCGCTGAACGCGGCCGTCCGTTGACGAACGTGATAAAGCGCAGGCCGGGGAAGGCGCGTGTGTATAGGGCGTTTAAGTGGGCGAGTCTGGCGTCAACACGAGCACGAGCACGGGCACGGGCACGAGAACGGGCGCAGCGAGAGCGAGCGCGAGTGCGAACGGTGTTGCTTGTCCCCAACAAAACAGTGAAAGGGCCGAGCCCGAGCCCTCGCAATAAGCATCCAGCGACTCACCGCTCGAGGACGACGGGTGCCGTGGTCCCACCGCGCGCCTGCTCGCCGGCGCTGTGGCCGGCGAGTTTGACCTCGCCAATGAGCGGATGGCCACTGACAAAGTCTGCCTGGTCGTTCGCGGGCCATGAAGCCACCACGTCCGCACATGTGTCCACCACGGCAGAGTAGGATTGCGCTGGTGACGAGGCGAGGCGCACAGCAACCGCCGGGACGAGCTTGGCCTTGAGTACCGGCGAAGGCTCGAAGAGCTCGCTTAGGAGGGACAAGAGGGCCGCTGGGTCGTTGAGTGTCGTTAGTGGTGGTACCCCGGGCGCGGAGGGTGGTGCCGAGGCGGCCGGCGCGTTGGACATGGCGGCTAGACGACGACAGGCGACAGGACGATAACGACGACGAACCAAACACTGCTACTGATAAGGCGACGTCCGCGACGACGACTCTGACGTGCCGACGTCATGCGCTAGGAGTGGGGCAGCAAACCTCCACTCGCCACCTAACTCATCTCCCGTCACTCTCGCTCTCAAAGCATCCACAACCAAACCGTCCTCCTTTCCTCGGCCCTAGATGTCCGCGTTTCCCCCGGCGTCGTCGTACGTCGGCGACCCTTACGAGGTCAAGTCGACCAAGGGCACGCTGATCACGTGCGATTCGGCGGCCAAGCAGATCCTGCTCCATCTCGACTCGATGCGCGACGGGCCAAGGAAGTTTGTCCTTAGGGATGGTGAGTAGCCCGCGGCTGCAGCCAGGTGCGCGCTCCCCGCGCTAAGCGAAGCGCCGATGCTTTGCGGCGCGGTGGGGAGCTGGAGGCTGGTCCAGAGTGTCAGCTTGCTCGCAGCGATACGGGTAGCTGTCGGTCATCTCAGACGACCAAAAACTCCTCCTCCTTCTCGCCTACCCTCTTCCGCCGCCAACGTCCCACCCGTTCCCAGCTCTCTCTTGGCGGCACTGACTGTAGTCGACGAATCGCACGTCTTAATCCACACGCCGTTTGTGGAGGAGGTGCGCGAGGCCCTCCAGGAGGAGGTGGGTTGCGCCGGGGGCCCTGCTAATGGCAGCTCGAGAAGAACACATATGTCCAAGACACGGCGGCTTGCTAGGGTACCTAGCTTGGCTACTGGGCGCGAGAGTGCGCGGCGGCTCGCATTTCGTGAACCCGAGGATGTGCCCCGGTCCGCGGAAAACGATGTCAACGGACCATTCGAAGCGCTGCTACGGACGGTCCCTCCTTGCAGCGCCTGCAGCCAGACAAAGTCGTCGTCACCTGTCCATCCTTCTGGCTCGTCCACTGTAACAACTCCGCGTGCTCGGGTGAAAATGTACATGTACTCTATATGCTACTGGGGCTAGTAGTGCTGGCGGTTAAGGTAGTCGAGCGCGCGGGTCTTGCACTCGAGCATGTCGCGGCGGTCCTCGGGGACGAGAAGGCTCTCGAGGCTCTCGACGACCCGCTCGTCGTCGACGGCGTCGTGCCACTCGTATGGCACCCACTTTTCCTCGTCTTCGCGCGCAGCCATGCTCCACATCTTGTTCCTGAAATCCTTGATGCTGCCCGAGCCGTCGTTGCTGGGGTCGTCCTGCCGTCAGCAAATGCTCGAGCACGAGCACGACAGAAGCGAGCGCCAGTTGCGAGCGCGCAGCAGACACGGCGTGAAACTGGAGGTCGGCTGCGCCGGCTCAAAGCAGCACAATAGCGTCGTGTGCTTGCCCTGCCCTCGCACCTACGTGCTCGGCCCCAGCTCGATGCAGACTCACCAAACTCTTGGGCAGATCCTTCCTCTGCGCAGCGCGCTTCTTGTCGTCCTCCTCCTGCGCGCGCGGACGGTTCTTGGCGTCGTAGTCGTCGAGGTACGCCAGCGACGTACGAAATTGAAGCATGCGGGAGATGGGGTGTAGGTGGAGCGCGCCTGGTGTTAGCGAGCGGGTCGTGGGTGGCGGGCGCGGCGAGCGACGAGCGGCAGAGGACGCCAACACCGAGCAGTCAAGGTCATTGCAGCCCTTGCGGCGACGCAGCTGTGGCGCTACGCGCATAACTCACCATCATGCACCAGGCCCGAGAAATACGTCCCCTCTTTCGCCGGGACGTTCTCGGACCGTAGCCGCATCTTGTCTCCCCACTTTACGTCTTTCCTACGACGGTCCGAGTCGGCGGAATGGCCGTTGGCCGCGGCGGCGCCGGCGGCCGCCGACGGGTCAGGGACAAACGAGAGGTCGCGGGCGCGCTCCTCGCGCCAGACTTTGGGGTCGGCGTCGACGGGCACTTCGACCTCGACGCGCCCCACGCCCTCTTTGACGCGCGACGTAATCTTCTTGCCGCGGTCGCCGGCCCACTGCGGCACGCGCAGAGACCGGTGCTGCAGCGGATACTGGAACAGCGCTAGGGAGGGGTGTAGGGCCGGAGAGAGGTAAACTGGGAGGCGGGCGACGACCTCGTCCTCGTCGTCGGAATCGTCGAGCCGTGGCAGTGTTGGCGACGGCGCGCGCGCGCGCGTGGGCGCAGGGCGACTGGTGGAAGACGGCCCGGCGGGGGTGGTGGATTCGGCGGCAGCGAGTGGGTCCGGGTTCGCTGGAGGAAAGTATGTCGAGCTCGGCCCCGGTACGTCCCTCGCCCCCGCCACGGCCGACGCCATCACCACGTCCCCGTCGTACTCCTCCCCCCGCGGCGACTCGGCGATCGAATCCGTCACAGCTTCAATGTCCATCACGATTGCTAGACGCGAGGTATGTTCGTCGGCGAGGCGTCCGGGCGGCTAATGTGCGGATCAGCGGCGTCGCGGCGTGGCTGATTAGGCTGCGTCGACGGTGGGTGGATATGTTGTAGTTGCGCAGACGCGCACACTGCCGAAGATTTCTGATTTCCTCAATGCAACATGACGCACAGGCGGAATTAAACCCAATTAAAAACCGGCATTAGCGGAACCAGATGGCAGCTATTAAGTCACTACCGCAATGCTAATCAAAACTGCATCGGTCCAGTCTACGTGTCTGAGGGGGTCTAGTCGAGCACTGTGCGCTCTTTTGGCATCCGAAGCGGCGTGGCGCGGCTTAGTGGTGCGGCTTGGCTAAGGGCAGTCACGGTCCGAGCCGTACCCGCGCTCGACCGCCTCGTCCATCTCGCGCTCAATCTCCGAGTCGCTGAGCTCTGCCTCGCTTGCCTCGTCACTCGCCTCGCTCTCGTCGGTACATTTGTCCCAAAGGCCGCGCCAGACGTGCTCGTCGAGACGCGCGCCGCGGCCGGTACGCTTGGCGCGGGACCACATGCCGACGCTAGGGTCGGTGATGAACTGCCAGGTGACGTAGGGCCACGACTTGTGCGCGGGCAGCGTGTCGTAGTACTCTGGCGCGAGGCGGCGGAGCGCGGGCAGGCGCGTCCACGGCACCGAGGGAAAGTCGTGATGCTCGTTGTGGTAGCCGACGTTGTAGCACAGAATGTTGAGCCAACCGTAGTAGCTTGTCGTCTCCTGCGCGAGGCTCTGGACGCTCCCCGGCTCGACCGGGTTCATGAGGTAGTGCTCGGCGATAAAGTGCGCCGCGCAGGGGTGTAGCGACCCGGCGAAGAAGGACGAGAAGAGGAGGTAGAGGAGCGGACGCCAGCCGAAAAAGTGCACAAGGAGCGCGTCAAAGCCTAGCACGGCGACGAGGTTGAGCCCGTGCCACTTTGTAGGCTTTTGCGAGCGGATAAAGCCGGGGCGGAGAGCGTAAAAGAGGAGCTGGAAGGTAGCGAAGAACGTCTTGCCCGCGACATTGTTGAGGACGACCGCCTCGAGGCGCGACGGCAGGTCCGTGTCGATACCGTCCTCGCCGAGAAACTTGTGGTGCTCAATATGGTATCCCTTGAACGCCATGGCGTACGGCACGCCAATGGCAAAGTTGGCGACGATCGCCAGCGCCTTGTTGGCGCGGATGCCCTTGAACGCGAGGTTGTGCGTGATCTCGTGGATTGCAAGGAACGTGTTCTGGTTGGCCGTCCCGCCGACGACGTACGCCGTCACGAGCGTCTGCCACGACAGTGGGTCAAATCGGCGCAGGTAGAGCGCGAGCGAGAGCTGCAGCGCGAGCACACCCACGACGAGCGGAAACGTCCACGCCGTAGGGCCCATGAGCTTGCGAACTTCTGGGTGGTGCTTGAGGATCGCTAGCCGGCGCGAGCGGTGCGGTTCCTCGGTGTACATCCACAAAAAGTCCTGCGGGTCCGCGTCACCGTTGGCTGCGGCCGCGGCGGCCGGGTCCGGCTCGTCGCTCGCGACGCTCGACGTCGATGCGGACGAGATGGTCGTCGCGGGCGTGTGCGTCCCAGACACTGGCCCCGTCGTGGACGCAGCGCTCTTGGACCGCTTACTGCGTAGCCGCGGGCGCGGCGCCGCCGGCACCAACACGGCGGACGACATGGGAGTTGCGTGCGGCGTCGTCGTGCAAGTGGAGCGAATGTCGTCGTCGACCTTGTCTGGATCGACCGAGGTAGAGCAGGAAGGGTGCGGTGTGGTGTGGTGCTGCGCAGCACTGACCGCGCGGCGTTTAGGCTCGAGCGGGCGAGGCTCTAGATCAAGCCGCTTCAAGATCGGTGGCTGGAGCGCGCACCGACAGCCTCGATTTCTAGCTGGGTTGTGCGTGGATACCTTTTAGAACAGTGGCAATGTGGATACAATGTGAAGTGCAGAGATGCACGCACGCACTCTGTTGCGCTTGGCGCTTGCTGTCGACGACGTGTGGTGGTGGATGCCGCGTGGGGGGTGGTGGAAAGCCTTTTCCAGGGTGTGCGGTGCCTGGAATTCCCCTGCCGCGTCGGCTCGCTTGCCGTGCATGCCGCGCATTTCATCGTCCAGTCTGCACTGCTTGGCCCCACTTCTATGTGTAGTACCGATTCACACTGGTATGCATGTGCATCAGACGAGAGAGGGTAGGGAATTATACATGGTACAACAGGACACTCCGGTACAAGGTGGCGAGAGGACAGCAGCTACCACTGAGCGCCCATCGGGCGGGGCAGGCGCGTCGTCGCCGCAGGCGCAGCCTGCTTGGCAGACACGACCGTCGCGACCGACGTGGCCGACGACGCCGACGTGACGGTGGTGATGGTGTGAGCCGACGAGCTGTGGTCGTCGTCGAGGTCGTCTGTGGGCAAGCCGTCGGGCGGCCAGTCGTCTTCATGCAGGACCTCGGGCGCGCCCCAGCCGCCAACAAAACGTTTGGGGCGGGGCAGGGCGTCGCGCGACGCGTACTTTTGCTCCACGAGCGCAGACAGAAGCGCCGCCGTGCCCGTAGACGCACCATTGCGTGTACCGAGCGCCGTTGACGGCCGCTCGGCAACAAAAGGAGTAGGCGGCCCTCCAGAAGACGACGTCTGCCCGTCAGACGAGCCAGAATGCTCCGACAGCCTGTGCAGCCGTCCAGCCGGTAACGACGGGCGCTTGTGCAGTCTCTTCTGCGTCGCTTGGATGCCACTCTTGCGGCGGGCTATCCGCGCAACGGTGCGCGAAAACTCTTCCTCTTCAGATTCGCTTCCGCTCCAACCGAGGCCATCGTCGCGCTCCAGGACGCCGTCGGCGTTCTTCTTCATGCTAACAAGCAGCCGCGACGATGAGGGGATGACGCGTGAGCGCAGCGCAGCGTTGAGTGGAGGGAGCGAGAGGTCTTAACGCCATCAGTCACGTCATCGTACATTTGTTACTCACCAAGATCGCTCTCGTCCTCGGAGGCTAGGAGCAGGTCGTCGACCTCGCGCGCGAGGCGCTGCTTGGCCAGCTCGGCAACGGTGGGGCTGGGCGAGCGTATACGCAGAGCACTCGAGGCGCGCCGAGGTGACCTGCCGCGGGCGTTGGTGGGAGTAGTCGACGAGACACGTTCGGCTGTTGCCGGCGACGCGGTGGAGCCCGTGCGCGGGGCGTCGCGCCCGCCAGACCCTGTCGATTGGCGGTGTGACTTGGCCTCGCTTGAAGGCGGTGTCGTCTTGCGCATCCGCATGTCTGCGAGCGAGTTCTGGAGGCGCAGCAGTCGTTCAGTGGCGCGGGGAACAGTGATAGCAGAGTAGGAGGATGGCGCAGTGCTGGATGTGGTTGGCGTCGAGGACAATGAGGACGAGCCGGTCGAGCCAGTGGGTAGGGACCAGGGTTCGCTCTTGCGGGGCCGGGTGCGAGCGGCAGCTTGGAGCCGTGCGTTGTCCTCTGACCCGACGTTTCCTGCACTTCCCTGGACGCTGTCACGCCTCGTGGTCGAGGCCGAGCCCGTGCTCGGCACCTTTGCGCACACCTCCAACTCTGGTACCTCGTCGCCCGTGTCGTCGTCGTGTGGCAGCTGCGGCGAGGCGGTAGGGCTCGAGGCGCCGTAGCCAGTGTACCACGCAGGAAGGGGCGGGGGAAAACGGTCCTCTGGCGACGGAGGTGACAGCAGGAGGCTCGTGGTCGAGGGCGCTGTCAGAGTCGACGCAAGGGATGCACGGTGACTGGACGAGGTGAGAGACGGGCACGTCGACGACCAAGACGGGATCGGCGACCGGGGCGCACGCTTTTTGCGCGCAGGCGTTGCGTTAACGTTGGCACGCGTGTCCTGCTGCTGCTGCTGCTGTTGCTGTTGCTGCTGCGGCTCGTGCTCAGACTCGACGACACGGTCCTTTGGTGGGTTGGACGCTGGTGGTGTAGACGCAGGAGGTGTCGTCAGGGTGACAGGCGACGACAAGCCCGCAGGAGGCGGGGTGGGCATGAGCGAGAGATGGGACGTCTTGCGGGGCAGCGTCGATGTCCAAATTTCAGTAGCAGTGTGCATGCCGCTGTCGCTAAGACGGGCGAGGGCAGGGGAAACGCGTGGGTACCTGAGCGTCTGTGGACGGAATGCGTCAAACGCGTCGACGTCGCCGCCGGTCTGTGTGTCTGCCGATGCGGAACGTGTTGGCCGCAGACGCGTGATGCTAGACGCGGCTCTCTTTAAAGCGGGTCGCGCCGCAGCCGTGGTGGAGGCCGTCAACGACGACGACGCTGCGGTAGTCTTGCTGCGAGCCGCGCCACCGTCGGCGTCCGCAGTTGGCCGCCGTGCAGGTGACACTTGTGGATCGGCGTTGCCGTGAGACGTCGGCCTTGGCCGCCGAGGCTTGCTGGCCTCGAGCGCCTCGACGTCCTCGCGAAACGACACGCGCGACCGTCGCAAGCGCGCGCGGCCCATCGAGCTGTACCTCCCCACGTTTGCAAATGTCGACGGCGGCGCCGACTTGCGGTGGACATTGGCGCTCGCGTTGAAAGGAGGCAATGGGGGCAGAGGGGGAAAGTCAAAGGCGCTGACCAAGCTTGTGGTCGAGGCGCCTGCGAGCGGCGAGGACATGATAGGAGCTGTCGAGGGTATGGAGGGGATGATAGGTGAGGAGGGAGAGGACGAGTTGAACGAGGGGAGGTTTGGGAGTGACGGTTTGCGCAGAATCGACTTTGGTGACCGGAATGTTAAAGTGTCGCGCGCCGATCGTTTTGGGCAGCTCAACGACATTGGCCGTGAAGGTGCCGACTTCTACACAACGCAGCGTTGAACGAAGACGAGAAGACAAGACGAGCAGAGGCAAGAAGCCAAGCAGGAGAAAAGTAACAGGAGCAGAGGAGAGCACATGTGGTGTCGAGGTATTGTTGTGTCCGAAATGAGTACGGCGGTTAGCGCCGCTGCAACTAAATCGAAACAAGCAGGTGTGGTGGCGTTGAATGTCCAACTTGCAACTTACCTTGTTGGCCATGGTTGCTGGCCCAGGGCCGCCTCCGACGTTGGACATGATGCCTCTTCTGGCCTGGCTCCAAGCCCAACAGTCCACGTCGCCGTCGTCGTCGCAGTCGTCGCAAAAACGACAACCACAAATAGGTATGCCGAGAGTGCCTACACTAAATAGCTCTGGGCGTCGCAGCTGTCGGCGCGATCCGCAGACAGTCTGTCGACTTTGAGTTTCTGTTCACGGCCCCGCGAGAGCCCGTGCGGTGGCGTCCGGCCGGATACGCGTGATTCCCTGGGGGCGAGGGAGACCTCTATAGGGGGTGTGTGTCGGAATCTGGATACCGATACGGTAAAGAGGCCCACAGCTCTGCGCGCAGCGCTCCGCGAGACCGGTTGTGGGCGAGTGTGGGTGGGCTGAATTGAACGAAAGACAAGAGGTCGGGAATGTCCAGCCGGCCTGCACTCTGGTTTCAACAGCGATGCAAAAGCGACAGAGCTCAAAGCGTCACACAAAGCCGTTTCCCACCGTGCCCAGCAAGCAACAGCAGACAAGCTTTCGTCGAAGGCTGGAGGCGGCGGCGCACAGAGACCGAAAGGCAGGTGACCCTACGGCAGGCACGACACGCCGAGGCGGCCAGGCAGTCGGTCGGTAGCGGAGGTCCGTGGGTTAAAGTGCGAAGGCGGGGGGAGGGGCCGTCGAAAGGCGAGAATGGGCGTGCGCGAGTGTAGACGGTCGCAGCGGTAACGTCGACCGTACTGTCAGCGGCGTGTGTGGTGGAAGTGACAACGAGCAAAGCATCGAGCACCACGACCACTGTACACGGTCGTTTGTGCACAGGGGTTGATGCCTTGACGGGGAGACCAAGTCGTAGCGCAGATAGGTACGGGGTGTCTCCGCACCACCACCACCCTTAGTTGCATCTCCACACTGAGCATATGTTTGCTTGGTAGGTTGGTCGTCTGCAAGTAAACCGTTGCTGGTTTGGTACAGCTGGAACGCGGGGGTTGCGCCTCTGTTGCTGTGCATCCCATGCACAACGACCTCAAGACCGAGCTCTCGACGACTTTTGAGGGCCCAGTTCCCGTCTGTTGGGCTGGGTTGTACGTTAACTTCCAACGTCACCGCACAGGAGCCGCAGGAGGTACCTTCTAGGGTATGTCACCCAGACATGCTCCTCCGCCTCCCTCTCCTCTGATTCAATACCCATTACCGTCCCGTATAGACCTGCAAAGTGGTTTCAAGCTGCCCTGGGGGGCCTGGAGGTGTCTGGGGGGACTGAGGGGCCTTGGGTTGCCTGGGGGGTGCAAGGATTTCTGGAGCGAGACGGATGATCGTGCAGGCGGGTGGGGAGAGAGCCGGAGGACGTGACTGCCCTTAGGCACCAGGCTCGCAGTCTCGCTTGGGTCTGGCAGGCGACGGCAACTCGGCTGTCAGACGTCAGCGGTAGACCGCGTCCTGACTTTGAGAATGCTTTGTTACAGGCGTTACGCAACCCCTTGTTTCCTTGGTCATCCCAGCGGCGGAGGACAATGAGCCTGCGGGGCATTTGGTTTGCTCGGCCCGCGGAACAAGACCCCGAGCTGAGGGCTAGAGTTGATCGCGGTCGCGGACAGCACACGTTAAAGGCGCCCGACCCGACCCAACATGAACGTAGAAACAAGGCCCAGGGATCAAGCCGAGACACCCTTTCGGCATTTCGACGCGAACCCTTGCTGTCTTGACGAGCAACCAACCTCTCTCTCTACTGTCGTTTCAGCACTGAAGCACTCGCAGACGCCTTCAAACAACAGACAAAACAACTACCCCTCTGCAGTGACCCATCCACTGGCCGTCGCCAACGCTCAATGTAGTTACATTGCTGTCGGGGCGCAGCAGCAAGTCTCGGAGACCGACGACGTGTAAAGAGTGCCATCGACACTGTTCCACTCTGGGCTATTCACGGACGAGGCGTGTCGGGGATGTTTGGATCAAAAGAAGTGGGGCATGTCCTAGAATGCATTGACGGCTAGGCCCGGAGGCTGGCCAGTCGATGGCGAACGAGGGCCAACAAATGTACACTACCGCCCGTTCCGCGATTTCGCGCCGCCCCGTGGATGCAGCATGCCATGCGGAACGATGCCTGACCCGTTTCCGCTCCTTCGGGTTGCACTGCGCGCGCGCCTTGGCCCCAGCATGCATGCTCGGTCCGGAAAACGCCACATACGATCACTTAATCCGACACACTAATCGTCGGCAGAAGTCTCTTACTCGCACAAACAACACACACCGCCGCGCACGGCCTTTTCTTTGACGCCTACTCGCTACCACACTGCTGTTCGCACACGCACACATGCACAGACAGGAACGTGCGTTGCCACGACCTCGACACAAACTACATGCATGTTTGCTTCTTGATCGTTTGTTTGTGTGTTTGTGCAATTGTTACTACTGCTGCTGTGCTAGCGCCGCGGTCTCTTCGGATGTATGCTCCGTACAGCGCGTACGGACAATTTGTGTCCTGCGTCCTCAATGTCATTGACCGCCACACATTGCGTTGACGACGTGTATCACTCTAATGTTGGTGTGTGCGTCAGTCAATCCTTGTCCCCGAGCCAATTGTGCAGCGACCGCCACCCGAGAGCTAGAGCTTGTAGCTGTGTGCAAGACCTAGCGTTCTGGGAATATAAACTCACCGCTTTTTCCGAGACGTCCTGGCACTGCCCTGGGGCCTGGTGACGGCCGCGGCGTAAGACACGGTTGTCGCAGCGCCGGCACAGCGGAGGTGCTTCGGGCTTGGCGCCAGCGGCGCTTTGAGTTCCGTGCTAGCGAGCAGCGTGTACCTCGGCACAGTATGCTGGAGCGAGGCAAGGGATCACACAACGAGTGTCGGCGTGGACGTCGTGGGTGGGCGTGATGCACCAAGAGGCAAGGTTGGTCTTGGTACCTGTGGTCACGCGGCTTGACGCGCCCTGCGGGGCAAAGGAGAGGCACTGCCATGTTCGTGTCCACGGAATTCGGACTTGGAGTAGTAGTATGCATCATGTCGTCGTCGTCGCTCGCTCGCACCGCTCTGGTGCAACCTATGAAAAGAGAGGACTCCAGCGAGCCCAGGGACCTGCGCGACGCGACGCGGCGCGCGGTGCAAAGACGCCGGGACGAGCAGAGGCACGGAGGCGTCGGCCCGTTACATCCTCCCTGGCGGGGCGTGACAGAGGCACGCGACTGGCCCGACAGCGTATAGAGTGGGGAGACAGTCGTACCTTTGAGTACGTCGTTGTCAGTCCTATTCCGGGGATGTCGACGCCTCTGGAGGATGCCTTGATCGCCACGACACGATTCCTGCTCGACTTGGTCAATGAGATGATTGACAGGTTGAGCCTGAACCGAGTTGACCACAAGCACACACTGGCCACATCAAAAGTTGGTGCCCCACTCCTCCACGTGGTTCGGATCCGAAATTGCATACTCGTTCGGATCCGAGCGCCATGATTCTGACATCACCATCAGATATTAAAATGACAAGAGCAACACAAGACGCATTGACCAGAACCACATCGCATCGCGACACTCACAGCGCTCCAACACACTCTCACACTCAACACACTCGCACACAGTACACGCGCACACTCCCCTTCTACACCCCCGCATGCCCTCCCCTGCCATGCCCCGTGCGGTAGCGTTTTCTGCCAAGCAGAAGAGGGAGCAACTCAAGGCGAAACGGGCGCACAAGCGCGGCGACGTTGATGCTTCGGCGCTCGAGTCGTTCTCCCGTTCCGCGTTTCGGTCACGACACAAGGTCGGCATGGCCAACTCGGGTCCAGGGAGCGGCACGACGGCGCGCCTCGAGTCCAAGTTTGCGTCGCTGCCCCCCGAGTTTCTCGAGCGGACGCGCGACCTCGCATACTCGGAGGCGCTGCCACGACCACTACCGCCCGCATCGGCGGCGTTCCCCCTCCACCTACTAACACGCGACGCCAACGCCGACGGGAGCGACGCTCTGTCGATCCCCCGCCGGCCAAAGTTCCGTTACGACCAGACGAAGAAGGAGGTCGAACGGAACGAAGAGGGCATGTTCCGCAAGTGGCTTGCTTCGACGCGCGCGACGATCGAGGACTGGGTCGACGAGCAAGACGGCAGCGACGGCTCGTGGCCCCGCAGTCCGAGCGCTTTTGAGACAAACCTCGAAGTGTGGCGGCAGCTGTGGCGTGTCGTCGAGGCGAGCGCCATTGTCCTTCTCCTCGTCGACGCGCGATGCCCACCACTCCACTGCCCGCCGAGTTTGCGGACCTACCTCCGCTCCCTCCGGCCCAAGCGCCAGTTTGTCCTTGTGCTTACAAAGTCCGACCTCGTAGACCCCGCGGCCCTCGAGGGGTGGCGCAAGTGGCTCAAGGAGTGGTGGAGTGCAACAGATGCGGAAACGGACAACGCCGACGGCGAGCAGGACGACACACAGGTCGTCGACGTAACCAGCTACGACCTTGAGCTGCTGTATGGCGAAGGACGGCGGCGGCACAGGCCGGCTCTCCCGACGTCGTCGCGGGACGCCCTGGTCGGGGCGCTGCGTAAAGCTCACGAGCGCCTTCTGAGCCCCCCAGCGGCGGTGCAGGCGGACGCCGAGAGGAATGCGGCTTGGCGCCCCGCCGTTCGCTCCAACGTAGACTGGGCAGCTCTCGCCGCCGAGCCAGATGTGCCACTACCACAGCGCACACGGCGCGAGCGCGTAGCTGCAGGTGTTCGCGGTAGCGGAAGCGAAGGCGACGACGACGACGACGACGCGACCGACGACGAGGGAGACGGGCCCGAGTCTCACAAACGTGACCCCGAGTCGGAACCGCTCACGATCGGGCTAGTCGGCCAACCCAACGTCGGCAAGTCGTCCCTGCTCAACGCGCTCCTCGGGACGACACGGGTAAGTGCATCGCGCACGCCCGGTAAAACTAAGAACTTTCAAACGATTCTGTGGGGTGACGCGCGCGAGGTCAAGTTTGTCGACTGCCCCGGGCTGGTGTGTCCCTCGCCTGTCCCCATGGAACTGCAGGCCATGTCGGGGAGTACGTCCATGTCTTCTCAGTGTGTCGCTGACTACCAGTCCTGCCCATTGCGTACATTCCTTCGCTGCCCGCGTGCACGGCGTACGTCGCGTCGCATATCCCCCTCGAGGACGTGTTCCGCATCCCTGAGCCCGAGCGCGAGGTCGACGACATTGAGGCGAAGAAGACTTGGCGGCATCCGCGCCCTGTCGAGGACGCCCCCGCCGAACCCACAAAGCACAAGTGGACCGCGGGCGAAATCATGGAGTGCCGCGCCCTGGATAGGGGATACTGTAGGTCTGGGCAGGCGGCTAAAGCTCACAGCAGTCAACTCGAAGGGTGGCCGGCCAGACGCCAACCGAGCAGGCAACGAGAGTGCGTACATGCGGGGGATGTTGTGCCGGCTAACAGGGCAGTGCTCCGCGCCGTGGCGGAAGGCAGGGTGCGCTGGGGCTTCTGGCCACCAGACGCACCCGCGGCGCAACTCGACGAGCGCCGCGGCGTCGGCGTCTGGCTAGGCGGTAACCCCGACCTCGAAAAGCACGGGCATACCGACGACGGCAGCGATACCGCACCCGAGGAGATGGTGCGTGATGGCGAGAGCAACCCGGATGCGTCGGACGAGGACGGTGATGAGGGCGAAGAGGATGACAGCGACGATGGAGGGTTCGCGGCGCAGAACCACAAGAGTTTTTTCGCGGCCTTGAGTATCAAGGACGACGACGACGACGACGACGACGACGACGATGACGAGTAGCGTCTCGTACAGTTCATGCCGAGACGTGGGCGCATGCCGTAGTCCCGGCCCCCTCGTAGGTCTCCGTTGGCGTTCGACGCGCCCTCGATGTATTCTTGCACTGCGCCCCGTTGCGGAAAGGGAAATGATTACCCCGGCTCAGCATTGATGCCTTTGGGGTGAGGGGCGTTCGTCCAAGACGTACCGCGGCGCGAGCAGAAGGCAACGATCTTGAGTTGACCTTGTCTGCGTTGGTCGGCTGCCTGCCTCGTTCGTTTCCTTCAATGCGCACAGTTCATCCTGCCTCTCGCTAGTCCATACATTGCACGCCGGTAAAACAGCCGCCATGCTCTTGTCATCATCGGGGCACACTGAATATGAACAATGGCAATACATCGTGCGGTCGCCTCTCACGGCGCACATCTCGCGATTCCTGCTGCACTCAGTCAACCTGGCTAAAGAAGGGATGCAGTATCCCAGACTCTCGGCCGAGGGCACTTCGCAGCGCGGCTTGTTGCGATGTCCCGTCGCGCAGCGCGTGATACGTGCAGTAACTTCACTTGCGCCAGTGGTGCTCAAACTCGATGCAACGGCAATGGGTTTCCCCTTGGCCTACTCCCGTCCAAACCCCCTTGCGCAACGACCCGCAACGATGTACCACGCGCGGCGTTGTTCACGGCCGAGGTAATGGATTGTACCGTCTGGCAGCTGCTGGCGCCACAAAGCCACATTTGAAACCACGACCACAGCGCGCCTCACACAGTGTCTCACTGCACACAACCAACACTCATCTCCAGTGTGGCATCCCTTGGTCTTCAACGCCGGCCGGCCGTCTCCAGCCACGGCCAGTGTAGACATGCGCTGTACAAATGCATGCATGCGCCACTCCAACGACGACGGCGCACGCCCGCCCAACGCCATGGCGGATCGACGCGATCGTCGAGCATGTTCTAGCACCAATCAGCTCAGGCACCTCTGGCCCCGACCCACTCTGATACGTCATTTGCTCCAACACTCGGGCACGGCGGCCAGGCAATGCAATTCGCCGCGTCGGACAGCTGTGTGGTCGGAGCAAGCGCACCAGTGCGCCTAGACGAGACGCCGTGAGAAACCGGGGCGTGGCGGAGCGAGTGAGTAGTGCAGTAGTATGCATATACACGACGTTGGAACGGCGCTCAGGCTCGTTTGCACTCTCCACAACTCGCCAACGCCCAACACACACCACAACGCAAACCATGTCCGTTCTCCGTCTTGCGTCCCGCGTCTCGGCCCGCACCCCCGCGCGCGCCACTGTAAGTCGCCCCTTTGGTCTGCCGGCCTCGCACACTGCTGACGCTCGTCTCCGCACCTCACCATACGTCGCATCCCACCCTGCCTGATGAACTTGATACACCCCCCAGCCCATGCTCACCCGCGGCATCGCGCGCGAGCTCATGCCGGACGTGCCCTCCAACGTGGGCCAGACCGCGACGTCCAAGGGCTTCGGCCAGCGCGAGGAGGCTCTCGAGGGCCAGTACATCCACAACCGCGAGGAGGAGATGCGCAAGAAGTCCCACGAGAAGGCGCAGAAGGACAAGGCCGAGCAGGAAAAGTCCAAGACCAAGTAAAATACACATGGCCACACAAGTCTTGCATCTGGAGCGCGTATTGTACTGCCGTGCGATGTCATAGGTTGGTGTTGCAACGGCACGCCAGCGCGCGTCAATGGCCTCAAAGGGCGCAAAGAGCTAACTGGGCGGCCTGGTACGACTAACGGCGCGCAGCAAGTGCGCAGCACTAGTGACGGAGAGTCGGCGTTGAACGCGCTCACAGTTCAACCCCCGGCGCTGCTTATGTCCGTTGACCGCACGGAGCAGGGCTCATCCACGCGATCCACGCACATAACGCCCGCATCGGTGGAGCCACCGACCACTGGGTACGCACCGCATTGGGTACGCACCGCATTGGGTACGCAACGCGCCTCTGAGATCTCTAGGGCACGCTACAACTCCCACCCCTCGGCGAGCTGCTCGGGATCTGCGCCGACGTTGTACACCTCGCGCCTGACGAGCTGCGCGACGTGTTCACCCGCAGCGAGGGCAGACGTGAGGCCTGGACTGGCAAAACCGAGACACTCCACCAAGCCTCGGCGGGCGGGCGCGTGGCGCACGACGAAGTCAAAGAAGCCCGAGCCGGGAGGGCGGATGTTGGGGCGGAACCCGGCATAGTCGGGCGTGAGGCGCAGGGGGTCGATGCCGGGGAGGTACCTCTGCGCGGCTGCAGCGATCGTGGCGAGGTTGGCGGCGGACGGGGCGAGGTGTTTCTCCCAGTAATCTGGGTCTGTCGCCGACGTCGTCGCTGGCGCGAGTGGCTCGGCGTCGGGCCCAAAACGTACGTTCCCGTCTAGGTCGAACGTGAGATGCGTGCCGAGTGAGTCGAGGGACGCGCTGGGGCACGGGTAGATGAGGTGCTGGACGTTGCCGACACCGGGGCCAGAATACTTCATGTAGTTGCCTGATGTGTCAGCGAGGGCGATGGAGGGGTGGTGTACCCTTTGCGATCCACATCTCCCACCGTTCTTCCGGGGGCAGGATCTCGTTGACGAGCGACGCGGCGTTGAGGCCTGCGGCGTCGACGACAACGCCGGCACGTACTGCTTCGACGTCGCCGCGCTCCGAGCCGCCCCATCCACTCTCGAGCTGCACGATCCACCCGCCGTCGTCGGCTGGGTCGATGCGCACGACGCGGGTCCCTCGCACAACCACGCCCTCGCCGCGGTTGTCGCGGCGGCCCCGGTCAAGACCAACGCCGACACGCTCGCCATCATCAGACTCTCCACCCGTCGACACCGCCGCGTCCGCCAAGTAGGTCTCTTCTTCTACCTCGCGGGCGAGGCTGTCCACCAGGGCGCCCGAGTCGACAATGCCCGTATCTGTAACCAGTAACGCTGCACACACGTCGCGCGACAGGTCTGGCTCCAAGTCGCGCGCCTCATCGCCGGTCAGAGAGTAAGCCGGGATCACGGTATTCGGCGCGATCGCCGAGTCGCGCCTAGAGGCCGCCTTCTTGAACGCGTCGTGCTGCGTGTGTGCTCTCAGCCCGTCGAGGTACGGAATCTGCCCCTCGTCCGTCGCTACGATTAGCTGCGGCGGTAAGCGCTGTTCGGCACCGCACTGGTCGCAGGCGCTAAGTCCTCCAAGATGAGTCCGAGGAAGCCAAACCTACTTTGCCAGTCTTGCGGTGCGGAATACCGAGGACGCCGCAACGGTCATACAGCAAATCGCGGCCGCGGATACATAGTTGCGATTTTAGACTGCCAAGAGGGTAGTAAATGCCTTCATGTGTGCGTCAGCCACAATCCGCAAACAGGGGTATGTTTCGCCCCCGTGCACACTTGTGTTACCTACCGGAATGGATGACTTCCGAGTTACGCGCGCTGTGTTTTTTTCGTCAGTGGTGCTATTTGTGCAAGACATGCGCCTCGCAGGCGACGACGCGACGCCACTAACGTGTTTTCCTGCCCCAACTGGCGGTTAGCTGTTCCTCTTTAGAGCAAGCACGCACAAGTCCCCGCCGCTCGACGACAAATGTCGTACGCCCAGCGCCGGCCGTGTTGACCAGACCCGCCCCAACTGCCAGGCCCAGAACGCCACCGCCAACAACGAGGTGGTCGACGCTAGCTGTCGGCGCGCGGAACGGATACCGCTGGCGCAGGAGTGCGGCATAGCTCGCCATCTCTGTTTGACTTTAGACGGAAAGAGTCCCAAGTGTCGGTGGGCACATCGCTTCTCGCGTATCCATAAGTAACAAGTGGACGACAGATGTGGAGGCAGGTCACGTGAGCTTTGCCGAGAAAGAACAGTGCTGCAACGTCTCGCTTAGAAAGGGATGCGACCGCATCGTTCAATTCTCCGTGTTGAACAGGACTGCTGGACAATGCCTCCAGTGGCCGCCTCGCATTCAGCGGTTCATTTGGGTGGGACTTGGTCCAGCCTCCAAATGTCCTTCACCCAAAATTCTGATTCCGCTGGTCTCCAGGGTGATTCCTCATACTGGTGTACCGGCTTATTCATGGAAGGATCTTGAACAGCGCCGTCAGGGCTTGGAAAAAAACGACATCGGCGAGTACAGTTCAGGCTACCTCTGAGGCTTGCACTGCGTGTGTATACGCGCGCGGCCGCGCTTTCCAGTGGTGATCATCCCCTCCCCTACGTACATACCAGCGCGTGTCAAGGCGTCTAAACCTGCGCCACGCACAAAAGTGGCACACAAGTTTCGCCATGCAACCTTGTCTTCCCGCTAGCAACAGAGACGCGCCGCGACACCGACTACTCGACTCGACTAGCCCCAGGAACACGCGGTGGCTGGTACACTCTTAGACAGAGCGCAGGTACAGGTACGCTCACAAACAGCAGCAGGCACCCGTCACGGCATTCACCGAGGCGGTTACGACTGTCGCAGGCGGGCATGTAGGGACGGATCGCCGATGGCATGCAGATCATGCGGTATCTAAAACTGAGGCATGCTGTACTGTGACACAACGGCGTCTGCCAGGAAATGGGGCCATGAACAGAAGATGGGTTGGAAAAGGCCATGAACAGAAGCTGGGTTGGAAAACGACTTGGACAGTTTGAACGACATTGGCGACATGGCCTAGTGTCGCGGAGTTCGCACTGCTACGCGACCTGGTTGGGGTGTTGGATCTTGCATGCCGCGGCGCTGCGCAGCTAGCGCAAGGCGCGGCCGTGCAACGCCACCATCGATAAGCTTCACGACAAATGCGTTGGACTGGGTGGGTGTTGCAGGGCGTCTGCTACCCCGTGTCAGGAGACGCTCCGTAGTGTGTCCGTCTACAGCTGTGGTGTGTCGGCGTGTTTCGGTGTGGGCGAGACATAGCTCGGAGCTATGTGGAGACCCCTAGATCATGCACAACTAGCTGCCAAGCGAGCGTGGATCATCTCAGGACGATGTACTGTGTATACCCAAATGTGCTCGTCCGACCGGAATATTCAGTTGTCCCCGATAATCGCCCAGAACACTGGGCAAACGTTTCTGGGTCGAACCAGACTCTGCACGTGGTGGGGTCTCCGTTTCTTAGCTCGCCCAGTCCGCACTCAAGTGCAGCGACGTGCATTTGCTTGATGACGAGCAAAGCATTCTTTCGTTGTTCGGTTGCGTGCTGATTCCGCGGAACCGTGCCACCAGATACAGGGAAGCCCTTGGTTTCTCCGTGGTAAACCCTTTGGTTGTGCCGTCGACGTACCCCGCCCTCGGGCCAATCGTATACGCCAAAAATCAAACACGACTGGGAAAGACACAATGCGCAGCGTTGCGTCGGTCCCGATGTTGGAGCGCCGCCGCCCCCCCGAAGCTGCTGCCCCCGATCGTGGCGTGTAGCTCGAGCAAGCAAGCCCTACACAAATGCCACCTACGTTGAGATAGCAAAGTAGTGGAGCTGTGTTTTTCGGGACACGGTGGTTATCGCCCGATCACAGTGTCGTCGATAAGCCCGCTGAACACACTCGACGCCGGATTCTACAATAAGCTTGGCTGGTGTTGGGAGGCGCCCAATTTTCTCGTCACCCGCGCGCGTGCCGCCTTCATTATTTTTTTCGCAATACAGCTGTGCGTGTGTTTCGTTTGCGCAGGGACGTACGCATGCCCTGCTCGATCACTTTCGGCATGCCCGGCCGTTCGGACGCGGCGCCACCCACGGAAGGGGGGGTGCCCTGGGCGTCTTGGGCGCGGGCGCGCCACAGCATGGTGTGAACGGGCATGCACGGCGGACCGTACGGCCCGGACAGTTGCGGGTGAATGTCGGATGCAAAGGCGTTCGTCCAACAACCCTGGCCTAGTTGTTTTCGGGCGACCCAGGACTAGACAGTCCGTGAGCTTAGCTGTCCGGCGGCCAAAACGTGCGGCGACCTTGACAAGTGCTGAACAGTGGCGCGGCTGAATGGCTATTCAAATGCACCGTCCCTAAAGTTGAACAATGGTTCGTCAGGGGCACACTGACTTGTCCCCTGTGGATTCCTCCGGTTCAGTGCTGGCGCGTGTTCGGCTCCATACATGGCTGCCTTAATTAACATTAGGGCCCTCTGTGTGTGAGACCGAGTGATGGACCGCGTATGAATAGAAACAAGCGCGCTTAGACAAATGAACTCCTGCACCCTCACCGCAATACCCCTTTCACCCTCACACATCACTCACGAATGTGCGTAAGGATCGGCCAAGCGGCCAGCGGACAACAGTGTCCGAGCCTTTTTCTTCGCAATGGCGCAAAAAGTCCATGACGTGTGTCAAACCAATGGCGGCCACATGAGACATGCCTCAGCTTGTCCTAGTGTCAGCCTGTGACTTGGGCCAAAGGCCGGAAACAGAACCCCCGATTCGTCTCCGAGGTGGACTCCGGGCTCGGGCTGAACCCCGAGGATCCATATGCGTCGCGCCGCAACCCATATGTGTGCGTGATGGTACACGAAGTCGTTCGAACGTGTGCGCGTGGCGCAGCACACTGTTGTACATGTTCAATGGCGTCTGCCTGTTCATTCTCGTACCTGGGCGCGGGCTGAGCTTTGATCGTGTCTGCAGCGCGTACATGGTGCCTGCGTATGTACCTATGTACCTGGGTAGTACGTTGTTGAGCGTATCGAGCCACATGTGTCGTGGCCAGGACGTTCCTCGTGGTCGACCAAAAAACTGGTCGACCCGAAAAGTTTATGGGACGTGCCTTGCGGTGTTCTTCCAATGCTCCGATGCGGCATTCATTCATTCCTTGCAATGTGCACGTTCCGTCGCGCCGGGCACTCGCATGGCGCAGTTCGAGTGTGCCAACAGCGCGAGGAGACGCACTTCTGTGCTCCACGTCGGATACACACACAGACGACGTCTCAGGACGGCTGAGGGCAAGTGTGACTGCATTGGCGCTGTGCCGTAGGAAAATAAACACTGATGCAGACCCGACAGGTTGGCACTGGTGCAGACAAAGGCACCAACAATCACCTGGCTGTCCGGAAAAGACGGGCGGTAACGCTACCCTTGTTCTCGGAGTGAGACAAAGACTACTGATGACACTGTCAGTAGTAGTCGGGGTGGCGTGATGCACCACGCACCCCAGGTTGCTACTAGTCGAGGGCTTGCTGGAACCAGCGGACCGTGACATCTGATCAAACATTATTGATTTGTGTCGGCACGCCAGGCTGACTTTCAAGCGAGGGGCTGAAGAACTTTCGGGGACTAATTGTCACTCGGGCGCTACCGGATCACCGGATCCGCTCGCTTCCCAAATCCAAAGTGTTATCTCTCGTCATCATGGACGAGCAGGAGGAAGAGAAAGCGCATCCACAGAACAAGTTGACCACCCCCAGCCAAACCATGCTCGAGGGTTCTTGAGCAAGGGCATGTGTGTGGGTGTGTGTTGTCTGTGGCGCACATTGCGCGGCAGAGCACCGTCGACGAGCAAGAGAGTATGCATCCTGTACGGCATATGCTTAGCCAGTTGCGAAGCGAGCGGCCCTGTGCGAGCGATCGTGTGGTGGTGTGGGGTTGCGCTTGACTGATCGTAATCTGCAGCGATGTGGATGCCATTGTCTCCATGGTTCATTCCACGCCATTGTGGAGTCGGGCGCAATGCGATGTGGAGCACTTGGGTCTTCTGGTCTTTGTAGCATTCCGGTATTCTCGGAGGGCGGCCTTTGGACGACTATATCCACCCGCACTCCCCGCCGGCAAGTGCGGCACATCTAGGCCGCACTGTGGCCCCCCCCGACAGACGGCGGGGACGTGCACAGTTGCACGGACTGGCAGGCGCACAGGGCTGAGGCGTTTCATAAAGCAGTCATAGTGGCTGAAGGCGATGTTGTGAGCCGCGCTTGTTGACGCACCACCTGACCGTCTGCTGGGATCATCCCAACGGTGTGGGTGACAAGACCAAGTACGTTGGTGGCGCCCACGGAGCCGCCCTGGACGCCACACGACGCCCGCCGAAGGGAGCCGAAAACGAGGGCAACCCGCGTGGCAAACCAAGCCTGAGAGTACGAGAGGTTTTCTGTGCCGAGAGAGGGAGAGAGTCTAGTTGCAGGCGGGCGGAGAGTGCGTGTGCTTGTGATCAGGTGTGCGCCAAGTGGACGCAGTGGCACAGCGGACAGAAGACGTCGACGCTTAGCCAGGTGACGAAACGCCCTGATTCCAGCAGGGCAAACCACCTGGCAAAGACGTCGTCGTTCTGCCTCGCTGCATGAACAAGAGGTGAGACTAATTGGACGTTGGTTGCACCGTCCTGCGCTTCGACCAGCACAACTGGCTGTGCTTGATGGCCGTGGTCCCACCACAGAGGTTTGCCACACTTCCGCATACCTCGGAATAACCAGTCGCCAAACTTCCGGCCGGCTCTGCCTGGAGATACTTGGGTCAACAGTCGTAGTGCGACGCCACGCTACCAGATTTCCATCCAGATCAAGCTTCAACAACGTAACGGCATACTGGACTAGCATTTGCTAGTAGGTTAGGTGCAACGCGCAGAGGGCACGCGTCGGCCAGCCGTTGATGTGTACAATCGCCCGCACGCCCCGCGTCGTGCAGCATGGGAAAGCCACATGCAGGCATGCTTGTATGCACATGCATGCTGTCCGTGTCACCCGAAGTTCACACCACCAATCCCAGGACTGGCCAGAGCACGACAGCGTTACACTCCTGTGTGTCGTCGTGCTCCCACGTTTTTACACCCACCCGTTCCAACGAGATGTGCGGCGATGGGGGAGCGATATGGGCGGCTACCAGTACGACGATACGACAGACCAGCGGCCTTCTACGCGTTCGCTGGTTGGGCTGTGTAAGGTGTGCGGTGAACTGGAGCGGACTGTGGAACACCCGGCCCTGGCAGTACCAGTTGTGACCGAGGGTGCAACCTCGCAGCGTTGGTGATTCTGGACAGTATTCTTCGGGATGGTGTGGCGTTTCGGCCCTTGGCCCTGGGTCCAATTGCACTTACCGACTTTGACGACATTCCATCCGGCGTCTACGGAATCCACACCCACAAATGGGTTGCGACTTGCGTCGTCCATAGGGCTACTCGCCTGCACAGGGCAGGCAAGTCGGCAAGTAGAGAGGGCACACACAAGCCGGGAAGCATATGCAAGGGGTAGGTAGGGCACAGAGGCACCCAAGCACTTTGTGGGTTGTGTGCATCCCTTAGCCACACCAGTCGGCCTTTGATCATGTTCACTGGGCCCTGTGAGAGACCCTTAAGCATCTCTCCAGCAAAGGAAGGGGTACAGAAGTGTCTTATACGCGCTTTTACCTATTCATCAAGCTGACAAGGGAGCCGGCTTGGGGCGTGCGCCGTCAACGTACCCATCCAGGGTGCAAGTTTCGGTGGCACTTGGGAGAGCAGCCACAGGGAGCATAAAAACTCGCTACCAACCGAAGCTTTTCCGACCAGGAAAGGGATTTTACTCCCTCCTCCTCTCCCCCTTTGGCTGCTCGCAGGCTGCCAGCCAGACATCCTTGCCGAGGGTCAGGCAACGGGTGGGGGCTTGGGGGAGAGTCGGGTGTGCTCACCTCTTTCCGTGGCGCTCACGTCGATCACACGCAGGTTGGAGCTCAGGAAGTGGGAAAAGTGGAATTAGAGCCCAACACATTGCGGGGTAGCAAGAACGAGGTGGGACCGTAGAGTAGTCTGTGGCGGTCTCAGGTCAGGATAACGTCTCACGAATGCGGGAAATAACCATGACCACCGGTCTGCCTGGAGCTGCACGCCGCCAGCCAGCACCTGCGCCTGGCCAGTGCAGTACGCGGCCCGGCGCGACCCCGGGGCGATTGGCGTGTGGTGCACACCCCTGTCAGCCAGAACAGCAGAAGCACACCAGACCAGCAGCATTGCTCCTGCAGGCTTCGGCAAGCGGCCTGCCTGCCTGCTGCCTGCTGCCTGTGCTCCAAAGATGCGTCAGACAAGGCCCTTGTGCCCGTGTGACTGCGCCAACTCGCGACCCATCCACTGCCCAGCGCGACTCGCCAGATCAAGTATAAGTATTCACGACTGATTCATGCCCAAGGTTTGACTACCAACCTTCCGCACCTACACCAACGGGCCTCTTCGTTCTTTGGCGCACGACTCCTAACTGAAGACACGTTTACACTCTCGCATCCAAACTCAACTGTTCTCCGAACCCATTTATACATCGTCGGTGACAGACCTCCCCTCTTTCTTTACTCTACCGTAGTCCGCCTCTGTTTGCCGTTAGCCTCCCCCCCTGGCTCCCACCAACCCCCAATAATCTTGCTTTCTCCGAACTTTGTACCACCACCACACCACTGCCACCACCATGGGTCTTGGTCTCTTCCAGCGCCGTCGAAAGGGCGGCACGAGGTCTTCGAGCCCCACAGAGCTTTTCCACCTCCGCGTCCTTGTCGACTCTGGTCCAAGTGCCCGCAACCTGTTTGTTGTCCGCGTCGACCCAGACGACACTGTCGATGCCATCCGGGGGGCAGTAACCGCCCAAATTGGTCAAAACTCGGTTAGCTTGTTCAAGGTGAGTGACATTCGTCGGTGTGTGCCACTCGACCCCACGCTGTGGCTGCGGGTGGCGTCCAGTGTCGATCTGGCTCTTGCTCGGCCTGGCGGACTGGCGTCACCCCCGCTCTACCGACCCTGGTCTGTTGGAATCTCTTTCCTGTTCATCCCCGAGCAACAATGCCATGCATGCATGCACATCTAACCCATTCATGTGGCCGCCGCTGACAAGTTTTACAGGTATCCATCCCTTGGCAAGCAAACTACCAGGCGTCAGTCTACAGCGACCGCTACGGGCTCAACCCATCGCTCCTCGCATCGTTCCCCGGCTGGAACCTCGACGACGCGACACAGCTCGCTGCCTCGGGAGGCATCTCCCTCCCAGCCTACGCCGCCGGAACGGGGTCTATGCGCACGCGCCGCAGCATGCGCTGGTCCTCGCCAGGGTACACTCCAACCATCCGGGACTGGTTCCCCCTTGGCGCCAGCGACGAGTCGATCGACGTTGTCGTGCGCGCAGCACAGCCAGTGTCGCTTGACTGGGCCCGCCCCGTCGCCAACCCCATTACACTCTGCGCACGCTTCGCCGCTACTACTGCTTGCTCGTCCTCATCCTCGTCCTCTTCCTCTTCCAGCTCGACCACGCTTGTAGACATTACTTCCTCGTCTACTGTCGCCGAACTCAAGGTTGCCCTTTTAATGGCTGCTGGACGCCCCGCACCCGCCGGACGCCTCGACGACGTTGTCCTCTGGCGCGTCGACATGTCCGACTCTGACCTCGCCGCCATTGAAGCGCGCGGTGGACTTGACGACGGCCGCCGCCCCTTCCCAGCTCCACGCAACGCCACGCCCTCTCTGCTACTCGCCGACGGCTCAGCCCATGTCGCAGAGTACCTTACGAGCAGCCGCGGCTCTCGCGCCAACCCCTCGCACGTAGACCTGAGTGTGTGGATCCACCCGGCCTCGACCGCGACGTTTGCGCCACGCCGCACCGCCCCTGCCTTTACCTACCCACTCCCTGCCGAGGTTATGGCGCCGTCGCCGGCCCCAGCCGCGCCCAAGGAGCGTATGCTTGCGCCGCTGACGCTTCCGACCGACGCGCACGGCAACTTTTCCGCCTGGGCCACACCTGAAGCTTCTCCCGCCGCTTGTCCGCTCGCGTCGCCCAAATCCTCCTCAGCCGCTCAGCAGGAGCAGTTTGCCGATGCGTTCGGCGACGACTCCGAGGTCGACTTGTTCTACAACGGCCGCTCGACGCTGCGCTGCTGCGCCCTCGAGAGTCTCGGTGCTCCAGGCCTCATCGGTCTCGGCATCACAATGTCCCCCGTCCCATCGAGCGTCAGCGACCATACCTGCGGCGGCGCCTCGAGCGACGACGAGTTTGCCTCGTGGCCGCCCACGCCGTACGTCGGCTGCGCCGACGACGCCGCCGCCTTTACTGGCCCCGGCCCCAGCCCCGCACTCGCCATGTCCTGCATCCAGCCCACAAAGCTGCCCAACGTCCCCACCACCAACTCCACCCCAAAGCACAACCACACCAACCTGTACCTGCCTGGCGCATCAACCCTTGTATAATTCTCCAGCTATCTCTCTGCCATAGCGTGTAATACCTAGTCACATGTACAAGGAGTGTACCAACTGCTACTACTGGATCTCCGCGCGCTGCTGCTGCTGCTATTACCCTCCTGTTGCTGCGCAAAATGTCCGCGCTCAATTGACGTATCGTGTGCCACCACTCGTGCTCTGCAACTTTTGGCGTCTGCAGCGGCTTCGAGACCGTCTCGGGACATGCAGAGATGCAGCAGCATGGGTTACTGCCATGCCCTCCAGACGGGCAGTCACCGGGCGTCCTTTGGCGTGCCGGAATGCCGCATAGACCCTTGCGTCGGCCCTGGCAAGGTCGTCACCGCCAACATCTCGGTCGCCGGAAACTTCTTTGTGACCTGAACAGACGTGTCCGCGACCTGAACGGCCATTTCGAACCTGAGCGTAGTTAATGGCCGTCTCTTGCTCGATCTGCTCGGCAGATCTGAGTAATCTCCGTTGGACGTGTTTTTGGTGCTCGGTTCCTCGGTCAACATGCGCCGTGTGACCTCACCAGCCTGCATGCAGCCTGCTTGTTCGGGTTACTGCACATCGTATCATACAGAATACATTCGAATGCGCAACAAAAACAAACACTAGCGGTGTCGGGACCAGTCTCGGCCACACACACTCGCCGCCCCGACCGGCTCTTAGCGGCCGGCCTGCCGGGCCCTCCTCGGCTCGCGGGCCAACTCTCCATCCCATCCATCGTGCACCAGAAACGCTCAGGCGGCCACCAATGCGCGATTAGACGCCTTGTCCCGTGCTTCTGACGTCCTGCGGCGCCCTCCGACGTCCGGAACTTGCGACACAAGCAAAACGCCATGTGCCGGAAGATTTCCGAGCAATGCCGTCACTGCGTCACTGCGTCGCGATAGCTTACACGGACGTACGCAAGTCTCTCGCGCCCATGTCGTCCCAGCCGTCGTACTCTTCAGCGACATGGAAGCCGGCGTGACGGTAGTACTCCTCATCCACGGTTGCGCCGTACGCCGCGCCGAGGGGGTTGACGCCCGAGCGCTGCTGCCAGTGCTCGTGCTCCGGGCACAGCGACCGCGAGTCTGCCGGAAACCCTTGGCCAAAGCGCATGTCCTCCCACATGTCGCCGAACCGTGCCTGGTCTGAGAAAGCCGTCAGCCTGGTCTGTTCGTGTCTCCCCGCGCGAATAAAACGCAGCAGACATGCTGGCAAACTCACGCTGTCCCTCTGCCGTTATTCGGTGTAACTCGCCACACTTGCCCTCGGTTGGTTCGAGTAACTCGTCTGGGCCGTCATCGGCGGGGTCCCCGAGGAACGGATGGCGGAGTGCCTGTGCGGCCGTGAGACGTTTGGTGGAATCCACGTGCAGCAGCTTGGCACACAGGTCAAGCGCATTGTCGACCGCAACAATGTGTTCCAGCGCCTCCTCTCTCGTCGGGTGCGTCTGGTGCGGTGTGTACAGGTTGGGATTTAGTCGCAAAATAAGGGACGCAAGGGAGTCGGGCGGACTGTCGAGGGTGGGGACATTGGAGATAACGGTGCGGTCTGGCAATGTCAGCGAACGGCGACAAACATGCACCTACTGTGAAGCATTGCGCATCGCTGCATGGCGTTGCGGCCAAACAGAGCAGCAATCTCCATGAGCGCTTCGACGTCGTCGCTCGAGTTGAAGACGGGGAATTTGTGTGCAAGAATCGAGAGAAGAATCACGCCCGCACTCCACACGTCAATGGCGACCGTCTGGTCGGGGCATTTGAGGAGCACCTCTGGCGCGCGGAAGCCTCGTGTTCCAGCTCGGTTCGTCTTGACCGACGGCCGCGAGTCCTCTTGCCGGAACCCGACCTTGCCCTCGCCAGCCTTTGACCGCTTCCGTGCGTCGTACACTGCCTGCTCGACAGCGACAGTGTCGGCCGTCTTGGTGCGCACGCCGTGCAGGTTGGCGCGCGTCGCCGGCTCGTGCTGGCACATGGCGCGCCGCGGCGGCTGGTACCGCTCTGCCAGGCCAAAGTCGACGAGCACGCCTTCCCCACGCTCGTAGTCGAAGAGAAAGTTGGCTGGCTTGACGTCGCGGTGGACAATGCCGCGCATGTGTATGTCCTTGAGCGCGCGCAGCAGGCACGTCATGTACTGTGCCATCTTTGGCGGGTCCATGAGGCGGTAGAAGTAGCGAAAGTCGTCCGAGGGGTGGTACGGTAGGACGATGATGATCTGGTCTTCGTCGCGGAACGCTGTGATCAACGGCGACACGTTCCGGCACCCGCGTAAGTTTTCCAGGATTGAGAGCTCATTCTCCACGCGCCCAGGCGAGCTCGTCACCAATATCTTCTTGAGCGCTACCTTGACGACCGAGTTCTCCATGAGCTGTTCGTGCGCGGAAGCGTTCTCCTTGTCGGTCCAGTACGTGTTGTCGTGCAGGTTGTGCAGCGTGTCGTGCGCAAGGTACACGGACGAGAAGGTGCCTTCGCCCAAGCGGTCGATGACGCGGTACCGGTACGTCCTAAAGGAAGGGTTGTAGAGGCCCTTTGTGGTGTACAGCTCTTGAATATCGCGCTTGACCGCCGTGCGCTCGAGCCATGGGCGGTGCTCCATGTCGTACTCGGACGAGTCGCCCGAGTGGTAGCTTGAAGGCGTGCACTCGCGGTCGTCTTGGTCGCTCATGAACATTTCTGGCGTCGACTCGTCGTTGGACGGCGGCTGTGTTGTAGACCGTGATGGGCCAGCTTCAGGCTGCTGCTGCTTGTCGCCGTCGTCGACGCCTTGGCTCTCGAGCCAGAACCCCATGTCGACGTGCTCTTCTGGTGGGTCGAGGCGGGCGTCGCCGTGGTCTTCGGCAACGTACAGGTCGTCGTCGACGGGCGTCCCGTTGTTGTGCGCTTCACGCTTTTCGTTGTCGACTATTATGCCAACGCGCTCGGGCAGGGCGTCGTCGTCGACGTACATGAACGTGTTGTCCATGTTGTCCTCTGTCACGTCTATTGTCGTGCGGTAGCGACTGCTTGTGCCGCCCTCGATCTCTGCGCGCACCTGTTCTGAGAAGAGGACCGAGGGACCGCCTTCCCCTGTTTCGCTTGTCGAGGCGTCGAACATGAGTCGGTCGCCGTTGAGCATTGTTGATTGGGAGGGTTGGGACAGAGCGAGGAATTGTTGATGGCTTTGTGCGTGTTGTTTCACCAAGGCAGTCGCGTCTCGCCGATCAAAACACGCCAGTGCCAGGGTGAGGGTTATTTTGGTTCCGTCAATTGAGAGCACGTGAGAGTGGCGTGGGGGCCACATGGACCACGTGGGTAGCCCTGATCCCTGAATGTCCCCAGGCGCCCAGGCGGCCGGATCTCGCCTATGGTGCCATGCAGTGTGCCTGGCGGGCCGCTCAAAATCCTGCACAGCGCCGCCCGAACTGCCCGGCCTGAACGGAGCAGAGACAACTTTTGTTGCCCGACACGGACGACGCCGCCGCCACTGCGCGAGCATTGTCCTTCTCAACAGCTGCATTCAACTTCGCTTCATCACACTCTCACCTCGCCCACCTCCCCCCCCCCCCTCTCCCCTCCCACAATGACCACCGACGACACCATGTACCACTGGACCGGCGTGCTCGACTCTGCGCTCGACGGTGTCGGCCACACGCCGCTTATCCGCCTCGACCGCATCGCCAAGGCCGAGGGCCTCAAGTGCAACCTTTGTGAGTGGGCCGTGGCGGCGTACCTCTCCTAACGGCTCTAACCGGTTCCTGTACACTCTACTAACGCGTAGTGGCCAAGTGCGAGTTCTTCTCGGTGGGCGGCAGCGTCAAGGACCGTATTGCCAAGGTGGGCTGCACCGTTGCAGATGACAAAACTGACCCAAACAGCGCATGGTCGAGCACGCCGAGAAGGAGGGTGTCCTGATCCCGGGCAAGAGCGTGGTCATTGAACCGACCAGTGCGTAACGACGTCGTTGACGAGGTGCTAACTAGGCTAGGCGGTAACACTGGCATCGGCCTCGCCCTGGCATGCGCCATCAAGGGCTACAAGTGTATCATCACTCTGCCGGCCAAGATGTCGCTCGAGAAGGAGGTACTGCTCAAGGCACTTGGTGCCGAGGTGGTGCGCACGCCGACCGAGGCGGCGCACGACGCGCCCGAGTCGCTCATCGGCGTCGCCGAGACGCTCCGCGACAAGATCCCAGGCGGCGTTATCCTTGACCAGTACTCCAACCCCCAGAACCCTCTCGCGCACTACTTTGGCACCTATGGCGAGATTGCAGTGAGTACAAAGTTGTGATGGTGCACGGACACCACCAGGGTGTGTGTGTGTGTGTGATGGCCGCACGCCCCACCACTGCGCTGCGCAATGATGAACGCTGACGCAATAGCACTCGCTCAAGACGTCTGACCTGCGCCGCAAGGACATTGCGCTGCTCGTCGCGGGCGCCGGTACTGGCGGTACGGTGACGGGTCTTGCACGTGCGGTGCGGCACGCCGAGGAGGCGGACGGTGCCAAGCGTGCTGTTGTCATTGCTGCCGACCCTGTCGGCTCGATTCTCGGCGGCGGCGAGGTCGGCCCATACCAGGTCGAGGGCATCGGGTACGACTTCTTCCCCAAGGTGCTTGACTCGAACCCGGCTCTGATCGACTCGTGGATCAAGACGGACGACAACGAGGCGTTCGCCGCCCACCGGCGCATCATCCGTGAGGAGGGTCTCATGGTCGGCGGCTCGTCGGGCACCGCCCTCGCCTCGGTCCTCAAGTACCTCCACAGCGACGCCGGCCGCGCCATCGCCCAGGACCCATCAGCCAACGTCATTGTCATCTTCCCCGACGGCGTGCGCAACTACATGTCCAAGGAGTGGTTCCTCGAGGGCCAGAACGGCAAGCAGTCCGAGCTCCACGACCAGATCCGTGGCATCATCGGCCGCGACCTCGGCGACGCGTACGCCAACAAGCCTAAGGCCGAGCAGACCAACGGCAGCGCCTAGACGAGTTTTGTGCGTGTTGACAGTGTAGAGGCGAGGAGCGACGTGGCGGCGAGGCGAACCAACATTGCATTTTCACGGGGCACACTTTCAACACCGTATGCCCCCCAGCACAGCAGTAGAGCACCCGGCATTTCAAGCATCTGTATTATTGTTGTGATCTTTGCAGGCTTGATACCTATACCATCAGCGCCATGCGCCCGGCGCATGGCACCAGTAGCGCGCGTGCGCGCGTGTATACGCGTGTAGTGCAGTTGCAGATGACGTCGAGGGAAGTTGGTGGGCATCGGCACCAGAAAAGCCAGCTGACCGCCACAAAGCAGCTGACCGCGCCGCGGCAAACTTACCGCTGTTGTGGGTGTGGTAGCCGTGTTAACCAGTGAGATGGGTGTGCCCTGCCGAGTGCCCTGCCGAGACGTGCCGAGGCTGTCTCGCGCTAGCTAGGCTCGCGCGACCGGCGACAGGCGACGTGGTCGCGACGTGGTCGAGCTCGTTGACAGGGGTCTGTCGACGACAAGTGGCGTCGAGGGCCGCGTGAAGTGGGGGTGGCGTTTCTTCCAGAACAGCGGGACTGGCTTTTTTTCCTACGCGATCGACATTCAAGATAGACATGACGGCACCAAGGGTTGTTCTGAGACTGATGCAGGAATCGATAGATGTGCAAGGGTTGCAGGACGATGTACAGGATGTGCAGGATGTGCAGGGGCTTGTTTGTCCTTTGTCTCAACGCCCGGGGCTGGTTGCGGCATGCCGCGGCTCACTCCACGAACGCCTTAATCAACGGCTCGGTCGCACGACGCCTTGATGGAAAATGGCGCACTCCCGACACAGATAGACAGGCGCAGCGAAACCTAGGGCCCCGATACACCCCAGACTCCTTGGCAGCTTGGCGCATCCATTCCTTCGGCAGACACGGCCCTGACCAGTCGAGGATACTGCTGTGATTGACATGGCTACTACCTGGAGGTATATGCTATTGCTACTACTGGCGGACCGCGGCTCCGACAACGCGGACTGTCGCCGCCGATTATCGGACCCCCCCCGCTCGGCAGACGTTGTCCGCCTACTCGATCATGGACGCGTCAAGACCCAGACCATGCAGGAACATGTTGACGTTGCGGAGTTTGAGCTCGGCACGGGCACGGTTGGTGTGCGAGTCGCGCGCGGCCTGGACGGCGTGGAGGATCTTGTCGCGCAGCGCCGCGACAAGGTTGGTCTGCTGGTCCTCGGGCGCGTTGACTGCGAGGGCGGCGGCAAAGCCCCACGCCTCGGCCTCGCGGCGTTCCAACTCAAGACCCTCGTTGTCCGAAAACTGCGCGGCAGAGTCGTTGCCCAGCAAGTACGCGCCTGGTCCGAACGCAGCCTTCTGCGCCAGGCTCGAGGGGAAGAGTTCGGGCAGGTGCGGCAGGATGAGTGAGAGGAAGTAAGCGAAGGTCTTGGTCCACTGGTCGAGCTCGGCCGGGTCCGGCGGAGGGGGCATGTTGGGGTTGGGGTTGTTGGGGTCCTGTGGCGGGGCACGCACGAGGCTCTGCGCGCGCGAGAGCAGCGCAGTGAACAGCGCGACACCAGGGCGCGTCGCTGCGACCTTCCACACCTCCATGCGCTGGGCACAGATGCCGAGCAGGCCCGAGATGAGACCCAGACCGCACTGGTTGATCAGCGCGTCGACACCAGGTACGACGTGATGCAGGAACGAGTCGGTCTCGGCCTCGCGGCGCGCACGGTCGAGGCGGTCCGCCTTGGTGAGTAACGACGCGTCAGCGACGGGCGGTGGGGGCGCACGCGCGACAACGTCGAGCTGCGGGTACGTCGCGACAAGGAGGGTGAGGAGGGTGAGCGCCTGCTGGTGCGGCAGGTGGCGCAGGAGACGGGGGAACAGGCGCTGGCCCTTGAGGGGGTTGAGCAGCGAGATGAACGGGTGCGGAGTCGACACGCCTAGCGGCTCCATGACCATTAACGTGCGCCACATGCCCTCAACCTTTTGAGCGCACGCGGCGTTCCACGCCTCGATGGCTGCGGGGTCCGACGGAGGCGGCGCGTCGCGACGCATCTGCTCCAGGTCCAGCACGGCATCATACAACTCCTCGAGAGCATACATGACCTGCTTGCGCGTGAGTGCCGGGCGCGTCTCGCTGCTCGTGTTGAGACTCTGCATGGGGCGGTGGTTGGGGTTCTGCGTCTTGGGCACAGCCATGACCGGGCGAGGCAGGCTGCCCTGCGCGACACCACGGCGCGGCGCGCCACCAAGCGCACCCTGCAGCGCGTCACTCGACATCTTGTTGGCCTGGCGCTTGGCCGTCGACGCAATGAGCTTCTTTACTTGCGTCGCGAGACGTTGCATGCTGGCGTTGCCCATCTTGCCAAAACGGTTGGCAGGGCCGCCAACACCAAAGCCCATGCCAGCAGCGACCTGCACGACAGTGGGGCCGTCACGTTGCCCGTCTGCGACCTGTCGCCGCACAAGCGCAGAGTACACCTGTGCGTAAAAGTCGGACGAGTAGGGGTCGGCCGTCGCGAGTTGGGACAGCTGGATACGAGTGATAAAGTCCTTGTCCGAGTTGCCCATGAGGTTGTTGAACTTTGACATGCTCTCAATCTTGGCCGCGACACGCTGGTGGATGGCATCGAGGCGCGCGCGCTCCTCGGGCGACGGCTCGTGCTGCGGCGGTACGGGGGAGGGGCCCATGCCTAGACCTGGGTGTTGCTGTCCCGGCGGCGGCGTCGGCTGGTGCTGCTGCGTCGGCGCCTGACGGAGGTCGGGGAACATCGAGTCGAGCACGGCCTGCTGGTTAGGCGGCGGGGCATCTCCGCGCGCCGCCGGTGGGGGCGTATCCCTCATCGGCGGGGTAGGGACATGCTGGCTGAGCGGCCGCTGCTGCGCCCCAGGCATCGGCTGCGTTGGCGGGGTACCTGCGCCCGAGCCGCCGCCCGAGACCATCTGGCGCTCAATCTCCTCGAGGGTGAGGACCTGCTGTGGGGGCGGCTGCGACGCGCGCTTGGCGTCGACCGAGGTCCGCGCCAGGCTGGCCTCAATCTCGTCAATGCTAGGGATATGCTGTGGTGGGCGCGCACCACCGGCAGCCGCGGGCGCATGCGACTTGGTCTGGGCGATTGGCGCGGCGCCCCACGCGTTCGCAGGCGACGCCGAGGCCCATGCGGGCTCGGGTTCCTTCTTCTTTGGCTTGGACGTGTGTTTCTTCGGCGCGGGGCGCGACGCAGACGAGTAAAAGTCGTCTTCGGTCATCGCGAACGGGTCCGCCACGGCCTTGGGACCAAAGTGCGACTTGGTCGACGCAACGCGCGGCTTGTAACCCGACGTCTGCGACGGCATCGGCGCCGACATGAAGCTAAAGTCGGCTCCTGGGGGGTGGTTAGCCAAACTGACGGCGTGTGTTTGGTTGGGACGCACCAATGTCGCCGAGATCGCCAAACGTCTCGTCGTTAAGGTCATCACCGCCCTCGAGCAGCGACGTGTCGCCCTCGCCCCACTGGTACACTGCGAGGTCCTCCTCGACACCTGCGCCGCCTAGGCCCACATTGAACGCGTCTGTGTCTGCGCGCGCCTGGAAGCCGGGCCCCGTGCGCGCTTGCTGCTGCTGCGGCTGGCCCTTCGCACGCGGGTCGTCCGGGAGCGCCGTGTCGAACCCGAAGAACGACATGGTGCGTGTTGCTGCTGTTGTGGTTGCTTTGGTTCTGATGTGATGTGCTGTTGTCCTCGACAATGGCTCTCGATTGGGATGGCCACCAAGCAACGAGCACGGGGACAGGCACTGATCAGGGTTATCGCCGGACGTATCGCCGCCATGTGGCACCGATGACGCCAGTGGAGGTAGCCCTCAATTGCCGGCGGTAGTTGCCGGATACCCCCCTCTGGCACGTTATCGCCATCTCGTCTCCTCGTCTCCTCGATTACTCTCTTGCTCTCATCCTCTCTCTCATCCCCTGCCATGCTCATCAAGTCATCCTATCGCGATGTCCCCACCAAGGCCGACGGCCGCGCGGGAACTATGCGCATTTATCTCATCGAGCCCAACGTTCCCGAGTATCCCGATGCCAAGTTCCCAGGCTGTAAGATGCGTCGCCGTCCGTCACATCTGACATCAGGTGTCGTCTTCTCCGAGATCTATCAAGTGACTGGGCCGGTCGAGCGCTTCGCTGGCAACATTGCCAGCGAGGGATACGTTGTGGCACTTCCCTCAAGCTTTCACGAGTTTGAGGGCCCAGAGGCTATTCCCTACGACACGGAGGGAACAGACCGAGGGAACAAGTACAAGGTGGGCTTGGTCATGGGACGCGCTCACGGAAGATAGAGAAGACAGTCGAGGCGTACGACGAGGTCAGTTGATCTTCGACTCCCGAACTGATGTTAGGACGCGACACTCTCTGTTGACCTCCTTACGTCCTTGCCTAACTGCAACGGCCGCATCGCAGCGACCGGCATGTGCCTAGGCGGCCACCTGGCCTTGAGAGTGGGTCGCTCAGCTTCATAATGACTAACCCACTCAGTGTGCTTTTGATCCCCGCGTCCTCGCCTCCTTTTGCTACTTCGCGACAGAGTGAGCTTAGTCAAGTGTAGCCTTAGCTCACGGCAGCGTCCACTCGGCCACGCTCGGTAAGGGCAAGTCGGACGACACACTCGCGCGCGTCAAGAAGGGCGACCTCACGGACAAGGGCGAGGTGACGCTCGTCTTTGGCAAGCAGGTTAGATCGAGACTTGGCCTGGATCTGACATCAGGACACGCATGTCGACCGTGCTGGACGCACGCTTGTTCGTGAAACGCTCGACGACGCCGGAGTGACCTTCTCTGTGAGCTCTGTAAAGGCTTCTCTAGCTGACGCCAGTTCATTGAGGTACAGGCGCAGCACGCGTTTATTCGTGACGAGAGCTCCAAGGGACGATGGGACGCGGCGCTTTCGCGCTCCCTCTTCGCCATGATGATGGAGAGCTTCACCCGCTGCGTCGGACGTGACCTCGGCCAGCGCGCAGGCGGTAAGCGCAAGATTGAGCATGTTTGTTAGCTCTCTCCAGTGCGCCATTGATGCATGCTACAACCCAAGACTCTACGTTTCTAGTATCCCTCCTTCTCCATAATCGAGAGGCAGCTCTCGATGACGTCGACGGCGTGGTCGCACTGCTCGGGAGTGACGGTGAGGGAGGGAATAAGGCGGACGGCGTCCGAGCCGCCCGTCAGGAGAAGCACACCACGCTCGCGCGCGAGGCGGACGAGCTCTGCTGGCGCCTTCTGGTTCTTGAACGGAATACCGCGGATGAGGCCACGGCCGCGCTTCTCCTCCTGGATCAAGGAAGGGAACATTGCCGGAAGGGCAGATACGCGCTCGTCGAGGTGCTTGGCGGTCTCGTTGAGGCGCTTGGTGAAAGCGGGGTCGGACAGGCGCTTGACGACGTGAACGCCGAGGGCGGTGGCCAGGGGCTGGCCGCCAAAGGTCGTGCCGTGCGAGCCGACGGCGATGACCTCGGCGATGGGGTCACGCACGAGGATGGCACCGATCGGGAACCCGTTGGCGAGCGGCTTGGCCATGGTGACAATGTCCGGGTGCGCCTCCTTGGGCAGGTTGCAGTGCGCCCACATGGTCCCGCTGCGGAAGAGGCCGCACTGGATCTCGTCGTAGATGAGCACTGCGCCGACCTCGCGGCATCGCTTGGCGAGGGCGGTGAGGAACTCTGGCGTCGCTGTGCCAATACCACCCTCGCCCTGGATAGGCTCGACGATGACGCCGCACGTGTTCTTGTCGACGAGCGCCTCGATCGTCGCAGGGTCCGCGTCGTTGTACTGTCCCACCTTTACGTTGGGAATCAGCGGCGCGAACGGCGCCTGGTACTTGGGGTTGGGTGTGACCGAGAGGGCGCCCATGGAGCGGCCGTGGAACGCGTTGTTAAAGCACACGATCCCGTTCTTGGCGTCGCCGCCCACGTCCTTGCCATACTTGCGCGCAAACTTGAGCGCGCCCTCGTTCGCCTCGGTGCCCGAGTTGGCAAAGAAGACCTTTGCGCCGGCCGTGTCGCCCGCCTCGAGACCGAGACCGCCGGCCTTGCGCGTCTCCTCGACGAGCAGCTTGGCGAGCTCGCCAGCATGCTCGTTCCAGTACAGGTTGGAGATGTGCTGCAGCTTGGCCGTCTGGTCAGCCATGACGGCGTTGAGCTCGTCGTCGGCGTGGCCCAGCGCGTTCACCGCAATGCCCGCGTAAAAGTCGAGGTACTCGCGCCCGTTCGAGTCGGTGAGCGTGCACCCTTTACCTTTTGTCATAAGGATCGGGGGGCGCGCATACGTGTTGAGAAGGTACTGCGAGTGCTCCTTGATCATTGCCTGGGTGGGCTCGGGCGCCGCGTTGTCCGGGTGCGTCACGGCCGTGTACGACGTGTTGGGCTCATGTCAGCTTGTAACCTGTGAAAGGAGGCTCACCTTGGCGGCCGTGGCGTAGCAGCGGACGGGCCGCGCCGCGCGCGCAAGGCGCAAAGTAGAACGGGTAAGGGACATTCTGAAAGGAGGAGGGGGAGAGAAAAAGCACGACCTCGTCGCGCAGACTTTATACTCGACAAGAGGTGGAATGTGTCGAGTCCCGCGGGAAAGTGGATGCATCAAAAGTCAATCTGCCGCCCGACTTGGCTTTGAGTCGAGGGGAGTAGCCGACCGTGCCTGGCGGGTTAACGGGAGCATTCTCACGTGTCAAACCCGGCGATAAGCGCGTGGGCCGAGATCTACACTACAACTGCTCTTATGACGCCGGTGTGCTCGCTGTCTCCACTCGTCACTCCTTACAATGACCTCGCCGCCGCGTTTCCTCGTCGAGCATGTTGGTTCGCTTACGCGCGCCTTTGACAGGCCGCACGTTACGCTTACCTGGGCGCAGAGTCTCGACGCCAAGCTCGCCGGCCCGGGGGGTGCGCGTGTCATGCTCAGTGGGCCCGAGAGCATGCTAATGACGCATTGGTGAGTCGGAGCGGTTGTGAGCAGCGGGCAAGGGGCCCAAAGCATCGCCAAGGACTGTTTGCGTATTGCCCGACCCAGGTCCGCTCACACAAGGCTGCGCACGATGCACGACGCGATTCTCGTTGGCGTCCAGACGGTGATCATGGACGATCCAAGGTTAAAGAGTGCGTGGGGGAACGCTGTCATCTTCGTGTAGCGGCTAACCCGCCCCGCAGTCCAGCTGGTCCCGCAGGACGACGAGAGCCTGTCGCCGCCGCAACCATTGATCCTTGACCCAACGCTGCGTACGCCCCCGACGGCACGTATCCTGTCCGAGTGGAAGAAATATGGCGCGGACGCGACATTGACGGGCCCACGGCGTGTGCGGCAGCCGATGATTCTTTGTGGTACGGGCGCGGACGCCGCTTGTGCGGCGGCGCTAGAAGACGCTGGGGCGTGTATTGTCCGCCTCGATCTCGACAATAAAGGTGAGCAGCACGGCATGGACACGACGATCTCGCCTGACGAGCACAGGCCACATCCCACCCGCGGCGCTACCTGGTATCCTGACGTCGCTCGGCCTCGGCTCTGTCATGATCGAGGGCGGCAGCCGCGTGCTCTCTACCTTCCTACACGCGGGCAAGCGCGCCGACGGCAGCGCCCTCGTCGACTCGGTTGTCGTGACCGTCGCACCCATGTTTATCGGAGAGGGCGTCGGCGTCGTCCCAGTTGTGAGCTGCGATTTGGTTAGCCAGCTGACACCAGGGCGAGGACGTCGGTCTCCCCGAGCTCACCTACGTGCACACCGAGACGATGGGCAAGGACGCTGTTATGGTGTGCACGCTTGCGCCATGACGTCTCCGTCATCTGTGCATACACTAGCCTCCTCATCCATCGTCATCGTCACAAACTTATGCAAAACAGGGTATTACAACACAACGGTGCACGCGCCGGGCGGCGTGGGCTGTGTAGGCGCTGATGCGGCGCAGTTCTCATTTTGTCACCACAGCGCAGAAGGCCTAAGGCGCGTTGTTGGGCACGGCCGTGTACGGGCTCTGTCCGTACTGGTATCCCTGGTCGAGGGAGGTACGTGTGTCGCCACCGCCGTTGTACCCGACGCTCTGGAACGAGGGGCGCGGGGTAGCGTGCTCGTCAAAGGGGTTGGTGGCGCCGCCGGCCAGGTACGACGTGTACTGGTCCGAGAAGGGGTCAACCGGCTTGGCCTTTTTGCCGCGCAGGCGGTCACCAAGGCGGAGGTCACCAAGGCGGAGCTTCTTGAGCTGCAGTAAGTATACATACACAGGAAAGATTATTCCTCACCATGGGCTTGGCCTCGTCGTCGCGGGCGTTCTTGTCCGAGTCGAAGAGCTCGGCGCCCTCGTCGCCGACACCACGGGTGGCCGCCATGCGTTTCTTGTACGAGCGTCTACGCATGATCCACACGACGATACCGAGGATTACACTGAGGACGGCCAGCGACACCCCGACAACCATGAGGATGAAGCCGGTTCTGTTGACGGGGTAGCGGCAGCGCACGCCGGCGTGCTGCCCTGGCCGGCAGATTGGGCGCCAGCGGCGCTTGGCAAACTCGACAATGGCCATGGCGCGTGAGTTTGGTGATGATGGGCCTGGAGCAGATGGATGAATGCGACAACTCCAGCCTAGAGGTTCTTTACATGTTCACCGCCGCACACGCTCTATATCTACCTAGACATGCACCGCACCTGCGCCCGCAGAACGCGGACCGGCGAGGCGAGGCGTGACGCCGACGGTCCGACGAGCGCACTGGTTCAGCTGCGTCCAGGCACTCATGCACGCACTCACAGTCTAGACTCTGCGTGGTTGATCACCCCCGCACTGCCACGACCATGGCGCCGCTTGTCAGCTTGTCAGCAGGTATCAGCGTGTCCAACCTGCGTCGCATTAGGCGGTGTGAGCTGTGTCGGGGGCCTGATGGGTGCAGTAGTAAGTGTGATGATACGTGTGAGCGATTCCCGTTGGACGCTGCAACGCTACTATGTAGCCGATACGTTGCATTGCCCCGGCCCCTGGTGTTTGAACCCCCTCTCGCCAGCCTGCGTCGCACACAGGTCCGAGACGCCAGGCGACCGGGGCCGTCGCCGCCGTTGAGTCGAGGGTTGTACTACTGTATGCATACAATCTGGCGCTGGCGTCCGGGACCACCGGGACGTGCTTGCCTTGCACATAGGCTGTGCACAGCTGCTCTTCCGATGGATGAGTAGTAGTGTCACACGCGCTCCGGCTCGTCCCTCTCGCTTGCAGAGACCAACTCCCATCGGACACCATCGCGCAGCCCTCCGGCCAAAGACGACCCGGGCTAGCCTTGTGATCCCACCTGATGCATGCAGGATTTCCAACCGATAAACCACGGCGCAGGCGTCCATGTTCCCTTGTGTGCTTGTCGCCGGTCGAGGCGGCGTTGGGGGGGGGGTCGTTAGAAGGCAAGGAGCGCGGTCCGTGTCGTGAAAAGCGCCGCCGTGGCAAGTGTGTATTGCGCAGGAGCGCAATGAAGGCGCGGCGTGATGAGGCAGCACCCCGACACGCGACGCGACTGATACACTCCTGCTGCCCCCTCGCGTACCGGGGTCAGTGTCATCAGCGTGTCTTTGCATTGCCGCAAGTCCAGTAGTCAGACGACGAACGAGGGCAACGGTGAGGGCGACACGCGCCGCGCACCCGCCGGGGCTGATGCACACATGTTCCATTGGTAACAAATCTCCACAATGATGCAAACAAACATGAACCGATTAACGCCCGCAAATAAACTACCCTCGCCTGCGACGACAGGCCACACCAGTGCTAGATCGTGCCTCCCCGCGTTGCCCGTGGCTTCACTCCACGTCGGCCTCCATCTTGACGTCGACGTCGAGGAGGCCGAGCTCGCCACCACCTTCGGCCGAGCCTGGCGCCGAGCTACCGCTGCTGTTGTGGTCGATACTGCTGCTGGCGCTAGGCTCTGCACCCCACGTGCTGGCGAAGGGGTTGCTGCTGCCGCTGCTACTTCCCTCCCCTGGCTCGCTCTTTACGCGCGACAGCCGCTCGCCAATCGGCAAGCCCAGGAGACTCTGGACGCGGCCGTTGCCCTTTTTCGACAAGGGCGACGCCTCGGCGCCTGCGGACGGAAACCGCGACCGCCGCGTGCCCCCTGCGCGGTCACGGTCGCGATCACGGTCGCGCGGCCGTACACTCATCGCACGCCACTTCTCCACCGTCCCAGGCGACAGGGCGTCGTCAGCCAGCGCGTCGTCCGTCTCCATGTCGTCAACCTGGTACGTCTGTGGCTCGCGCGGGTTTCCCCGCTCCCAAGGCTGTCGTCGCAACGTGTCGAGCTTGTCGTCGTCGACGCCGGAGGGGTCGGGCTTTCCGCCAAAATCAAACACGTCAAACACCGTGTTCCCACTCCTCTCGGACGCGGCAACGAGCAGACTGCCGTAGAACGCGACTTGCCATACGGAGCGGATGCCCGTGAGAAGGTCGGTGACGAAACGGCCGGTCTTGAGGTCCCACAGCTTGAGCGTACCGTCGCTCCCAGACACGACCTTTGTCTCGTCGTGCTGGAAACATGTGATCGCCGCGGCGTGCGACGACATTAAGTGCTTGAGCTCGTACGTGTCGGCGTCCCACGCACGCAACGATGCGTCAGCCGCAGCCGACACGATCGTGTTGGGGGACAGGCCGAGCAAGCCTACAAGCGACGTGTGGCCGGTGAGCGTGTTGAGGCACTCGCCCGTTGCGAGGTCCCATATCTTGACCGTGTTGTCCATAGACCCCGAGGCACAGCGGTTGCGGAACTTGTCGTAAACTATCGAGTATACGCGCGCCTCGTGCCCAGACAAGACGTGGATACACGTGCCCTTGACAATGTCCCATACACGAACAGTCCGATCGTACGAGCCCGAGACGCAAATGCGTCCGTGGGCAGCGAGCGCGCGGACTGCCTCTCCGTGTCCCTCGAGGTGGTGGACGTGGAACGGGTTCTGCTCGGGCGGAAGGGGCGCCGCTCCCTCGCCAGACATATACGCTGGCTCGCCCTTCTTCGGCAGCTTCCAGACGCGCAGAGTCGAGTCGCGCGACCCAGTCACGATGAGAGGGTACGGCGGCTGGAACTCGCCCGTCTCCTCGTCGTACACTGGGTCGACGATCTGGAGACACCGCACCGTCGACGTGTGGCCGTGGAAGACGTGCGTCTGCTGCAAGTCCTCGAGGTCCCACACGCGCACGGTGCGGTCCGTCGAGCCGGACACGAGCGTGTCGCCCTTGTATTCGAGGGCCCACACGCCTCCCTCGTGGCCGTCGAGCCGCTTGCGCAGCTGGCCCGTGCGCGTCGCATAAATGTTTATCGAGTGGTCGTCCGACGCCGACACTATCTTGTCCTCGTCAAACTGGACGCAGGTGACAACATTGGTGCCGTGGCCTGCAAACGACGTGTGTGTGGGCGTCGTGTGCAGCCAGTTGCGGCTGTTGGTGTGTCGCCGTCGGTATATGTGCTTTAAGGGGGTGGCACGCTCGAGCGTCGGCGTGTCGAGAGTCATGGGCTCGTCGTCGCTGGGCGTGCCTGCCTTGACTATGCGTCCTGCACGGGCATCAAGCACCTCGAAGCGCTCGCGGATGTTACGCTCTTCGTCATCCTCGACGCCCATGCCGTACCAAAAGCCGTCTTCCACCAAGCGTGTGCGCCACACAGAACGCTCTTGGTCGATCATGCGGCGCCACTGGCGGCTGACACGCGCGGCCGTGCCCAGGCTCTTGACATCGAGCTTCTTGAGCACCTGGACAGCTATCTCCTGCGGGAGCTGGGAGATAAAGTCGCGCTTGAGCGCCGTCGATGCGAACGCCGAGATTCTTTGAATGGTCGGCATGCGCGCGCGCCGGAACATGTGCATGAGCACGTGCTGCTGGATCTTGTCTGGCAGGAGCTCAAAGTGGTTCATGAGCGAGGGCAGCGAGAACAGCGCCGCCATCTCCATTCCCGAGCCAATCTGCGGCAGCTCGGGCCGGCCGCGGCTCACGTCCTCGTCAGGCGACGATAGGGGCGAGACGGGCGCGCCGTCGTCCATGGTAATGTCGCTTGGACGAATCTTTTTACGCGGCGGCGACCGCGGGCGCGGTAAGCTCGACTCGTCCGAGTCGAGCGACATGGGCGCCGAGCTGCGCTCGTGAGGGCGCTTGCGGTCGTGGGCGCGTTCCTTGCCCTTGGCCTTGACATATTGCGTCAGGCCCATTCCGTCGATACGTTCGACGTGGTCGACGCGCTCGGGATCGGTGCGCGCTGAGGAAAAGGTACGCGTCCAGCCGGGCCCCGACAGTGTCCCCTGTAGCACGCTGTCGGCGGGAGCGAGCGTGCCGTCTTCCTGGACAATGACCTTGCGGCCACCCAGGTCGAGCTCGACGTACTTGAGGTCGTCGGGCGTCTCCTCCTGTGCGAGGGGATACCCCGTCTCCCACGACAGGTGCTGCGGCATGGTCACTGCCTCGGGCTGGGGGATACGCGGCAGAGGAATAGGCGCAAAAGATGTGGTGGTGCGTCGCGTATGTGTTACGCTGGGAACGTCAGCCGTGTACGCCGACCGGAGGTTGATCGCTGCTTACACCGTTTCGACGACCGCGTCTTGCATCTTGAGGACTGGCCCAGACGGCGTCCAGACCAAGCCTGGACGGCCTTGGCCGTCGTCAATCGCCGTCGCAGGCGGCGTGTAGTTTGACATGGTCACTAGAGCGTTCGTCTCAAGTCAGCACTGGCACGCGAGTGAGGGGGTTGGTGGTCGCGCTGCTCACAATTGCTTCACTGTCGCGTGATGTTTCGCGTCCGCTGCGAGGTCACCGTCGAATGGGCGCTTGCAATATATATATGCAAGACGCGTCGGAGTGGTGGACGCGGCAGTGGACTGAAGCAACAACAGTACAACCTGCGCGCGAAGCTTGTTGTGGGTCGGTGGGAGGAGGGTTGTGTGGGTGTGTCCAGGGTGTAAGACGAGCGACAAGGGAAGCACAAAGGGTTCCGCGTTCCACTTTGCCGCTGTTTGAACGCGCCGCGCGTCGGCGCACACACGCACACAGCGACAGCAACGAGCGGTGAAGCAGTTGGATGAACAGCACAACAACAGTAGTGACCAGTTATCGGCGGGTTGATGATGAACAATCTCACCCTTGTCCGGTCTGGCAGGGGCGGTGTCGCACTTGAGACTGCTGTTGGTGGACGGACGCGTTGCCCGGCGAACAATGGCGTGCGTGCCCCTTCCGACGGTCCCGGGCGCTGTTGCACGGGCGGATGCGTGTCGGTGGTGGGATGCCGAGGCGGCGCAGTTACAGTCCGTCCGTCTGCCCGTGTTGTTGAGCAAGAGCGGAGGAGGTGCAGGAGGAGTGTCCAAGAGAGTGAGAGAATGGATGTGTACCAGAGTGGTGGTGGTAGATGGTGGTGGAATGTGGGTTGGATGCCCCAGTCCGCAGCTTTGCCACCCCTCCACCTCCGACGCGAGGGGGAGACGACCAGTACATCCAACGAGCAAACCATTGTTGAGCTCTAAACAACGCGTCGACACTACAGCCAATGCATACAGCTCATTCATCCTTTTGTATAGACGTGGTGCAAGAGTGCACAAAACAACGGCTAGAGGTGTGCAGGTCACACTCTCTTTGAAGACTCTTTTGTCGTCTCTCTCATCTTTCTACGCCTTCTCGCTGTATGTGTACTTGTGTTGTTGGGCGGAGACGCGCTTCTTGGCAGCGCCGCTGGCCTGCCATGCACTGATAATGGCGTCGACAACGTCCTGCACCCCGGTGCCGCCACGGACGGATGTGAACAGGGTGCTTCCGCTTTCGCGCATCGTTGCAGAGTCCTTCTTCATGACGTCGAGCGACGCGCCGACGTGCGGTGCGAGATCGGTCTGGTGTGAGTGTGCGCTGCTATTGTGATAGCCGCAAGACGGCAAGGGCGAGACTGCCTCGCCCTTCGCTACACCTAGCTTGGACGCAAGGGCACAGTGATCTTGGCCAGGGGGCCGGTGCTGCGCCGCAGAACCTCTGCAATCGACCTCGTCAAACAGAGAGACCACAGCCACAGACGTCCCGCGACGCGTCCCCACGCCAAACCAGCGTGGTGCCAGTTCGCCTGCGCCTAGATTGGCTGGCTTACTTCCTTCGCATACGCCTGCGCTTCCTTCTCCAACGCCCGTTCTTTCCGCCGCGTGCTTGTCCACTCGGAGCGAGGCACTGTCCGTCTGCTAGACTCTGTCCGACTCGCGTTCACGCACACACACGCGCGCGCGCGCATTCCATAACAACTCACCTTGTTGATAACGAAAAGGTCCGACTGGGTGATACCGGGGCCACCCTTGCGGGGCACCTTGTCTCCTCCAGCGACGTCAATCTGAGAGTTCAGCCACATTCCTCGCTCGGTGCACGGTGCTTATCGCAACTCACGACGTAGATAATGTAGTCGGCGAGCTCGCGCGAGTAGTTGGCGGCGAGGTTGTCGCCGCCGCTTTCGACAAAGAGAATGTCAGTGCCAAAGTCGGCCTGCAGCTCCTCGAGGGCGTGCAGGTTGGCAGAAATGTCCTCGCGGATAGCGGCGTGCGGGCACCCGCCGGTCTCGATCGCGCGGATACGTTCCTTGGGCAGCGCCTCGTTGCGGATCAGGAACTCTTGGTCCTCGCGGGTAAAGATGTCGTTGGTCACTGCAGCTGCAAGTGTTAGCGTGGTTCCAAGGGAGGCTCTGCTGCCACTCACCAATGTTGAAGTTGTCACGCAGGGCACGGCACAGCGCCAGCAGCAGGGCCGTCTTTCCCGAACCCACTGGTCCGCCAATGCCAACAGTAAATGTGCGCTCGTTCCAGTCACGTCCAGAGTAGTCGGGCAGCTCGCGTTCCGAAAACTTGCCTGTGAGGCGGCGGTGCCATGGCCCACCAAACAATCGGAGATAGGGGTAGATGCCGCACATGGGGAGGGGCGGGGGCGAAGGGAGAGGGGGGTAGAACGTCGTGGTTTGTGTCGGTGTCGTGGACGTTGCCAGGGGTGTTGTCGTCGTCGTTGTCGTGGTTGCGGTCGACGTAGGTGCGAAGTTTAGAGAATAAGGAGGAAGTAGTGGTTAGGCAGTGGCGTGGGCCAGAATGGGACAGAAGAAGGCAGTCGGGGTCAGTAGAAAAAGAGAACGACGAGGTCGGGGACGTTGGCGTCAGCGTCTCGTGTTGGCCGGCAGCCGCAAGCGACAGAACTCACCGGCATGCTCGAGGATATCGTGCGTGTGGCCGTGCTCGATGGCCGCGTCATGCGAGTGGCTGTGGCCACCGTGGTCGTGCGCGTGTGCGTGGGGCGCCGCCGCGGCCGCCGCCGGCATCTGGTTCTGGAACGCGCAGACGGGCTGCGCCATGGCGTTCAAGTGTCGAAACGATAAACGCGCGGTAGGGTTGCGATGGGCAGGCGAGGTCAACTAGCCACAAGCGAACAAAAGGTCGATTTGGAGCACTGGTGGAGCGGGATAGAGATGGAGCGGATGCACGAGCTGGAACGTTCGACAATGCTCGTTCACGAGGTGTTGCGGTGTTGGCAACGATGACAAGTGGGCTGTGTTGCAGGATACAATATACAATATGTATGCACTAAAAGGACATGGCCGGTCCGGCTCTAGATATGGTCGCATGATGTCACTGGCCGGTGCAACGTGCAACACGCCCAAGATAGCCGCGGATGACCATACCCTGCCGTCCATGCATCGACACCACTGTAATGCAACAACCGATGCACCCACCCACTCATCATATCTCTATAGCATAGACAGTGTACACTACATGGCACGCAAGTAGGTGGGATGGACCCGCTAGATTAGACAGTCTCGACACCCTCGTACTCGCTGGAAAGGGTTAGCCGACGACCGGGTTTTGCGCACTTACGACTCGGGCCCGGGCTCGAGGCAGCCGGCGTGCGTGCCGATGAGGAGGCCGCTGGAGCCAAGGAGGGTGAAGATGGCCGAGAACGGCGCGCCAAAGATGAACAGGATTGGGATGCCTGGGTGTCAGAGGGGGCCAGCAATGGGGTTCGTACCGATAAGGAAGAGGCCGAGGTACAGGTTCTGCGGCGTGATGGTCCGGCCCTGGAACTCGAACGGCTCGGTGACTGGGGTGTCAGCAAATGAGTGCGGCGGGCGTTTCAAGAATGATGGTCGACTTTCGCTACACAGTGGAATGAATGAGGGTAGTTGTTCGCCAACTTGGCGTCGCGCAAAGCCGCGCACTACAGCGGGTGTGGTGTTGCACGAGCGTCCTTTCCGCGACGCAAGAGGCCATGCGCATGTCGCCACACACCGGCCGGTGGTACGTTCAATGCAGAAATATGGCATTGCTTCGCCTGGCCACGCTGGCCGGCTGTTCACGCGAGATGCTGTGCCGCCGGTGCCGAGGCCACGCGGCACGGCCCGAGGCGGTGTTTTTCTCCATCCAAACGACGCGCGTTCGACACGGCACTAGTTTGGGAACACCTTTGCAGAGGGACAAGGTCACTTACCAAAACGGCTGATGGTGATGCAGCCACCGATGAGGAGGACGAGGGCGAAGAGGAGCCACGGCTGCGAGAGGAGCACGCACACGGCGATGAACGCGACAATGACGGCGTAGTTGGCCGAGAAGTAGCGGCTACGGGTGTGAGTATGGATGTTGGGGACGGTGTAGTTCGGCGGCGGCGGCGGGTGCGGCGCGCCGTACGCGACGGCAACACACCCTCCGGGCTCGCGACTTTTAAGCGGCTTTCAGTTGTCGTCGCTTGTGACAGCCGCCGAGGTCAGCTGCCACGACGAAATGAACAGCTACACCACTCCACACACCCCTTATGATTCAGCCTACGCACATGTTGTACCCTGCGCGCTTCATAAAGTCGCCCGCGTCCTTGGGACGGCTCATGCGGGTCCAGTCGAGGAACTCGCCCGGGTGCCGGAGTGCGCCGAGGCGCGTCTCGCGCAGGGACGCAACCGACTCCTGCGCCGTGTTGAGGTATCCGACCATGTCCATGTTGGGTGAGTCCAAGGGGGTGTGAGAGGGGGGCGGGGGGTATGAGGTATAGATGAGAGGGGAGGGAGAGATGAGAAAAGAGAAAGAAAAGAACAGCGAGACGGCGAGTTGTCAACAAGGTTTACGACTGATGCGAGTCTTGTCCAAGCCGTGAAACGCGTCCTGGGACGTGGCACCGGGGGCGTTAAAATGGAATCTCAGGGGCTGGGGTCTAATCAGGGTCAAATGCCACGTGGTCCACGTGGCCACTTAACACCGCGGTCAGTCAATTTGCTTCCGCTGCTCCGGCGTGCGCCGAGTCGGGTGGGTGTGGTTGCTGAGTGTCGCCGCCGGACACTGTCGCGTCGTCGCCATCACTCTCTCCGACTCTGATCTCACTCTCGACCTCGACAGCGTCTCGTCGAGATCGACCCAACCCCCGCCTTCACTGGAGCACACGACTCGGACGGTTAGGATACTTGGCAAACATCTCTCACACGACTTGCGCCACACACCGGACTCTTTCCCAACACCCCTCACACCCCCCTCGTCCCCTCCCCTTCGCCGCCACTCGCCATGTCGGACACGCCACCGCATTCGTCCTCGTCTTCTTCTTCGGGGAACGCTGCTCCCGGCCCTTCCTCGCCCTTGCCACCCCCGCACACGGCGTTGACCGCCTTGTTCCCACACTCGCGTGCCGGTCCAAAACCGCCGCCACGCGTGCCGGAAAAGTGTCTGTCGTGGTGCTCGCAGCAGGACGGCGCGCCGGCCATGTGTCGGATGTTGTGCCTGCGCAGACGCCCACCTCTGCCGTCGCAGAACGAGGCGTTGGCAAAACTGCGCCCACCCAAGGCCGGCAGCAGCAACAGTAGCAGTAGTGCAGACGACCCTGGGGCGACCGGAGGCTTCTTCGACGCGTGGCGCGCCCGCCTCGCGCCATACTCGCTCGTCTACGTCAAGGGCACGCCAGAGGGCGTCGTGGGGCGATACATGGAGGAGCTCGACGGCGACGACGGTCAGTACGATTTCGGCCCAGTCAGCCGACACGCCCCCCTGAGTATCCGCCGCAAGAGCACTGGCCAGGTCGAGTACTTTGACTGGGGAGAGGCAGGGTGAGTACCAAGACGGGAGATGCGGTGGCGTGAGAGGCAGTGTGTGCCGTTGTGCTGTACCCGTGTGTCGACGCGGCGCTGACGCCCAGCTACCTCCTGCATGTCCCCCTGACGTCGCTGTTTGGTCCGCTCCTGAACATGCCCGAGAACTTGGAACGCGTAGTGGCGCCGCCGACGCGGTTCCTGCAGCGGTACTACGAGTCGTTTACGGACGGGTCGCAGGCGCGTGCGCTCGGACGCTTCACCGAGGAAGTGTACAAGCTCGGCGCGGTCGACATGCTCGGGCGCATGGGCGCGTTCCACCGCCGCAAACTCGCCGAGGCCGCCGAAGCCGAGGCAGAGCGCCGCGCCGCGCGCCAGAACGTCGACAACGTCAAGAACGGCGTTCAGGACAAGAACCCGCGCGAATAGAACTACAACCATCCATACACCCACCATCATACAACCCCCCACTTCCATTTGTAACCTCATCATTGTCGCATGCCACTTTCCCTTTTCTTTAGACCGTGCCCTGTCATTCCGTACACGGCACAAAAATGCATCGCATTCCCGAAGGCTGGTGTGGCAGCTATCCAGGAGTGCAGTTCTGTCTGTTGCGTTTGTTTGTCTGTCTGTCTGTCTGTGGTCCGAGTAACAATAGATTGGTTGAGACTGGAGTAGGTATGGACGTGGTAGAAGGGGGGATGGAGGTGCAGGGTGGCAGGTGGCTGGAGCAGCCTGGGGGTTTTGTTGGGTAACTAACGAGTGTGATGAATGATGGGGGAAGAGGAGAGCGGTTTTGTTGACGACGAGCTCATCTGTAGGTATGTGAAGCTTTGATGAAAATGGTTCAGATAGTGAGCGAGGGGCCACTACGAGTGCGACACCTGGACATTGGCTAAGCCCTGTGTGACGCCGTCGACGGACGAGTTGTTGGCGGCGGACGCAGCAGAAGCGTACCGCTGGCCGCCCTGGCGCTCCGAGGACGGGAAATAATTGCCTCCTGCGGCGTTGGCGGCCGTCGACGGACTCGAGTTGGAGTTGGTCGTCGGGCTCGGCGGGACCGGCGCAAAGTTTGCCTGTGGGCCGCCGAGCGCACGCGCAAAGTTGAGCTGCGTAATGTCCAGGCTCTGGGTACGCGCGCCGACTGCGCGGGAGGGGTGTGCGTGCGAGTGGCTGAGAGCGTGCGCGTGGCCGGGCGTGTGCCCGTGCACAATGTGGCTGCTGTGCGAGTGGTTGTGCGAGTGGCCGGGCGTGTGCCGCGGCGCGGCGGGGTGTGGCCCGCCAACCTTTTCGTCCAGAGCCGGGTCCGAACCCCGCTTGGTCGCGTCCGACGACGCCGACGTCGGTCCACCGCTGGGCGGGCCAGCGGGTGGAGCAGAGCCTGGCTGCCAGTAGTCGGGCACGTTGAAGCTCAGCGGCCCGGCAAAGCCCAAGGGCGCGTCACCACCGTACGGCTGCCCTGGTGCTACGCCCGGAGGTGGTGCCGAACCGCCGTCAAAGAGCGCCTTGACGTTGGTCGGCGGCGCTCGCGGCCGGCGGTCGGCACGTGCGTCGGCGTCAATCTCGGCGCGCGCGGTCGACAACAGCTTGGAGTCAAAGTGCGAGAACGCGTCGGCAAACGAATCGACGCGCTTCTGAGCATTGCTCGGGTATACCTGGATGTTGTGGCCTGCGAGAAAGTCGACGAGGGCGTCGTGGACCGTGCTCAAAAAGTCAATGCTGCTGCGCTGGCACCGGAACTTGAAGACGGCCTCGTCGCCCTGCCCGAACCGCGGCGACGGCGAGATGGCAATCTGGTGGTCGCGCTTCATGCGCTCGGTAAAGAGAACAAAGTCGGTCGACGACACGAGGCGCGTGAGCTCGGCGTTGGGCGGCACGTGCAGGTCGGCCTCGAACGGGACGTGGTCAAGCAGCATGGCCACGGCAATGTGAACCTGGCTCTCGGGCCCAAAGATTGTGACCGTGTCGCTGGCCGTCTCCTTGTTGGGGAAGCGGATGTTCGAGTTGGTCTTGCGCTCAATGTCGTGAATAAAGATGCTCTTCTCGCCAAGGAGGGTGCGGTGGTACCGTCTAGGAATGTTGACCGAGTCGACCGTGTAGTCCTTGTCCTTTGGGCTGACGAGCTCCATGACGGCCGTCTTGAGCGACTCGAGCGCAATGGCGTTCTTGGCCGGGGTACGCGCAACGACGTTGTCCTCGTTGTCGAGGTATCCGCCGAGCTGGGCAAACTCCTCGGCGTTGGAAAACTTGACGTAGACGCCGTACATCTTCATGATGCGCTGGATGTTCTTGCCGCCGACGCCAATGATGCGCTTGTGGTAGCTCTCGGGCACGTGGAACGACACCTCGGCAGGTAACTCCTCCTGCAGCATGGTCAATCCCTGCAGCGCCGCCATGTCTTCGCCGGAAATGTCCATGAGGAAGTTGTAGTCGTTGAACGTCTCAAACTTGATGCGCACGCCGCACACCTTCATAATCTTGTTAATCTTGCCGTTCTTCTTGCCGCTGATGAAGTCGCGGTGCTCGTTGGCCAGCTCGATCTGGAACCGGATCTCGTGCTGGAAGTTTTTGACCACATCTAACTCGAGAATCTGGATGACGGCGTCGCGCACCTCCATCTCGAGGCCATGCACCTCGAAGCAGTTGCTCTTGAACACGACCTCGGCGCCCGTGGCGTGCGAGATGCGCTTGAGCACAGGCTGCATCTGGGGCGGGTTGATGGTCGCCTGCGGCATGAGGACGTCAAACGACACGGGTAACAGCCAGAATGACGCGACGTAAAACTGGCACGCAAGCGCCATGACGCTGCGGATCGTCCGCTCAATGTTGACGCGGTGGTCGCCAAACACTGTGATGAGGCTTGCTTGCGACCCGACGCTCGGCACCTGAATGTATGTACCGTTGTCGCACATGATGTTGCGGATGTCGTCGATGCGCTCGGTGAGGAGCCAGTCGAGCTTGCGCGGGAGGATGGCCGTGTCGCGCGAGATGACGAGTTTGCTCTTCTGAACGGCGACACTGAGGAGCATGTCGCGCGCGCGCTGCACGCCAAAGAACTCGCCCGTGATCCAGATTTGGTTCGCCTTGCCCAGCATGCCCTGCTCGCCGCTGTGGACAGACAAGCCAGGGTGCGGGCCCTGGCCAAACTGGCCCATGCCCATGTCGCTGGGACCCATGGGCATGCCGCCCATCGGCGCCGTGCCCATGCTCACGTGCATATGGCTCTGGCCAAAGCCCATCGGCGACATGCCCATCATCGGCTGACCCATCGGCTGGCCGTGTGCCATGGGCTGGCCCATGCCGCGCGCACCAAAGCCGGGTCCGTGACCGTGACCGTGGCCGTGGCCGTGGCCATGGCCGTTCATGCCTGTCATGTTGGGCGACATGGTCATCGGCGGCTGGTTGTGGGGCGGCGCAGGCGCGTGTGGGCCGTGGGGACCCGGACCGTGACCGGGACCGGGCGCGCCAGGACCGGGGGCGGGGCCTGGGCCAGGAGGACCAGTGTGCTGCGGCTGTGGGCCGGTCGGCATCGACCATTGCTGGACGCCTGGGCCGGTGTATGGCATGCCGCGCGACGTCTGCGGGTTGATGTGCAGCGGCTGCGGCGAGTAAGGGTAGTGCACGTGCTGCTGGGGGTTGTACACTGGCTGCGCGCCGTTGCGTTGGTGCGGAGTGTGAGGCGGGGGTACGGCCGGCATGCCCATACCCATGCCGCTGTAACTCATGCCCGTCATCTGAGGGCTCATGCCGCCATAGGGCGTCACTCTGCTGTAGCCCATGCCCTGCTGCGAGCCCGGCTGTGGGGGGTTGAGAACGCCGACCAGCGGCGTGGGGAAGTAGATGTTGGTCGCCGTTTCCTCCTGGATGCTTTGGATAACGCAGCGCTTGCGACCGGCAATGATGGCGTGGAGCTTGTAGTCAATGTCGCATACTTCCGAGTGCAGACCGGCGAGCTCATCGAGCATGACGAGCAGGCCGACCTTTGCGAGCTCGACGCTCTCGACCGAGCCCGAGATGACGAGCTCGCACATTCTCTCCGTCTCGAGGCCGTACGACGCGGACTGAGACCCACCGTCCTTGTCGTCTGGGCGAGGCGAGCCGTTTACGTCGGTCGAGTCCTTGGCGCCTGCGTCGGGATCGGCCGTGGCAATGACGGCGCCCGGGTTGGGAGCGCCGCCCGAATCTGCGTTGAGGACGGTGATGCTGGCACGCGTCTCGTTGGCAATGTCCTCGAGGCGGCGCTTGACGTCGGCCTTGAGGGGCGACACGGACGCGAGGGGCCTTTCGAGAATGTCGCCACGGGGCACCTTGAGCGAGGCGCGGTTGTCGCGCGGCGTCTCACGCAGGAGTGCGCCGCGCGCGCTCATAACGGCCTGGTACGCGCCCGAGATGTGAAAGTTCCACATGGTGCCACCGGGCGCGGTCGTTGCCGCCGGCGACGCCTCGCGCGCCGCCGCACCACCGACCCCACCGCTCTCGTCGCCATCGGTGCCCGGAACTGGGTCGCGCGTGGCCGTCACTAAGCAACCCTCCCGCGACGTAATATCGTTGCAGAGCTTTTGCACCTGCTCCCACTCGCGGTCGGCTTGCGCGGCGTCTTGCTGCTGGCTGCTGCCGCCGTGCGGAGGCGGCGACACCGAGCCCTTTTGCGACAGCGTCGTGCGCAGGGACGACGACTTGCGCGCGCTTGGCCGCTGGAACGTAAACGACGTGGTGTAGAGGTCCATTGTGGAAATGGAGTGTACGAATGGGTACGGTATCGACGGCGACCTCGGATCAGAAGAGCGAGGCCGTTCTGGGTATAAGCACGAGTACATCGCAGGTTGCAGAAGCGTTTAAGTGACGTTCAATGGCAGGTGTGCTCGATTGGTCGCAGCGAGTGTACAATCTCTGCACAAAATCTGTTTGCGGGGCAGCCATCGGCGCGACACTCACAGTGGTATTGGGCGCCCGTTGTGGCTGGGGGTCTGGCGTGAGAGAAACGCCAGCCAGGAATTCGCACGGAAGGGCGGGGGCGGGGGGGCAATGAACAAAGTGGTCAAGGAACGGGGGATAGAAAATGTGGCTTGCACACGCGTCGCCGACAGACCCAAGGGGGAGGGGGGCGTGTGTGTCGGTCGAGGTCGGCGTGGGGCGCTGAAAGTGGGAGGAGAGAGGGAGAGAGGAAGTGAAGGGTCACGGCAGTGTGGGCATGTGTCCTGTGGATGATGTCTAGGTTGACGCAACGAGCAACGAGATGGAATAGAAGAACGAGAGAGACGAGGTGCAAGAGGATGAGGTGGTTGTCGTGGTGGACTCGAGAGAGCTGTGGGAAGCGGCCGCAAAGAGTCGATTCTCACCCCAGAGCCTGGAGCAGCACCCACGCGACGCGGTCATAACCCTGGCACCTAATGGTCCATTACAACTGGCCACCCCACCTTTCTAATACCCCATTTCAATCCCTAAAGCGTGGGTCCAAATGACGTCTGTCCTCCAACTCTTGGCTCGCATCTAGTGGTATTACCTAACTAAACCTTTTGTGCATTGCACCGTCGTGGATGACATCTACCTCGGCAGTCCCCGCTTTTCGCGGCGTCTCGGATCCCATTTCACAGTTGGAACAGTGGTAGTCCGCTTGGGTTGTTCACTCAATTGGGTCAAGGCCGTAGGAGTGCCCATTCCGGACATTGGGCGAGGCGCTTACTCTGGGTGGCGCGCGATGTGCTACGCCGAACGCGGCGCGCGGTGCTTTGGCTGGTGGAATCACTGCCCCGTGTGCCTGCCGACTAAGGAAGAGAGCTCGAACGACCCGAGCGGTTGCAATGTTCTAACGAGCACACTGCGTCTTGGGCGATGGGCCGTCGAGATTGCCACAATACCATGCCGTTAGCTTGCGGCAACTCGCAATCTCCCACCAGCGCTAAAGTGTCACAACGATGAGAGCTTGGCTGAGCCTGCACGTTCACGCTCCTCCCTCCTCAGACAACACTGCGTGCTGATATCTGACGTCTATTCCCAGCTAATCCGCGCAGATTGGAGCAGCAGTCGCTGCAGTACTTATCAGCCGCCCAGCCTCGACCATCGTTTCCATCTCAAGCGATTTTTCGACGCCATGGGCCGGCCGAACGTGTGTGGCATGTGTGGGTCTTCCCTACAACACGTGCACGACCTCGTAATAATCCATTTCGCCCGGCCCGTGCGTGTGTGACATGGTAAAGCACATTGCGCAGAACAATGCGGACTGACGAACGGCGCTGGGCTCACCACGAACAAAGCGCTTTGGGCTACAGGGGGTTGCGGCTAAAGACGTTGGTTGAGTTTGCAAAGACAGACGCGCCTCGACATCATGGGCGTAGTGTGTTGTGTGCTGTCGATCTGCGCTTCGCACAACGCGTCTTGGACCGTGTGTGCATGTGTGTGATGTTCACTCGAAGTCTTGCGTGAGATATCTGTGCTGTGGATACAGGCGTAGTAAAAGCCCCGACCCTTCCGAGCAACACACACAGTACTCACGACGCTCGAGCCTCTGTCCAGATGACACCATGACACCAGACGCGATCGCCACGCGCCTGTTCGCGCTGGCCAAAAACAACGCTGTCGCCGTGCTGGAGCTGCAGGGGATCGAACCCTGGACCTCCTCGTGTGTGTGTCTTCTAGAGACGTGCAAACGAGGCACGCTAAACCGCTGCGTCACAACCCCTACGGTATGCTCGAGCGTCTGTGCGTAGGCGTTTGGAGCGCCACCAGGCTGTATTTAACCCCCCAGCGATTAGGAGAGGAGTATGAGAAGCAGATCCTGCTCTTTGACTATCTTCCATGGACGGGTGAAGACAAAAGCGCCCCTCTCTTCGCTCAGAGGACAACACAGTCAGGTCGCCGGCTGCCTTGGCTACCCCTTCCACCGCTCTCCAAGACTCCAACGCTCCCACCCACGCTTCAAGAGACTTTTTCATACACCAACGCACCATGCATAGCCTTGTCGCAACAACAGCGGCGTTCCCAACGCCGCACTACCCGATCCAACAAGGCGCGATCTGCAGCAGACATTGGTGATCCACCTCCACCGCAGGAAGCGACGGGGCCCCGGGCTTCACGTGGTCCAGACCCGCCGTAGTCGCGCGGTCGCGTAGCCGGTTTCGGTGTCGACGCAGTACTCCTCCCCGCATCGCTACCGACTTTGCCTCTCTCCATCTCACACCCCCCATCCACACTTCGGCGCACGATGAGTCTTGGGATCGAGCTGCAGCGTCCCGCCGTGCTGGTTGAAGCCGACGCGGCAAAGTTCCCCATCTTTGCGCCGCGCGCAGACAACATGTCTATCCTCGACCGCCACTTTGTCGATGACGCGGGACGGATTCTGCAACTGCACGGCGCAAACGTTGGCGCCGCGTCTAAAGTGTGAGCTTTACGTTTCTTTACCAGGCTAATTCTAGCCCAAACGATTACGACCTTACCCGCCCACAGGACGCGTCGTACGTCGGGCGGCCGTTCCCCCTCTCCGAGGCGCCCGAACACTGGGCGCGCCTGCGGTCCTGGGGCTTGACGTTTGGTAAGCTCGCCGCAAGCCGTGAAGGGCGCTGATGCAGTCCGTATAACCGTTACGTGGGACGCAATTGAGCACGAGGGGCCGGGCGTGTACGACCAAGTCTACCTCGACTACCTGCGCGCGCTGCTCGCGAGCCTCAAGGGCACAGGGCTCGTCGCGTACGTGTGTATCCACCAAGACGTGTGGTCGCGGTACTGCGGCGGCTCGGGCGCGCCGGCATGGACGCTGTCTGCGGCAGGATTTGACATGCGCGACGGCGGCAAGGCCCTCGAGGACAGCGGCGCTGCGTGGCTCCACGGCCTCAAGGGCGGCCGCCTCGAGGGCGAGCGCGGCCTCTGGCCTACGGGCTACCAAAAGCTTGCGTGCGCGAGTATGAAGCAAGTCGACGAGGGAGGAAAAAAGCTGACCCCTAGCACGTTCTTCTGGGGCGGAGAGACGTTTGCGCCGTCGCTCAAGGTCGACGGTGTTAATATCCAGACATACCTCCAGAACGCGTTCCTCGGCGCCTGGAGCGCGCTTCTCGATGCCGTCGCCGACCTCGACACGGTCATGGGCTTTGAGGCAAGCTTAGCTGTGTTGGCGTAGCTGACATGCAGGTGATGAACGAGCCGCATGGCGGATACATTGGCCTGCCGAGTATCGACGAGTGGGTGAGTGCGACTCAACGCCAACACCAGCTGAGGCAGAACTACAACACCGACCTACACCTGGGCGAGTTTCCTTCGCCGCTGCAGTCGTACGCGATGGGCGCAGGCAAGCCGACGACCGTGCCGGTGTACGTGCGGAGCTTTCCGCACCCGACGCGCGTGTCCAAGCGCGTGCTGGCCAACCCCGACGGCGTGCGGGCGTGGACGACGCCGTGTCCGTGGGAGCGCGAGGGCGTGTGGTCGTGGAGCGCCGAGCGCAACAAGGCCGTGGCGCTGCAGCAGGACTACTTCACCAAGGACGCCGAGGGCAAGCCCGTCGACTTTTACCGCGACTTTTACTACCCCTTTGTGAAGAAGTGGGACGCGCTCGTGCAGGCCAAGGCGCCAGCAAAGGCGCGTCTGCTCGAGCCGGTGCCCAACGAGTTTGCCCAGCCGTGGCCGGAAAATGTGCGCCCGCACAACTTTGTCTTTGCGCCCCACTGGTACGACCTCTACTCCATGTTCACCAAGCAGTTTGGCCACATGACCGTCAACGTGCAGGGCCTGTCGCGTGGAAAGTTTCTCCCCCGCTGCGTGTACTTTGGCAAGCAGGTGCGCGCAAACTACGACCTCCAGATCCGCACACTCGTCCTCGAGGCGCGCAAGAAGCTCGGCGCCGTGCCGGTCGTGTTTGGCGAGTGCGGCATCCCGATCGACCTAAAGTGAGTCTTGAGGGCTGCGGTCAGTGCTGAATGGGTCAGTAAGGAGGAAGCGTTCCGCTCAGGCGACTGGAAATGGCAGCTGCGCATGCTCGACGCGCTCATGTACGCGCTCGAGCACAACTGTGTGCACTTCAACCTGTGGAACTACAACCCGGGGAACCGCGACGACGTCGGCGACGATTGGAACGCCGAGAGCTTTTCGTGGTTCTCAGAGACGAACCGTGCCAAGGCCATCGCCGCCGCGCCAGCCGACGAGCAGGCCGTGATGACGCAGGACTTGGACGTCGGTGCGCGCCTGCTCGACGTCATCGTCGTGAGTAACACCCCACAAACTCCACTAGTCTTACGCTCTAGCGCCCATACGCCATCGCCACGGCAGGCACGCCCCTCAGCGCCGAGTTTGACGCCGACACGGCCCTATTCTCGTACCGGTTCCGTGACGTGCCGCAGCACCTCCCCCGCACGAAAAACGACGAGGGCGCTCAAACCGTGCCGCCGCGGGCGCGCGTGACCGAGATCTTCTTGCCAAAACGACACTACCCCGCCGGCGCGGTAAAGTGGCTCGCGAGCGGCGCGGGTCACGTCCAGTTTGATTTTGCGCGCCAGCGCCTGTTTGTGTGGTTTGACGACGACGACCGTTTTGTCGCGCGCGGCAAGCCCCTCACGCGCCGCATCGACGTCTGGGTACGTGAGCAGCCCGACACCACGTCCCTCCTCGACCGCCTCGGCGTCATATTCCTCGTCGCCGTCGCGACTCTCTTCGTCGCTAGCGAGACAACGAGGTATTACACCGGCAGGCCGATCGTCGACTTCAACTTCTAGCCACATCCCCGCCGGTAGCGCAGTCAAATGGTAGAGTCAGTATTAGATGCACGCGCTGCGCGGCCATTGCTTGCCGCTTGCGCCTTGCCACTCGCGCTCGCTGCGGCCACGGATGCATGCACGACACACAGACTACCTAATGCAACTGGGACTAGTGATAGATGCGTGTTGGGGGTGGTGTCTCTATAACGTTGTTGTGGTGGTGGCGGTGGTGGGGTGGGTTTTATGGGCGCTTTACGGCGCCGCGGCGGAGGGGCTTAATCTTGCGTCCGGAAGCAGCAGGCGACCCGGGACCCTGGGTGTTCATGCCCATGCTGAAGCCCGAGCCGCCGCCGCCGTCGGGTGTCCCCGGCGCGGGCGAGCCGAAACGCGCCCCCGGGGTGGTCGTGCCGGGCCCATTGGCCGGGTTGGACGAGTTCCACTGGAACCCGCCCGTCGTACTGGTGGTGTTGCTGCTGCCGCTCGCACCGCCGCCAGCACTGCCAAACTGGAACGGCTGCGCGCCCGCCGTACTCGCCGGCGCACCAAACTGGAACGACGGCGTGCCCGTCGGCGTGCTGCTCCCCGACCCGCCAAAGTTGAAGCCGGGGGTAGACGGCGTAGTAGTCGCCGGTGCCGCGGCGCCAGCGGCCGCGTTCGTGCCGGTTGTAGTGGCGGCGGCGGCGCCAAACCCGCCAGTCGAGCTGGCCGCTGGCGTCGAGCCAAACCCGCCACCACCAGAACCAAACCCGCCTGAAGAAGTAGAGCCAAACCCGCCGGTCGCTGCTGGCGTGGCTGACGCCGCGCCAAAGCTGAAACCAGGCTTGGAGCCCGTGGCGGGGGTCGTCGTCGTGCTGTTGGACGAGCCAAAGCCGCCAAACCCGCCCGAAGCCGGAGCTGCCGCACCAAACCCGCCAGAGCTCGATGGCGGCGTGTTGCCAAACCCGCCCGAAGAGGCGTTACCGAACCCGCTCGACGTCGTGCCGGTGCCACCTGTCGTGCCAAAACCGCCTGTCGACGCGGTGGAGCTGCCAAAGCCGCCAGTGGCCGTCGTGCCCTTGTTTGCCCCAAAGCCAAAGCCAGAGCCCGACGCCGCAGGTGCCGCCGCGGCGCTCGTGCCGCCAAAGCCGAACCCGCCAGTCTTGGGCGCGTCGCCGTTAGGCTTGCCAAAGCCAGTCGACGGAGTGGTAGTCGAGGCAGCGTTGCCGAAACCGCCGAATCCGCCCGTCGACGACGTCGCGGCTGGCGTCGTGGCGCTCGCGTCCTTGGTCTCCGCTGGCTTGCTGAACGAGAAGCCACCGCCAAAGCCAGACGACGCGGCGCCCGACGCCGGCGTCGACGACGGCGTGCCGAATCCGAACGAGGGCTTGTCCGCGGCAGTCGTCGAGCCGTTGACAGCGGGCGTTGGCGCAGGCGCGCTCGGCGCGCCAAACGAGAACGCGGGCTTGTCGGCAGGCTTGGGAGCGTCGTCCTTGGGCTTGTCCGTGGCCGAGTTGGTGGCAAAGCTGAAGGCAGGCTTGGGCGCCTCGGCCGGCTTGTCCGCCGCAGGGGCGGGCGAGTTGGTGCCAAAGTTGAAGCCGCCGGGCTTGGCCGTCTCGGCGGGCTTGTCTGCCGCTGGCGTGGTGGAGAACGAGAACGGCGTAGAGGTCAGGCCGGGGGTATCGGCGGGCTTAGCGGCCGGTGTGGCTGCTGGCGTGTTGCTGCCAAAGTTGAAGCCGCCAGTCTTGGGCGCCTCGGCGGGCTCGGGCTTGTCAGCTGGCGTCGTGGTGGCAAACGAGAACGGCTTGGACGCGAGACCTGGCGTGTCGGCGGGCTTGGCCGCGGGCGTGTTGGAACCAAAGTTGAACCCGCCGGTCTTGGGCGCATCGGCCGGCTTGTCGGCCGGCGGTGCGGGCGACGACGTGGCCGAGTTGGTGGCGAAGTTGAACCCTCCCGGCTTTGGCGCAGACGCGTCCGCGGGCTTGTCGGCCTTGTCGTCTGTCTTGGGGGCAAAGCTAAATGGCGCAGGGGACGTCTTGTCCGCAGGCGGTGTGGGTGCCGCTGGCGCCTTGCCAAAGTCAAAGGGTTTGGGCGCAGCAGGCTCTGTCGCCGCCGCCGCGGCGCCGCCAAAGAAGTTGGGAATGCCGCCACCGGTCGGCGCAGAGGGCTTGCCAAGACCGAGACCCGAGCTCTTGACGGGACTCTTTGGGGGCGCGAAGAAGTCTGACTTTGGCGCGCTCGTCGCCGGGGGCGTGAGTGCGGGCGTTGCCGAGCCCGAGGCAGCGGGCGTGAGTGAGAAGAACCCGCCAGCGGGGGGCGCAGCCGGCGCCGCGGCCGCGGCCTCGGTCTTGCCCTCGTCCTTGGACTGGGGCGAGTCGGGCTCGGCGGTGAACGAGCTTGCGGCCAGTGGCGAGCTCGCGCGCGGCCGCGTCGAGCCAAAACGGCTACGGAGGGGCGTCGATCCCGACGCGGGAACGTTGAGGCCGCCCGCGGGCGCGGCGGGCGCAGCCGACGGCGCGATGCGCGACGACAGCTGCGGTGTGCCCTCCTTAGAACTCTCCTTTGAGCTCTCACCCGAAGCGGGCGACGTCTCCTTGGGCGTGGCGCCCGCGCTTGGCGTAGGCGTTTTGCCAAACGACGGCATGGTGAATGTGATGCCGGAAAAGCTGGGCCCAGGCTGCTTGGAAAGCTTCTCAATCTCCTCCATGTCGGGCAAGTCCTCTTCGCGCGCGGAGAAACGGCCGGCCGAACCCGTGCCGGGGCTGGTCGCGCGCGACGAGTTGTAGCTCGCCGCGCCCTGGTGCTGCCTGTTTCGTGCAGGGCCAGCACGCAGGCTGCTGCGCTCGCGGGGCGCCGCCTCGTCGCGTACCTGGTACGTCGACGCCGTCGTCGGCGACGGCGCCGTCTCGGTGATGACGGGGAGGGTTGGCGCTGTCTTTGCGGGCGTCGGCGCGGGCTCGTCGTTGTCCGACAGAGGGGTCGTGCCGCGGCGACGGCGGGCGCGGGGCGTCGTCTCAGCCTCGGGCGAATGGACGCGCTTGGTACGCGCCGACGCCTTGGACGCCGAGGGGGGCGGCGACTTTGCGTCCTCGGCGGCGCGTAAGCGCGAGCTGCGACGGAGTGCGCGCGGGGTCGTCTCGGTCTCCTCAACAGCCTGTTCCTTGGCTCGCCCGCCGCGACGCGTGCTGCGGCGCGGGGGCGACGGCGTGCGAGCGTCCGATACACTCATCGAGTCGGACGCGGCGTCGCTCTCAGACGCGCTCGTCGCCTGCGACCTAGACCGCGAGCGAGTCGAGCGCGTCGACCGCCGGGACGACACCCTCGAGCTCGTTACCGACGCGGATGCGTCAACGTCCATGTCGCTCGTTTCAGTGTCGGATCTCGCGGCGGCGGCGGCAGCGGCGAGCGACGCGCGTTTCTCACGTCGCTGCTCGCGTGCCTGCATGTCAACGGCGCGGCGGCGGCCGTACGGCGATATGGCCGAGGACACGGCACCGCCGTGGTCGAGCCAGTCGGCCTTGTGGCGCTTACGCTCGGCGGCAGCGGCCGACGTCGCGAGCGGCACGGCGATGGCTTTGCGCAGCTGGCGGGTGGACGCGCCAACGAGCTCGGCGGGCAGACCCGGCGCGGACGACGACGCCTTGCGCGACGCCTCGAGTGCCTCGAGTATGCGGTCGGCGTTGCTGCGCGGGGCAGGCTTGGCGTCCGCCTCGGCCTGCGCCTTGCTGACGAAACCGCGGCCGGGCACATATACCATCTTGTTAGGCACGGCGGGCTTGGAGTGGGAGGGGAGTGCGGAGAGGCGCGACGTCGAGGCTGGGGTGAAGCTCGTGCGGCGGCGCGAGATGGTGCTCTGCGCATCCTCCTCCATGTCGTCGTCGTCGTCCTCGGCCAGGGTGTCGAAGCGGTCGAACCGCATCGTCGCGCTCTTGGGCATCATGCGGGATCTGCCCATCGAGCCAAGACCGCTGCTAGACGTCCGCGGTATCGCGTCCTTCATGCTGACGTCCGAACCAACACTGCCCTCGCGCTGAAAGTTGGTAAGGGTTCTACTTCTGGTGAGGCCGCCTACGCGAGGCGCGGGACTAGCCTGCGCAGCGAGGCGAAACGGCGATGTCGAGCTAGGCCCACCGAGTGACTGGCGCGACACACTGCGCTCGCGCCACGGGCTCCAAGTGTCGCCGCCGCCGCCGCTCGCGAGGGTCCGGCGACGGTTGACCGTCGAGTCGTGGGACGGCGTTGCCGACGCGCCAAACTCGTCGGCACCGAGGTCGATGCGGGACGAGCGCACAATCGAGCTGCGTGGGCGGATAGTAGACTTGCGGGGGCTCTGCGTAGCAAGCATTTGCCGTGGGGGGTCGAGGTAGGGCATGGACGTCGAAGCGGGGAGGGACGCGCGGGCGCCGCGACCGCCGCGCGACAGGGATACGGATGGGGGCAGGGAAGGAAGTGCCGAGCCTGCAGCGTCCGTCATGGGATCATATGGCCCGCGGGCTGCGGCAAACTTGGGTGGGGGAGGGGACGATCGGCGGACGCGCTTGGCCGCTCGCCGTTCAGAAGGACTCGGGGGGTCTTCGGGGTCGGGCGAGCCGTGGTCGCGCTTGATCCCGCCGCGCTCGCCGCCGAGGGAGACGGGGAGTGCGGGGGACTCGTACGTCGGCGACGCGGCCGTCTTGGACGGGGTAGTGAGCCATCCGAGGGGCCGGGAGAACATCGACTTGAGACCCGAGAAGAGGGACCCGTCCGACTCTGACCGCGTCAGGCCGCCGCCGGCGCCGCCCCGCCGCGGAGTAGACATGTACGACGACGGCGGGGGCGCAGCGGCGCCATTGCCTTCGCGCAAGTACGGCCGCGAACTGCGCGTCGTGCGCCGCGCAGGCGACCGGATCGCACCGGGCATCGCGCCCGGAAGCACTTGCGAGTCTCCGCGGGCCATCGGGCGTGGCGTGTGCTTGGAGAGGAACAGGGAGTTTGTTGTGCAGGTTGGGAGGAGGAAACGAAGGGTGGTCGGGCCACAGTCGTTGTGTGCGCGGCCAGGGATGCAAGGGCGATGCAGGTGTGTGTGTAAGGGCAGCGATCAAGAACGCTCGCAGGTATGGGTATTGTCGAGTGATTTATCGAGAGCAGGTGGTGAGTTTGTGATTGTTCGTGAGGCGGTCATGCGCTAGGTGTTTTCATCGCCCGTGACACAAAAAAGGGGTCGGTGGTAGGCGTGTGTGTGTCCTTTGTTGACGTTGTCGTCGGTAGTGGCGAGTGGCGAGGGCGAGGGGGTGTCGAGGGGTGTCGAGAGCCGAGTGGGGCAGAGTACGCTGTCGACGAACAATGCGTGGGTAACAGCGGCGGCGGGTGTCGTGGTGGTGACAACAGGAGAATCGTCAACTCACTCGCACCACCCATGCCGATCCCACACCCCTTAGGCGACACAAAAATATTCATTAAACGGTTATTAATCCCATATAAACTAAAGATGGATTGCAGCCACGTGGCTCGGAGCCAGAACAACCCGTTAACCAGGATTCCGGAACCAAACAATGCCACCTCCGTTTCCTCTCGCACACAACACTGTGGCACTCTGCCCGGTGCCACACGCTCCGACGATGGCCACGACGCTGCTCTTGCACCTTGGTCTATTTACCCCTCGGATCGGAATTGACCCCTTTGCAAAACCCGTATTTGAGAGGCCCGCACGGGCACTGTATTCTGATATTCTCAGTGGCAGCCATCCGCGCATGCGGCAGTTCCTCCTCCCGACTGACTTGTTTCCTACACATTGGGCAAACGTTGGCCCCACGGCCTTGCATTCACACGGCAGCCTGCACAACTCTACGCTACCGAAAAAAAAAACTACATGATACTCCTGGATACAGCTTACAGTTTATGACTCGTCGGCCGGCACCTCCGACTCGCGGCGGACACTTGCGCCAGCGGAAGCACCCGTAGCACCGGAAGCAGTAAGGCCATCACCCGCACCCGCGCCCGCACCAGCGCCGTTACTGCGGCGGCCGTCACGCGGCTCACGCACACCGCCGCGCGCATAAAGCGCCCCATCACTCGTGTCCGTCAACTGCCAGCCAAACTCGGTGAGGTCGCGCCCGATCCGTTCCAGAAAGGCGTCGCGCGACGCCGACGGCTCGACAAAGTACGTGCCCACCAGACTGCGTAAGTTGTTCTGTCGTCAGCTATAACCGGGCTTCAACTAGCTTACCTTTACGTTCTCGACAAAGCCGCGCGCATTGTCCTCGAGGTTCGGGTCGAGGCCGTCGAAACCGCGCGCGTGCGCCTTGGCGTACGGCACCTCGGAGCGGTTTGAGGGCATCGGGTGTTCCGTGCCCGAGGGCGCGAGGACTATCGAGGGATAGTTGGGGTCGAGCTTGGGCGGGCGCGGCTCGGCGGCACGGTACGGCGGACCCGTGGGGAACGGCGTCGGGACGACGTTGGTGTATAACTGCTGGGCATCACGCTGGGCCTGTGCGCGACGTTCGCGCGCGCGTTGCTCGCGCTCCTCGTTCGCAGCGAGTTCGGCACGGCGGCGATCCGCGTCGCGGCTCGCCTGTTCCATGCGCTGGCGTTCACTCTCCGACAGCTCGCGCGGCTCGGGCTCGCGGCGTTCACGACGGTCACGAGAGTCGCGCTGCTCGTGAGTGGGCTCACGGCCGTCGCGGTACTCGCGTGCATCGCGCGAGTCGTGGTACTCGCGGTCGTGCTCTGAGCGCTCGGACGGCACGCGCAGTTGCACTGCACCGATCTGGGGCGGCGGAAGCGAAGGGGCGTGCTGCGAGTGTGGCAGGGGCACGGCCGAGCTGTGGGCAGACGAACGCGAGGGGCCAGGGCCCTGCGCGGCAGGGGCAGCCGGAGTCGGGGCGGCCGCGGCAGGAGCGGCTGGAACAATGCGCGGTCCCATGCCGTAGCCGCCGCCGCCGCGATAAGGCCAGTCATCCTGGGGGCCTCTTGTCGAAGCTTCGTAGTGGCGCCGGTCCATCGGCGGTGTCATGTATGAATAGCCGGGAGGTGGGACGTGCATGGGCGCAAGAGGTGGGTAGTAGCCGTGGTGATACGAATAGTGCTGCGTAGGGTGGCGCTGTGGGTGGTAGTAGGGCTGCGAAGCGTATGGGCCAGGCTGGAGGTAGCGCCCGTTGACGCGCGTGTCAAGGCGGGGGTCGCGGCGGTCACGGGGGTCGACGGCGCGGGTGTCACGGGAGTCCAGGTCACGAGGGTCGCGCGGGTCACGCTCACGCTCACGAGGGCCGCGGCTGTCGGGGCGGACATCTCGTTCGAGCGGCTCTCGGTCGCGGTGGTCGCGGTCGCGGTCGCGGTCACGGTCGCGTGAGTCGCGGTAGTCGTCACGGTAGTCACGGGCGGCGTACTGCTGCTCGCGGCCACTCTGTTCGTACTCGTGGTCGCGGCTGTCGCGGCCGGTGGCGTCGCGGAGTTCGCTGTCGTGAATCTCGCGCTGGCGGAGCTGACCCTCCTTGTATCGGGGGTCACGTCTCGGCCCCGCACGACCATCGACAACTTCGTGCCGATCGGAACGCTCAGACCGTTCTGCGGGGCGTTCCTGTCTCTCATGCGCCCTGGCTTCGCGGTCGGGCCAACTGCCACGTTCGCTGTCGAGATCACGACCCCTTCCGTTGAAAGCTGCAGCAGGTGCCTCACGCTCCTCGCGCTTGCGCCGCTCGAGCTCTTCCTTCTCCTTGCGCTGGCGCGACGCGTTGATGATGAACCGGGCCTCTGCAGCAACGTCGCCGAGCTGGCGGTCGCGCAGCACCGGCTCGGTGTCGTTGCCCTGGGGGGGTTTCTCCTGGTCCATGTCGTGCTCGAGGACGGAAGGCTCGCGGCGTTCGTCGCTCTCAGGTGGGGAGGGATACGCGGCGCCCGTGCTTCTGCTTGCAGCCTGGGGCGTTCTGGTGCCCTGGTTGACGTCGGTAACGAGAAACTGATCGAGGGTCTGTTGGTTGCGTGGCGTGGCAGATGAAGTCGCGGTAGTAGGAGCAGCAGCATATTTACGGTTTGTGCGGGAAGCCGTGGGTGTGTATGATGTCGAGGCGGCTGCCGCGTTCTCATCTCGCGCCGTCGCGTGTGTCTTCCGTGCGAGACCCGAGGCGGCGGAATCACGCCTCGCAGGCCGTGGTGCGGAGGAAGGTGCGTCCGCCCCGTCCCGCACGTGCCCATTCACCGTCGTCGTCGCACCGGCCGAAGGAAGCTTTGCAGGCTCCGATTTTCGTGGGCGGCCAGGCCCACGCTTGGGCTGACCGGGCAGAGGTGCAGGTCTGACCACCCGCGGCGGCTCGGGCTCATTGACAATGTCGGGTGGCTCTGCATAGCTAGGTGGTGTCTTGCCGCGCGATGGCCGGACACGCTTGACCTCGCGCGGGGGTGATGCTTCGCGCGAGCGTTTCGATCCAATGCTGAACCGTGACATGGGCTGCTGGCGACGTCCGGGCTGTTGCGCGGCGGTGTCGGCCTGGGGCTCACTCTCGGATTCCTCGTTGTCGGGTGGCGGGGGTGGAACTGATGGAGAGGAAGTTGAAGGCAAGAGCGCGAGAAAGAGAGGGGGAGAGTGGCGACGGAAAAGAGAGGCGGCGGCAAGTGACAGTGGCGCCAAGTGGCGGCGGGCGCGGAATGCCACGACAAAGGGAAAAGGGGGAGAGGTGGGGAGTGTGTGTGCATGTGTGTGTGTTGTGGCGTGCGAGGTTTTGGCGTGGCAGTGTCAGTGCACAGTCATACAAAGCATACGACAGACTTACCAGTCGCACCGTGGTCGCCATCGCCGTCGCCGTCGTGCATGGGCTCGTCGTCGTCGTCGTCGTCGTCAACCTTGACCGCCGCCGCGTCGACCGAGTCATGCCCGTGGACAACCTCCGTGTCTTAGATTAGCCCCTGTCTGCCATTCGACAACTCCTGCAGGGAGTGTCTCACACACTCAAACACCTAAAAACTCACCTTCAGTGTCGACTGGCGCGTTATCTGTACGCGCCGCAACAGTGGCGAGCGCTTGAGACGACGCCGCCGCCGCATTGGCAGCAGCGCCTGCGGCACTTGTCGAGGGCGCGTCCGCGTCCGTGGAAGGCTTATCTTCAGGCCGGGGATTCTTGCGGGGTCGCCCACGGCGGCGGCGGGGCGCGTTCGGATCAGGTTCGGGCTCGGGGCTGGGCGAGCGGATAACCTTGTTCCCGTGCTCGTCCTCGACCTCGATAGCCCAACCCTTCCAGCCGCGGCGTCGCTTCTTCTTAGGTAGGCCGTCGGCGCCGGGCGTGGACGTGTCGCGGACGGTGCGGTCGGTAGGGCCCGCGCCGGCTGTGGCTGCGGCTGAGGTACTCGCGCTGCTGCTTGGGGGCGCGGCGGGTCCGTTTGCACGCGCGCCCCACGCCGCATCCGACAATGTGTCGGGGATGTCTGAGGACGGTTCTGGGCGCAACTCGGAGGACGCGCGGCCGTGCGTCGGCGGCGTGCGTGACGAGCGTGGGGGTGGTGACGCGGCAGCGGTCGAGGAGGAGATGCGTGGGCGGTCGCGCCGCTTCGAGCTCGACGGCGCTGGCGACGCGCGCGATGTGGACGCAACGGACGCGGTTGGTGACATTGCGTACGACGGTGGCGCAGGCGCAGCGGGGAGCGTAACAGACCCAGTCACAGATGGTGACAGGGACGGGCGCGCAGTCGTGTACGCGGCGGCCGAGGCAGAGGAGCCGGTCACCGAGCCGTCGGGGTGTGGCCGGGGTGTTGACGAGCTCGACGCGTGGGGGTTGAGCGTTGGCGCGACGGGCACTGCGCGTGGGACCGTCTCTGGTGCGGGCACACTGGTGCGGGATGCATTCACCACGCGCATGCCCGCGCCGCCGCGGGCTCCCGCGCCCAAGGTCGAGGCTGCACGGGATGAGGAAGCGTCCGAGTGTGGTGGGGCGAGGCGGGGAGAGGTTGTGTTGTGTGTGCGGGTGTCTGTTGGTGTGGTGGAGGCCGAAGCGGATGCGGGTGGGGTGGCTGTGGAAACGCGCTGTGCCGACGCGGCCGTGGCCCACCGTGGCGCGGCTCTGGGCATGGGCGACGGGGTGCCGTACCCGCTCATTGCGCGTGGGCGGGGAGGCAAGACGCTGCAGACGCGACAGACGCGGCGGCGGTGGAGGGAGGGAGCGTCAGGATCGGCGCGGCGTTTCGTGGATGTGCGAGGGGTGTGGAGGGATCGTCACTGGGTGCGGTGGAGCAGACGTGGAGTGAGAGGAGAGTGTGAAGTGGTGGGGGTTGACGGCGGCGATGAGCCTGTTGTTGACGGCGATGGTGGTGGTGTGGGTAACGAGCAAAGCAGTTGTGGTGGTGGTGGTGATGATGGAATCCTTCCTTTTGCTCAGTCTGCTTGTTGTGTGTGTGTGTGTATGTGTGTGTGTCTTCAGGGTCCAAAAGTCGGCTAGGTCAGGGTAATGCCCTTTTGGCAGTTTGCTTTGAGCTGGGGTGACGTTTGTGGATTTGGGTGGATGCTTGGTATGCAGGCCGCAGTCGAGTCGTGCACTACTGCGCCTCTTCTAACAAGCCGTTGCAGCTGTTGTTGACCTTGTCGTGTCCACGAGTCTCGTCTTGTTGAACAGCCTGTCTGCCCCTATGGAAAGACCGACGCCAGGCACTGGTGGCGGCGTCACAGGGATGGATCCCCAGGGGCAACGAGGCGGAGGGTAACGGTTGTGGTACTGCAGGGGGTCGCGAGAGCGCAAGAGGGATTGGATGCAATGGATGATGGAGCGGGGTAGAGTAGAGAGTAGATGATGGTAGAGAGAGAGATTGATGGAGAGAGAGAGAGGTAAATGAAGAGTGGGACAAGTGGGAGACTTTGAAAAGCGCGAGTGCGAGAGGCAAAACGGTGCGCAAGTGGACAAGTGGAGGGGTGGTGGCGTGTGAACAAGAGGCCGGTCGAGTGACAGTCTCGTCTCCGACTGTTGGTGGCAACGGCTAAAAATGCCACCACAACTCAAAGCCACACACCCCAAAGCACAACTGCAAAGTGGCAACAAATGGGCCAATGTGCGTATGACTTGATGCCGATGGGTCGATGACGCAGCGTGGTGTGGGCGGCAGATGCGCAAAGTGTCGCCGGGGCTTGTGGCACTAGAGTCGAGTGAGTAAGAGTAGTGAGGTCGCAACATGAGAGCCACACGCAGCCCTCGTCCTCCCAAGCCTACTGTATAAACTCTTTCTCGCTGTACGCATTGAGCGAGTTTGCCGTGATCTTTTTCTTTGCCCGAGGAGTCGCCAGCGGCCCAGGATCATGGTCTTGGTCGTCCACCTGTGGTTTGTCCCTGAAATCACCTAGGCGTCCTGAACGCACGGCAGCTGACTCAACCCTATTTTCTCTCCTCCAAGCCCAAGTGGCACCCGTGCGCAACACCCAACAACACCGCTCAATCCACACGCACGCGATCAGCCTGTGCTCCTCGGCATGCACTGGCAGTGGGCACGACTCGAATCGCAGCCAGCCCGCATACATACACCCACCTCGACTGGTCTCTGAGCAAAACAACCCCTTGTGTCCATTGATTATTAAACCCACGACGCCTAAAAAAAAAACTCCCGAGAAAAAGCCCGGACCGAGAGAATCAACCAATTTTCCCACCGACCCAACCGGGCTCGAACCCCTCCCCCAACTCGGTGACCAGGTAGCCGCGCAGCTTGGCCTCTCCAAGAATGTGGCAGTGTGGCGCACGACCTCTGCAGATTGGAATGAAATATTCTGCATGCATGCAAGTGGGGTTTGTCCCCCTTGCCATGGACGTGCTCCTTTCCGCCAGGGTGGAAACGGCGTGGCCCAGCTCCGTTCGCCTCGCACCTACACCGCCTTGCATTTTTCCTCATCACTCTCTTTCTCGCACTCTCTCCGTCACAGCCAGTGGTTTCTTTGTCGCGCATGAGTAATGCTGCCGTGGGTGTCTGGGACATGCTTTTGGTGGAAAAGGGCAAAGGGCGCGAGCATGTGCGCGTGTGGGGTGTAACTCGCCGTATTGTAATTCGTCTTCGGGAAGTCATACCTGCATTCTATTCAAAGGCAGTGCTCTTGTGATCATCAGAGAACACTGCTGCAAGCTGGTAGTGAGTCTGGGAAATATAAATGATTGCGCAGGCGGCGACATTCTGTTGTGGTTGACCAGTTCCGACGTCCGCACTTTCCCACCTCTTCACGGTGCCACCTTTGCCAGCGTGGGTAAGGAATTCGTCCCGTCCCTCCCTCTAGTTAAATTTGTAATTCACGACTGTCTGGGGGGACAGGAAGATGAGTGGGCATGGGTTAAAATGCAGTGGTACACCTTTATTCGCGTCCTCCGGCATCCCCTGCACTGAGAGGTGTGTTGCCCCGTCCGCATTCGCGTTCTCTATGCATCGCCACGCGAATGTTTCGTACATGGCTGCATGCACGCCCCTTATACACTCACAGTGAATTGTTCGAGCTCACATAATAATTTAGTCGTTTCAAAGAGGTGATGCCTCTACCCGGAGGCATGGCCCGTGTCACTTCCGCCATGAACAGGATCTTGCGCGACCGGCAGTGCCCCCGGTACTTTACGCCCTAGTGCAGTCTGCTTGGGAACCCAACTGCCATGATTAACCAGAGAGCTAATCGGATCGATGCAAGTCCATTGTGCCTTGATCCCGCCGTCGCAGTGGTGCGAGCAACGTCTCTGCACCACAGTGTCCATCAGTTCAGCGCATCCGCCAACCCCCGAGCGGATCAATTTCCAAAAAGGGGAGGATGGGCGTGGCAGAGGAGTGGCATCAAAGACAATGCTTCTCAGACAATCCGGGGGCGCGCTACGCGAAATCGCCAGAGGCGCGCTGTTGGTCCCCACGGTTCACTGTAGCGTTATCGGGAGATGAGACCACGAAACGCCACCTCGATCGCGTCCCGCTACAGGAGAAAGGTAATGCGCTGAGAATTGCCTGGAATAATGCAGAGGGGTAGCTTGCCGCACGTTCGGTTTGCAGAACAGCACACTTAGCCCACTGGATCTACAGGCAACAGGGGTATTGGCCGTTTTCGAGACGGGGTAGTTTTCCGCGCCGCGGATTTTCCGCCGACAGAGCAGTGAACAAGGGAAATCTGCAAAGAAAGAACGCGGCCCTCCCAGCGTCATTCAACAAACCATCAGCAGTCCCAGCAGATATGGTTGGAAGAATACCCCGGTCATTGCTGCGATGCCGACCGCAAGGACACGCCGGCGGACCAGGTACACATATTACCAATGGCCAGACACGATGTTTACCTGGCTGGGAAAGGATAATGCGTTAGGCGGCGTGATATAGCTGCGAGCAGACCGGTGCGTAGCCGGGGTCTCTCGGAGCGCGAGGACGGTACGCACGCCGTTGCTCGCAGCACGGCATTTCCTACGCTTCTGGTTTGGGAAAATTGGCCAGGACGAGGAGGGAGGGTGCGCCGGGCCGACACGGACCGGGGTTGGCGGGTGGACGGGCACGGGGTGGTAGGGTGCGTGACGGTCAACAAGAAACAAGCAGACAAAGACAAGGAATAATATAACAGGGCGGCCAGGTGGCGAGTGCATGTACAAAAGCAACGAAAACTGCCTCGCATCACCCGTGCCGGATTCTGCCCGGGGACGCACCTCGCCGCGCTTGTTCTCATCCCCAATGCTTTCTGCGTCTGGCTCATGACCGTCACCACCGCCGGTGTGCAGTGAGGGAGGTGCAAAGAATGAGGCTTCATGAGGGGGAAAATACTCACGTGTGCCTCAGGGGGAAAGGACCGACAGGCACCGCATCGAGGTGCCTGGTGGAGCGTGCGGTGTGACGACTGCCCGATCTAGTGGCACCCCACTCTCTCCTTGCCCCCACTGTTCTCTTCTACCGGAAGAACGGGTCTACTCGTGGCAGCAACATTCGCGGTACTTGTAGTGCGGAAGGAGTGACATCAGGGTGGGCATATACACAAGGGGCAGTACACGAAGAGTCCATTAGAGGCCGAAAGCCTAGAGACAGGGGCCCCAATAGGACGGGGCGACGACAGACGTGACAATGAGAACCGGAGAGAACAAGGGCGACCGAGATAACCAACGGGGCGGGGCGGGGTTGGGTGTGGTTTTTGTTTTGTTGTTTCTATCCCAATCAAGAAAAGTTGCAACTGTTACTGCTGCTGCCGCGCCTGCTGCTGGCTGATCGAGTCGTACGTAGGGGGGATTTCGTTGCCCGAGCTGCCGTCCTCGACAAACGCGCCGCCGTCCTGGTGCACGGTGACGCCGGCTGGGCCCGCCTGGTTCTGGACGGCGAGTCTGTTGTGCTCGCGGTACGCCTCGGCCTGCTTTGCCGTCATGTGGGACGTGTCGGCCGAGTGGGAACCGGTCCCGCTCGAAGCGCCAGCAGGCATGGGCATGGGGAACGCCTGCATCTGCTGGTTGCCAAAGCCGGCCGAGCCAGTCGACGAGGTCGCGCGCGACACACCAGAGCCGACGCCAGCAGCGTTGTAGCCACCCGACGAGGACATGCCCTGCTGCGAAACCTGCGACATCTGCTGGTTGCCGTAGGCGTCGTAGCCGCCCATGTCGCTGCCGTGTGGGGTCGTCGAGGCGACGCCCACGGGAGTGTACTTGTAGGGCGAGACCGAGGGGTCGACGGTCGTGACGCCATCGTCGGCAAGGTCGATTGGTGCGCCGTGGTGGGCAGGCTCGAACTGCAGTGTCAGCACTAGGTCATGTAGAGCAACTCACGATGTCGTCAAAGTCCTCGCGGTAGTTGCGACGCCTGCGGCGGCGCATGAGGAACCAGATCAGGACGGCGAGGACGAGGGCACCGCCGACACCGCCGACGACACCTCCAACGATGGGACCGACGTCTTAAGAGTTAGTCGCCGATGTGGTAATGCGACTCACTGGACTTGCTGTCGCCTTCGACGGGCTTCGTCGTGACCTGTGTCTGACCGAGGGAGTTTGTTGTCGTGCTGCGGAAGATGTCAGGAACGGCGCCTCGGGGAAACTAGGGACGTACATGGTCACATATTTCGCACTGCCGGCAGCGGCGCTAGAGTTGGCGGTCGGGTTGGTGCCGGCGCTGCCGGTGGGAGTAGCGGCTCCGCCGGTTCCGCTCGTGTTGGCGGCGTTGCCGTCCGTGCCAGTCTGGCCTGGGTTGGGGTTCTGGGTCTGTCCTGGGTTCGTGCCTCCCGTTGGACTAGTGCCGCCATTGCCACCAGTCTCTCCTGGACCTGTTGGGCCTGTTGGGCCAGTACCACCGCCGCCTGGGCTAGTGCCACCACCGCCGCCGTCGGTTCCACCACCACCGCCGCCTGGGCTAGTGCCACCACCGCCGCCGTCGGTACCACCACCACCGCCGCCTGGGCTAGTGCCACCACCGCCGCCGTCGGTACCACCACCACCGCCGCCTGGGCTGGTACCGCCGTTGCCATCGGTGCCGCCACCGCCGCCGGGGGACGTGCCGCCGTTACCACCGCTAGGCTCGTTGGGGGAAGGGGTCGTGACCGACCCGGGAGGAGCCGAAGTGACAGAAGCTGTATCGTGAGGGGGAGTGGTCGGAGGCGCGGCGGAAGACATGTCAGCAACGTTGCGTGGGGGTTGGGAGGGCCGGAGGGAGGGGATGGGAGGTGATTTTCAAAGGAGGGGATGGGGTTGGTCGAGAAGCAAGCCCAAGGGTGTGGACGAGGCAGACGAAGAGGTCAAAGGAGCGACGCAGGATTGGTGATCAATGCGAAAGGGGAAGTGGCGAGCAAAGAGATGTTATTGTCAAGTGTGCAAGTGTGCAAGTGCGAGCATGGAGTGGCAAGGGCGCAGCAGCTTGTTGCTACAACACAATGAGACAGAGGTGTGCGTGTGTGGTAGTGTGGTGTGGTGTGCTATTGTGGACGTGTACTCACCCATGACGGGGCTGTGCGCAGTCGCGGATAGGGATTATCAATCTGCGCGAGTGTCGGTCGGTCGTGTGAATGTGCGTGCGTCGACTGTCGCCGAGTGTGCCGTGTGCCGAGCAAAGTCCGTCTCCGAGGGATGTGCCGTCGATGAGGAGGGCGGTGTTGTGTGAAAACAAGGGGGAAGGATGAAGAAGAACGAGAATGAGACGAGAGAGAGGGAAGGGGTGTGTGTGTGTGTGTGTTGCGAGTAACCGTCCGTGGAATATGGTCACTCGGATAAGTAATTGATCCAAATTGGGGTCCGTATGTGGCACTAAGCTTTTTTATTAACCGTGGGTCCAGATCCTAATGGCCGTTGTTCGGATGGATCTAGGAGGAATGCCGACGCCAGATCCACATACGCGCACAGAGCCGAGTTTGCACTTGCCGTCCAAACAGCGACAAAAAAGAAGCTGGTAAGCGTGATCGAATCAAGAATGTCAAGAGAGAGCAAGGAGGCGATGCAGTTCGAAGAGTGAATGTAGTCAAGGGAGAGAGCGGTGTGCAATGCATTAACAGTGGTGGCGGGTGCGGACCAGCTGTGCGGTCGACAGCAACAACTCCACCCACCAAAGACGGACGGTGGCACCAGTGATAACTGGACACCCATGACACACCCCAGTATCACGCATGCATCGACGACGTCTGGACACTACTGGACGCCTGCGCGCCAGGACGCACGCCTGGGCCTCTCACGCCTGGCCCGCTTGCTGCCGGGGTAACCGGGTGTACGGGCGCGGACGGAACCCCTAAAAATTTAAACACGTCGACCCCGGCGTTGTCACCGAATGAACACACCTCTGGACGAGAGCATGCTTGCACTCTGGCTCTTGCGTGTCCAGGCCCACACGACGACGCAGGGATCAATGACGGACACATACAGGTATTGAGGCACCCCCGCATGCCGACATGCTTCATTGCATGGAGCGTAAGCTGCTCGTAACCATAGTCGAGGCTGTGCGCAGACGGTATGGGCATGGTGCAACAGCCGCGGAATCCAAAGGCGCCACCACCGAAAGGGTCCCCTGTTTCCTACCAGGCACAGCCGCGGCGAGGCTGCCGGCATGGCGATAGACAAGCAATATGCATGCATTCTGCACGGTGCACTTCAGCCTTGCTTGGAATCTATTCAAGGCGCGTAGAGCTGTGCTGCACGAAGGAATTCATGGCGACCGACGACGGGGTTGTGCTTCGAGAACGACAGAGGTCGTCGTCGTAGGAGTCGTGCGCCTGTCGCTGTGAAGAAAGACCATTTGGCCCCAGGACGGCAAAGTGTCCGTGTCCTACGAGGCACCGTGCGTCCTGCTGCGCAGCAACACAAATACACCCACACACAGAGGCACAGGGGATCGCCCGTCGCAACAATAGGCAGACGTGGGCGGACGCGCCGCGCGCAGCCGAGAGTGTCACTTGTCCCTTTTGCGCACCAGCACTCGCGGAAAAGCACTCCTCGCTCACACCCTCACACTTGCGCACACCTCCGCCACACGCCCACGCTCGAGACGGCCGGGTCCGCCCGCTTCCGGGTATACGCACCACGCGCAACACACCGCGGGGGTGCCCAGGGTGGGTACACTGCACTCAATGGAGCATGCAAAGGCGCATCAGTGTCGCGGCCAGTCGCAGGCCAGTGCCGTGTGACGCGCGAGAGTGCGCGTGTGACGATCCGAAAGCTGTAGCCCCGTCGCGTGCGCTCGTTGAATGGACATTGAACCAGCCTCACTCCAGCCTGATGGTAGACATGAAGACAGACCTTGCACTGGCGATCGGCCGCCAGACTCGCTCCAAGTGACGTCTACTATAACGTCAGGCAGCCCACAACCCAACCGCAGCAGCTCGGATACCCTCGAGTGATCGCGCTCAGGCCCCTCCCCCCATCGAGAAGGAACCCTTTCGCTTCCCGCACAGACACACCACCCTGCACTCGTCATCTATGACGTTCGCGCCATGCTTCCGTACCCCACATGCCCGCGCAGTTGCCACACCACATGTTCTGCTGTCAACGGTACAACTTCCTATAGGATAGCGTGAAGCATACTGTAGACAAGGGGGTTAGGGGTGAACTCGCATTGGAGGAGCTTGTGGCGCTGCCACCCACGGAACCAGCTTGTGTCCGCCCAAAGACGGTCCTGCTCTCCGGCTCTCCGCTCATTGCACGTTCTTCACCGCTCGGCGAACGTGCTAGCGCCTTGTTGCCACGGGCCGCCACCTCTGCGGCGTCATGGCGTCAGCCGTTCCCCGCGGCCCGGGCGACCGGGCGGCTAGCAGTGTACCGAAACATGGTGCTGAGGCGCTCGCGAGGACATGATGTTCCATGCCCTTTGCCCGTGTTCTTTGGGGAGTCCTCGTGACATGACCTATGGTATGCTTACCAATTACCCGGGATGCCGCGGGGGACGAACGCATTACAGCATCACTAACAGACACTAACCAGGGCTTGCAAAGTCCATTAGTCCATTAGTCTGACACGTATTCAGGCACTGCGGAATGGCGATCAACCACACGATCAGCACGATCGTCCGGGACGCGAGCACAAGAGGCTTTTGCTCTTGGCTCTTGGGCCCCCTCTGCGAGCAACATTGGGGACAGCGGGGCCATCGCGGGCATCATAGGCATCCCGGACTTTGCAAGCACATTGCAGCATGTAGAGTGCATCGTGCATTCATGGAGCCACACACCACTTGGCACACATTGCGTGCGCCGTCAATAGGAGTGTGTGCTTGTGTACGCTTGAATGCTTGCTCGCTCTGACACACCCGGTGCGTCAGATCTCACCCCGGCGCCCACATTCAGGCAAAGGGTAGGCGGTCATCTGTTCCACTCTGCAATTACCACCAGAGCGCTCGAGTGGTACTGCCGAGACCACACAGCCACACCGCTAGCTCGGGTCCAGGCAATCACAGAGCCAGCGAGGTGGTTCGTGGTTCAGTAAGACAAACGCGCAGAGGCCTTTTCGCCTGTCCAAACTGTCCGCCTCGTAGTCATCACATGCATCAGGTCATCCTCGTGCATCGTTCGTCATGAAAGAAACATCATCTGGGCGCGGGTGCCTACGTCGTGCTAGCTCACTGGCGGAGCGGGGGGCTGACGCTGCGGCGGGGGTAGTCGTGTCTGCGACCGTGCGGCTGGGGCGGCGGCGCGAGGTGCGGAGGAGGGGGAGGGCCGTGGCCGTGCGGCGGGGCGTGCGAGGGGGGTTGCGCGTGGTGTGGGGGCCACGGCGAGCCTGGGTGCGGGTGCATCGAGTAGTGCGCGTCGAACATGGGCGGCGAGGGCGCGTGTCGCGGCGCAGCGTTCGGCGGGTATCCCGGCGGCGGCGGGGGAGGGCCGTGCGGGCCATGACCATAACCATGACTCTCCCAGCCCGTGACGGCGTGACGGTCGCGCGGCGACGAGTGCGGGTGAGGTGCGGTAGGCGGTCGCGCGTAGGGATGGTATCTGTCATCGTGAGGCGGTGGCGGCGCGGCGGCGGCGTTACTCCAAGGCCACGGGTCGGCGGGACGAGCAGGCGCCGAACGCGGCGGGCGGCCGTGGGCGCTCCCCGGCGCCGTGCCGGGCCCGTGGTCCCAGTCACGCGGGTCGCCGCGGGGTGCGTCGTGCCCAGTGACAGGACGCTCGCCTCCGAGGCCCGCGGACGAAACACGGCGCGACGCCGGGCGGCCAGGACAGGGGCCTCGTTTCTTCTGCGTCGCAGAGTAATGGCACGGACGCGCACTCTCGCGGCAGCGCGAGCACGGATGTGGGCGTCCGGGCAACCCACCACCGGCGTCACAGCGCACCTTGCGCGCACGGCATGAATCACAGGCCTTGGTCGTGCGTGAGATGGGCGCACGCGCGCCAATCGCCCCAAAGCCGCCGAGCGGGTCGTAAGGCCCCATCCCTGGTGGACCAGCCACATACACGCTCTCGTGGTAGCCGGGGTAGTACGCCGGGTGGTGCGGCGGCGGGTAGTACTCTGCAGGATGGTACGAGTGGCGGCGGGTGAGAGCGCCTGGGGGCGTCGCCCAGTGATACTCGGACGCTGGGGGCGGGGGCCCAGCTGTCGGCCTGTAGTGCGGCGTGACCGGCGCGGCAGCGTCGAGCGACGAGCGCATTGGCGCAGTATGGGGCGGTGCCGAAGCGAACCTATCTGGTGAAGGAGGAGCGTTCTTGCCCATGCCCGGGGATGGAAGGGGAGGTGGCCCTGTAACATGATGCCGTCCGTTTCTGCTACGCTCACGACTGCTGTTAGGCTCCGAGGGCAATGGGGGCGCGTCGGGGTCGGCTGCGCGGATCCCATTCAGGAGGGAGGAGATGGAACGCCGCTCGTCGCCTGGGCTTGTGCGGTCGGACGGAGGGCTGGGGCGGAGTGACACGAGGGTGAGGGGAGGCGGACGGCGCTTGGCGTCGAGCGACATTGCAGCGAAGGCGGGCGACGTCGAGCCAGAGGCGCGCGCCGCGTCCGCCGACGACGCCTCGAGCTCGGTGGCTGGTGTGCGCGGTGAGCACGGCGGCGACGACGAACCCCGGCTGAGGCTGTTGTTGCGGGGCATCGAGGCGGGTTTGGCGCGCAGCAACGAGGACACGGGCGGCAGTGTCGCGGTCTGTCCGGCCATCCTGGGCATGTTGTTGACGTCGAAAAGAGCGGGAGACTGGCTCGAGCCAGCCTGGAGTTGGGCAGATGGATGCGCAGAGTCGAGAAAGAGAGATGGCAGACGGAGGGATCTCGCCCTTGTGCGCGTCGTGCGACTTTGGCGTGACCTTGCTACACACAAACACACACACACACACACACACACAAAGAGGCAGACGACGAGCGCACGGAGATTGATAATCGGGTTGTGCGGGCCTTGAAAAGAATAGAAAGATGAGAGAAGTGGTGGAGTCGGAGTAGAGGCGCCGCAGCAGATCAAAGATGTGTGTGTATGGTTGTGTTGCTGCTTGTCATGCGCGCGGTCTCAAGGGCGAGGTGCAGGGAGGAGCGATTGTGAGTATGCATGGGGAGACGAGTGGGGCAAGGAGACAACACAGGGACTGGAGCTGCGCGAGACAACAAAGACGCACGACAGAGTCAAAAGTCGAGAGAGAGCGAGAGCGAGAGGCAAGGAGAGACCAGAAGAGGAGAGAGGCATAAACCATCCACACACCCACTACTGGCCAAACTGGATTGCAACGCAAACGACCGTTGGCTTGGGGTGGCGTCGCAAGAGGCGTACACTGGCGTACAGGGAAAACAAATGGCACAGTGCACGTCCAAGCAGGGCCATCAGCATGCCAGCAGGGTCTTAGGTTCGGCACATGGAATGTAGTCGCAGGGACACCTTGAGTAACTGTACAACTGTCAGGACCATGCAGGACACTTACAAACAGGTAAAGGTTAGGGGTAACACGGCTGGACCAGCAATTGTTCCACGACCGATCAGACCAGACACGACTCTCCCTCTCTCTTCCTCGTCAGGCAGCTGATAGAGAGCAGAGTTTAGTATTCTTTTGCCTTTCTCTGAGAATGATAAAATGTGTAATTCATCTGAGACGGACGCTAGTCGGAGTGGCGTCCGTGTCCTGCTTTCGGCGTCGTTTCTATTCTATGCAGCAGTTTACTTTGGAGCTTTACCCTTCTATGCAAACAGAGTTGAAATCTTCCGCACTACGACCCCCCCTTACAGCGTCGCACTCTTTTGAACTAAAAGAACAGTCGTCTGCAGAGAGAGGAGGAGGAGGATACACCAGGAGGTTACTTTGTGGACAGGTACTTAGGCCCACATTGATTCAAAAGGCTTGCAAACAAAGTTTGCAGTACCCTGGCGTTCTGCCGATGGGTTCCAGTGCCGTGCCGTCCCTGGCCCAGCACCACTCAAGCCCTAACGATTGCGAGCACTTGGGTCTCTCTCTGGTCTCATGCACTCTCCTCTCAAAGACACTTTTGCTCAGCACTAGTGATTTGCCCAGGTGGGAATTGTTCCGAAAGCCTCTCCTCTCCCTGGGTGAAGAGGTTGGGGATATGTGCCTTGATAGAGCCCCTTTCGGCCTGCGGGGTCTGGCTCTCGGCCCAACCCTCGGCCCACTCGGCCTTCGGCGCAGTCCTGAACCATGAGGCTGTATCCAATTGACTCGCAGGCCACCCCTCATCGAAGCTACCTATATTGCGTCGGCGGCTTGCAACACCTGTGCCTCTGGCGCTTGGAGGCTCGAGGTGGCTCTCGGAACCTTGGGCTTTTAGCTTCACCTCCAGCCCCACAGCTAGCGCATCCTCGTCCGCAGTCCACACACATGGCAATCCCCGCGCCGGAGCTCGCTCGGATGACAGCCAAGCCACCTCTCGGACGGGAGTGTCATGCATGCAATGCTAACCCGTGGCGCCGGCATGCTCCAGCCAACATACATTGACTGTAACGCACCAGCAGTGCGTAGTACGTATGTTCAAGCGCTCAACGCTGCTGATCGCGATATCCGGTCACATCGGAAGCTCAGTGTGTTCTCGTTATCCGGTTACTCCCTCCTCGAGATATCCCGGTGTGCACGGGCATGGGCGTGAACCCACAGTCTGCCGGTTCGGCAGACGCGTTGGGATCCAGGTTCGCCGCCAGGAGCATGTTCGTGGCGTCGGCGTCACCTCGAAGCCTCTCGTCCTCGCCCCCAAGTGCAGACCCTGCAGACTTCATCCCAGCCATGTTAGCGTCGGACAAGAGCAAGCCTCACGGCGTATGTACACAAACTCTGTCCTCTTGGTATTCCACTCTTAGCTACAATAGATCTCGTGCGCCAGTCGGTACGGCATGAGCATTGCATATCTTGGGGCGACGGCCACCCTCCTTGCTGTAGGCAACTAACATGTCCCACAGCCTCGGAACAATTGCGCACCGACCCTGTGCTCGTGATCAATTAAGTGGTGCACGCCCTCTCTCGGCGCCATCGGTGCCCTGCGCCCCCATGTGCCGCCCTGTAATGGCGCCGGGCCATATCAAGGCCTGTTTAAACAGCCTGACACCCCCCCTCTTCACCGCCGGCATTGTACCAAGGTTGCCCAGCGAGAGCCTGTTCCAATGCTGCGCGGCATGCAGTCTTTGCGACGCACATATCGTCTCTCTCGCCCTCCTTTGCCAAAACACACACGAAAGTTAAACCCCTTTCTGGGCCGGTCTGCCTGGGTGTGGCGTCGACGCGAAGCGAGAGCTACGTCTATCCCCCGCCAATTCGTGTATTCATTACGCGCGCGCCCGGGCGCATCACACGCCGAGGTAAACGTAGAGGTGCGCGTCGCGCAGCGTCGCATGCAGCGCACGGTGTGAATTGAGGGGCGCCACACTTCCTGCAAGTCTGCAGAGTAGTTGGCGCGTGCTGTGCCTTTGTAGCACGCACGATCGGATCGAGTGTGCTAGTCGCACCTGCAGATCTATATACTTTGTTGGAAGTACTGTGTCTCGATTACCACGTTACCAGGCCCAAACGGGCAACGCTTTCAGAGACGGCATGCGTCCGTGCTCGAGTGGCGTGCCGCGTGCCTGTGGCGTGCGCGCGGCGGTGTCTGCGCCGTGGCGCCGTCCGGCGCATCTTCGCGCCGGACGGCGCCGGCGCCAGATGTTGGGCCAGTTGGAGGGTCATGTGTACGCGAGTGGGGCCGTGTCAGCAGGCGCAGGCGGCGTTGGCGCCGGTGCGCAACGATCGTGGTTGTCGCTCTCGGTGCCGCGCGGTGCATGTGGAGCGCAGGCGTGAGGCGTGGTTTTGCCGAGACCGCCGAGGGGGGGCGCACAGATGCCAAGCGACGACCGACGACGGCGACGGCGCGGCGGGCGGGCGGGCGCATGTGTGTGAGGGGCGCCTCGGCGTTTCCCACGCCGCCGCGTCACTGTCGCACAGAGGCCGGTGTGCTCCGCGACACCTGTGTGCCCCTTATAGACCACCTGCCTGCGTCTCCCCCTCAAGGCCTCTGTGTGTCGGCGTCCGGCGCGCGCGCTCCGCTCGCCGCTAGCGCTGCGCCGAGGGCGCGTGTGAAACCCCCCACGCGACATCAGATCTCGATTGCTCCACTGTGCCACTGACGCATCACGCTCGCTGTGCGTGCTCACGCTCGCTGCGCGCACGCACAGCGGCGCCGAGCGCATATGCCTGGCCGACTGCCGCGGTAGCCACATGCACTCACGGAATGTTCGGAGCTCGGTGAGTCACTGGTCTCGGTTATGCACCGCCAGCCCAGGGGAGTGTGTGTGCCCTATTTCGCCAACACACCCTTTGGCCAACACACACACATAGGGAAAACATGTGGCATGCAACAACGCAGGAACGATCAGGTCTACGAATAGCACGTATAGCACGTCGGTGTGACAGGTGACAGGGTGCACAGGTGCGGTTATGGCCGGTACGGCGCGGCGTGTGATGTCGCTGGAAATGGCGACGTGTGTTACGCTAGGCGCCATTCGCAATCCGGCGCCGAATGACCGGTGCATGATGTGTGCTGGAGAGAGTGTGCCGGTCCAAGTTGGAGGGGCTCGTTTCTAGGTGGCAGCGAGGAGGGCGAGGTCGGCTGCCGCCCATGCAATACACGCCATCTCGGGCGAGACGTTCTGAGCGAGGACGTGTGCGAGCGCGACGTACGCCGGCGCGACGAGGGCGGCGAAGCGCGCTGCCGCGTCGAGGATGAGGAGGAGGGCGAGGGGCGGTGACGCGGCGTGCGCAGGCGACGCGAGCACCACGCCGAGGGTGAGTAGCGACGTCGCGCCTTCGAGGGCAAGCAGTGTTGTGGCTGTCGCGGCGCGCGTGCCGTCGTCAGAAACACGCGCCACCATCACGACCGCCGCGAGCACGCGCGCGGCGAGTAGCGTGCCGCGCACGGCTCGCAGTCCCGCGCCGTCGAGCAATGGCGCGCCGGATGGTGGCGCGGGCACCCCCTTCCCCGAGGAAGAGGGGAGAGCAAACATGCCGTTTGCCTCTCGGTGTTCGACGACACCGCCGTTCGACGTCTTGGTGTCACCGCCGATCCGCCACCCGGCAAGAAGCGCCTCTAGCCCCGTCTCGCTCGACTCGGCGCTCGCGAACATTCGCTGCTGGCCAATACCGAATGCGTCCCAGTCGGACGGCGACGGCGACGTCGGCTCCCAATCCATAGGCTCGGCGCCACGCTCCGGTGCGGAGAGGGACGCCTCGCCAAAGACAGGCGACGCGCGGGTGGGCGGGGCGTGCGGCGCCGCGAGTGGCGCGTCAAGCTCTGCACTAATCCTCCCGCTCTGATCGCGCATAACGGGCTCAGGCGGCGGCGAGACAGGAACGGGGTGGACCAGCCGCAGCTCGATGGGCGCCGCGACGCGGAGGCGCGTAAGCGCACACAGCACGGTCTGTGGTCAGCGGCGCCGGGGTTGTGGCCCACCATCATGTCGGCGATACATGCGCCAGCGACCCATTGACAAGGCACGTCGTATATGATGCCGAGGGCGACGGCGCCGCGGAGGACGTACAGGCTCAGCATTAACGCGACCCACGTCCCGCGGCCTTCGACGCGCGAGCGCCGGCCACGCATACGCCGCAGCCACGTCGGGTCCCACACCGCCCAGAGGAGGGACGTCGCGCGTGTCGCGAGGAGCGCACGCGCATGTCGGCGGGGAACACCCAGCGCGTCGGGACAGAGCCACGCTAGAGTCAGTCGCTACGCCTTTTTCTCGTGTAATATACACACCTGCCATGCCCGCCGCCACGACCGCGAGGACATCCGCGCCCCATGCTGCGCCGCGCGCCCTCCAGACAAACACGTCGAGCACCCCGACACGCACGCTCGCGCCTGCCGTTCCTGAGGGTTTTAAAGTACCGTTAGATGCCCCGCGATGCAGTGCGCTGCCCCACGCCTCGGCGCGCGCGCGCTGGTCCGCGCGTGCCAGTGCCTCGTCCACACCCGGCTGGCAGCGCGCACATACTGGCGGATATCTCGCGTACAGCCTCGCCCTGTACGCTGGCAGCTCGGCCGCGAGCGCAGCGTACGACTCGTCCTGCCGTCAGTCCCAATCAGCTCATGCACTCACCCCCTCGTCAGGCAGATATGTGCTCAGCAGGTTCATCACGAGCGTCTGGTTCGTCTGGCAGGTATGGCAGAACGGCGTCTGCGCGGGTTTCGGCGGCAGTCGCGAGGATGATGGTCGTCCTGGCGTCAGCTAGACATGATGATTGCGTCGCCGACTAACCGCGCTTGGCGAAACTCCCTCCGTTCATCGCACTGTCCCGCATTGCTGGGTGGTCGCCGTCAATGACGCCGCGCGCGTCGCGGCCGTTCCAGCATCCGCACGCGGGGCACGTCCATGGCGTGTTGCTCCGCGACGAGGGGCCGACGGCCGAGCCGCAGAAATAACACGGTTCCGGCGCCGCCGCGAACAGGCCCATCGCGGTGGCGTAGCAACGGTGTTGGGGGGATTGTGGTCGGAGGGATGTTTGTCGAAGTGACGTTCACGTTGGGTGGCGAAAGCAGCAATTTCCACGACTGGGCGAGTTGCTGGGTGGACTTGGCGGAATTTCTATAACCGCACGTTAAACCATTCGCCGCGCTCGTCGCTCCATCGCATCATCAACTTGCAACCAGTAGACAACTCGGTCGTTGTCCCTCTCTCGCCCCCGAGTCATTTCCCATTACAGCCGCGCACACCTGAGCGCAGGCGACCGCCGTCGTATTTCTCGCTGGCAATGGCCTTCCAGTCCAAGCGGCATAACCCGAACGGGTTCGTCTCGGCCGTGCGCCGCCGGCCATTTGCGTACTTTGGCCTGCCGTTCCTCTCGCTCGTTGTCGTGAGCTCGTACGCGCTTCAAGCATTTACGAGCACGCGGTACGAGCTCAACGACCAGAAGGTCAAGTCGGTCAGCAAGGAGGACGAGCTCGGCATGAACCGCGACAGGAAAAAGGTCGACATTCGGGACGAGTACTATGTGAGTTGAATGAGGTGTGCCCGAGCGCAGCGCGCCCCACCTTGTTTATTGCTGCACACTGGCGCGCTCCACTTGGCGGCGTGGTTGTTTCTGTTGCTGACCCCAGCGCATGCAGGGTATGGGCGACGAGGGCCTCGGCGCGTCGTCAGGGGCACTGACGCCGTCGGCGCTCGCTGCCGCTGATGCGGCCCTCGGAGCGCCCGAGGCGCCGGCGCCACAGGTCGCCGCCGACACCGAGACCAAAACCGAGCGCGCGCTGCGCGAGCGCAAAGCCAAGACGAAGAAGAACTTCTTCGACACGACGAGCCAGGACGAGTACGAGCCCGTGCGCGTACCCCGCCCCGCGGGCATGCCTGAATGGGGCGCGATGCCGAGTTCCGGCGACGCGCCGGTCAAAGGCGCTCGCCCCGAGGACCGATGGGTCTAAAACGCTCTTCAAACACTCTTGCATACAGTAGCATTGCACGCATGTACTTTTACCACTCTAGCGGCTGTGTCAGTGTCTCCCTAAGACCTAGGTGAATGGTTGCATGCTGTCTAATGCTCCAACGTGTGCTACATGTCTACGCCTGCTCGGCTGCTGGCTGCGCCTGGCCTGCCGTGGCGGCCGCCTTGGCGAGGTACCCGTGGTTCTCTGGGTTCGAGTAGAACTCGATGTCGGTGCGGCGGACGGGCTGGGCGTTCTTGACCTCGCGGCCGGCAAACTTCTCGGGGTAGATTTCCTGGCGGAGCGAGAGGTTGTTGTGGTACACGGCGGTAACGTCGCCGCCCGCGGCGAGGACAGCGTCGGCGGCGCTCTTTGAGAAACGCGAGAGGGCGAGTGTGAGCGGGGGCAGGGGCAGGTCTGGGTCTGCGGGTCCGAGGAGCTTTACGCCCGCCTTCTTGCTCAGCCCGTGGACCGCGTTCGAGTGCACAATCGTCCCGACGGTGATTGGCGCGCTCGCGTCAATCCGTCCCTCGGCGATCCACTGTTGCAGCCGCGCGAGCGGCAGCGGCGCAAAACTCCTCCGCGAGAAGTTGAGGAACCCCCGTTTCGGGAACAGGCGCGTGATGGGTGTCTGGCCGCCAGCAAAGCCAGGTGTAGGCTTGCCGTTGCCGTTACGCGCAAGCTGGCCTTTGTGGCCGCGTCCCGCCTGTCCGCCCTTCGTCGAACCCTGTCCACGGCCAAGTCGGACGTTCTAAAGTCAGCCATGACAATACCCGGGGTTTGGTGTCGTGTGCAGTCTGCCGAGTGCGTCGGATGCCGAGTCGACTCGTTACCAAAGCGACTCAACGGTGACACCGCCGCCACCGTCGCCGCCGCCATCGCCACCACCGAGTCCGACTCGACTCGGGCAACTTGCAATCTGGCTGAACGGAAGAACAGACGTACCGGCCTAGAACTGCCCTTTGCGGGCTTGAGGTCGCCGAGGTGGACCGAGGACATGGCTCGCAGCCCCGCGGGCTCGACAGCGGCCGCGAGCGCCGCGCGCAGTGGTGACAGCGAGGCGAGGCCGAGCATGGTATAGTGGTGAGGCGATTGAACGACGATCTTGTGGACTTTTGCACAAGGGTGGATGAGGACGAGCTTTCGTTGTGGTGATAACGAGACATGGGGTGTAAAAGACACGTCATTGTGGTGGGTCGGAAAGTTGGCCCGACTCGCTCTTGAGTCCTTTGATGTGCAAGTGTTGACTTTGAGGCTCGAGCACCGACAGACTTTTATACTCAACACAGCGCAACGACAACAGTGTCCTCGTTTCATTGCATGCTCAAAAGCCTCTTACGGCCCACCAGCTTGCACATTCTCACCACTCTTCGCCCCCGAAACCACACCCCCCTTCGTCATCGTTCGGTCTACCACCTTCAAAGACCCTTTACCATGTCCGCCCCAGACGCTGCCCTCCACAAGGACCCCGAGACGGGCGAGATGATCTCCAAGTCGTGAGTAGTGGCAGGCACGGTGGCAAATGTGGCGCCAAGGTCGAGACCCATTTTGTGTTGGTCCCTGGGCTGCTGCCATCCCACGGCAAGCCGTTGCATGGCCAGCCGTGGCATGACAAGCCGTGGCATGGCCAGCAATGTCATGAAGATGCTGACTATTAGCGAACTCAAGCGCCGCCAGAAGCAGCGCGAGACGGAGAAGAAGAAGGCGGCCAAGGCCGCCGAGAAGGCCGCCTCTGCGCCGGCGCAGTCGTCCAAGGGCGCCGACGCCGCTGCCGCCGCTGCCGAGGAACAGCTCGACGCCGCGGCGTTCTACGAGCTGCGCTCCAACGTGATCAAGAAGCTGCGCGAGACCAAGAACCCGGACCCATACCCGCACAAGTTCCACGCGACCTTTGGCATTCCGCAGTACGTTGAGCAGTGGGGCGCCGACGGCAAGGTCAAGAACGGCGACACTGTCGACGTCAAGGACCTCGTGTCTGTTGCTGGTCGCGTGCAGACTATCCGCTCGAGCGGCAACAAGATTCGCTTCTATGACCTGCGCGCCGACGGCGCAAAGGTCCAGGTGCTCGCGCAGGCGCAGAACGCCAAGTCGCTCGAGGACTTTATCCAGCAGAACGACGTTATCCGCCGTGGCGACATCATCGGCGTCGTCGGCAAGCCGGCGCGTACCAAGACGGGCGAGCTGTCGATTGCCGCGACCGAAGTCAAGCTGCTCTCGCCTTGCCTGCACCAGCTGCCCGGCCGCGAGGGCCTTACCGACCAGGAGACACGCTACCGCAAGCGCTACCTCGACCTGATTGTCAACCAGCCGACGCGCGACATTTTCATTGCGCGCTCCAAGATTGTCAACTACATCCGCAAGTTCCTCGACTCGATGGGCTTCCTCGAGGTCGAGACGCCCATGATGAGCATGATCGCCGGCGGCGCAACGGCCAAGCCGTTTGTCACCCACCACAACGACCTCAAGCTCGACCTGTTCATGCGCATCGCCCCCGAGCTGTACCTCAAGGAGCTCGTCGTCGGTGGCCTCGACCGCGTGTTTGAGATTGGCCGCGTGTTCCGCAACGAGCAGATCGACATGACCCACAACCCCGAGTTCTCCATCTGCGAGTTCTACATGGCCTACGCTGACATGTACGACCTCATGGACATTACCGAGTCGATGATCTCGGGCTTGGTCAAGTACTTGACTGGCGGCACCAAGATCAAGTTCCACCCCAAGGGGCGGGGCGAGGGCATGCCCGAGTACGAGATTGACTTTGCGACGCCGTGGAAGCGCTTTGACATGATTGAGGAGCTCGAGAAGCAGCTCAACGTAAAGTTCCCCCCCGGGGACACGCTCCACACCGACGAGGCCAACAAGTTCCTCCGCGAGCTCGCCGAGAAGCACAACGTCGACTGCGCCGAGCCCAAGACCAACGCCCGTCTTCTCGACAAGCTCGTCGGCGAGTTTATCGAGAACCAGTGCATCAACCCTTCCTTCATCGTCGGCCACCCCCAGGTCATGTCCCCGCTCGCAAAGTACCACCGCTCCCGCCCCGGCCTGTGTGAGCGCTTTGAGGCGTTCATCGCCACCAAGGAGATTTGCAACGCCTACACCGAGCTCAACGACCCCTTCGACCAGCGCGACAGGTTTGCCGAGCAGGTCCGCCAGAAGGAGCAGGGCGACGACGAGGCCCAGGGTGTGGATGAGACGTTCCTGAATGCGTGAGTACACGGCAAGACGACGCAAGACGACGCGCAGCGTCGTCTGTCGAGTCGTCGCCAATCCCATCCCGCATGCAACCTTGACTAACCCCAGCCTCGAGTACGGCCTGCCGCCGACGGGCGGATGGGGTCTCGGCATCGACCGCCTGGTCATGTTCCTGACCGACTCGGCCAACATCAAGGAGGTGCTCCTGTTCCCCGCCATGCGCCCCGAAGCCAAGGTTGGCAATGAGGGCGGCGAGGCGGCCCCAACGTCGTCGTCGTCCTAGGCTAGATAGACAACGTGACATCTATGCAGCCCAGTGTTTCTTCTTCTCCTGTATTTTGGTCATGGGTATAGTACATCAACATACAGACTAGTAACCACCACGGCCGCGGCCGCCGCCACGGCCACCGCCGCCGCCGCCGCGCGCGCCAAACCCGCCGCGACCGCCGCCTCCGAATCCGCCACGGCCACCGCCGCGGCCACCGCCGAAACCGCCGCCACGGCCACCACCGCGCCCGCCGAACCCGCCGCGTCCACCGGGTCCGCCACGTCCGCGCCCGCCACGCCCGCCTGCTGCGCCGCCGCGCTTCTTCTCGCCTGCAGTTAGCACTACCACAAGCGTGCTAGCAGATCGCCAAAGACCGCGCACGATCCTGGCGACCTCGCCCGGCCTCGCTACGCTCGGCCGGGGCTCAGCCTGCACTCACCCTTCTGTCCCGGCACCTTTGGCTTGGGCAAGAACCGCTCCAATGGCAACAACTTGTCGCCGCCAATGAACACCTTGTCCTCCTTCTTGAACGACGCGGCCTGCATGCCCGCCTCCATCTTGACGGTAAAGTACACCTCGTTGATCGGGCCAAGGATCTCGTCAATCTTGCCAATCTGCGTCTTGTTCTCGAGGTAGATCGGCGCGTTGAAGTATGGAATCTTGGTCGGCTGCGTCAGGCTGCACAGCATCTCGCTCTCGACCGGGTGCATGAACGAGCCAATCTCTGAACGGGTTAGAAAGAGGCTTCAACGCATGCTTCAATGCAGTTCTTTGCTGCGCTCGCAGCTTGCGCTGGGTCGCGTGCGCCCATACTCACCAAGCACCTCTGCGGGCGGGCCGAAGCTGGGCGCACCGCCGCGACCGCCGCCGCGGCCGCCGCGGAACCCACCACGGCCACCGCCGCCTCCACCCCTAGAAAATCCGCCGCGTCCGCTCATGTCGTATTTGTCGCTGTCGAGTGTCTATGCGTCGTCGTCGTCGTCGTCGGCGACAGTTGCAGTAGTGTATCGATTGCGGTAGGCAGTGGACTGACGGTGAGCTCAACTTTTGGGAGTCGCGGAGATAGCGGCAATATGCATCGTGGCGAGAGAGTCTCATTGCCACGTGGTCCACGTGACCGGCTACTGTCGGCAACTTTGGCCCTGAGATGCCTTTGGGCCCAACGCGTCCCGCTAAAGTTGAACATGGGAGCCACAGGACAGCAGCGACGACACGGTCGGCCGCTCGCACACTCATCATGGACAGCTACAAGACGGCCAAGGAGGCGTTTGTCGCTGACAACCCGGGCTCGTCGGTCCACTACATCAACGCGGTCAGCCTCACGGCGTTGGCAAGTGTGAACGTCCCAGCTGTGTGGCTAACGACGTCAGACGGCGTATGCGCTGTACGCGACGGCGTGTCGGCGGCTGAGCGCGCCACAGCTCGATTACGCGACGACGGTCCTGCCGCTACTCCTGGCAACGACGGTATGCTCGACGCGGCCACTGTTACTGAACGCGGTGGTTGGCGGTGCAGCATGGGTGCTTGGCGTGACTGGCCCACCTGCGCGGCGCGCGCCGCAGCTGCCCAAATCCGCTGGGCGGTGGTTGGCAGAAAGCGACTCGGAGGACGAGGGCGGCGTGCATGTCCCCGCGGCGCGGCGGAGGCCAAAAGTCAAGCTGCCCAGCGAACTCGTCGCTGCGGCCGCGGCCGAAGCCGACGCTGAACGACGTAGACTCTCCTCGTCGAGTTCGCTCAGCTCGCCCCTCTCGCCGACCGAGGGCGCTGCTGCGCCCCGCCGCCGCGCGACCCCGTCGCCGTCACCGGGCGGATCGACCGTGATTGACATGAACGAGGGGGCGCCGCGCGTGCGTCCCCCGCCATCGCCGTCGCCGTCACCTCTCCCCCCGCCCGCCCGCGACTCACCGCCGCACTCGCCCACCGGCAAGGTTCCCACACCAAACCTCATGCCACCTTCCCCCCGGCGCGGCGCCCGCGCCCAGCAACGAACCCCGCACCTCCCGTTCCTCTCGGTCTATCGCGCCCATATGATGGTCATGACCGTCGTGTGTATCCTCGCTGTCGACTTTCCCGTCTTCCCCCGCGTGCTCGGCAAGACGGAGAACACGGGCACGGGGCTAATGGACGTCGGTGTGGGCAGTTTCGTCTTCTCGCTCGGAATCGTCAGCTCAAAGGCGTTTGGCACCACACGCAGGGGACGTATGACGAGTACCTTGCTCGGTGCGCTGCGCCGCGCCGCTCCAGTGCTTGCACTCGGCTTTGTCCGCCTCCTCATGGTAAAGGGTGTAGAGTATCCTGTAAGCTTGCCCTCGCCCCATCTAGCTGACGACAGGAACATGTGTCCGAGTATGGCGTGCACTGGAACTTTTTCTTCACGCTCGGTCTCGTCCCCGCGCTCGCGACGGCACTGATGCCGCTGCGGCAGTACTGTCGGTGGGGCACGATCGCGCTCGCCCTGTGCTTCAGTGAGGATCCCAGCGTAGTTTCCAAAACACGGCGGCTGACAGGCAGTGTACCAGCTCATCCTGACACTCACGCCCGGCCTTGAGCCTTTCCTCTTCTCATCGCACCGCCCCAACCTCGTCGCGGCCAACAAGGAGGGCCTGGCGTCACTTGCGGGCTACCTAGCGATATTCCTCGTAGGCCTCTCGGCAGGCGAACACATGCTCTCTCTCGGACAGCGCCGGCGGCGGCGCAGCGCGACAACAAAGTGGACGAGCGGGCACGAGACCGACGACGAGTTTTCCGACGCACCTGGCGCACTCAACGAGCGTGCCGGCCGCAGACGTACCGAGCTCGCACTCGAGCTCGCGGGATACGCCGCGGGAAGCTGGGCGGCGCTCGCGGCATGCAACGGACTCGGCTGGCCCGTCTCCCGCCGTCTCGTATGTCATCCCCCTCACATCCTTCGTTTCCTAACGCCAGGCCAATGCCCCATACGTCCTCTGGACGGTCGCGTACAACACCTCCTACCTCGCCGGGTACCTGTTCATTGAGATCTGGCTGTTTGCGCCCCACGACTCGCGGCACTGCCCGCCGCTCCTCGAGGCTATCAACAGCAACGGCCTCGTCGTCTTCCTCGTCGCCAACCTCGGCACGGGGATAATCAACGTCTCCATGCAGACAATGTACGCGTCCACGCCCGTCGCCATGGCCGTGCTCGTCGCCTACACGGTCGCCGTGTGCGCCGTCGCGTGGCAGCTCCGTTCCGTCCGCATAAAGATTTAGTTAGACACACCTAGCGCCTCGTAGCATACAGTACATTGTTGTCACGCGCAAAGCCTTGCATGTTGGTTGGTACAGGTTTAATACAGTGTGTAGACAATTGTCCTAAGGGGGCGCCATGCCCATTGCAAAAACATTGGGACGCTCGCGTGGCGTCGCGTCCGTGGAGGGTGGCCCCGGCGCTGGCGCGCCGGGCGTCATGGCAAAGACGTTACGCACGCCGCCGCCGCTGCTAGAGAGGAATTTATGCGCGCCGCCGGGGGTCGTCCCGCCCGACGAGAGGAGACGCTTGTCCAGGGTGCCGGGCGTGGCGCCGCCCGAGAGCAACTTGCGGTCGCTTGGCGTCGTCGCGGCCAGCTGGGCGCGTTTTTCCATGAACACGCGCTCGGTCGACGACATGGGTTTGGTGCGTTTCGGCCGCGCCGCCGAAGCGAGCGCAGGAGGACGCTCGTTGTCGCCCCGCGACGCGAGCGCGCTTAATGGCTTTCTGGCAGAGGACACGGCAGGAGACTTGCCTCCAGACGAGATCTTGGTTGGCGCGAGGACCCACGTCTCGGCCGTCGGCGCAGAGACCACGTCGTCGTCCTCGCGCCCGCGCTTGGCGCGCGGCGTGCCCCCGGCAGCGGCAAACACGTTGAACGATGCCCTGGGTGCGTCATCGGCCTTTGGCGCTGGTCCGGGCGGAGGCGACGAACGCGTCCGACCAGCCTCGACAGCAGGCGACGAGCGCGCCGACAGCGCGGCCACGCGTGCGGGTTTTGCGGGCGACATGTTTTCCATTGTATTCTGTAGCGTCTCGACTTCACTCTCGAGCGCCTTGTTCTTGCGTGCGAGCTTGTCCGCGCGCGCACCGAGTTTCTTGATCTGCTTCTTGAGCTCCATCTCGCGGTCGTCGGCCTCTTCTAGATCCATGTTCTTGGCATCCAGCATCGCAATCTTGCCTGCGTCGTCAGTACGTTTCGTCCGCGCACGCAAACCCCACCCTTCATGTCCTCGGCGAGGTCGCGCAGCTCGGCCTTGAGCGTCTCGTTTGCCTGGGCGAGACGCGCGAGCTCGTCCTCCTTGGCCGGCAGATCCTTCGCCTTGGCGTGCGCCTCGGACAGCTCGTCGCGCAGCGCTGCAAGACGCGCAGACAGGTCCACCTGCTGTCTCTCCATAAAGTTGAAGTGCGACGACGCTTTCTTCGTCTCGGCCTCGGCGGCGGTCACGCGCGCCTGAGCGGTAACCGACGCCTGCCGTTCCGTTTCGAGCGCGGCCGTCGCCGCGTCGAGCGCGGCCGAGAGGTCCGCCACCTTGGCCTGCAGCGTGTCGAGGTCGGCGTGCGCCCCGTCGAGCTCGGACACGAGAGCTGATTGTTCAGCTTTGGCCATGGACAGCTCGCCGACGAGGTCGTCGATGCGCGCGCTGGCGGCCTTGGCAGACTCGGACGCGGTCGCAAGCTCCTGCTCAATACGGCTCTTCTCCTCGCGCAGGGCGACGACAGTCTGCTCCGCCTGGTCTGCACGCGCGCGCTCCGTATTCAGTTCCGAGCGCGCCTTTACGCGGTCGCTCGTGAGCGCGTTGACCCGCTCAGAGAGCATCTCGACGTCGCTCTCGGCCGTCGCGAGGCGGTCGTTGGCGGCCTCGAGCTCGGCCGCGGCCTTGGTCCGTGCAGCGCTGAGAGCAGCGTCGTGCGCGGCCGCAGCCTTGGCGAACCGGTCGTTCGTCGCGGATATTTGCTGCTCGGCCTCGGTGGTGATCTCCTCCAGCTGCTGCTCCATGCCCTCGAGCGCGGCGGCGTGTTCGGTCTTTGCAGACTCGAGGGACGTCTGAGCGGCAGCCAAGTCTTTCTCGAGGGTCGCGAGGCGTTTCTCCAAGCCGCTCCGCGTGGTGCTGGACTCGGCGAGCTGAGCTTCGACTTCGGTCAGGCATTTCTCCAGCTCGGCCCGGCGCGAGTCCGCCATGGAGAGTTCAGCCTGTACCCGCTCGAGCGTCGCTGCCTTCGCCTCAGCAGCGGACAACGCTTCGTGCGTGGTCTCGAGCTCGTCGCGGAGAGTAGACATCTCCGATCCTTGCTGCAACAGCGTGCCCTGCTCTTGTTCCAGGATGGCGACCTTGGCCACAGCGGCCGCAAGGTCCGCAGAGGCACGTTCCGCCTTGGCCTCGGCCTTGGCGACGGCGTCGCGGTGCACAGCCAGCGCAAGTACGAGGCTTTCGACCTCTGTGGACGCAGCAAGGGCCGTGGCGGCGTCGAGCTCGGCCTCGAGCGCAGCCACGCGCTCCTGTCGTTCCTCAGCCTGCGCACGCACCGCGTCGAGCTCAGAGAGGAGGGAAGCGTGTCTTTCGTCGAGCTCGGCGCTACGCGTCGTGGCCTCGGCGTGCGTGGCCACAAGGCCGTCGCGCTCGGTCTTGAGCTCGTCGTGCAAAGCGTTGAGCGCGTTAAGCTCGACCTGCACACCCTCAAACTTGGCGACATCCTTCTCGAGAGCTTCAGCGCGCGCTTGGACACTCTCCAATTCCGCGCGGGCAGCTTCCAACTCGCCGGCGGTCCTGGCCCCGCTCTCAACGACCTCAGCATGCGTCGCCTTGAGTGCTTCGAGCTCGCCAATGGCCTCCTGAGCGTCCTCCTGCGCGACCGTGAGGTTGAGATGGAGCTTGTTCTTGTCCGCCTCGAGGTTCTTGATGTGTTCTGGATGTCAGCCAAGTCCAAGCTTGAAAGCTTACTGTCGCGACGCTCGACGCGCTCAAACAGCTGCGTAATCTGGCGCTTGCTCTCCTCGTCGTCTGCGGGGGCCGATAACGTTGCGGCGCGCTCGGCACGGTCCTCGGCCTCGCGGCGGAGTTCCTCCTCTTCTGCCAACTCGCCCGCATGCGCCTCCTTGACGCATAGAGCCTTTGTTGAGGCGTCCAGCTCAAACTGTAGGGATACGACCTGGGTCTCGAGTTCAGCGACGCGGGCTGTCGCAGTGTCGCGCCCGGCCTCGACGGCAGTGAGAGGGCTCTGGAGCTCGTCGTGATCGGAAGTGGTAGCGGCGCCGAGTTGTGCCCGTAGCTCCGCCACCTGAGTCGCGGCGGTGTCACGCTCGGCCTCGACGTGGGCGAGACGAGTCTTGAGCTCGTCGCGTTCGGTCTCGACACCGTCAAGGCGGCCCTGGATCTCGTCACGCTCAGCCACAACATCTTCTCTGCCTGCCACCTCGTCCTGGAGCTCGTCGACGCGACCCTGCAGCGCCGCCTTTTCATCGGTGAGCGAGCTGAGGAGCGCCGTCTTCTCCTCGAGCTGGGATATCGCCACTCGGAGCTCCTCGGCGACGGCCTCCTTCTTCTTGGCGGCGTCGTACGCAAAGCCCAGCTCCTGCTCGACAAACCGCAGCTGGCCCTTGTACTCGTCGCGCTCGCTGCGCAACCGCATGATCGTCACCGTCATGGTGTCGATCTGTGCCATCTGTGCCGAAGTCGAGGGCTCTTCAGGGGCCGTGTCTAACAACAGCTCCTTCTCCTGCAGCTGGGCATGCAGGTGGTCAATCTTGTCCTTGAGCTGGCCGAGTCGCTTGTCCTTGTCGCTGTCAGGCACTGAGCGGTGCATGACCTGTGTTTCGAGTTCCTTGATCCGCTGGAGAGACGCGGCGTTGTCCGATACCGCGCGTGCGAGGCACTCAGTCGCAACACTGCGCATCAGCGTGTACTCCTTCACGTGCACCTTACCGAAGCTTGTCGTCCTTGTCGCGGTTAGCGGCGCCCGCCTCGTCCAGCTTGGCCTGCAAGCTCTCGAGGTCGGCGCGGAGCTTGTCCAGTTCTCCGTGGAACTGCTGCTCTTGCTCCATGAGGTCCGACTGGAACGTGTTGGCCATCTCGCGCTGGCGCACGGTCTCTCCGCGGGCATTCTCAAGCTCAGCCGCAAGCGACGCAGTCTTGCTCTCTAGACTGGCGACGGTGCGGTCTTTCTCTGCCAGCTGCTCGCGCAAGTCGTTGAGTGCGTCGGCATCCGCGCCGAACTGCTCGCGCTGTTGCTCGAGCTCGTCCAGCTTGGACTGGCGCTGCGCAATGAGAGACTCCTTCTCCTCCAGAGACGTCCTGAGGTTGTCGCGCTCCGTCTGCGCAAGCGCCAGCTTCTCGCCACTTGTGGCCAGCGTCTGCTCCAGTTCGGCAATCTTGGCGGCGTGAGAAGACACTTCGGCCTCCAGCTCTGTCGTACGCGTCTGGGCCGCAGTAACGGCGCTCTCGAGTTCAGCAGCGGCCGCAGCCTTGACCGACAACGCCTGCACAGTCAATGACGACATATGTAAACAGTACTCACGTCCAACTCGTCGCGTAGCGCAGCCATGGCACCCCGCTCATCCTCTAGCTGTCCCCGCGCCGCATCAACCTCAGCGGACCGCGCGTCCAGCGTGCTCTGTATCTCTTGCAGCTTGGCCTTGGCCGCGGCACGCTCGTCCTCGAGCTGTTTCTCGAGCTCGGCGACCTTCTCCGCGCCGTCACCATCGCCAGAAAGACCGTTCGGCAAGGCGCCGCTGTGCTCGCGGAGCGAGGCGTTCTCGTCGTTGGCCTCCTGGAGGTCGAGCTTGAGATCAGCGATCTCGCGTTCCTTCGCCTCGATGCGGCGGAGGGCGGTGTTGAGCTCGCGTTGGGACTGGGCGGAGGAGCGCGGCGCCGACGTCCTGACTCCTTCGAGCTCGGCTTCAAGTTGCGCAAGCTTGTCTCGCAGCTCAACGACGAGCCCGGCGTCGCCGGCGCTAGCCGCCACCTGCTCGGCCTCGCCTAGACGCATAATCTCCGCGTCATTGGCAGTGATGCTCTGCTCGAGGGTCTCAACGCGCGCGAGCGCGTCCTTCAGGTCCGCCTTGAGCTTGTCCTTCTCGACGTCCTTGCGCTGTGCACTAGGCCCGCCCGACAAGGCGTCAACCTCGTACTGCAGTTCGTCGACGCGGTCCTGTAGCGCTTCTAGTTCCTTTGCCGAGCGCTTCTGCAGCGCCATGTGCTCGTTGACGGCCTTGTCACGCTCGCGGTCGGCGTTGCGCAGCTTGTCACGCAGGACGTCGAGCTCCTTGTGCGCCGACGTCGCTGCCTCCGCGGCGACGTCACGCTGCGTCGTGAGGCTCGACAGCTCTCCTCCAAACGAGGATGAGCGCCTACGTCCCTTCGATTTCCGTGGTGCCCCTCCATTCGACGACGATAGCTGTGGCGTCAGCGTGAGTTGGCTCCATGCACCCACGCTCGCGTTCGCCTGGGCATGGCGCAGCTCGCTCTCCCGCCGCGCCAGTTCCTGCTCTAGCGCCTTGACGCGCGCCGCGAGCTTGGCCTCCTGCGTCGACGGACCAGGTCCACTACTCGACGCCGAGCTGTGCAGTTCTGACGTCAACATCCTCCCCCCCTTGCCAACATTCTTAAAACTCACCATACTCCAACCGCTTCACCTCCTTCTCGAGTGCCGCCCGCGTCTCCGTCTGCGCGCGTAATTGCGCCTCGAGGTTTCCGACGTCGAGCTTGGCCTGGGCGAGATCCTGCAAAGTTAGCCAACACGTGACCGCCGCAACTCACGTTCGTGGCCTCCTTCCGGGCAGCCTCGGCGCGGTCGGCACGCGTTTCTTCGCGTTCCGCCTGGTGTAAGCATGCACTCTTCCGTTTCCCGCGTGGGGGATTACGCCGCGGTCCCATCGCCAGCAACAGGACAAGTGGATGGGTGGTGGGTGGAGGAGGATGGATACACGTACCCGTTGTCGCAACGTATCCGACGCCTTGAGGGCGTCGCTCAGCTCGTCCTTCTTGAGCCGGTTCTCGTGCGTGAGGACAGAGAGGCGCCCATCTGCACCGTCAGCGCCGATCCATGCCGTCCCTGGGCGCACAACGCCGTCACCCACCCCGATCAGCTATTTGCTGTTTCAAAGTCTTGACGATTCTTTCGTGCCCGTCGGCGCCAAACATTCTGGGCGATGGTTGGCGGCGGCGGAGTGTTAGTGGTTGTGCTGGTGGTGTGCGCGATGGTGGGGATAAGAACGAGCGAGCGCGTTGTGGATTGCTCGCAAACAAGTCAGTCACGATCGTTGTTTACCCAATTCCAAAGCGGAAGCAAATTTGGCCCAGCAATTCAAAACCGCCATGAGCCTCAGTCCCGGCATGGTTTCCAAACAGAACAAGAGTATTCTCCAGGTGTACGTAAAGATAAGCAGGCAGCAAACCCTGGTGAAGCAGCTTGTGACGGGGGCTCAAGACGACATCCAATGTCTTAGAGATAACCTGTCCTAGAGAGAGCCTATCCTCCCGCGCGCGAACCTCACTCTACCTCGCCTGCGAGACAAAATGGTGATAATTTCAAAAAGCAATGGACGAGTGGCGAATCGAACACCAGACCTTGTCAAGAACAAGCCGAAGAAGTGCTAATGACACGCTCTACCAACTGAGCTACACGCCCTGTATTGCTTACGTAACCGGAAACGACGTCCTTTTTGGCCTCGCCGGCGGCTGCGGGGTGCGTTACGACCGGACAACGTACGTACTCGTATGTGGACTACCAAACCACGTCCAAGCTCTACTTTACTGTATTTGTATACACTGCTGACAAAATTACGTCGTGGCGACGACAGGTGCCTGTCCCTGTGCCGTGGCCATGGCTTCTACCTCGGCCTTGTGCTCCTCGTCCTCGTGCCGTTCTTGCTCTGACATTCGCTGTCGCGCCTTCTCGGCAAGGATCTTCTCGATTGTGGCGCGCTTAGGCGTGCTTGTTTCCTGGTACAGCGCCATGGCGGACGGCAGCTGCTTGGCAATCGCGTCCTGGCGCGCGTCGGAGGTAGGGTGTGTGCGGAGGAGGGGAAAGCGCGACTCGAACGACTGTTGCTGCCCCATGGCCTCGGCGTCGGCCTCGACCGCCGCCATGAGCTCCCACAGGTCGAGCATCGCCCGCGGGTCATACCCCGCCCGCGCGAGCAGTTCTAGCCCCACCAAGTCCGCCTCCTGCTCTAGCTTGCGCGAGTACGCGCGCTCCGCCACGACGTCGTTCAGCCAGTTGATAAACATCCCTGCGCCGTCGGTGACGCTGGTGTCAGCGGTGATCGTGGGTGGGGGAACTTACATTGGGAACGAAATGGTGAAGGCGAATGAGATGCCGCGGAGAACGTCAAAGAGGACCGCGGCGAGGTTGAGGAACTGTGCTATTAGCCGCTGCATGCCGGGAGTAGGCTCACGCCCATGTTCTCGACACCGTGGCGCTGTGTGACGTGAGCAATCTCGTGCGCGAGCACGGCGGCAATGAGCTCGTCTGAGCCCTGGGGAATGACGTCCAGGAGGCCAGTGTACATGAAGATTTCCTTGCTTGGGAGGGCAAACGCGTTGAGCTGGGGCTGGCAAAACAGTCAGCGGGCCATCAACTAGGAAACCCAGTGCAACATACCAAGTCGACAAGGTAGATGTTCCAGTCGGACGCCTCAATGTTCTGGTGTTTGAGCGGGTTGCTCGACTGGGGCCGAAAGGGCATGAATCCGGATTTTGCCTTGGCACTCGGCTGCCAGTTCTGGGCGCGGTCGAAGCGGTCTTCACGGTCATGGATGGCCTGGATGACGTCCTCGCGTGGCGGCCACGCCGCGCCGCAGACGACGTGGTCGTCGTGTTCCTCGAGAGCTGTGACGAGGCGCGTCGCGACGCGCGCGACCTGCTCACTGCGCGGGTCGTCCGCGGGCAACACAAGCGGCCCATCGTGCTTGAGCACCTCCTTGTGCCTACGGCGTTAACCGGGGTTCCCCCCTGGGCAACTCACTTTCTATACGACCACGCAAGCTCCTCGTTCTCCGACATGAGGAGTAGCCGCCACCGGCCCGTTTTGGGCGACTGGTCAAGGCCGAGGGCCACGACGATGCAGAACGCAAAGATCTGTTATGTGAGTTCAAGGAACTGAGGGGCCCAACATGACAATGACGCATGGTCCGTGTCGGGGTGTCATTCGCGGTAGTCACCGCGGCGTCGTCATACTACTCACCGGAATCTGGATAAGAAGCCACGACGTGCGCTTGTACTTGCGCCAAAGCCTGGTGTGAGCGTGGAATGCGTGGGTGTGCCGGAGCGAGAGGGGCCGCCCGGTCGTTGCTGGTGTCGCGCGGCGCCGATTACCGGCACCAGCGTGGGTGTGACCGAGCCCAGGTGGCTTCCGCGCCGGACTCACTTGTAGCGCCATACAAAGGGAAGCGCAAGGAGGGAAAACCGCGTGATGCTGAGCAACGTGCTCTTGACGGCCGGGATGGAGAGGAAGAAGATGTCGCGGCGGGGCGGGGAGGTGTGGAACGCGCGGGTGCAGGCGTGCGGGCGTGGCAGAGAGTGGTGGGCAGGGAGGCCGTTGTGTCGTTGCCGTGGGGATGGCGATGTGACGGCGCGCAGGCGTAATGGAGGAGTCAGGCAGCGCGGGGTGGTAGACAGCGACGCCGCGATGCTGGGGCGGGGCAACGTCGACGGGATGCCCACCCCGTACCTGGCCCACAGCCCCACGCCTAGATCCACGCGCTTCCACGCCATCCACCGCCCGGGCGGCCCGGATCGCGGTAGGCGCGGGGACATGGTGTTTGCGACGATGGCAAGTGCGTCCAGCAGTGGTTGCTCGGATTTGCGGTGTAGTAGGGTGGGTGGCCACTGGATGGTGACCATAACCGACAGAAGTGTGGGGGAGGGAATGGCGGTAGCCGATGGCGTGTGGGGTCAGGGTCACAACATCGGGAGAGATACCAACTGCATGCATCCTACATGCAAGCAGCGACGACGGTGGCATGACTTCATAACATCTACAACGGCAGAGCGCCGAGAACACTCACGACGAGGGGCTGGGGCAAGCATCGCGGCTTAGTCGCCACGGCCCAGCTTGTCGAGCGCGCGGATGCCCTCCTCCTCCCACTCCTGCTTGGTGACCCAGAAGGCCTCCTGGCCCTTCATGATGTCGGCAAGGACGGCGCCGCCAAGGAAAACCATGTGTTTCCTACGGGGTGGGTCCTCGATACGGATCTTAAAGTTCTTCAACCGCTCGGCGTCGTTGTGCAGGACACGAGTGAGGTACAGCTGCTTCATCTCCTTTTCGAGACGAGACGGGAAGCCGGGGTACATGCTCGAGCCGCCCGAGAGGACAATGTGCTTGTACAGCTCTGAGCGCGTGTCGACAGCGGCCTGCTGGATGGTCTGGAAGAGGAGCTCGGCGACGCCCGGCTGCTCGACGTCGACGAGGTGCGGCTGGAACATGCATTCGGGCGCCTCGTAGCGCTCCGACCCGACCTTGATCACGCGTCCGTCTGGCAGCGTGTAGTTTTCCACCAGCACAGTCGTCTCGTCCGCCAGCTTCTTGTCCAGCTCGAGGTCGTACGACATGAAGCACAGCTTTTCCTTGATGCCCCGGACCGTCTCAAAGTCGGCCGTGCGCTCGAACGCGTACCCGCGCATGAGCAGCAGCTTGATCAGGTAGCGCGTAACGTCGCGGCCGGCAACGTCTAGGCGGCGCGTGAGGTGCGGCAGCGCGAATCCGTCGTACACGGGCACAATGTGGGTGACACCGTCACCCGAGTCGACGACAACACCAGTCTGCAGGCCTTGGCGTCAGCTCTCACACCTCGGTCGCGTCACTTACCCTGCGCGTAGAGGGTCAAGACGGCCTGGATGGCAATGTAGAGGCCGCCAAACTGGTACCGCTCAAACATGACCTCGGCCATCTTCTGGCGGTTGGCCTTTGGGTTCATCGGCGGCTCGGTCAGGAGTACCTTGCGTCCGCGCGTGTCGACCTGAAGCTTGTCGTAGAACGTGTAGTCCCACAGGTGCTGCATGTCGACCCAGTTCTTGACGATGCCGTGCTCCATCGGGTGCGACATTTGCAAGAACGACCGGTTCTCGGCTGCCTCGTCGCCGATCATCAAGTCCTTGAGCTGCGACGAGCCGAGGCGCTCCTCGGCGCGCAGGATCGGACGGCCTACCACGGAGGGAAAGACTGGGGTTAGCTGATTGCACGCCGGAACGCCGAGCGCGAGCGCGAGGGAGGCAGCGGCAGCGCGGGCGCCGAGGAGGCGCATCGACTTGACGGGCGCGTGAGCAAGGCGAAGCAAAAGCCCGTTGGCGGCGAGCGTACCGCCGCAGCCCGGCTGAAGGGTATACTGGGATCTGCGCGCACCAGCAAGCCCGAGTAGCACTCGGCGATACCGCGCACACGACAAGGCGACTGCGCGCACTTGTCAAGCCGCCGATAGGACAGCCTGCGGATGCACCGCTCTTGGCTGCCCTTGGCGTCGACGCCGAGTGTCGCCAACGCTGACACGTCCATCCCGCTTCCAACCCCACTCCGCTCCCCGCTCCCCTCTCTTACGTCCGCGGCAGTTCACAGACAAGGAGGTCGGTCCCGTCCAAACCGCAGCGACACCCACCATATTCCGGGAAGTTGCTCCCTGCGAATCCGCACTTGACGAACTGGCGTGAGCTGGGGCAGCACTAAGCACGACGTACGCCGGTACCATTATCGACGACGATGGGGACGGACGGGTCGGACGCCATGGTGTCGGTCGTGGTTGGGGAGGATGCAACTGCAACTGCAACTGCAACGGCAACGACGGTAGTGACGATGGCAGCCAGCGCACGCACGTCGACAACGTCACTGCCCTTGGTGCCTTCCAGCCAGCGCCACGGACCGGCGTTTCGGCACAAGCCACGTGGTCGGGTGGCGACCAGCCCGGCGAGCCCCGGTCGCCCTGTGGCCACCTGCCCGAATGTATGGTGTATGTGGAGGCGGGACGAACTCAACGTTGGTCAACATTATTGTCCATCTTCGCAATGGTGTGCAAGCGCTGCGAGAAGGTACGTCGGGGTGGCGTTGATGCCGGCGTCTGTTGGCGGTGACGTGACGGTCCACGCGCGCTTTGCGGACCGGTGCTGACGCACGGCAGAAAACATCGACCGTTGCGACGTCGGACCCGTTCAAGGCGGGCACGCAGACGCGGCAGCTAGGCGAGAACAAGCTTTTGACTGCGCGCGCGCGCGCATCGCCGTACGCCCGCCCCGGCGCGAACAAGGGCAAAGTCAATGTCTACGGGAACAAGTGTCGCGAGTGTATGGTATGTACCCCCCAATTGCGCCACGCGCCGTCGCGCTGCTCCGCTTCCCTCGACGCAAGAGTGGTTATGAAGAGCGCTAACCAACTCCCAGCAACCCGTCCAGCAAAACTCGGCGACACGGTGCCAGAAGTGCGCGTACAAGAAGGGCCTGTGTGCCATCTGCGGTGTGCGCGTGCTCGATACAACCCGTAAGCTCCATTGACGTCGCGCTAGCTCACAGCAGGGTACAAGCAGACTGCAAAGTAGACGAGTAGACGACGCGCACGGCGAGAACCCAAAGCTGTCCATTCACTATGATCGCACTATATGTTGTATGAAGGTATATGTCGTTACAGGGTATCGCGTGTTTGGTGCATTAGATGATGTCTCGTGTGTTGGTCATCGCCCCCGGAGGAGCGACCCGAATCTTCGCAGACCGTGCTGCTGCTGCTGTTGCTGCGATTGCTGTTGCTTCGTCGGCGTCGTACCTGGGTCTTCTGTGGGGCTCTCGATAATGATGCCAGAGGCGGTACTCGTGCTGGGGCGCGTGGACATGCTGGGGCGCGTGGCGGCGCCGGTGGACGGCGCGGGAGGGGGTAATGGAGACGGTGCACGCTCGCGCTCACGCTCGCGGTCCCTGCTCTCGCTGGCGCGCCGGTCCGTCGTGTGGCTGCTCACGCTGAGCGAGCGCTGGAAGCTCGACTGTCGTGCGGTACCCGGAGTCTCAATGTCCTCGGACTGCCGCGACGCGTGCCCGTTCAAGCGCGTCGAGCCGCTCCGACCAAGTCCAGACGGGTTCAGCAGAATGCCGCCCTTGGGAGCGTCGCTGCTCGCAGCGCTCGAGCCCCGCGCGTGGCTGTGCGTGCTCATGCTGCCTGCGATGCTGACGCTGCTCTGGCTCGGCCGGTGCTCGTGTCCCCGGTCAATGGAGCGCGACGGCCCGACACGCAGCGCGGGAAGCGCATAGTCCCTCACTGACGAGTGCGATAGCGCTTCAGACGCCGGCGACGCCACACGGTCGTTCTGGAACAGATGCGGCGACGCGTCCTTGGAATGCAACGACGGCCGAGGCGAAAACGCGTCCAGGTCGTCGACCTCGGGCAGCGGGGGCAGCGTGAGGATCTCGTCGGCGTACACCTTGTTGTACACTGAGCGTCAGATGTGTCACTGGCACATTAGGCTGGACTCACGTGTGCGCAGCGCCTCGATAAATGCAATGTCCTTGTTGACAGTGTTAAGGGTCAGAAGGCCACGGTGGATAGTGCGCGCGTAGTCGAGTATAACCTGACGGAGGCGAGCAACGTTACTCGCCTCGCCGGGGTGCTTCTCGACGTACGCCGGGTCAAGGAAGTGCTGCCGTCAGATCAGTGGAGAGTTTAGAGTCTCACCTTCTTGTACAAGGGTATGCCGCCGTTGACGCGCGAGTCGACGGCGCCGTTGAGCGCGTTACCGAGCAACTTTCCACTGGTCGTCAGCTCATACACCTCCAGATGATACTCACTCGACAGGCTTCTGGTCTACAAACTTGCGCAGGTCGCGCTCGGCCTTGCTGACGACGACAATGGCCGTGTCGACGGGCGAGATGTGGTCGTGGTGGATTTGTATGACCTCGGCGCGGCTCTCAAGCGCAGGCAGTTCGTTCGCCGTCGTGATGGTCGTCTTCTCGATCCACTGCAGCACACTCTCGCGCTCCTCCGGGTCGACGTTGTACGGCCGCATCGACTCAAACTTGCTCACGCCGTTGGCCTTGTAGTACGCCTGCACGGCCGTGTTGACGCCACGCCGAAACACGGTTTTCGTCATGTCGGGCAGTGGAGTGACGCTCGTGACCCAGATCACCGGCTCGGTGCCGTAGCGGACCATCTCGGACGGCGGGATCTTGGAACGGTGAATCTGCGCGTCCGGGTGCTTGGTCTGGAGCGCCTCGCAAAACTCGACGAAGCGCTGCCACGGCGCGCCACGCACAATAAACTCCTTGTCCAGGTCGAGCGAGGTAAAGTTGCCAAAGTACGCAACGCGGAAGTACTCAGGCTTGGGCCGCGTCGACGTGACGATGCGTTCCCACAACTTGGCCTCGTGTTGAAGCAACTCGGAGATGCGCGCAACGTTAAACGTCTTGAGCCGGTGCTGCTGCGCCATCTCCTGGCAGATCTCGGCAGCCTCCTCGTAAGCTTCAGCCTCAGCGAGGTAGTCGAGCACGTGGTAGAGCAGCGACTCCTTGCGTTCAAACTGCGTCTGGGTCGGGAGCTTGATGCCTGCGTGGTTGTACTCGTCGTATAGCGGCCCATCAACCTTCCATTCGTACAAGTTGGCGTGGAGCTTGAGAGCTCGCCCGGCACCAAACCAGTCTTGTGCCTGTACATTGATCGCGACGAGGTGGTGGACAAAGCGAATGTACAGGTCGTCGCGCCCGACCTTCGAGAAAAACTCCATGAGACGGTACGTCGCAGCGACGCGTTCCTCCTTCCACAATGGGGTCTCGGGCAGGTCGCGTACGGCCATGAGGAGGTCGATGAAGAGCTCGACTTGGTCGAGGAACGAGCCAACGTGCGACCGAAAGTTGGAGTCTATCTCGGGCGTCGCCTCGAACACGGTACGCAAGCGGGACACAAAGTAGGCGCGGTTCGCCGACTCGCTCGTCGTGATCGTCTTCTGTGTGAACTGCAGTTAGCCCTGCCTGTGTAACATCGCCCACCAATGTTTCGAGCTTCTGGAAGATTTCCGTCTGGATCGTGTTGAACCTGCCCTCGAGAACATACTCGGCGTAAATCATGGAGAAGAGGATGTCGACGGCGCTCTCGCACAGCTTCTCGTGCGAAGTGAGGCAGAGAGTGAGGATACGGTCCGCAAGACCGGTGAAGCGCGTCTGGTAGCCGCCGTATTTGTGCGTGCCGCGCGAATTTATCGGCTGCCAGCCTAAAGCGTTCCAAAGCTTGTGCAGGAGTGCAGCGCCATCGTCACGCAAATCGCCGGCGATTATCCACGCCGCCCTGCGATGCTGCAAACCCTGCTCCTCCAACGCCAGCTCGTCGTTGGCGCAGAACTCGCAGATGAGCTCGATGCAGTGCGTCCACAACGACAGGTCAAACTTGTCCATCTCCTCAATGGGAGGGACAAAGTCGGGCCGGGCGAGGAACTCAACCACGGCGTCCATAAAGCGCACAATTGCGGTGAACGCCAGGCCTGACAGCGTGAGCCACTGGGTCGGGAACGCCTCGAAGCGCATCACAGAGGAGAAGACGCTGAACGCGAGGTTGAGCGTGCCCTTGACATCGGTGGTGCCACTCATATCTAAGAGTTCGGCGAGCCAGTTGACAATGTTGATCCTCGGTGCGGTGATGGCGAGTGTGAAGATGACTACCGCCGTCTCGGACAGGCCACAGCAAAAGGTGCCAGCTGGTGGGAGGCCTTCCTCCTGCTCGTGCCCAGCGAGCGATGGCGGAGGGAGGTCTGAAACAAGCGCGAACGGGTGAGACGAAGGGAACACGTCCGGCGTCGATTTCCATACCGTCGCCGACGTCCTGTGCCGCTCCAGGAGCGCCATCGTCTTGTCGCTCACGAGCTCTTGGTACGAGTCGAGCAAGCCCGGGAGGATCGACAGGCAGTACTCGATGTTGTCCTCTTCCGTTGCCTTGAGAATGGGATCGGACTTGATGATCGGCGAGTCGAGCAGCTCTTGCAGCTTGTTAACTGTCCACGCCATGACGGATACAGCGAGCCGATTACACTCAAGCCAGCGCAGGTGACGAGCGTCCTTGGCGGATTGGGTCTCACCGCGCGCAGAGTACAGGTCCTCCTCGTACTTGCCGACGTGGGGCTTGATCCACCGAATGATTGCCGGGATGAGCTGGGAGCGCGTCTCGTCAAAGTCGAGCAGCGTTTTGACGATCTGGAGGATTAAGAGCAGCTTGTAGATCGCGAGACTGCCCTGTGCACGGGTCAGGGTGTCGGTGAAGACGATGACCATGTCGGCAATCTCCTCGGGCGAGAAGACCTGAGCGAGGTCAGGCAGGATATCCGCGTAATGCTGCACAGCCAACGTCTGCGACCCGATCAGCGCCCTGTCGTCCGACACCATGATGTCGTTGATGTCGCTCAAAATGTCGCGCGTTTGGTGCTTGAAGTCGACCTCCATCTTCTCTGCCGTCGGTCCGTGCGACGAGCCCCGAGACCGCTCGAGCTCACGCGAGCGGATCACAAAGCGGAAGACGTTGTGCCACACCTTGAGCAGCGAGCGGTACTCCTGCGATGCAGGCCGACCCATGACAGCTTTCATGGCGCGAAGGAGGTGCGGTGCCGACGACTGGAAGGCAAAGTGCTTGGCGGTGTACGAAGCAATGATTGGACCAAACGACGGGAAACGGCGGTCTGACGCCATGGAGAGCACCTTGATTAGACCCTTGAAGACAAGGTCGTCAACCTCCTCCCGGCGGTCGCCGAGGTGGCCGACAAGAATGGCGAACAGGGCGTCGAGCACGGCCTGGAGGAATTTCGCAATCTCGTCCTCGCCCACAAACTGGAACATCTGGAGCGTGTGGATGAGCGACGCCGCGTCGGCGCTCTGCCACGCAAACAGAGACCGCAGCGTGTCGTCCTGTGTGTGGATGGTCGAGCAGAGAAACGTCCACAGCGAGATGCGGTCGCGGAGCGCAGACACATACCGCGACGTCTCGGCAGGCAGGCGTGGCTCGCCCGTCGATGGCGCCTCAAAGTACAAGTTGGGCGTGGGCTGCATCGACGCCTTTTCCATGTGGTACAGGATGAGCTCGTGCTTGCCGTCCTTGATCGACGCGTTGTGGGAGAATAGCGGCAGGTAGGCAAAGGCGAAAGGCTTCTCGCCCGCTTCGGGGTTGCCCTCCCGTTCGCGCGACCGCCGTCGAAAGGACAAGAAGAGATGGCAGTCGCCAGACCCCTGTGGAAGCGCGATCTTGATAAGCTCGCCGAACGTTGGCTGGTCGTTGTGGTAGTAGACGATAGAGCTGTACTGGGCAGTCGGTGGCTCGCCCGAGCCACCCATGTACAAGGAATCCGTCACGATCGAACCGTCGGCGCGGCGCACCTCCAAGGACACCTGGGTGCTAGCGGGAATAGGCGCGACAGTCTTGCGGACGCGAAGTGTGCCGCCGGCAGGGAACATGGTGGAGAACGACGCTGCCCACAACTTGATGTAGAGGTCGTTGCGGACAGTGCCTGGAGGGACAACGTCTGGAAAGCCGAGTCGCTGCGTCTGCGGCGTCTCGAGCAGCAAGGAGGGATGCTCGCGGATGACCTGGTCTATGGGGCCGTGGAAGAGCTTGAGGCCGATCGCCATGCCCTCGGCTCGGGGCGATCTCTCGTACGCGCGCTCGTTGTGCAAGATGATGTCCGAGTGCAGGGTAGCAAAGTTGGCCTCGTCCCTCGCCACATAGATCGGCATGGCGTAGTCGTCCTCGCCGTTACTGTCAGCCATCAGGCGGCTGATAGCTGGGAGCTCGAGCACTGCACAGCCGAGTGGTCGACGCAGGCTTCCCCGGTTAGCGAGACCTGTACCGTACGACTGCGTCGTGTCGATCGTCCTGGTGCGCTTTGGTTCGTACCCAGAGGCCATGGACCCGGAATCGTCCGTGGCCTGGTCGGAAATGGACATGGAGCTGCGCCACTTGCTCGAGTCGTTGATGAAGACGATGCTGTTGCGCTTGTTGGTCGAACGCCGTGGGGCCGCGACGTCGGGCGTCACGGACGTCGCCTCGTGGCTCATCTTCATGCTACCGTTGCGGACAATGCGACACACGAGGTACGTGCCTGCCGACACGTCGTCGGCGCGCAGGTCGGCAAACAAGGTCCGCAGTTTGCCCAGCCGCTGGTCAGCGTCGCGCGCGGGCGTGCCGTTGTGGTTGAGAATGAGGCAGTATTCTTCGGTGAGGAAGCGGCTCTGCGACTTGCTGTACAGCGAAAAGAATAGCTCGGCGGTTTCGCCCGGCGCGCAGGGACTGGCAATGAACGCGCGAAAGTCGAGCAGGCAGTGGTAGCCGCTGGGCGAGCTTGAAATCTGTTGGTCCTTGTGGGCTTCGAGGGCGAACGCGATGGGCGTCTTGAGCGCTCTCGGTCGCGGGACCGTTGACTTGCCAAACAGCGCGTCCAGGGGAACGAGATCAATGTAGGCAAGCTGTCCTCAGCACTAACTCTTGTTGCTACACCCACCTGAACCTGATAAATGTAGGCTGTTATTCCACCCATCCATCCCGAACTCGTAAGCGAGCGGTCCTTGTCGACGCCGACGACACTGCCGTCCTCAAAACTGCGGACGATGACCTCGAGGCCCTGCGCGACGTTGCACTTGACCAGACGCGACACGCATTCTCGTCGGATGCGCACGAGCTCGTCTCCACTAAGCATCTGCGACAGCAGCTGCCGGCGGCCGAGGAAGAGCGCGTCAATGTGCTGCACGACGGCGTTAAACAACCGGTACTCGCGGTTGGAGAGGTACGTGGGGAGGCGCTTTCGCATCAGCTCCTGCCTGCGCGTGTGTGAGACTCACCGCATACCACTCGCGGATGGCGCACGCAATCTCGTCGACGAGGGGCCACTGCTGGCCTGCGACTGTCGAGTCGCCAGCTGTCAAGGTCGGCAATGGTGGCTGCTCCTTCTCTCTTCGTTGCTGCGCGAGGACGAGGGATGTTGGCCTGTGGCTGCGCTTCAACAAGTTGGCACGTCCGTTGGCCTTGCTGACGGGAGACGTGGGGCTGGTGGGGTTGGCGTCGCCATTGAGCGTGTCCGCGTCTCCGTCTTCGACGTCGTTCGCGTCCTCGTCCTCGTCCTCTTCGCGCACGGCATCCATCTGGAGGCGCATCTCGCGTGCGCGCTCCTCGGCGGCCTCACGCGCCCGCTCGTGCGCCGTCGCCAGCACCTCGCTCTCGGTGGCTGCGTTCGGGCGCACATGAACACAGGACGCGGGGAAGATGCCAATGAGGACAGACGGCTCGACCTTGGGATACGCGTTCGGCGCCTGCGCCGACGGCATGAGCATGAGCAGGCTCACGCCCTGGACGACGTATCTGTTCGCGTCAGCTGCACTATTATTTAATGTCTCTTTACTCACCCGCGATACCATGTTCCTTCGCTGTCGTCGCCGCGGTACTCTTCAAACGCGAAGAACTCGTCGCCAACGTCGAGGGAGACCTCGTGTGGGTTGCCGCGCCCTGTGGAATAGACGTCGTCGCGGGCGCCATGGTGTGAGGACGCGGACCAGGATTGGATGCGCCGGTGTGAGCGGGCAGTGCCGGCGGGAGATGTAGGTGGCGACTGTCCGACTGGCGAGTAGGGGTGAATGACAAGCCCCGAGTAGATGTGGGGTAGTGGTTCCCAGAAACCGGCGCTGGACCTGGGCATTAGCACGGCGTTGGTGAGGGCGACGAGGTAAAGAGAAGATGTTGTCGAGATTGAGGTGGAGGAAGTCGCGCCAGGCAAGATGAACAAGTGCAAGGCCTTGCAGCGTGCTGCGTGCTGCGCCTTGCGTGTTTGCCCAGGGTAAGACGCGTCTTGTGGCTTTGTCCCATGTTGACGAAAAGTGTTTGTGCGGGGCATTCGGGACTTACCGTGATGGACCTGCGCTGGCGCTCGGACCAGCGTTGAAGAGTGCCATTTCGGCGCGCGCCTGGCGCTGCGGCGCAAGTGAGGGAGCGTTGTGGATGCGGGCGTGTGGTGGTGGTGTGTGTGCGCGTTTGTCGGCGTAGGTGGAGGCGGGGTGGGTGGGTGTCGTCGCCGAGTTGTTGTTGATGTAAGTAGCAAGTAGCAATGGAACGATGGAAGATGATGGATGGATGTGTAGACTCGACGACGACGACGAACCCAACGACATGCTGCATGCTGCTACCCGAGCGGGCCAGAGGCCGAGAAGAGGGCGTGCTGGGCGGGCATGGTTGCCTATGAGACGGGACCTGACCTAGACATCTCACCAAAATGTAGGGAGTCTCGGGATGATCGGGGACCTCAACCTACTGTAACCGATTAACATTGACCTGGCTGGACGCCAATACTCCAATACGACTGTGCATGTGCTTTTACACCCAGCCGCTGCCGTCCCTCTGCGAGTAGTGTACCATGCATGCAGGCATCATCTTTTCGTGAAGGCGAGGGAGGAGGAGTTCTCCACGGCCCGCTTGCTCCCGCTGTTGCAGGTTTGGCGTTGTCCAGGGCCGGGCGAGTTGTTTCGGCACGCACAATCCCTGCCTTGCACACCTCGTACACGTCGGTTCTCTCCTTCACATGCCTCTCCCAAACATGCTGCTACCAACCTCCCCTGGAATGTACTACCTGCTGTACAGAATACAGACTGCTAATTGCTAACTGCTAATGCTAAAAGCTATGCGTCCTCGCTGACGGCAATAGGAACACGGACGTGGTTGTAATTAGGATTATGCCCGAAGATTGTTGAATGTTCGGTGTCAGGGCAGAACGCGCACACTGTGAATTGAATGGCCCGGCAAGCCGCAAGCCACCCCGCGGCCCTGTGAGCTGCGAGCTGCGGCCAGCTGCAGCGCGGTCACTGTTCGTACCCCCACGTTCGACGCCGTCACAGATCTACATGGGCAAGTCTACCAGCTGCCAGGTGGCCAGTTGCCAGGTGGCCAGTTAGCCGGTTGCGTAAGGCATCCCCACATTGCACATGACAGCTAGACAGCTGGATATGTAGACATGTAGACAGCTATCCCAGCCCATGTGGTGCCCAAACTCACTCTCGATTTCTCGAGCCCAACCCAACGTGCCGGGGTCGGTCATGTCGAAAACCTATCCCACACGTCCCACATCCCATACGGTGGCATGCCTCCATCCTGCGCCATGTGCAACACTCCTGCCGCCCAAAGGGCGCCCAAATGCCCTCTTGCCTCCTCATCGACCAAACAATTCAAGCTCTGGCCTTGATGGCGTCGTAGAGCTATAGAGGCTGTTCCGGCGCTGTGTGATCGTCATCTGGAGCCAAGCACTGGCCGACTGGAGAGGTCAGGCGACAACCTGTCCGTGGGCCAATGCAGCCCCTTCCACCCTCCAGCACACCAACGTAATTGGAGTCGAGGATGAGTTCGAGGTCATCGGCATGTACAAATCCGCACTGGCAGCGCCGCAATGCCTACGGAGTGATCCCGTAAGCATGCCAAGGGGCCGTGGGAAAGTTAGCCACGCGACGTTGGTGGGTGGGTGGGTGGCCAATTCAATCAACCCCGCGCCGTGTGCGGTTTGTATTTTCCGTCGATAGCACCACCACACCACAACAACGGTAACGTACAACGCAGCCGCACTCGCGTCGAGATGCCTGTGCCAGCGACGATACCTGGATACGTGCGGTGAGCAGTCGAGGCGATGACGGGGCTGACGGTAGCGCCTGCACCCTGCAGGAGACGTTGTCACACACGCGCTTCCACCTGTCGCTGCGCACGCTCTCCACACCAGCCGTGTATCACCGTCTGCTGCTGTTCCGCATCAACAAGCCCGCGGGCGATGGGGAGGATGTGGTCGAGGCTGAGAATGGCACCCGTGCCGCCGAGACCGAGCTATTCTGCATGGAACAGGCATGTCCCCACCTCGGCGCGCCGCTCGACCACGGCCGTCTCGAGGTAGACGACGACGATACCCGCGCCATTGGTGAGTCTAAGTGGAGAGATGGAGCTGATGGAAGTGTGTCCGTGGCACCAGTATGACTTTGGTGAGTGTCTCTGCCTTTGTTCTCGAGATCGATCGCTCGCCAACCTCGGCGTGGGACAATGCGTCAGTCAGGTCATTGGGATAGCCCCGCCAGGGAGCCTGACGTCCGCGCCAAAGCACATGTCGGGCAGGGTGCTGTCTGTCAGCGCAGCGTCTACGCTTGTTAATGGACGACATACCAGTCACTGTACTGTTCCAGCACCCACTGCAGTCGTACGAGCCCGTCTCGATGATGTCGGTTGACCTGTATTGCCGCGGGAGACGTCATGGGGAGAAAAACCGGTGTGCATTGTCTATTGCTCACTGTCCAAACTTCTCGGACTATGACGGCTATGTGCCATGACAGGTCCCAAGAGGCATACTTTGGGAACGGCTGGTCTGGGCGAGTCGGATCCGGCATGCCTGAGACGTATTGAGGACCCAGTTCCGGCCGTCGTGGTGCATTATTACGACGTCGCGGCTTCCTCCTGCGATCGCATGCAATCCTCTGGGGTACACGAGAGCTGCGTCGCTGTCCTCGATCACCCGTTCATGGGAGTCAAAGTCCAGAAAATACGGACTGTTCGTGGTGATCGAGGCAGACATTACACTCTCGGTCTGGCCAATGACCCCTTGCGTTGGATGTTTGGTTTTGTCCCACCCACCTTGGTTCTACGCAACCCCTGCCACGCCTTCTGCCCCTGAACCTCCCACACGGTACACCAACGTTGTCCTTTCCTCGTCTGATTACAACGATCGTGCACGATCACTCCCAGTCGCGCATTGTTCGAGGATGTAGTGTGTGGTCCCTCCCGGCACCCCGCCCCCATTCCGGCTCATGTGATCATGTGGCGAATACGTTCCTGGCTTTGGTGAAAGATGGCAGCTGACGTACAACAGACCTTCGTGACGGATCCAGCTGTGAGCAAAGGAATCCTTGGCTGGGGTGGTTCCGTCTGACACGGCACAGCTACGGGTCTACAGACGTGCACGTACGACGTACGCGTTGAGGGCATGGGTCCAGACGCGACCGTCTGGGTCGAGGCTCCGCATGTGGCGGACAAGCTCGACTGGGAGGTAATCGAGTTTCGTGGCGTAAGCGAGGGTACGTGCTGTGCCTCAAACGGCTGCCAACCATGCTAACCGTGGCAGAGTTTGCAGACCCACCTCCATTGTCACTGCAGACCCTCTCGATCGAGGAGGCTGTATCGGCGAACGGAGATCCGCAGTCTGGATGTGGCGCTCACCATGCGGCCTCGCGGTCATCAGCACCAGTCGAGCTGCCAGAAGACCTGCCACAGTCGCTACTGGGCTTTGCGCACCTCGTGCTAGCCACGGCCGAGCCGACGATGAAGTGTGCGCTCACGCGAGAGGCCGTGGCGCGTATGCGAGCAGGAAAATTGAAGTCGATCCGGCCGACGCTCGCTGAGGTGAAACGCGTACGGACAGACGTCGGGTTGCTGGACAAGCCGCCACGGCAGCAGGAGGCGGTGCGGCCATGGGAGACGAGCAAACGGTATGTATGCTGCGCGCTGAGGACCAAGGGGCGTTGCATGTACTGACTGCCAAGGGGCAAGGGAGGGTCGGAAAAGTCGCGCATCGTCATGATCCGTGCGTGGCCGACACTCTGAGCGCAGCTCACACCAGACGCCCTTGCCAACATTGAGCAGTACGCGATCGACCTTGCGTGGGACATTATTGCGCGGTTCGCCGACGTCGAGATTGACGGCGAGCGCCTTCCCGTCGAGTTCTTCCTCGACTGGGCAAAGGTCGCAGAGGACGAGGCGAAGCACTACTCGTTGCTTGCAAAGCGGCTGACGGTAAGTGTTGCCGTTCCAGGGCATACCTCCTGTACATGAATAGCAATCCGCCCTCAACGCCGGACTTGTTGCTGACCGTTTAGGAAATGGGCTCGTACTTCGGCGCCCACACAGGTGTGTCGACCTCTGACCGCAATCATTCAATGCTCACCACATTCCTTCACGACACGTTGCGCCACAACGTTTTTCATACTTTCCAAACTCCTCGTTCCCTCTACGCGGTTTAGTCCACGCCGGCCTGTGGGACTCTGCAATGGACACGGCGCACTCGCTCCTTGCGCGTATCGCCGTCATCCACCTCGTCGCCGAGGCGCGCGGCGTCGACATGAACCCTCTCACACTCGCGCGCCTGCGTACCCACGGCGACACGCGGTCGGCTGAGATTCTCGAAATTATTCACGCAGATGAGATCACGCGTGAGTAAACGTTATTCGCAAAGGGCTGCGGGTTTTGTTGGTGCCAATTTTGGCAAGTGGAAACGCATTTCAGACTCGCGCTTGCGAGCGTCGGGAAGCGTGGTCTGAGAATCCCCTGTTTTCTCCGGCAAAGTGATCGTTGTCGTCGCGAAGGTGTTTCGTCGATAACGAGTCGTGGTCTGCTGGTGGCCGAATGCCACTGCTTCCCAGTGTTAGCCATAGAGATTAAGACGGACTGGCAGGCTGCCTAACCGGCGTTCTTGGCGTTCCCTTTCCACTGTTGCGTTGCCGGCGTGCTCACCTCCAACCCAAACACATCGCTAACTTCCAGACGTCACGACTGGTCATCGATGGTTCTCCTACATGTAAGTCATCGTCATGTGCTCATAAAAGGCTGTGCCGCCATCACCACTGTACTGCAGTGCATTGCAAAGCACACGCTAACGTCGCAGTTGTGGGAAGCGTGGCGTCGACCCGATCCAGCAGTTTCGCGCCGAGGTGCAAGAGAATTTCCATGGCGTGCTGAAAGGCCCGTTTAACGTCGCGGATCGAGCCAAAGCGGTGAGTGAACGCTTTCCACTCCAACCCATTTTATTTCCTCCCACCGTTGCCCGGAACGGTACAGTACCGGGTGGAAGTGGTGGTGCGCCCGACGGCGCCGTCGGCGTGCAGCATCGAGATTCCTCCAAGTCCCATGACCGCTTGTGCTAGCCGCTTCGCAACAAGAATGAACAAGCCCACACGAGCATCAGCGTCGTCTGCCGAGGAACAGAGCGTTACATCCTTGGTTCCTTGCACTCGTGCCTGGGATGCAGTGGTGACACGATATTTACAGCATGGGGCGGACCTGTTGTGCACGAGTCTTGTGCTGACGCCGTTTTCAGGGCCTCACCGAGGAGTACTACACAGACTTGCGCGGGCACGGGCGGCCTCGCGAAGAGCAGGCGACGTACGCTGGCGGCGCGGGCAAGCACGAGGGCGACTCACACATGCACCCGCGCCTGACGTAGCGGCCATCGGCGTTCGAAACGAGGGCGCTCTGGTATTCCTCCATCACGCCGTCGGACGTATCATGATGTATGATATTAACGAGCCTCGAGAGCTTTGTCAGCATCCAGATGGAAGCAAAGACGAGGCTCAAGGTCATGAGACGAAGTGCACTGGCATGGCTAGTTCCAGTTGGAGCGAGATGGTTCAGCTTTGAGTGTGGGGGTGCAGACACCCACACAGACAGAGTTTGCGCGAACATTGCAGACACGGCACAGCACCGCTGTGCCCCACCGCTGTGCCCGGGTGTAACAGCAGGCACACGGACGAGGTTCGCGGTCTGGGGGAATGTGTCCCAATGGGCACCGTCTCGGCGGTGCAGGCACGCTATGCGGTGGTGACAGCCCACTCGGTCGAGCAACAAGGTTGGTGCCGAAGCCCACCAAGGACAGTGGCCGCTCCAGTTTTAAGAACATGTGAGCGTGTATGGAAGAGGTGTGGCCCACGGAGTACGAGATATCACGGATTTGGCTGCAATGTCCCACGGAGTGGTGTTGACAGGTGCATGGTGCAGTCCAGCCTGCCACTCGCCCGGCAGTAATGCTCCGAAGGAGGAGCTCGTCTCGGCGTGTTCGCCGTTCGGCAAGAAGCGCTGTTCGGCATCTCTCGGCAACTGGACTGAACTGCGATGCAACGACCACAAAATGAATGCGAGCTACTTGCGACTACATACTTGTACTACTGCTGTATTGGCCGAGAACGGAACTCGTAATGTGCAGTGGAGACGCACTTGCCTTGCAGAAATGAATTGACCCGATGTCAGGGGGGCGCCACATTCCGCGGAGAGGCAACGCTGGGTCAAACCGGTGATCGACGCGCCGAAACCCCGAGTCCCTCCGCTCCGGCGCCGCGCCACGCCACGCCACGCCGCTTCCACACAAACCTTGCGCGAATCCGTTCGTGTCACTGGGCGGGCACCTCCGGCACCTCCGTTGGGTCTACCAACCTCGGCTCCTGCAAAGGGGCTAAAGCTAGTTTGACCTTGGGAAGGGAAAGAACAGTCTCTTGGATGCGTAGAAACCGGGGCTCAAAGCGGGCACACAGCTTCCTTTGGCTGCTCGCCATTACTGCTGCAACGCGCCTTAACATCCCCGTGACTGTGCGCGTCAGGCATCTAAACCGAGAAGTACGGATGGAACGATTGCCCGCGGGGCTTGCATCATGGCCAGGGTCCATTGACATCGACTAGTTTTGGCTGCATGTGAGCGTGACGCTCATCGATGAGTGCGCAAGTGTGGCTAGTGTGGCTTGCCGGACGACGCAACGCGTGCCGATGGGCGCGCTGTGTGGCGGTGTGGTGTGTGTGAAGTCGAAACCCCTAGGCCGGTGTGCGCAACGTTGCTCCCCCCTCCGAACCGCTGCGGAGATACGTCGGCCCACAGTACATGTTATTACCGCCGGGAGCACTGTGCGGCTCCACAGGTTGGAGCACACCAATCCCCGGAAATGTCGGAGAGACATGGGCGTTTCTCTATGTGCGCTCGTCCTCTCTACCACTCCCTTACTGTAGTGACGCCACACAGCTCAAGTGCCCTTACGTCGTTGCAGGAATGGCGTGACCGTGAGTACTTGTGTGAATACGATATCAGCGCTGTAGCGGGTGTTGTGCCCCAAGCGCGCTTGATCCTCTCACACCAGTGCTTTCCCGCGGCGCTTATGCAACGGAATAACTGGTATCCGCAACCATGTATACATTTGGATGCACATGTGCGCACTACAGACCCCCGCCAAAACACGGTGAAGCGTACCCAGGGCGACGTCTGAAGAGTTCCCGACGGGAATAGACAATGCAACGAGCAGTGGTTGGCGCCAGAACACGGCACTGCAGGGCGGTGGCGTATTCTTTTCGTGCCTCAGTTGGGTGACGGCGATACCTTGGAAGCAGGTTGCAAGGTCTCCCCCTCGCCCCTTACTCCATGCGTGTGGTGCGTAAGGGTTGGGGATGTTAATCGGCCCTTTATCATGTTGCTGTCCCGGCGGGACAAGGTAACAATAAGACGACGCAAGACACCGAGAAACTGGTACCACCTGGGGAGGATCCCACGCTCCCAAAGCCATTGAGACATCCGAAAACATCGGCATGACATGGCAAGACATGCACCGAAGACGTCAAGTCATGCCAAGGAATCGTCGAAGACCGGTTTGGCCGGATCTCCTCTGGTCCAAGTGGGCAGTTCCGAGAAATACGGAGGGTTGCCAGTCACCGCATGGCTAGACGAGGCAAATGCGGAGCGTGATCAGTCGATGATGTGAATGACCTAGTTTGGATCGATATCCATCATCGGCACTGTGGGTGACCCGATGCCACAGACCTAGACCTAGAAGGGTGGTGCACAAAAGCGTTAGGCAGCCATGGACCGCACTTTGGGCTGAAGCTCCAGCGCATGTGGGTCAGTGTTTGAGAGCTTTCTATCTCGAACGCCTAGATGCAAAAAGGCGTGGTAGTGCATGTTCTATCCGAGCTTGTGTTGATGTGCCTTCCAAGCCACAGGCGGTACGACGACAGGAATCGAGAATGACATTGGGGTAGTTTAACTTGCACTTAAGGTAGCATCCGGTGCAATGAAGCCAGGGTGTCCTCAGGCGGCAGAACAGCAGAGCAAGCCAAACCTTGTCCTGTCGGTCAGGCCGTTTGAGAGAACACATGGAAAGAGTAGAAGACGGCAGACTTGCTGGAGCCGCGGTAGAACCGACAACAGCCATGTCGACATATCAGGGGCCGACAAACCAGGGGTTCCGTTCCGTGGCCCCAGGGGGGTAAATTGCCCGACTGATCATTAATGGCAGGGTGACTGTCCTGTCCAGCTGCTGATCAAACGTGGACAAGCAACGCAGTCGATCACGTTAGATGTATGAGGTGGCTTGGCCCGGCACGAGACGGCGCCTCACGGCAACTGTCATTAGAAGAGTACGTCGGTTGTCAAAGCTTGCGCCGCGGCCTGAAAAGCCATGTTGCCTTGCTGCAGTACCGACAGTCCCTACTGTGCCAGGCGAACGACAAAAGTCGATTGGGTTCACGTTCAGGCTCGTCCCACACCCAGGATGCTAAACCCAGGGGACGGTCGAGGGTTGTGCGACCTGTTCACAGTGTTTCCTTGTCTTTTTCTCGTTGAACATCTTCAGGGTATCGCAGCCAACAAGGCCAGAGAACACTCGGAGTCTTGACGCGCGTGTCGTCAGAGTGGAGTTGCGCTGGGCTCACTTGAACGATGACTGGGTCCTCACACTGCCCACTGACTGTCCAGCTACAGAGGGGATGAGTTCAAAAGCGGCCAGGCACGACGGTGTTTTCATCTCAGTACATGTAGTCGTACCTCCCCGGGGTAGAGCGGTACACCACATCCCCGGACAAGGGGAATGCATGCAGCCAGCGTCTTGTCGCGCGCTATGTCGAGAGGACATGAGACTGCGGAGTGGAGCTGCGGGGTAAATGGATTTGCTTGGACACATGGGTCGGTTGGGAAACAGGGTTATGCGCGCGCAAGGAGTGGGTGGTGCGGCTTGGTTGAGCCGGCAGCGTTGAGCAAAGACCACAAGAGAGTCCAAGAGGTCCGTCTTTTACGGGAACGCAAAGCCATCGTCGGGCCCTGTATGTCTGTGCCTGGAAAGAAGGGAGAGCTGCGTCCCAAAGGTTTCTCCTGGCTCGTCGCCAGCCTGACGTTGTGAACAAACGTACAAACCCGCACACACCCTCACCCGAGTTTAATCGTGGCGTACGGCGTACAGGAGCCAAAACAACACAGGCGTCGCACATGACACGGTTGTGTGGCCGCCTCTGCTCTCCGGTCTCTGTGTCCAGCAACAAAACATGCATGCATCACTCGACCTCATTTGCGTATCTAGGTGCAAGGGTGGTGTCGGTACCGCAGCTCGCTTGCATATCCCCCGTTCAACTCAAAGTACATACATACACAATCTCTCATCATCAGGCCCGAACTCCATCAGACTCAACAGCTGCGCCTTACCGTCACGGCCATCAGAAAGCAAGATCTAGCCTTCATCACTATCAATCAGTGCCTCTCACCATTGTAGCCATCATTTGCACCAGTGCCCGACTGTAACGGATTTCTGGACAGCATTCCAACCTACGCGTCCCACATTGCCTGAGGACCGCAGTTGCTTCCACGAATCTCAGCCACCGGACGCCGCAGACTCCGCCACCACCACCACTACCGACGCAGAACGAGCGCTTCCAGTTACAAACCACGACTTGTGCCTCCCTTAGTCTCAGAAGCCTGCTCTCCTGCGCACAGGCCTTGACAGTGTTGTGTGTCCCTGCGTCTCTGTCTCTTTCCAGAGTAGACATTCGAATAAAAGAGTCGAGCGCTCTGTGTCCCCGGCCATCGACGGACAGACATACGCACAGACTGGTCGTTCCCGCTGGCGATTCCTGTGCTTTCTGCGCTCGCTGTGCTGGCGCCATTCCGCAAGCCTCTGGCGAATCGGCCGAGCATCCCGACCGTCAACGGCCGCTCCGTGCACAGACCTTCTCGGCTGTCTCGTCTGGCAGACCCATCAACCCGTTTGGCTCCAGCGATCAGCTCACGCCACCCCAAAGGCGAACGGAGTTCGTGTGTGTTTGTGCGCACTAAGGCCATTGTCTCGCCCGCCTTCTTTTGACGATTGCTTTTCCATCACTCAATCGGTGACCTCTGTCCGGCGCACGCTCCTCTTCCCCCCCCCTTCGTTGTCACACGCACGCGCCCCGGTCCGCGCCACGGCACAGGATCATCAGTTGTTTGCTCCTTGGCGATTGCACTGGAAAGGTTCGGGGCACGGAAGCTCGACAGACGGCCTGCCGTGCCATCCGAGAGACCCTTGACACTTGGGCCAACAAACACGCGCACGAGGACGTCCAGAACATACACACGCGCACGCACCCAAACACGCCCACTTACACACGGGGCGTTGTTCAGTCGACCGTATCTGAGAACAGCGTCATCGGTCACTGCTAGTAGGTGAGTCCACATAATCAGAGGGCCAGTGGCCAGTGATGATGGCTTGTACTCGTGCTGGGCCACGAGTTCATGCACAGTGGCCAGCTGGCCAGATCGTAATGAGCTGCTAATTAGAGCCCAGGTTGATTAAAGTTTTTGTTTCAAGGCGGCGACGAAGCTGTGCGTCGGCCCCAAACCGGTCCGTTCTTCTCGGAGTTGAATGTGCCATCATTCTGCCCAGAGGTTTTGCCCCCTTCTTTGGAACCATCCCGCCCCCCTCGGTTCCATTACATCGCATTCCCGACCCTACCCGACTGGGCCAGAGCCACACTCTTGAGTCTGAGCCCGAGAGCAGGGCCAGACCCCATCACGCGCAACCCAGGTAGGTTAGAATCTGAGACGAGGTTGTGGACTATACAGTAGTGTCACGGCACTGGGTGCCACCCCAAGCGCCCTAGCACCACAACTACTCGTGTGCTCCTATTCTCGTATACTCGCATACAGTACTCGTAACTAGTGCAGTGCACGCGACACAGGTACGCAGACCTTTCCCCACACCGCTTGTCCACACACACACGCTTCCACGCCGAGGGCCTGGAAAGCAGGGCACAGAAAGACGACTAGAACCTCAAGTGGGGTCTTGTCAGCTCTACAGCGCTTGCTGTCTGTTCATCCAGTCGGCAGCAGCCCCTGGCTAGCCCCGCCTGTCTCCCTCTCCCCCTCTCCCCCCTCTCTGTCTTTTTCTCTCTTTCTCTCTCCAGTCCTTGGGGCGTAACTCTGTTTTTGTTGTGTGTTGATTTCCCTTAGTTGAACCCTTTTCGGGTCATCGACATCACAACCCCTCTCTGTTGTGTCCTGGCGTTTCATAACATCACCGCATATCACGCATCGACAAAGCTCCCTGCCTCTCAAGCACATTACCTCAAGTCATCATCACAAGACGTGGTCCCATGTGCATGTAACATTACACTGCCCCAGGTCTCGCATACATACATACACACACCCACAATCGCCAATCTGTTAAGACCTCCAACCACAGCATACAAAGTTTGAGACTGCTGTCCCTTGGAGACTACAGTACAGTAACGTACCCCTCCCCTCCTACCCCCACCCACAACCCAACTGCCACTCTCCGATAATCTTGGGATCCCACTCGACCCCATAGTCCCTCGGTCTCCATCTCACCTCACTTGCCCGACGTCATTTACGGCCTGAAGACGGCGTCGCACGACCTCGACCCCAGCCCCGACCCAGTCCCAACATCGCAAAGGGCGATCCTGATCCGGACGTTATCCCCTCCTTGTTACACGGCATTACCATTGCCCCAGTCTTTGCACTGCTCTCTAGTAAGTTCCCTTCGGCTTTCCTCTCCCTCTCCTCCTCTTGTCCCAATTCTTTGGGAACAGTTGAGTTTAGAGCCGGTGGATACGTGGACTGCGCATGACAGGTTTCGTTGGGCAATAGCAAAGCCCACATGACGAGGTACCTTGCAGTGCAGCAGTTGACCATCACCACAAACTCATCCGAGGACACAGCGCTACTTGTCGCTTGTAGCCCGGCGATTCATTTTTAATTCCCCTATCTGGTTGTGGACCTCGTGTTTTCCCCTCTTCTCAATTCACTTTACTGTACATTCTCCTCCGCATATCTAGGAGCGCACAAGTCACGTACAGCAGCATAGCTCACTGTCATCTTAGCTGCTCCCGTCAACACCGTATCTCTGCTTGTCGCCATCAACAAACCCCCGCACACATTTCGGTTAGTACATACTCCGTCTGCCACTTTCTCCCCACCACTCTCCACTCCGACACCCCTCGGCGCCATCCCCATACGCGCCGATCCACTTCAACCACGCACACTTCCACACACTCACACACCCAAACCCACACCCACACACACACAAACTACTCCCCACACACACATTACGGTGATCCCTCCCCTCCCTCCACATATACACACACGCACACCCACACACACACACCTCCCCCCACAAACAAACACGCGCGCGTATCCCCTCACACCGAAACCCACACACACACACAACTGCCATCCGGCTTCTGAAATTCCTCAGCTACGTCCTCTGTCCTGGAGATGTTCCGGGTAGAACGGGCAAGGCTGAGGGACCAAGGCCGGAGAAGGTGATCCGCATTGGCTCACCATTTCCTGTTCCTGCTCACGAACCCCCCCTCGAGAGGTATGTGGCGGAACGCGGACGACGCCATTGGGGGTACACAGTAGTGAGGGGATTTTTTCTCCTTTTTTCTCGAGCAGAAGAGGGGACGTGTGGTGGCGCATGCGCCTGATCGCGAACCTGAGGGTAGGGAACGGATCAGGTCCAGGTGGCGGAGGCTCGTGCGAGCATCATCCTAGGCCCGAGCGCAGAGCGCACAGTGTTCCGAGCGACGAAGCTGCGTCGCGCGTCGTGCGTGGTGCCTTGCGCATCGTGCTGGACATGATTGTCCACTCGGCGTCCATTCTGTTCGGAGGGGGCGAACCCGAGTGAAAAAGACGCGTTCGACGCGAGGCGTGTTTGTCGTCGTGTCACGAGGGAATTTACGCACGGTGCGACGATCGATGGCGTGCAAGCGTCCATTGACGCATTGGCGCATTCGGGATGTGCCGTCGCAGGTGCTTGCCACCCTTGACTCTCTTGAACGCGTCTCTCGCGCTCTCTCATTCGCGTCACTTCCCGCTTTTGGGCTTTTGCCTGGGCGCTTTGGGATGCCAAGGATGAGAACGGAGTCGGGCGGCCGGGGGTGTTGTCTGGATGTGGTGGCGTTTGGCGTGTGCGCACGTTTTGTGCGAGGCGCGAGGCAGTGAGGGTGTGTGGTCACGACCAACGGGGTTTACATCGTGTTAGTGTTGTGTGTCGGGGAGTCGAGGGAGAACGACGCGCACGAGGCCTTCGTTGGCTTCTTGTTGTTGTTTCCTCTCGCCATCTGTCACTGGGTCTCCACTTAAACGAGTATACCCACATAATCCCATTGGTGACCTCGTCCTCTTGTCTCCACCGCCATCATCATCACCGCCACTGTGCACACACACACACATCCACCACACTCCTTCTCAACTTCTTCTGCTTCTTCTTCTTCCTGACTCCACTTGTTCTCCTCCTCTCCCCCGTCCTCCCCATTACGATTCACCGTGTAGTGTGTGCTTTTGTGTGTGTGGCCGTTTTTGCGGTGTTGTGTGTGTGCAGCATCATTCCTAGCTCTTTGTGTCTTCATCCCCTCTCTTCACCGTCCCCATCATTATCCATTCTTCTTTTCTCTCGCACCAGCCTTCTGCCCCATTCTTCTTTCTCTCTCGCACTCTGTTGGCGTTTTTCTTCTTCTGTTGCCCTCGCCACCGACCCCAGTTCTTTCCCTATACAAAGGGCCCCCCACACCGTCATACTCCCGCTTCATACCTCTCTCCAACAACTATGCGCTGACACTGTCATAAAGGTAGCAAGCCCACCTTTAATTTTCCAGTGCAACCCACTTCTGTGCCCCCCTTCAAGGTCGACTTGACCGTCGACCTCGATCAGTTGCCATCACGCTCGCCCTACACCCCCGGCCCACTCCCGCACGCCATCCAGGCGATGCGCTAGGATCCAGATTCCCAACGGGCCATTATCTCGATACACCACTGTCAATGTCCCACCGCCGCGCCAGCTCGCCTGAAGCGCGCACCAAGCGGCGACTGTCCGTGACCGAGGACGAAGAGGCTGAAAAACGTCCTCGGTCAGAGAACACGCCTCTCTCCATCGGCCCCACTGTTGTGCCCCGCGAAGGCAACGCCACTTCGCCACGACCCTCGTCCCCGACCTCCTCTGTCGGTCGGGAACTGGAACCGAGTGAATCGGTTTCTGTGCGCCAGGGCTACTCGTCTTCGCAAGCCTCATCGCCGTCTTCCTCACATGGAGGTGACCACTCGCGTCCCGCCACTCACCGCTCGTCGGGTGCTCCGCGCGGCCCTAAATGGCAGACCGCCGACTCGTCTGGCCCAGACCAGCGCGAGTGGCCAAGTGAGCAGAGAGGCCAAGCTGGCCCCGCCAGTGACGAGGGCCGTGATCTCCTTGACCCCCGTGAAGCGGCCCATGGCCGCCGCGATGACCGACGAAGTCCATCCGGCGCCTCATTCACATCGGCGACCGCCCTCGTACAGCCCCCGCCAAAGACCCAGGCGGCGTTTGTTGGCAAGCTGTACACCATGCTTGAGGACGAAAAGATCCGCAAGTCTGGACTTCTCCACTGGTCTCAAGATGGCACCTCGTTTGTTTGTCCCAACCCGACAGAGTTTTCCAAGTATGTTTATTGCCGTGTGCACGAGCTTGAGTTCGATGCTGACATTATTTTACAGGGAGGTGCTTCCCAACTATTTCAAGCACAACAACTGGCAGTCGTTTGTGCGCCAGCTAAACATGTACTCGTGAGTAGCCTGGAGAGTATCGAACATTGGCTGACAGAAGCTTCAACAAAGTGTCTGATCTCTACTCGACGTCAAACACTGATCCGCAAGCTTGGGAGTTTCGTCACCCACACTTCCGCCGTGGGGAGCCCCAGCTTCTTGCGACGATCAAGCGCAAATCGAACCGTCAGAACCACGACAACCAGGCGCATACTCAGGCATCGAGTATGGGTCCCTCGCCAGGCGAGGAGGACCACAAGCCGGCAATCGCATACTCGTCGGCGCCTCCAGCAGTTAGTCATCGGTACAACTCGCCGCCCCGCCGCGAGTACCCCACCACGCGGTCGTACTATGCGCCCGCTCGGCCATTGTCGGAAGGCTACGACAGTCTGCATCAGTCGCCGATGACGACGGCGCTGTCAGTGTCCCGCGGCCGTCAATATCCCAACGAGTCACCGGTTCGCTCCGAGCCACCATTTGCATCGACGTCGTCGGCACACGCCTCGTCGTACGACACCATCTCGCACCAGATTGCCGCGTTACAGGACACTGTCCACAAGCTCTGGAACCAGGTCAACGTTGAGCGGGCAGAAAGTGCCCACAACCAGGCTGAGCTGCTGGACCACCTTTTGCGGCAAAACGAGTGGCTGCTTATGGCGAGCCGCGAGCTTCGCTTACCGCATGACGAGATCCGGCGCCAGGGGGGAGAGCTGCACCAGCGTTACGAGATGCTGAGCGCCATGAGCGCAGGCGAAATGCTCAGCAGCATGGCCAGTGCACGTCACACGCCGAGCACCTCGACCACGCACAGCGTGGGTCAGGCTCCGGCTCGTATGGATGAGCGTGCAGCGGCAGTAGCTGCCACCGCCGCTGCCCATGGATATGACCCACGCGACCCTCGCCCACCATCTGGCTACGAACGTGTCCCACCTGGATATGAACAGCGTGGGTCGTACGACGTTGCGCCACGCCAGTCGCTGCAGCCACCAATGGGCGACCCTCGCGACCCCCGTGACCCCCGTACAGCCCACTCTGTGTCATCCCGAGGAGCGCGGACACCACCCGTTACGCAGGACCGACGCCTTTCGTCGATGGAGCATCTGAGCTACTCCCCGCGGTCATATCCCAGCCGGCCAGCGTACGCAGAGTTTCGGTACCGCCCAGCCCACCCCATGACGTCGAGAGACCAGCGGGAGCGTGACTTGGCCGCTGCAGGGCCGAGGCAGATGCCTCGCCGTGTAACAGAGCCACTGCCCGCTGTCGACGACGTCGACCAGCCCAAGGCGTCCCTTCGCAACCTTCTGCACTAGACTTGCATCGCTATCGTCTGGACCCTAGCATCCCCCACTACTTGCGGCGGGTCATAAACATTTTTAATCCTACTAGTTAATACCCCATTTGTGCCTCCTGCATGCCTCTATGATGACACAGGTGCCGTGCGACACAGACATGACAGACCCACATCCCTGCACATGTAACGTTAAAACTATACGCGAGGTGGGGGCGAGAGCAGAGGCTAGTGGTGGTGCATGCCAACGGGCGGTTCAAGGCGGTGGAAGCGGCCAGGCTCTGCTTCGTTGAGAGAGGTCACTTGGCCACACAGCGCAGAGGCGCCACGACATGTCCCGAGTCGGTCGGGTGGTGCCTGATTCAGATGTTGTTGTCTCTGTGGCTCATACGCAATGTTGGGCGTCGCACTCTGCGACAATAATGTGCGCAAGGGGCACAACTTGTGTAAACCTGCGCCGCAGCGTGGCTGCTTGCCCAGTTTGATACTGCGAGGCCAGATGCACACCAAGAACACAGTCGTGACAGGTTTCATTGCGTGCACTGCCATTGAGCTTTGGAGTAGCGTGGGGTCAGGGGTGTCCCACATTTTGTGTTCAGGTCCAACGCTGGGTATGCTCTATCCCCATGCTTGGTCCGCTAGATCTGCGGTTTGCGGTGTACTGTACTGTACCACTCGCGCTAGCGTCGCCGTGTTGCTTCGAAACAATCGCTTGTGGCCAGCCTGACACTCGACAAGACGTCGGAGGCGTCCGTATTTTTCGGAGCTGACGAGTCTCAGTCAACATGAACCTGTACAGTACAGTACTGCGACCCCTTGCCCTGGCCCCCTGGAGTACCGCTTCCGTGGCTCTGTTCCCTTCTGCAGTGGGCACAAGGCGCCATCTGGGAATCTTCGACGGCGTCCCCGGACAACTCGGAGCACGTACAGGGCCGCGCAGGTACGTCGAGCCTTTGGGTGCAAGCACGTCCAGGAGTCTCGGCGTTGCTCGCGCCTGCGGAACAACCAAGCCGAGCCCCCCGCCCTTTGTTCCCCCCCTCCCAGGGCAATGAATAATGGTAGCTGTTTCGAGCACGACGACACAACACCCCCCGTAATGTCACAGACTGACGTCGCCATACACTTGTCGTACCCCCGCCGCGGCCATTGTAACTCGCGCGCTGGCGATCACTCGTTCAATCGATGCATCGCGGTTACGAGGTCTATTACAGCCTAAGCCGTGTCGATGGGGTGCGTCGGTGCGATCGCGATCGGACACACGCGCAACCAGTAATCAATACCCCACCCCAGTTCCCGATTACTGGGACGCGTGCGCATGTACAAAGGATGACTACTGGTGTCAAACGATGCAACACACCACCTTCAGACTCGTCCCATCTCACACACTCTACCCCACGTTGACACCTACTCGCACGAGTACCGAGTGGAACGCACAGCACCGCATAGCCACACCAGCGAATAAGGAACGCCTGTGGCGTGCGACGCCGTGGGGGCGAAGTGTGTGTGCGTTTGTGCGTGAGAGACGGCGGACGGTGTGTTTTCGCCGAATGGCGCAACCAAACATGATCACGAGTGCACGACGGAACACTGGTTGAGCTCATTGGGAAGGCCGGTCGGAGGGGCATCGGAGGGGAGTCGGAGGGGTTGAGCGCACACCAGAACAACCAGGTGTACGCTTGTGACTAACACATGTGTCTAACATTACTGACCGACCGAGTCCACGCGTGGTCTTGCTGGGGGTGGGCGGCCTACGGCAGCGAGGAACCAGAGAGAAGCATGGGAACAAGCATACAGTACCTACAGGGGGTTGGGTCGCCCTGCGCGTCCTGGTTCCTCGTTTTAGCTCGACGACCCAGTTTGAGCTTCCGAACAGAACGGGATGCCATGACCGAAGAAAGCAGATACGCACCCTCACTCGGCACGTCATGCCCACAGATACATACGGCTTTCCAAAGGCCATGCTCCTACGGACTTTGGGATAGCCTTCCGTCGCGCAGACTAGGCCTTGACGAGGCGAGGCGGTGATGCATCGCGTCACTGCTCGCGCCCCAATGTCCAACCCCTGCGGAGGTTGCTGCCGATCTTGCTCCGCGCGGGTGCAAGTGCTTCCGAGCTGCCCCTGTCGACTTCCTGTATCAGCGTCTGTTGCAGAACGGGGTAAGCGGTCGTCCTGACTGTGGCGAGAGAGGGCGGAGGCCGAGGAACACGGCGTCCAAGGAGCAGTGCAGTCGAGAGCGTGCATGCGGTGTATTCCTGCGCCAAAGAGAGCTTGTACAGTACTACCACCGCCATTGCCTCACAGCGCGGTCGACAGGCCGCCCCGCCGCCCCGGTCGGTCGACTCTACACTCCGGGCTTGGGCACCAAGTCGGTCCGTTTGGGGCGGAGTTGGTGGCCTTTGCGCGCTTCCCGAGAGATACGGCCGGTGGGCGTTTCGTTTCTGGTGCCGCAAAACGCGGACTGTGGCAGCGTTCGGGGCCGGGACACTTACAGTACCCCAAGCAAGTTCGCGCGCACACCCGCCGAAGATGACCGAAGCTGTGCAGTGTGCGCGTAACGTGCGTCTTGTCGCCATGACGCCACAGCTCGTCCCATTTTCCCCGAGAAAAAACCGCACCAGTCTCGACGTGTGCAAACGTCAACTTGCACGCCTCGCGCCACGCCGACGACCCGGCGACGCCGACTGTCCGAGATATCCGGCGCCCAGCGGCTCTCTCCGCCACACCCATCTGGCTGCGTGTGGCAGTGCATCCCACCAGCCACAGTGCGACGGCGGGGTGATCACGAGTCGTCTGGAAGGAGAAAATGTCTCCGACCGCGCGACAATATTGTGTCGCTGAGGACATGCAAGCGACGGTTGGCGGTGAGGTGGTGGTGTGGTGGTGGTGTGGTGGTGGTGGTGGCGAACTGAACTCAAACTGTCATGGATTGCGTATGAAGAGCGAGGTGGGCAGCGCTCCCACCATGGATGACAAACCCATACACTTAATTTTGAACAATTTTGGTTTCCACTTAACAATGCTGAATGAGGCTTGACTTTCGTCACTGGTCATCCCCCCTTACAGTACAGCAAAATTCGCCATCCCAAGGCTCGCGCGTAACTTTAGACTGGGAGCCGTGGCGGATAGTGGCGCTCGTCGAGTGGTGTGGTTGTTGGCAATGAACAGGGCGCTTGTCGTGTCAAGACACCCACTATCCGTATGTAGGCACGCCACGGTACCGGCTCTTAACCGCCGCACTTCGATCTACCCTTACGAAATCTCGTAGCGTTGTCACGAGGCATTGCTCTTGTCATACATGGCTCGCACTATACAGGCACTCCCTCCTAGTTTGTACTGTAGTTCGAGCAACGTATGAATCATCTCTATCTTAGAACGATTGCTCTCCGCTTCGCCGGTCTCGGGACTCCGTCACCCCCTAGTGGCCTTCGTCCACTACAGCGCTGACTAAGACCTACCCGCGACCGAACCGGTGCAACATAAAGCGGAAACGAAGCAGCATACAGTATTCTGCACCGGAGTGACATTGTCCTTTGTCAAATCGTTGCCTTACCTCGACAGCTGGGGAACGCAACACAGTCCAAAGAATAATCCCAGTCGAGCTTCAACTGCAACAGGCAAAGGAACGCAGACTAATCTGCACCAGGGTCACTTGCCCCTCCTGCGCTGCCAGCTCTTGCCCTTGACATTGGACACCATTTTCCTGCTCCTCGTGACAATATGCGACTGATTCGTGATTTCAGGACCTGCGTGCGATTTGCACCGTCCCAGCCGTCGATGCGACGCCAACACACGACGATCACGACCGTGTGCATGTCACCAACGATGCGATACCTTAGGCACGGCAATACAAGAGGGGATATGCGCCTCTTTGAGCTGTGCAATGCTGTAACTTCATCAGGTGTTTTCGCTCGCCCACTGCATCTTTGCATGCGGGTGTGTACAAGACGCTTTGGGATAATATCACCTGTTCAACGTCGGCAGGACAGATGGTGGCCCAACTCGCTCGTGTGCAAATTGCTCGCGTTGTCTCGAGACCTTTGTCTACACCACCAGCACTGTGGACGTCAAGAGGCCGCTGATTTGCGATTGAGCCACGCCGCCGACGAACATGTTGATAGCCGGATATTGGGAAGCAAGTGGAACGCTAACGTGGCCAAGCCGTCAGGCCGGCGCCTCGGCGACGGACAGCTCTGCTGTCTGGCAATCAACTATGTGCAGTAAAATGGCGGATGGGTGCAAGCTGAGGATCCTAGCTCGACCGGCTCCGCGCACCCCACCCTTGCATGTGTCAATGGTGCATGTCTACGGGCCTATGCCAATACAGTCTACTTAGCTCATTGCCGCCTAGAACGCGGCGCGGCCGCTGAGACCCACGCCAGAGACGTTACGTGGGCCCGAGCCCGCGCCGTCCGTGTCGCGGTGCCAGACGCCCGCAACGGCACGCTCGCCCTTCCACCACAGGCGGCCGATACGGACACACTCGCGCGCCGTGACCTCACCGAGACCGAGCATGATGCCGTTGATGAATGGCAGGATGAGGTTGATGCCTAGGGCGGCGAGGACACGCTTGACCGTCAGGCCGCCAGGTGCAGTGAAGATCGAGAGGGTGAGGGAAGGTGTTGCGTCGGCTGGGGGCGGCGCAGCGGCGGCGGGCACGCCCGCTGGCGTATGCGCTGGTGCGGGCGCGGTGGGCTTCGCCGCGGTCGTGGGCGTGATGCCCGAAGGCAGCGGCACGTCCTCCTTCTTCGTGTGCTGGTGACCGGAACGCTTTGTCGCCGCTTCCTTCTCCGGCGAGCTCGAGCCGCCCGAGCCGCTCGACCCGGCTGTGTGGCTCGCGCGCGCGACAGGCGACGCAGCAGAGATGTCCTCGATGGACGAGTGGGGCGCACTGAGCTCTTCCCAGTGGGACGTACTCGGCGGCGCCGATGGCGACGAGCCCGTCTCGTCTCCGCCCTGCTTCTTAGGCTTGACGAGCTCCCACGCTTCGCGCGTACGCCGCTCGCGTTCCTCGGCCGCGGCACGCTTGTGCGCCGGCACTGTCGCGGGCGCGGGCGCGTCCGCCAGCGCAGCGGCCAGCCGCGCCTCACGCTTAACACGCGCCTCCTCGTCCTTCTTTGCGTTCTCGGCCGCATGGCTCTCCTCCTTGGCAGCCGCGGCAGCAGCCTCCTCGTCTGCCTCGTACTTTGCCCGCCGCGCCTCGGCGACCGTCCGCGCCTCGTCCGCCTCGGCGCGCCACGACGCCAGGTTGGCCTCGTACGACGGCCGCCAGTCCTCGACGCCCTCACCTGCCGGCGCCGAGTCGCCCGCCTCGCCTGCTGGCGCGTCAGACGCCTCCTCCTTCTTGTCCGACTCGGCCGGCTCCGGCGCGGGTGCCGCTGGCGGCATGTTGAACGAGCTGTTGAACGCCGACTGATGATGTTAGCCATACTCTCCCCTCCTGCGCAAACGCACCGCGAGCGAGTCCTCGATGCCCGAGTTGTTTCCCGACATGGCTGTGGGTGTGTGATGGAGATGACAAGTGTTGTGGGAGCGTGGATGGCCAGGTCGTGGTTGTTCGGCCAACGGCGTGTCGCGCAGCTTCGAGTGGCCGATGGCGTGCCTAGACCAGAATATACCCCCGCCATTGCACCATCTCCCACCCAAATTATTTTGCCGCCCAGGGGCCCCAGCCAACGCTCTCGTCAACATCCACAATGCCAACATGCCCAGTGTGCGATGAGGACGTCGACGCCGACCACGCCGCGTTCGAGCACCATGTCAATGGGCACTTTGGAGGCGACGGCAGTGAGGAACCCGATGGCGACAGCGACGTCGAGTACCTAGGTCAAAGGTGGGTGTTGACAACCCCCATCCGTAACCCACACCCGTGCTCACACGACAGCGAGCCACAACAGGCAGGAGCGGAGTGCTTTGTCTGCGGCACCGACATGGGAAAATTGGACGAGGTGGGGCGTAACGCACACGTATCGGAATGTCTAGGTACGTCTGTTCGTAGAAACCCCACCAACATCAGACCGCGGGCCCACCGAGCCCGAATTTCACGAGGACGACGCAGATGACGACTTTTACGACGAGCCAGAAGACAACGATGTGATGCACAACAGCCGCAAGGGCGGTAAACGCGCCGACGGGCAGTGGGAAGGCCGCGCTTTTGCGGGGCGTAAAGGGAAGGGCGACGGGCCTGCCAGAGGCGACAAGTGGTACTCTTCCCTGTGGAAACACGGCTGACTGCAGGTGGGACCCGATCCGGGGTGAGCTTTCTAGTGACGCCCTGCCACCCAATTTCTCGCCCGGTACGTTTAGTCGTCGGCGGCAACGAGTGCTGACGCGCAGGCATTGTTCCGGTACTGCGGGATCTGCTCCTCCGCTCCGTAGAGCAGGGAAAGACGCGCCGCGCAGTGCTGGCGTGTAGCGCCGTGCACATCCGCAGTGTCTTCACATTTGATGGAAGTGGGTATCCGGAAGCCCGGGGGGTGGACTAACGGACAAGTGTGGGGATGCGGCTACCGAAATGCCGAGATGGCGATGGCGGCAATGCTCCAGGCTCCTGGCTCGTCCGTCGCCGAGGCCCTGGGCAAGAGTGGCAACCCGGGCGTGCGCTCGATCCAGCACTGGATCGACGACGCGTGGCGCGCAGGCTACGACCCCATGGGGCGCGCCCAGATGCAGAGCAAGATCGTGGGCACGGCCAAGTGGATCGGGCCGACTGGTGAGGTACCTGGCAGACGCCGGTCTAACCCCAGACCTCTACGCCATGTTCTCGTTCCTCGGCATCCCATGTACACTGTGTAAGCAACGCGTCGTGCCCCTCTCTAATGCGAAGATGATTTCCGGAAGCCTTCCAACCGGGACGTCCACAGTGACGAACCGGCGTACGAAATCCTCCTGCGCTGGGTCAAAAACTACTTTGTTAGTGTGCGATGGATCGGTCTGCTGACAGCAGGATGCCGACGAGCCAGCTGCAGCGCCGACTGACGCGTTTGACGCGCTGCTGCACCCAACTTCCCCTGTGCGCGTCTCTAGTCGCCTCCCCCTCCTCCTTCAGGTACGAGCGATTGCCTGATGGCGCGCTGATGTCAGCACGCGGGACACTCGCGCACCATTGTCGGATACGAAACGGGTCCCCGGGGCGACATCACACTGCTCCTGATGGATCCAGGAAAGTGCGTCACAGCTGGCGCGTTTGTGGAAGTTGACTTGCAGAACGGTACCAAAGGATGTTCGGGACGCGGGAATCTCACACGTGCGAAGCGGGAGGACGCGCCCGAACCCATCCGATGGCGCGTCGAGCAGTAGCATTAGTGCCCCTCCACCGCAGCAGTCCAGGACGGTTCGGATACAGGAAGATGCCGACGCGGCGCAGCCAGACGAGGGCGACGAGGTGCAGCAAGGGGGATGGGTTCGGCGCAAAGTGTCCAAGCTCAAAGACACGAGTGCACTGGGCACGTCACTGGCGTTTTTCCGAATGAAACCGAAGCGCGAGCAAAATGAGTTCCAGGTGCTCGCGTTCCTGGGGATCGGTCTTCTTACCCCGGAGGAGCGAACCCGCCGACGCGAGGTGACGAGCGTCCCTGTGGACACGCAGTAAGCGCAAGCCAAACATGTCAAACATGAGGCGACGCGGCACGCGCGGGGGGCGAGCGACGACGCGTGCACGGCATACGGTATGAATACGTGGCGTGCGATAGTGTGTTTGGCGGGTCGCGCGGAACGTGTAACCTGTTTGGAACGGGTACCCGATAAGGCGATGATAGGCCGCTCGCGCAGTGGTGGGCTGGGCAACCCTGGGCCGGGCCAAGGCGCCATTTGGGATATTTGCCACCGGGTGGCCAAACAACAAACGTCATCACCGACCGTGCGATTGATGGTTGTTGACGCGCCGTCACGGCGAGCGATGCATATGACAACGACACAACCAAGGTCGACTGACTCGATCAATAACAACACCTCGTCCCATCACAACCTCCATCTCACCCCCCATCGCTACATTCCCTATTGCTAACTGCTTAAACGACTTATAACGACCTCGACGTTGTCGTGTCCTCAACCCCCCTTACCAGCCAGTGTGTCCGGACTACGCCATAGCGCCTCGGTCGTAAGGGAAACCATCCCGACCGTGAGAGCCCACCGCAACGTCCCCGAGTGTCCGATATCGCAACGGGTTTGCCACCGGGATCGACCCGGCAACCAACCCCCACATCCAACCCCACATCCCCGTGTGTGTGCTTCTAGCCGAGCATCCGACCCACTCCAAAGACGTCACGTCGTGTGCTCATTGTCCCGCCGTTGCCCACACCACATCCTTGACACGCACGCTTCCACCTCGTCTTGCGCACACACACACAACCATGCCTATCCCTCCTCGTCCCATTGTCAACCACCACGCCCACACGCGCCGCCCGCATGCCCGCCGCCCAGACATCAACCTCGCCAGTGGCGGCCAGAGCCTAATCCACGAGGGCCGAGGCGACGTCGCCTACGTACCCCGCGGTTCGAGCGCACCCAACCCGCTCTCCGGCGTCTTCATGCGCCCGCACTCGCTGTCGCCGATGCACACCCCGCTGTCGCGATCACCCATGTCGCACTCGCCGCTGGCCGGCTCGCCGCTGCAGGCTGCGTCGCCTGCCAGCCCTCCACGCATCGAGGTGCCCCTGACGCAGCTCATGGACGGCCGCGGTCGTCCAAAGCGTACCGGCACTGCCGCAGCGATGGGCTACGACTTTGTCGCCATGCCCAAGGCAGTGCCGTTAGACGACGAGCGGCCCACGGCGCCGCAGCCGGCTGACCACCCCCCGTCGTCAATGTGGACGTGGCGCGAACTCTTCCAGGCTGCGCCGGCGGCTGATGCGGCCGCGCCGGCCCCGCACGACGCCCACCTTGGGACCTCACCTGCTCCCGATACCCCTGCGCTGGAACCACACGCCCCCGGAGACGAGGATGATTGGGAGCACATCGACGCCGACGACGACGAGGTGGTCGGCGAGCTCGAGCTCGACGACGAGCTGGACGCTCAGCTCGCCCCTGCTCCCAAGGTGTCCAAGGATACCGCCACGACCGATCAGCAGTCTTACGCGTCGAACGCCAAGGCCGCTGCCGCGACCCAGTAGCTGTGGCCGGTTCAAACAACCTGCCCTCCCTCGGCCCAAGTAACGAACAATTGTGTAGAGCGGTACCTGTGTGAAGGACCCGATCATAGAAACCAAGCAAACCCCAACCCCAGTTCCGAGTATAAACAACCCCCCAATCAGCATATACAAATGGTAGTGTGGCAATGCATGTGTCGTAATGTCGTAGCGTGATGGCGTGGTGGCTGGGCTTTCTCTCACCGCTGTTCGAGCTTGTTGACGAGCCAGTCCATGCCCTCGAACAGGCCCGCGCCAGTGAGGGCGGAACATCCCATGATCTGCCACTCGCGCTCGCGCAGGTCGGTGAGACCGAGGCCCTCGGACACCTGCGCGGGCGTGAGCCTTCCCTCGGCCTCGGGCAGGTCCTGCTTGTTGGCCAGCACGAGGAGGAGTGACGAGCGCAGTTCCTACAATCAGCTGCGGAGCGGACGTTTCAACCCACCTCGGCCTTGACGAGCTTTTGCAACTCGGCCTTGGCGAGGGGCAGGCGCGCCGCGTCGTTCGAGTCAATCACGAGGATGATGGCCGTCGTGTCGGCAAAGTACTGGTTCCACGTCGTGCGCAGGCTCGTCTGCCCGCCGAGGTCGACGAGGCCGAACCGCACGCCCTTGTAGTCGTAGATCTCGTGGTTCGACCCTACCGTTGGCGCGGACGCGACCACCGAGCCCATTGTGATACGGTACAGGATCGTCGACTGGCATGTCAGCGCCCGCCTCGACTGGACTACGACCGCCACGTACCTTGCCGGCATTGTCGAGACCAAGGATAAGCACCTTGGTCTCGCGCTTGGCGAACAACCGCGTCCACAAAGACGAAAATGTCACTGCGGCGTCAGCCTCGACATGCCCACAGAAAACGTACCTCCCATGACTGCACGGCGAATTGTAGCAGAGTTGACGACGGGAACACCGACTTGCACAAAGAGTTCACGTCACTTGCACTCCCGCGCCGCGGACACTTGGCATGACGATTGCAGCCAAACAACGCATTAGCGGGGGCAATTCGGTTGTAATGGAATCCTTTGCAAGGGATTAGCGTCGTTTGTAATTCTTGGATACCTCCACCTCTGTGGGGTTGAGAATTTCGACTCCTCAGTTTGCTGACCACATTCCAGGCATCCATCGCATCTCCCACACGTCCTCGACCTACAGTCCCCCCCATCTCCCCTCGCATCAGCGATGCTCGTCCTTCCCGGTTCGTCGGCGATTACGCCTACGCGGCGCGCGACGCTGCTGGCGGCGCTTCAGGCGGCCGTGCCGGGCGTGACCGGCCTTGACGCCGTGCACGTGCACCTCGTCAACGCGACGTCTGGCGACGCCGAGAAGGTCCTGGCCGACGCGGGCAGCGAGCAGCGCATGGTTCTCGACACGCTACTCGCTTACGGCGACGACGAGCGTCTCGACTCGACCAAGGCGTTTATCACTGCCGCCGCGGACGACAAGCCCGCCAACGTCCTCCCGGTCTACATCCTACCCCGCGCAGGCACCATCTCGCCATGGAGCTCCAAGGCCACCGATATCTCCAAGCTCTGCCGCCTCGCCGACTACGTTCAGCGCCTTGAGCGCGGCGCGCTTTACCTCGTCTCGGGCAAGGACGTGTCGCTCGACAAGCTCGGCAGCGCGCTCCACATGATCCACGACCGTATGACCCAGTTCGTCACGACCACGCTCCCGGACGCCGCGACAATCTTCCCGCCCTCGAACCCCCAGCCCGACCCGCTCGTCACTGTCCACATTGTCGGCGCCGAGAATCCCCAGGCCGTGCTCGAGGAGGCTAACGTCCGCCTCGGCCTCGCTCTTAGCGACACGGAAATCCCCTACCTCGTCGAGTCGTTTGTCGCCGCCGGCCGCAACCCTACCGACGCCGAGCTCTTCATGTTTGCCCAGGTCAACTCGGAGCACTGCCGCCACAAGATCTTTAACGCAAAGTGGACCATTGACGGTGCTGACAAGGACAACTCGCTCTTCGGCATGATCCGCAACACTGAGAAGATGTGTAACTCGAACGGCACCCTGTCTGCGTACGAGGACAATGCTGCAGTCCTCGACGGCTTTACCGCTCCCCGATTTGCCGTAGACGGTGGCAAGGAGCACAAGTACGACTCGAACAACGAGCCCATGCCCATTCTTATCAAGGTCGAGACGCACAACCACCCCACTGCCGTCTCGCCGTACCCCGGCGCGGCGACCGGCTCGGGCGGTGAGATCCGTGACGAAGGTGCCACTGGCCGCGGCTCGCGTCCCAAGGCTGGTCTTGCCGGCTTCACCACATCCGACCTTCTTATCCCAGGCTTCCAGCAGGCGTGGGAGTCGGACGTCGGCCGCCCGGCGCACATTGCGTCTGCGTACGACATTATGATTGAGGCGCCTCTCGGTGCGGCCGCGTTCAACAACGAGTTTGGCCGTCCCGCCCTTGGAGGCTACTTCCGTACCTTCCTCATGGAGGTGCCGAGCCCGCAGGGCGCCCCCGAGTGGCGCGGCTACCACAAGCCTATCATGATCGCCGGTGGTCTCGGCACTGTGCGTCCCGAGTTTGCGCGCAAGGACAAGATCCAGCCCGGCGCCAAGGTCATCGTTCTCGGTGGCCCCGGTATGCTTATTGGCCTTGGTGGCGGTGCGGCGTCGTCGATGGCATCGGGTCAGTCGTCCGCCGACCTCGACTTTGCGTCCGTCCAGCGCGACAACCCCGAGATGGAGCGCCGCTGCCAGCAGGTCATTGACGCGTGTGTCAACCGCGGCTCCAAGGGCCCCGGTAACCCCATCCAGTCGATTCACGACGTCGGTGCCGGTGGTCTGTCGAACGCCCTCCCCGAGCTCGTCCACGACGCCGGCCTCGGCGCCGTGTTTGAGATCCGCGACGTCCTCGTTGACGACCCGAAGATGTCCCCCATGGAGATTTGGTGCAACGAATCGCAAGAGCGCTACGTCCTTGCCGTTGGCCCCGACGACCTTGCCGCGTTTGAGGAGATTGCCCGTCGCGAGCGCTGCCCCTACGCTGTTGTCGGTACCGCCACGACTGAGGAGCGCCTCGTCGTCACTGACCGTCTCCTCGGCGACAACGTCATCGACATTGCCATGTCGGTCCTCTTTGGCAAGCCGCCCCGCATGCACCGCCAGGCGACAACGGTGTCTCCTAAGCGCGACACCTTTGACTCGACCCTCAAGGCGTACGGTTCGGACGCGACGTTTGAGACTGCCGTCGACCGCGTGATGCACCTTCCCTCGGTCGGATCCAAGTCGTTCCTCATCACCATTGGTGACCGCTCCATCTCGGGTCTCGTCACCCGCGACCAGATGGTTGGCCCGTGGCAGGTGCCCGTCGCCGACGTTGCCGTCACGCGTTCCTCGTTTGGCTTTGACACAATTGTTGGCGAAGCCATGGCGATGGGCGAGCGCACGCCGCTGGCTCTCATCAGCGCTGGCGCCTCGGCCCGCATGGCCGTCGCCGAGTCGCTCACCAACCTCGTCGCCGCATCCATTCCCGACCTCTCCAAGGTCAAGCTCTCGGCCAACTGGATGTCGGCTGCGTCGGCCGAGGGCGAGGGCTCCCGCCTCTACGAAGCCGTCCAGGCCATCGGCATGGACCTGTGCCCGGCTCTTGGCGTGGGTATCCCCGTTGGCAAGGACTCCATGTCGATGAGTATGCGCTGGCAGGCGGATGGCCAGAAGAAGGAGGTGACGGCGCCGCTGTCGCTCATCGTCACTGCCTTCTCGCCCGTCGACAACGTCGAGCGCACGTGGACGCCCGAGCTCCGCACAGACGTCGACGAGACGGTCCTGGTCTTTGTCGATCTCGCACGCGGCAAGGAGCGCCTTGGCGGCTCGGCCCTCGCCCAGGTGTTTAAGCAGCTCGGCAGCGAGGCCCCCGACGTCGAGGATGCCGGCGAGCTCAAGGCGTTCCTTGACGCCGTGCAGGCGCTGCACCAGACCGACGTCGTTCTCGCCTACCACGACCGCTCCGACGGCGGTCTCTTCACTGCTGCCGTCGAGATGGCGTTTGCCGGCCGCACGGGTATCGAGCTCAACGTCGATGCCGTGTCCAAGTCTGGCGATGCCGCCGCGGCGCTCTTCAACGAGGAGCTCGGTGCGCTGTTCCAGGTCCGCACCGCCGACCTCGAGGCGTTCACGCACGCGTTCGTCAAGGCGCGCTTCCCTACAACGTCGATCCAGCCATTCGGCCGCGTGCTCGGCCGTTCCGACCAGCGTGTGTCTGTCCTCGCTGGCGGCAACGAGATCTTTGCCTCTACCCGCGGCAAGCTCCAGCAGGCGTGGGCCGAGACGTCGTACCGGATGCAGTCAAAGCGCGACGAGCCCAAGGGCGCCAAGCAGGAGTTCGACGCAATCCTCGACGACGCCGACGCCGGTATTCTGTACGACATCAAGTTTGACTTCCTGCCCCACGTCGACCGCGCGCTCAGCACGCCGCCAAAGGTTGCCGTGCTGCGTGAGCAGGGTGTCAACGGACACATTGAGATGGCGTGGTCGTTCCACGCTGCCGGCTTTGACGCCATTGACGTGCACATGTCCGACGTGATCAGCGGCAAGCTCCAGCTGGGCGGGTTTGCCGGTCTCGCCGCGTGCGGTGGCTTTTCGTACGGCGACGTCCTCGGCGCCGGCTCGGGCTGGGCCAACTCGGTCCTCCTCAACCCTACTGCGCGCTCGGAGTTTGCCGCCTTTTTCGCACGCAAGGACACGTTCGCGCTCGGCGTGTGCAACGGCTGCCAGTTCTTCAGCCAGCTCGGCGACATTATCCCCGGCACCGAGGCGTGGCCGCGCTTCAAGGCGAACCGGTCTGAGCGGTTCGAGGGGCGTGTGTCGTCTGTGCGCATCTTGCCCGATTCGACGAGCGTGCTCCTTAAGGGAATGGAGGGCAGCGCGCTCCCCGTGGCCGTCGCGCACGGCGAGGGCCGCGCAGACTTTGCCGAGCACGGCAACCTCGACGCCCTCAACGCTGCCCACCTCGTCCCCGTACGCTACGTCGACGCCACCGGCGCAGTCACACAGCGCTACCCCCTCAACCCCAACGGCTCGCCCGAGGGTATCGCCGCCGTCCAGACACCCGACGGCCGCGTCCTCGCCATCATGCCCCACCCAGAACGTGTCGTCGCCGCAGAGTCCAACTCGTGGTTCCCACCCAACAAGCGCCAAGAGTGGAAGGGCATGGGCCCATGGTTCCGTCTCTTCCAGAACGCCTACGCCTTTGCCACCAAGGCCTAGTCGCGTTCACAAAAAATCTACCCTCCGCCCCCTGTACGTCTGCACAGGCACACAATAGAAGAAAACAAGGTTGTTCCGGTTATGCATCTGGTTTGGTCCGAGCGTGGGCGGCACGGCATGGTAACACGGCGACCGCTAGTCGTTTTGCGTCAGTGAAAGTGCTACATACGTGCCAGTCGTCACAGTACACGTCGCAGGGCCTCCTAGCTCCCGACATTCTCCACTTTATTCATGTATTAACCGCGACCAGCGCGGATCTACTGACTACCTAAGGCCCAGCTCCTGCTGGGGGGTTAGCGAGTACTGTTCGGTTGAGGGCAAGAGGGGATGCAGGGGGGAGGGCCCGGAACGATTATAGAATGCTGAGTGAGACGGGTGTTTAGACGAGGATGATGTCGTCGGGACGAATGTCCTCGAGGTCGACCCAGAGCTCCTCGTAGTCGCCGTAGTCGACGTAGTCACGCTGCTGGAGGTCACCAGTGTCCTGACCGTCCTCCTCGGTGCAGTCGTCCGTCGACGTGGGGTTCGGCGGCGACGTGATGGTGCCCGAGGGGCCGGTGGTGGTTGGGCTTGGGAGCTGGGTGGTGGTCTCCAGAGAGTCGGTAGACGTCGAAGGCTCGGCCGAGGTGGTGGTCTCAAGCGAGCTGGTCGAGGTCGAGGGTTCGGCCGAAGTCGTCGTCTCGAGCGAGCTGGTCGAGGTCGAGGGTTCGGCCGAAGTCGTCGTCTCAAGCGAGTTGGTAGACGCCGACTGCTCGGGGAGAGTAGTCGTAGCGTTACCAGTCATCGTGGGCTCAGCAGTGGTGGTAGAGTTGTCGGTCGCGGATGGGATGGCAGACGAGTTGTCAGAGGCAGTGGGCTCGGGGAGAGCAGTCGAGTTGCCCGTCTCGGTGGGAACGGCCGTCGTGTTGCCCGTCTCGGTAGGGAGGGCAGTCGTGTTACCGGTCTCAGTGGGGATAGGGGCTGTCGAGTTACCAGACTCGGTGGCGTTGGCAGTCGGCTCGGGGAGAGCGGTAGAGTTGCCGGTCTCGGTGGGGAGAGGAGCAGTCGAGTTGCCAGTCTCGGTGGGGATGGGAGCAGTCGAGTTACCAGACTCGGTGGCGTTGGCAGTCGGCTCGGGGAGAGCGGTAGAGTTGCCGGTCTCGGTGGGGAGCGGAGCAGTCGAGTTGCCAGTCTCGGTCGGGATGGGCTCAGTCGAGTTACCAGTCTCGGTTGGGATGGCAGTCGTGTTGTCCGTCGCCGTGGGCAGAGCGGTCGAGTTGCCAGTCTCAGTGGGGAGCGGGGCAGTAGAGTTGCCCGTTTCCGTTGGGGTGTCAGTCGAGTTACCAGACTCGGTGGCGTTGGCCGTCTCAGTTGGGAGAGGAGCCGTGGAAGTGGGCTCGCGCGTCGAGGTCACGTTGGTGGTGGTCCACGACGTGGTGTACTCGGTCGCAATGCCGTTTTCGTTCTCCGAAACAGTGCCGATGGGGGTCATGGTCGACGTGCCGCCAGTAGTCGTGGGGCTGGGCTCGGTCGAGTTGCCAGTGGGCTCAACGTTGTTGGCGTCGTCCGTGGTCGTAGGGTGGACCTCGGTCGAGTTGCCAGTGGTCGTTGGGAGAGGCTCAGTCGAGTTACCAGTGGTCGTTGGGAGAGGCTCAGTCGAGTTGCCAGTGGTCGTTGGGAGAGGCTCAGTCGAGTTGCCAGTGACGGTGGGCTCAGTGGCGTTGCCAGTGGTAGTGGGGAGCGCCGAGGTTGAGTTGCCGGTCTCGATGGGGACTTCAGTGGAGTTGCTAGTGGCCGTAGGGATGGGCTCTGTGGCGTTTCCTGTCTCGGTAGGGATGGGCTCGGTCGAGTTACCCGTGGTGGTGGGGATGGGCTCAGTCGAGTTTCCAGTCTCAGTCGGGAGAGGCTCCGTAGCGTTGCCAGTAGCCGTGGGGATGGGCTCGGTAGAGTTGCCAGTCTCGGTGGGGAGCGGCTCCGTCGAGTTGCCAGTCGCCGTAGGGATAGGCTCCGTCGAGTTGCCAGTCGCCGTAGGGATAGGCTCCGTCGAGTTGCCCGTCACCGTAGGAATGGGCTCGGTCGAGTTGCCAGTCTCGGTGGGGATGGGCTCAGTCGAGTTGCCGGTGGCCGTGGGGATGGGCTCGGTCGCATTGCCAGTAGCAGTGGGGATCGGCTCAGTGGCGTTGCCAGTGGCAGTGCCGTTACCTGGAGCAGTCTCAGTAGGTGCCGAGGGGGTAGCAGAACCCGACACATCAGTGGTAGCCGACGGCTCGACCGACTCAGTGTCGGCAGAGCTCGTCGCGTTGGCAGAGGGGGAGGGCTCAGCAGAGTCAGACCCAGTCGCGGACTGGGCGGGCTCCGAAGGCGCCGCCGACTCGGCAGACGACGAGGGCTCAACTGAAGCAGAGGGCTCGGCAGAGTCAGAAGGCTCACCGGTCACCGTAGGTGCCGCCGTGTCCGTGTTGTTCTCCTCGGGCTCGGGGTAAGCGCCGGTGGGGTAGACGTGGCCGTTACCACCGTCGGTAGGGGAAGGCCCCTCGTCCGAAGTGGGAGGAACTGGGAGCTCATCGGAAGCGTTGGGGCTCTCAAGGCCCCAGCGGTCCGAGGTTGTCGCGTCGACGTTGGGGAACGTGGGCGAGGGCTCCTGAGGCGCCGAGGTTGGCGAAGGCGCCTCGGTGTTACCGTTTTCCGTGGGAGCGGGGTCTACGTTCTCCGTACCATTGTCCTGGTCCGAGTTCTCAGAGCCACCGTCTGTCGACGGCGTCTCTCCGTCGGCCCCGGACTGGTTGTCGTTGGTGTCCGTTGCGCCCGAGTTGTTGTCGCCCGCGGGAGGCCGAGGCTGGGAGTTGTTCGAGTTGCCAGAGTTGTTGTCGCCGGAAGGGTAAGAAGGAGCAGGCTCGTTAGAGCCAGAGTCGGTCGAGCCGCCAGAAGTAGGCTGAGGGGCAGGCTCGGAAGCCGACGAGGGAGTCGACTGGGCGCCGCCCGGAGCGTTGGCGCTCGGAGCGGGGACCCAGTTAGGGCTGTTGTCGGTGTTCTCGGAACCCGAACCAGTCGGGGTCGGAGCACCGCCAAGGTCGGCGCCAGTGGTGACAGCAGGAGCGCTGCCAGTGGGGCTAGCGCCAGCGCTAGTGCCCACGTCGGGGGTGTAGTCGTTGCCTTCGCTACCGTCACTGCCCGAACCAGTCGAGTCAGAGCCGGAGGAAGCGTCGCCAGAACCGGAGTTGGAGTCAGAGCCCGAGTCAGAGCCAGAGTCCGGGGTAGAGCCAGAGCCTGAGCCAGAGTTGGAGTCCGACGAGCCACCACCAGTCGAGGAGGTAGGAGCCGGGGTGGCAATGGCACCGCCACCACCAGTGGTAGTGTACGTCGGCACAGCGGTCGCCGTACCGTCCGCACCCATGATGACGATGTAGTCCCACGAGCCGTCGGCCTCCTGGGTCGGCTTCAGCACCATCTCTAGTGTGACGGTGGGAAGGAACTCTCCAATCTTCTTGTTCATGATTGACTGGATGTAGTCGTCGGCGGCGTCCTGAACCTTTGGCGGGATGCCGTCGTTGCCGCCGGCGCTCTGGGTCGGCTCGGCGGTGGAGAGCGGCGTCATGGTCGACGTCGAGACCGCAGACGAAGTCACAGTGTGCTCGTTGTACTGAGTGTACGTGACCGTCTGGAAGACGGCGGTGGCAGACTGGACCGCATCAACGTCCTGGTCTGCTGGTGGTACAGGCACAGTGTTGTTGGTGTCCTGGTCGCGCGAGGGCCAGTAGGGCTTGGGGACGCCACCGTCCGAGGACGTGTCCTCGGCCGTGTCGGCGGCACCGGCAAACGATGCAAACCTGCTTCCTGGGTTGAGGTCGTGGTCCGCAGCGTAGGCCCTCCATGGGCCCGCGCGCTTACCAAAGCGGTGGCGGCGGGGCGAAGGGGCCGCTGCTGCGCTGGACGCCAGCAGAGGCAGGAGCAGGAGTGAAGACCCGGCGTTGGGGAAGCGCATGTTGGGCAGCTGGTTACAAAGAACCGGAGATTGGGATGGGAGTCAAGACTGTCAAGGGGGTAATTCTGGCGGGGTGCAGAAGTTGCGCAGCAACAAACAGTGAGAATGTCGGAGGGAGGGAGGTGTTGTCGACGTTAGCCACCAGGGCCGATGTCGTCTGCGTCAAGCAGGAGGGGGAGGATGGCGAGCTCGACTAGCGAGTGCACAAGAGACGGGGAGGAGAATGGGGGGAGGTGGTCAGAAGAGAAGTGGGAGAATGGAAGAAGTAGAACGGGGGTTGAGGGGGTAGATATGAGATGAGGACGGGGGTGTTGACCGGGGTGCACTTGTGGTGCAGAGTCGCTTGGCAGACAACTGTGGCACCCGTCACCATCACCCTTTCACCAGCCTTCCACTGTAGCTCCCTGTGGCTCCTGCTATGCCAATGTACAACGCTGGCTCATCCCTGGCCCAGTAAACGCCACCGACACTGCACACGCCAGCGTCGGCGGGGACAACACCCGTCTTACTCTCCCTCGACGCTCTTTGGAATCAACACACTCCACTGCCGATCCCTGTACAAGCCTCTACATCGTCCCTAGTCCAGTAATGTTGGCCGCCCAAACGGGCACCGAGAGTGGTGCGTGACGCGGCATTACGGGGAGGGGGGGCCGCCTCGGGGCCGCCTCTCTGCCATGTCAAGTCGTCGTGGCAACAAGACATGTGGGTCGATTGGGTGTCCCTGTTTTTGCACTGTCGATGGCGTCGCATCGGGACTCGAGAGCATATTGCAAGAGCAATTCATTGGGACTATTCATGTGGCTGTCGTCGGTATACATGGCCACCTCGGGCATGCGCCGGCATGCAGCGACAAACAACAACTTGTCGGTTGGGACACAACATGAGCAAATGGATGATGGCTGGATGTTCTGTACGTATTCAACACGCCTCGACAACACATCTGGCGGGCAACTCCTTCCCTGGACCATGAAAAAGAAATCAGCCGCGTCAGGGTGAACCCAGGGTGAGGCGAAAATCTGCTCCCGCTGGAACCTTTCCCTTCGATGAGCGGATTATCAGTTATACTTCCGCTCTGCCACGCGATTTTGGCATGGCAGCTCTATACCATCCCCCCACCTACCACTCCTGTCCGACTTTTGCTGTTTCGGCGACAACTACTGGGATCGAGGCCGATGCTCAACCGACACACCGCACACCACACACACAATGACTCGTCCGCTACTGTCGATTGCGGCGCCGAGCCTGCGCCGGGGAGTGGTGCACCACGCGCGGCCGCCTCGCATGCCGGCACAGCACTCGCCGCACACGCCCCCCGTGCAGCGCCCTTCGGCGGGTACATCGACCGCGCAGCCCGCGGCGCTCCTGGACGGCGACGTACCGCCAGCGACGACGGCGAGCGTCGCTCTAGAGGGCACGCGACTGACGCTGCACCACTCGCCGCCGCCCACTGCGCCCTCCTACACCACCGGGACCCGTCCCGACCTGCTGCGGTGGGTCGGCGGCGAGGCCGTCCCGAGTGCGGCCGAGGCCGTCGCACGCCTCCGCCGCACGCCGCGTGACCACGCCCCCGTACGTTTTTCCGACGACATCATCGCGCGCATGCGCGCCCTCCGCGCCGAGGGCAAGTCGCGCTCCGCCATTGCAAAGGCGTAAGTTTATCTGACTAATTCAGCGCCCGCTCACACCAGCGTCGGCGTGCCCCCAGAACACGAGTACCTCATCCCCCGTGTCGCGCCCGCGTCCAAGGCCCAGCGCGCCGACGCCGCTGCCGCCGCCGACAGCCAGAAGGAGTCCTGGTCCTCGCGTAAGCGCCTTGCGCGCGACGTCCGCGCCCGCCGCAAGGCCTTCTGGTAGGCCCCGACGGTCGTTCTGTAATTTTACAACTGGCATGCACCCATCATTCCCATCTGGCTGCGGGTGAGGCCTACAGTGGTTTGCAAAGGAAAAGAGTGAAGACAGAGCTATCTACGGGCGTTCAGTAGCATTGACAGTTGGATGATTCCTAACAAGCGCTTCACGGATCGCGGAGGATGTGCCAAGTGCATACAAAGTCTACCTACGACGGTAGTCATCGCGGTCATCACGACCACCGCGCTCATCCCCGCGACGGCGCGGCTCATCGCGCCGGTCGTCCCGATCATCACGGCGCCGTTCGTCACGGCGGTCGTCGGGCCGGTCGTCGCGGCGCCCATTATCGCGCTCGTAACGACCACGGGGCCGTTCCTCGCGATCGCGGTCGCGTTCGTGGCTGCGCTCCTCGGAACGTTCGTTGCGGTCGCGCCGCTCGCCATGCTCACGACGCTCGTCCCGGCCGTCGCGGCGCGCAGGCAGCGGCGAGCGCGAGCGCGAGCGCGTCCGGGTCCGTGTACGTTCGCCACGATCCCTGCCATCGTCGCGGGGCTTGCCCTTGACGTCTTCCCTCCTGCGCTCGCGGCCGCCGCCCCTGTCTCGCTCAGAACGGTCCCGTTCGCTGCGGTCGCGGTTGCGGTCACGGTCACGGTCGCGGTCCCGCTCGCCGCGCTCACGCCCCCCAGCCCGCTTCCTCTCCTCCCTCTCTGCGCGCTTCTTCGCCCTCGCCTCCTTCCTCGCGGCCTTCTCCGCCCGCCGCGCGTCCTTCTTGGCGCGCTCAGAGCGGATCATGGCCGTCATCGGGTCGTCGGAATCGAGGCCGTCGTCCTCGCCCGTAGGTTTCTCGTCCTCGCTCTCGGATGACGATTCTGGCGTCAGCCGCTGCCTTTCGTCGGGCGGGTAGGGTAGCGTGTAGTCGCATCATGCACCATGGGCCCCCTTCCACCCCCTCTAGCCCCCTCCGGCGCCTCCCCTCCGCCCCGCCGCAATCGCCGCCTCGCTGCGGTCGGCGCAACTCACCGTCCAGTTCTGGCGGGCGCGCATTGTAGCTCGCCTCCTCGGGCTTTTCGTACTCGCCCTCCTCGTTCCGCTTGCCCGGCTGGGTATACCGCGCATGGTCCACCCTGAGGGTGCGCCCGAGCACTTCCGTCCCGTTCATGTTGTCCACAGCCAGCACGGTACTCCGCTGGTCCTCGTACATGACGAACCCGAACCCCCGCACCCGCCCGCTCTCCTTGTCCCGCGGCAGATTAACGTCGGCAATCTCGCCCCACTGCGAAAAGATCGTGATCACGTCGCCCTCCGTTAGGTCCAGGTGCAGCCCGCCGACAAAGATGTACGCAGAGTCTGGCGTTAGCACCGACTCGCGCAGGCCCTTGCTCCGCCTTTGGACTCACCCCGGAACTCATCGTGCCACGACCCCTTCACCCCCAGCCGCAGCTCCTGCTCGTTGATCCGGTTAATCTCGCGGATCGTGCTGGCGTCAGCGGTGCTCACGCCGCGTGTCGTACTTCATCGCGCCGGTGGAATAGGATGTTGTGTCAACAGCTGGACCTGGAGTCTGACTTTGAGTTTAGCTGGGTGGCGGCTCTGACGGAAGCAAATCCACGCCTATGGTACACGCCCAAAACACGAAGGTTCACGCACTGCACGCATAGCACGCACGACTTGCATTCATTAGGTATAGGTACAAACTCTGACAGACAAGTTACGCTTGGAGCCCACTACTCGTTGTCCTCGACGAAGATGTGGTCTACCTCGGGCCACTTTTCGTCGCTTGGGCGTGCGGCCTGGAGCTCGCGCTCGTGCCAGAACTTGACCTCGCCCGTTGCGTCGTCGCGCTTGGGGCGCCACAGACGCTCGCCCGTGTCCGAGTCCTCCGACTCGTCAAACCACTGCGGCTCATGCGGCGGCAGTACGCCCTCGGCGCGCTTGCGGCGCGTGTCGCGCTGTTTCTCCTCGTTGGCCGTCTTGAGCATCTGCGCCTTGTCATACTCTGCGTTCTCGAAGGCGCGCTGGTCTGTACGCATACGGCAGTCGGTTGGAGCGAGGTACGCGTCCAGGCCCTTGGGAATGTCGTTGAGCGTCACGGCAAACGGTGTGAGGTTGAACGGCGCCTTGGGCTTCTCCGTGTTCTTCCACAGCTGCATGTACTCGGGCGCCTCGTCGTCCACCTCGGCCGTCGAGTCTAGCGGCTCGGACGTCTTGCCCGCGCGACGCGCAATAAGCTGCGTGTCCCAGCCTGACGTGAGCTACTACTACCTCCACAACAACTCACGGCCAGCAATGTCCCAGTTCACGTTGCCCTGCGCGTCGCACACGTTGCCCTTGATCTCGAACGCGTCCTTGCCGCGCCATGTGCGCGGCTTGAACGTGAGCGTGCTCGTCTCGCCCGTCCGGTGGTTGGTGACGACAAGGTCACCGTAGTGGTCGATGATCGGGTTGCCCATGATAAAGTTGGACACATTGGTGATGACCTTCTTCCACGAGTAGTGCTCGACGACGTAGCCCTCGGGGTACTCTGGCCCAGCGTCGGGGTAGTTGTCGCCGGGCTTGACCCAGCTCTTGGGGATGATGAGCTCGGCGTGGGCGACACCAGTAGGTCTAATTTCAAAGTAGCGGCCCTGGAACTTGTTCTTGGCATCAACCTCGCCAAAGTACTTCCACGTCGGCGCCTCGGCGTAGCACGCGGAGATTGGCGGGTGGTGCGACACCTGCTCCGAGATGTAGCGGTAGCGGTTGGGCAGCGCATACTCAAAGCTCTGGCTCAGCATCGGGTTGAACGGCTTGGCGATACGCCCGATAGTCGACGAGTAGTTAGACATGGCAAACGCGGCGACAAACGCAATGCGCTTCTGCGAGTCCTGCTCGCCAGCGGCGAGGGTCAAGCACGTGTCGTACTCCATGTCCTCGGCCATGCGCTGCAGCATCGACGTGCACTCGTTGAAGCTGACAGGGAAGGAAATCTTCGTGAGGTCCTTGCCAATCGACGACTTGAGGATGCTCCACACTGATGTCAGTTGTCCTGGGGGGGTTCACAACTTACAGCTCACGGAAGGCCGCTTGTCGTCGCTGATGGGCAGTCTGTGGCGGAGGTGGTTGTACGGCTCGAGACTCGGACGAGCAAGGTATGTCGAGATGGTGCCCTGCTGAGCCTGAGACTTGGCGTCCTGCTGTGCCGCGAGCTGGCCGCCGCTCGAGGCGAGGGTCTGGCTTGCCGGGGTAGCAGGTGGGGGGGACACGGGTGTTGCCGGGCGGTCCAGCACCATCGAGTCGAATGTGCGCAGGTTCGGGATGGTACCCGTCTCGATGGCGTCAAAGAACTCGTCGTCGTCATCCTCCGAGTTGTCGATCGCGGCCATGATGTCCTCCTGCACAGCAATTGACTGACGAGACAGCGAGTTTCTACCGAGGGACATGGACGCGCGAGGCAGGGACTGCCGGCCATGACCGAGCGATCTCTGCGTGTCGGGCGGGAGCGTGAGCACAGGGGCAAAGTCCGTCTGTGTTGGAGTCTGGACCATCGGCGCACCCGTAATGTTGGGATGCTGACCAGGTTCCGTTGGAATGAGCCCCGGCGAACCGGGTTGGCTCATGCTAATCTCCGCAAGGACAGAGTGAGCCTGGCGGAGGGCACGGCGCTTGCGCTCGTTGTCCTTGGCGGCTTCGGCCAGCTGGCGGTCCGTGTCGGCCTGCTGCGCGGCAACGATCATGAGGTTGTCCTCCCAGAGCTTGCGTGTCTGGACCTCACGCTTAATGCGGGTTTCGTAGTATCGCTCACGGTCGTGCGCCATGTCGTTCTGCTTGTCGACAAGCTGGGTGAGGGTTGCAATCGACTCGCGCAACGCGTCCTTCACCTGCTGTTGGTTGCTGGCCCCGTTGGGCCCACGCGCCGAGTCAGGCTGCATGACAATGGTGTCGACAAGCTGGCCGGTAACCTCAAGCTGCGCCTTGATGTTGAGGATGCCGCGTTCAAACTCAGACTCGTGCGGGACAGTCTCGTCCTGCGGCATGCCGTCCTCCGTATCCCGGTCCGACTCGCGACGGTCGCTCGCCGTCGTGTTGCCTCCAGGGGAAGAGTCTCTCTTCCTCGACCACTGCTGGCCTGCGCGGTGGCGGTCGGGAATTCCCGGCACAGGTGGGACAGGCTCACGCGACGAGCTCGAGGTCCCACGCTGGCTTATGCCGCTCACAGACGTGGGTGTACGCTTGAGGCCGCCGGGCCGCAGGAACTGGTCAGTTGGCTCGCCCAACGTCGTGCCCAGCGACCGAGTGGTCGTACCCGCCGAGGCGTTGGACTTGATTGAACGCGCGTCGGACCTGTCCACGTACGACGACGGCGGGGCACCCTGGCGCCTGCCGGCACCGCCATCACGGTAGTATTCCATGTTCAGTCGGATGGCCTGAACCCAGCGGGCAATCTCGCCAGGTGCGTCGGACTTGACCGACATCTTCGGCACAGACGTCGTGGCCGTCGAGCTGACCTCGAAACGCTTGCCGTCACGCGAAGGGTTAACAATGGCGGTGGCCAGTGCGATGGAACCACGACACGCAATCTGCTCGTCTTCGCGCCTGCGGTCTGGGGTTTCAGACGCAACCCACGGCATGTCCACTCACAGTAACTGAGAACACCATCTTCGAGCACGAACCAACGAGTTCTCCAGCCAGAGCGGTAGTTGACCCACTTGCTCAGGAAGCCCTTGAGGTCTGGCGGGCGGCCGTCGCTCTTGGACTGGACAACGCTCTCCTTGTTGCTAACTGTGGGTATTAGCTGTCTGTAGTTAACGGCATGACGTACATTGCTTCAGGTACGCCTTGATACGCTCGTCGGCGCCCTTGTCGTTCTCGAGGACACGCCTGCCGCGGCGGTCACGGACAAAGACGTCGGCGCCGCGCTTGACGGCCAGCTCGACAAGACGCAGGTCACGCCTCCGGGCGGCCTCGTGGAGAAGGCTGGTGCCAGTCTGTTCGTCGAGGAGCGACAAGTTGACAACTTCGGCACGAGGCCCCTGCAGGAATTTGACAATCTCTGCACCCTCGTCGGTAGAGGACAGTGCGCTCGAGACGTAGTTGGACAGAATGCCTCTGTACCGTGCTTCGAGGGCCGCGCGGGAGGCTGTGCGTCGTGGTCAGCAGGTGGCGTCCCATTCCAGAGCGTGTTGATGCCCTTACCTTCGATGCACGCGGCGACGTCTTCGTTCGCAGCGCACTCGAGTGCTGTGCGTCCCTGCTCGTCACGAATCGTGTCGTCAATGCGGGGGTCCCTCAAGAGCACCTCGGCGGCATCTGCGCGTCCGGTCTCGCTGGCGACATGGAGCGCCGTAGCGGTTGTGCCAGGGGCGATGGGGAGGTTTGGGGAAGGGACGTTGTGGAGGATCAGGGCGATGATGGGTGCTGTGAGGAGGTCAGAGCGTTCTGCTGGGGCGAAAAAACAGGAAAGAAAGTAACACAACAACACGGCCGTTGGGGAAAGGAAGTGTGTGGATATGCGTGTGTGCGTCTGTGTGGTACGAGTCGCACACAACCCGACTTACTCGGTGCGACTTTGACGGCCATGCCTAGAAGGCGACCAGGGTCTCCGTCTGGTGGTGGTGACGTCTTGAGTGCCTCGATGTATGGCTGCACGTCGCTGGGTTTGCCTGTACGCAGCGCGGACATGAGCTTGAAGTTGGACAGGGCGGTGTTCTGTGCCGACGACGAGAGCAACGACGTGGTTGGGGACGGGGCGATGGCTGTGGTGTGAGCAAAGGAAGGAAGGCAGGCGCGCAGCTCGAACCAAACACATACCTTGGTCACCGTGTGGACGGCCTTGGATGCCATTGTCGACGGCGTGGGGGTGTTGCTGCGGCTGGACGCCTTGCCGCTGCGGTGTGGGTATAGGCTGGGCCATTGTGGCCGTTGGTGGGTGGGTGTGGTGTGTGGTGGGGTTGTTCTTGGTGGGTTGGGTGATGTGGAGAGAGAGGGGTGATCGTTATTATTAAACGATGGTAGGTTGTGGATGGACCTGGGAAAGGAGACGGAGCGGGGTTGCAGACCCGGAGTGAATGAGAAGATGAGAGAGTGTGCAGTAGTAGTAGTGGTAGTAGCAGCAGCAACACGTTGTGTATGTATGTATCGGTGTTGTCGTCGTCGGAGTGAGTCCGAGAGCCGAAGCAGTGTTGCTCGCCGTGTAATGTGGTTGGGTCGTTGGATGTGCGCGTCACTCCCCGCCCCGCCCTCCTTCCCTGTGTACCTGTGTGTGTCGCTGATCCTTAGACACCTTCCCTTGTCACCCACCTTCCCTCCTTCTCCCCACCCCCCTAAACATACGCCCCAGGCGCCCCAGGCGCCCCACGCCCCCACATGTCCACCTTTTTGATCCCGCACCTTTCTGTAACACATACGTAATGGGGTACTGGAGGCAATCGTGGGAGAGCTGGGGTTTAAAATGCTTCCGGGAGCACGCGAGCAGGACCTCCACTTTGATTCTGACTCACGAGTCTGTCACTCCTTTTGGTGGCAACACACTCCGGCGCGATCCACTCACAGTCAGCACATAACACATACAGACGGTCGACGACAACAAGACTGGCGGCGAGCAACAGTCATCTGGTGACTTGACCACTAGACACTGTAGACACTCCTTTGCCTACATTCATCACCCAGCATGGCGGCATTGGTAAGCCACAAGCGAGAACATCCACACCTGACACACAGCAAATCACCGACCTCGACGACTTCCTGACCCCGTCGCAGGCATGCATTATCCCCGTTAGGCAGACAAACAAACCAGCAGGACAGGACAAGGGCGATAATACCAATGTAGGCTAACTATTTTTTTGTGCCGAACTCACGCCAGACGGAAATCGTCATTGACGCCAACAATAACTACTATGAAGTGTCGACGCACTCGACGGCGCTGGCGGGGCCGTCCGCCGGCGTAGAGGCCGGACGACAGGCGCTGAAGAAGGCAGAGATCAGCCTCAACGACTGCCTTGCGTGCAGGTAGGTGGCCCGCGCGTGCTTTCCCGTTGCTTATACCTAGCGGGTGCATCACGTCGACCGAGTCGATGTTGATCACGATGCAGAGCCACAACGAGGTCCTTGATTTTATCAAGGCCGGAGACTTTAAGAAGACGCCAGTGCTGAGCATTGCACCGCAGACTCTGGCGTCGCTGTCTGCGTCGTATGCGGACGGGCGCATTCCCCTACTCACGCTGCTGCGGCGGATACGCGCTTTCCTCGGTGCACCCGAGCGCGGAGCGTGGCAAGTATGGGACACGACGTTTGCGCGGCACGTCGCGCTGCGCGAGCTCGTTGCCGAGTTTTACGAGCGCCGCGCGGCCGCCGCCGACGGGGCCAAACTCGCCCTCCCCATGCTCGCGTCAGCGTGTCCCGGCTGGGTATGCTACGCGGAGAAGGCACAGGGCGACTTGTTGCCGCTGCTTAGTGCTGCGCGCTCGCCACAGGGCGTCATGGGCGCACTCGTTAAGCAGTGGCATGCCAATGCGATTGGAAGGACGCCCAACGACGTGTACCACGTCACGGCGATGCCGTGCTACGACAAGAAACTCGAGGCAAGCCGCGAGGACTTTTACTCCGAGGCGTTCAAGACGCGCGAGACCGACTGTGTGCTCACGACCGGCGAGCTTGACCTGCTACTCCACGAGCTAGGGTTCGATCCCCTCGCACCAGTTTCAGGCGAGGACGACGCGCCGGGCGCAAGCGGATCCGCTGCGGGAACAGGCGCCCAGGCGATGCCGGAGCTCCTCGACCACCCAGGGTCGAGCTCTGGCTCGTACCTCGGCACACTGCTTGGAGCGCTAGCGGCGGCGCACGGCGCGCCGACACGGATCCACGAGCGCGCAGTGCGTGGCTCGACGGACAACGTCGAGGTGTTCCTCGAGGACGCGGCGGACGGGACAGTGCTGTTCAAGGGAGCTCGGTGCTACGGGTTCCGGAACCTGCAAAACCTCGTGCGCAAGGTCGGGCGTGAGACGGGACTGGGACGGGCTCGGCCAGCTGGCGCAGGCAAGCTGCAGGCGGCTGTGGCTGCGCGGCGACGAAAGGCGCGTACTGGCGCCGGCGAGATCGCCACACCCGCGACGCCCGCGTCCCCAGCCACGCCGAACGGCACCGACTCGGCACCGGCGTCAACCGACGTCGCTGCTGCTGCAACCGCCGCCGCGCGCGACGCCAAGAAACTCGACTTTGTCGAGGTCATGGCGTGTCCTGGCGGCTGCGTCAACGGTGGCGGGCAGATGAAGCCGGCCAAGGACGCGGAGGGGTACGCGCGTCCCATGCCCGACGACGGCGTGGCGTCTGCACCGACGCACGCGCCCGACGCACCCGACGCACCTGTCGAGCCGCCCCGTGCGGCTGGCCTCGCGGGCGAAGAGGGCCTCAGGTGGAGCACCAAGGAATGGGTGGCCAACGTCGAGCGCGTGTACTGGGCTGGCCTTCCAACGCCGCCCGCGTCACCAAAGCTCGGCGCAACAAAGGCTGTCGGCGTGGCAGACCCCACCGACTGGCCGGCACGTACCCGCGCAGCCGACGAGCTCGCCGAGTCGGCCGTAGCCGACATGGTCGCGGCCAACGACGGCGACAGGTTCAAGTGTGTGCGTACGCACTTCCGCCGCGTCGAGGGCGACGTCCTCTCCCAGGGTGGCCTGACCCACGAACAGGTCAAGTGGTAGTTGTAAACCCGATTGTAAACTGTAGCATTTCTGCATGGCATGGATCTAGGCCGGGGGTCATGAGTGCATGATTTTGCGCCGCGGGTACGTGGCATCTATGAGTTTGTGGACTAGAAGTACTGCGGCCGCTTGGTCTGCTGCGCGCTCCAGGTCCGCTACGAGTCAGCAGTTAACACGCGTGGCGCACGTACGTAGGCAGCAAAGGCAAAGGCAAGGAAGGCGACGATACCAATAAGCTTTAGGATCCAGAGGAACCAGCCGCCGCCGCCCGACTTTGCGGCGCGGGGGGCGCGCTGCTTGTCAAACGTGGCCTGCTGCTTTCCGTGAGCTCCGGCGCCAACGGCGGCGCCCCCCTGGTTCCGGTACTGGTCCTTGAGGACGATGGTCTGGGTCTCGACCGAGACAATGTCATGGTTGTCGGCGACGTCACCGGTCAGTGCCGTGAAGCCGAGGTACACCTTCTCGGGGAGGGTGACGGGCTCGGTGGTGAAGCAGGTCTCCCACTTGTCGACCGACTCGAATTGCGTCTCGAGAGTGACGCCCTTGCCCTTGACGTACGTCAGGCGTGCACGCGTGGGGATCTGCTTGCGCCGGAAGTTGCGCGAGCACCCCGCGAGCTCGTGCGCGGCGTTGTCGCCCTCGAGGTCGTACTGCGTCTTGCCGTCGCCGAGCATCGCCGTGATGCGCGGGAACGAGTACCCGTGCCGCGAGTTGGCGTACGTGTCAAAGAAGACGCCAAGGCCGTTAAAGTAGTCTGGAGTCAATACATCTCGGGGTGTGTAGCCCACCCTGGTTGCCAAAGACGGGGCCGTTGACTGCGCGCTCAGACGTGAGCCACATGGCGAAACCGTCGCCGTACGTGGACATGCCCTTGCCGTCGACCTGGGGTTAGCACGTCGCGACGCCGAGGTAAAGTCGGGGCGTCGCAAGCGGACTGGACAGTCGTCACGCCCAAATCCAGGCGTCGTCACGGGGGTCCAAAGGAGTTGACTCGCATCACATCCTCACCGACCAAGACATGGCCACGCCCAGCACCCACTCCGCCCACCGAATGCCGACGCCGCCAACACATGACGCACCTTGAACTCGAACGTGACCTGGAAATTGTCGGAGTTGAGGGGCAGGCGCGACCAGATGAAGCCGCGCTCCGACTTGCGGTCCTGCGTCAGGCGGATGTGCTTGTTCGTGTTGATGATCGTGTCGCCACCATAGTCCCACCTGGGTGTGAGCGGCTATCGAGCGCGCACCCGTCGAGCAAAAGCGCGGCGTGCATGGCTGGAGGGGGTTGCGCATCGACGCGCACGGCAGGCGGTGCAGACACCGGTCGAGTCCATCGCATCGCGCGCGGGCTCCAGCCCCCTGCACCACAGCGCCGTCGCCGCCGCCCCACCACACACCGCACCCTCTCCCAGCCCTCCCCCCTTTCCACTTACCACCGGTTCTGCAAGTCCGAGTCGATGTAGGGCATGACCAGACGATGGGTCGAAACGGCGGTACTCTAAAGCGCGGTCAGTAACAGCCGTGTGGGCTCTGGCGGCGACGTACCCGCGCAATCATCTCGGGCATGGGCGTCCGCGTGCTGTCTGCGGCCGACACAGACGCCGCGGCCAGCGTGAGCGCGAGCACAAACGTCGCGAGCATGGTGGGTGTGTGTAGGTGTGAGTGTTGTTGCAAACCGGCAAGAGGCGCGGACAAGTCGGCGTCTACCCAGCGTGTGCGTGGAACCCCTGAAGTCGTCTTGTAGCTTGTCGCGCGACGAACCTCCACCCGCGCGGCAGAGTGGGACACAGTGCTGCCCCACTCCCTTTGGGTCCAACAGATCTGGGAACAAAAGTCGACGACGAACGCTGTCGCCACTACATATCCCACCGGCATGCGCGCAGGCCCATCACTGCAACACGTACGTCCACCCCGGCTACACCGCTGACGCCAGTTTATTCTCCAGGCGGAGCTGCTGAGCGCGTACCGCGCCGCCGTGCGCGCGACCAGGCGTGAGTAAAGACATGATGGTGAGCGGGGGCTTTGAGTCGTGTGATTCTGAGTGGAGCTGTGGATACAAAGCATGGCCGGGGCGAGCGAAGCCGAAGCTCGTACCTGGGGTCACCCCGTGGCGCTTTGTTCTTGCATCCATGACGGGCGAGCAGTGCCACTTGCCCGGCTCGCTGACGCTCGCCGGCTCGGAAGCTGACACCAGCCCTCCCCGATCCCCAAACCCGGCGCGAGACGCTCGACTGGCTGCGTTCCGACATTGAGCGCATGCGCGGAGAAATGGACGACGACGTGATCCGGCACAACCTGAGCAGTTTCCGGCGTAACCTCAAGACGTTTACACCGAGCCTGGGCATCTCGGGCTTGGTCGGACCCGGCGCAAAACTCATCGGGCAGCGCAAATAGCACGACCCCTCTCATCTCTCAGCATACATCGACATAGCACATGTATAATCTGCATCACATCCCGGCGGTAATGTCCGTCCCTTCTAGTTCTATGCTTCCGTTCGGTGTGTGTGCTACGACCTCGCCGGCTTGGGTGTCAATGACAGGCGCGTACGCGAACTCCCGACACGGCGGGAACTCGACGCACTCGCGCCCGAGTCATTCGACGCCATGCTTGCGCGCGAGAGCATCGCCGCGCGATCACTAACTATGCGCTTTACGTTTTCGCTGTGGCGATGGTGTTCGGCGGCGGCCGCGTCCGCTGCAGGACGCGACTTGGGCGTCGAGTGGCCCCGACGGCTAGAGCGACGCGGTATACGAACCTCGCCGTCGACAGGGTGCGAGGTGAGTACGGGGACGCCGGCATGTGCAGTTTTCGGGCCGGGCACGATGGTCGCGCGCGCGCCCGCAGCAGGGCGCAGGAGCGTCGCCGGCGCCGCCTGCGCAGCTACCGCCCGCTGTACCGTCGGCGGCTCCGAGGTCCGCTTGGTGGTGGTTTTAGGAGGGGACCGCTTGGCTGCGGCGCTCGGCGACGGCAGGTTCTCGCGATATTCTTTGTGCGGCGCAAAGCCGCCCGCGCCAGTTGTGCCAGGCGGCGGCGTCGACGGCGGAGTGACAAACACCGCCTGCGACGAAATCTCGCTCGCGGTAGGGGAACGGATGGGTGCCGGCGGTGAGAGGTCGAGGAGGTTGGTGTCCGAGTCGATACGCTCAAGGTCAGGTGCCTGCGTCGTCGATTCCGAGTACTCGCTCTCGCTCGCCGCGCCGGACGGTATGAACGGCTGCAGCAGGGCCTGTGTGGGCGCTCCGCTGGGAAGTGAGGATATGCCTGGGAGTGTGGGGTACGAGCCTGCCATCGAGAGCTCGGGCTGGTCGGGCGCGACGGCCGATGCGCGGCCAGCTGGTGGCGCCGGGGCAGGACTCGGCGTGCGGCTTAGTGGCGCGGCGCCGGGATACAGCCCAAACGTCCCCGAGTTGTTGTGCGCAGGCTCGAAGAGCTGATACGATGTGCGCGGGGTAGATACGGGATGAGTACCGCCCACTGTCGACGGCGGTTTGGACGCGGCTGGAGTGGATGCGCGGCGGTTCGCCCAGCTGAGGAAGGAGGGCGACGAGCTGCGGGTTTTGCGGAAGGGCGGCGAGGGATCGCGGTCTGACGGCGAGGGAGGCGAGCTCGCCTTGGCGAGAACGGGGCTCGGGGCCATGTCGCTGGCGTGAAGGGCCGACTGCGACCGTTTGTGGTAGTTTGGTGTCGGCTTTGCAATCTCGTTAGACCGCGGGCGGCGGATCGCCCACTCGCGGAAGGCGGGCGCGGGGCGGGGCAGCTCGGCGGCCGCTGTACGCCCGGACTCAACTGGGACGCTCTCCTTGCCTAGGTCGGGGTAGAGGACGGGAATGGTCTTGGGCAGGTCGACGAAGAGCGCCCGCGGTGGGCTGCAAGTAGGCTGGGTGTCGGGCGCGTGGAGACTCGGCGCAGCGCTCCTCTGTCCCGACTGGCGGTCAAAGCTTGACCGCGCTCTCGGTCGCGAAAACGACTCCTCGTTGTAGCTCGTGTCAGACGGGCGGCGGTAAAACAGCTGTGACATGCCCGTGTCGGCGGTAGTCTGGGACGCGCCCCGTGGGAACGAACGGCGCCGCGGCGGGTCAATGTGTCGGGTGGTATCCGGGCGGTTCGTAATCCACGCGCCCGTGTCGCGCGGCATGTCGAGCGACAGACCGGCAGCGCGTGTGCCATTTGGCGTGGTCTTGCCTGACGACATGCCGGTGTTGCGCGACAGGTCGAGCGACAAGCCAGCTGTGCGAGTGACGTTTGGCGTACTGTAGCCATTCGTCATACCATTGACCGGGACTACAGTCGACGCGGCTAGGTCCGAAGGAGGCAGTCCTGTCACGTCGACGAATGCGTCTCGCCAGCACAGGCCAGTCTCGCGACTGCTCGCAAAGATGAGCACGTCGCGTCCGGCCGTGGAAGGCAGGAACGGTACAGACCCGACAAAGCCAAACTGCTGCACAGCAAGCCCGTTGACGATTGCAAGGACCATCTCGGGTTGCACCCTGGAGTCAACTTTTCAGTATATACCTTGTAGCTTACTGTGCCACCACCTCGCGCTTGACGCCGCCGCCGGGCCAGCGGCGCAGTCCGCCAACCCAGAACCGGAACACGCCGGACGTCACCCATCCCTCCATTTTGATCGTCTTGGACGGGCTCGGGAGAGTCATAGAGCGTGTGCCGTCGACGCCCGTGATGGCATTGCGCACCGCACCGATGATGTGGTTGTCCACGCTAGGCGGTGGCGAAACGACCGAAATGCGATCGGGCACTGGTGTCAGCTGGCCCAAGTTCAGGTACTAACGAGGGATGGTGACGGCGAAGAAGAGGGGCGCAAACGACTCGATGTCATGCGAGTAGGTAAAGAGGAAGCTGTGCGAGTCGGGCTGTTGAGGTCAGCTACACGCCACGGCTTCACGCCTCACCTTGGCCATGGCCGGCTGGATGGGCCCTCTCATCATGTATCCGTGCTTGCCTAGCGCCGTGAAGATTGCAATCAGGAGACGGATGGACCTGCCTGTCAGCGAGAGCGGTCAAATACGAACATACTCCAACTCTTGGCTTCCTTTAAGGCGCCAGACCTTCCCGCCCAGCTCGGCCTTCCACTCGACGCCTTGATCCCCATCGACAATGGCAATGTCGCGGTCGATATACTTGCTGCGCGTGACGCCATACCTCCAGGTACTGAGGGCCTGGTGAACCTCATGGACGACGACGGCAGGGAAGCCCGCGAGCTTGACGACGCCGTCGCCGATCAGCGAGAGAATTCCGTGGCCGCGGTGTGGGCGCAGCGGGGGAGGCGAGGGCGTCTTGGGGTACGGTACGTGGGGGACGGGAAGGGGCGCCTGGTCGAGCTGGACGCCGGGCAGTTCAGGTGGAGGCTCGGACCAAAGCGGGAGGGCGGGGCTGGATGGCTCGAGGCCGGAGAGTGCGGACAGGTAGAGTTCCTCCTCTGACGGCGAGATAAAAAGCGTGTGCCGCGACGCCAGGAACTGTATTGGCTTGAGCGATGACTGCTCCTCGCCGCTCGGTGTGGGACCACCTCTCTCATTAGCCGCGGCCTCTGCAGCCGCCGCGCTCTGCAGCAGCTCGGCAAAGTCGTTGGTCGACTGGTCCCGCGAGTACGAGCCCAAAGGCGGCTCTGACGCTGCGCGACTCGAGCTCCGGTTACGTCTGAACCAGCGCATCGTGGCGGTGTAGCTGTGAGTGTTGAGTGTGAAGGGAAAGAGCAAGAAGAGGATGAGGATGGGAAATGAGTGGCGGTGCGAGGGGAGGAAGTGTGCGTCGCGCCGTGTTGCCTGGCAAAGTCTTTTTCACCGTCTGTGCCGCGTGCCATGCGGTGTGCACGGTCGCACAACGAAGGCTTGCGTCGGGGTTGGTGTGATTGTCCGATGAGTCTGGGGTTCGAGCTCGGCGTGAAGGGGCGGTACAATGGCGATTGTGATGTCTAGACCGCAAACAACGAGGTGACAATGAGGCAGTGGCAAACGGGCGTCATGGCGTTCTCAACGACGAGCGCAGCGAAGGGGTGTCAGGAGGATCCGCGCAACGATGCCGACGGTAGCCGCGAGCGTGGGTGGCTGGCCATGATGAGGATAACAGTGGGGGCTGGTCATCTCGAGGCGCACAAGACGCACAGACGCAAATCCAGCCTATCCACGCTCTGCGTACATCGACACATTGGGCAATGGGGGGAATGGAGGCGCGGCTCAGATTAACATCAACGGTCGCGGTGAGCAAGTCAGTCCTTGTCAAGACGAGAACAAAAGACGGTCTCAAGTACCGGAGCCGTTGCGTGCGAGTATGGGTCGCCCTGTGTGTGGATCGCTGAGCGTGGGCAACAATGGAGGAGGCAATACGCCGGCTCACATCGGACACGGCTTGTCTCCGCTGACGTCTACCGACGCGGCTGTCGTTTTTATTTTGCACCCGTCGCGTCCACTCCAGCAGTGGCTTGCACAGCATGCGGAGCGCAGCATGGAATGCGACCGACAAGACGGTGAGCGCGGTGAGTGCTGTTGCCAGCGCGTGGATGTAAGCTGGGTCTGTGCGAGCTGTGCCTGGGCCATTGTGGTTGGTTGCAAGTTGAGGCGTAAACCTGCTCGCTGTAGAGGCTCTCTGCGTGTCGCTACGCGTCTGGCGCGTCTCGAAGCGCGACGCGTCTCTTCAGCGGTCCATGTCCTGGTCGCTGGTACAGCCAACGTTCGTCCTAGCGTTCGGCGTCGATGAAGGCACACGTTTAACCTCTGGGTCCGAGGTGAATGACATTGACCAAACGACGTAAACGGACCTCATTCCGCAAGACCCCTGTGCACCCCCGTCAGCTGTGCGGTGAGCACGCTCAGGCGGGCCATTACGTCATTACATCGGCCGTTGGGCCCTTTTGGCAGTGCACTCTGCATTGCTACGGGAGATCTCCAAAATGATCACCATCGAGACGTTTGCCGTCGGGTGACAACTCCACGAGCACACCAACATATCGTCGCTCATTATCATTCCCCTCCGTTTCTCTTTACATCACTGACACTTCGCATCCAGCTCTAGCAATGCAAGAGGAGACACGGCACGCCGACCCAGGCGAGCCTGGTCTCAACACCAACGGCCACAACGGCCAGGCGAAACTCGACACACCAAGCGACAATCCACCACCGTATCCGAGCACTGGCGGCAACAACGTCACTGCCGACGCGCCGCCGGCGGTAGCAGCGGCAACGTCTCCTCCACGAGCACAGTGGCACGCTCCGGCTCCGGTCCCTGTGCCACAACCAACAAACGAGACGCGTCCAGCGCTGTCGGTGCAGGACCGCATCGCAGACGTCCTGCAGCGCAACAGCACCAACAGTTCCAAAGCCCAGGTCCCGCCGCGCAAACCGTCCCCTCCCCAGCTCCCTCCCCGCAACATTCCACAGCCACCACCACCACCATCAACAACGACGACCAGCGGCAGTGGCAGTTTGCCGCCACAACTCCCTCCTCTTAGCTTTGCACCACCGCTACCGCCACGGGTGACACAGGCGCAGGGAGCCCCGCCGCCAGAGCTTCCCCCTCGAAAACAGCACGAGGCCCCGGTCGCGCCACTACCGGCTGGAGCTGCGCCCGCACAGCCACCACCCGCGACAGAGCAGCAGCACTTGCAGCCACGGCCGTCGGTCCGCCAAGGTGCTGCAACACGCCGCGGCCTCTTACCCTCGCCAGCCGCACCAGCGGCATTCGACGGCCAGAGCGCTGCGGCCAAGGTGGAGCGGCAGCCCGACGCCAAGAGGGATGTGCCGGCGGTGCAGAAGGATCAACCGGTTATCGCCAAGGCGCAGCCAGAGGTACGCAACGAGTCATCAGCGTCCAGAGAACCGTCTGCGCCCAGAGGTGCAGCGCCCACGGCGCAGCCCGCTGTCCGCAAGGAGCATGCGCCAGAAGGACAGCAGGTCGCGGCATCATCAGAGAAGCCCGCAGCGATTAGGTCGCCAGCACCGTCGCGGCCGGTCCCCGCAGTGCCCTTGGAGCAGCCCACACCACCACGAGAACGTTCCGTGACACCCGGCGAGCAGCCTGACGTACGCAAGGGCCTGCCACCGCTACCACCGCGTCAAGACACACTGACGCCGCCGCCGCCGCCGCCTCCAAAACGGTCTGACCACCTGTCAACGCCCGCGTCCGCGCCCGGTGACCGCGAGTACCCGTCCACGCCCGCTTCGGCAATCAGTGGACGGCCAGAGCACCCCTCGACACCGGCTTCGGTCCCTGCCAGGCGCCCAGAACACCTATCAACGCCCGCCTCTCGCGTCAGTCGCGTCGACCACGCCGTGTCACCTGCATCGGCTGCGAGCGCGTCTGACCTGCCGCCGTCGCCCCTGCCGCCGACCGGCACACCGACGCAGCTGCGCTCCAGGCCCCACCGCGCGACAATCAGCGAAAAGAGGGAAGAGATCCACGCAACGGCCCTGCAGCATGCGGAGGAACACGCCGACGACGGCGAGCGGCCCCCCTTCCTTACCAAGACAGCCGTGGGACTCACGCCTCTGCAGATTGCTGGGGTCGTCATCATTGCGCTCCTGAGTATACGACTCCTTGGCATCAGGCGGTTCTGCCGCTACGCCGCGTTCGCCTTGGGTCCTGCCCTTGTGCTCTGGCTGGTTCCCTGGCCAAAGCTGAAGAACGCGCCAGAGGTGCACCCGCCCAAGCCCGCTGACAGCGTCGGTTGGATGTAAGTCGATGCTGCCATGCAGTGCTGACGAAACAGTAACCAGACGCTTGAAGTTCTTTTCCCCCTCATCTCAACAGATGTGTTGACGCCGTTTATCGACCTCCTCGAGGACGCCCTGATTCAGCAGGTGCCTCCCATCGTTGTATGTCCTTGCGTTCAACCCTTCCCTCTTAGCTGACGTCAGACCTCGGTGCGGTGCACTGACGTCTCGCTCGGCCGCCAGCCACTGCGTCTCACGTCACTGCGGACCATTACCGACGACGAGTGGTTTGCATCCATCGCCGCGAACGACAGCAACGGCAATGGCAACGAGAATGGCGGAGGCAATGCCAACGGCAGTGTGTCTGGCCGCGAGGGGTCGCCGGCACAGGGATCGGCGCTCGAACGCTCTGACAAGACCCGTCCTCGTCCGCGCTCGACGTCGTCGTTGAAGTCGACGGGGCCGTCCTCCTGGAACGACAAGCTCGACTCGGCGCGTCGCGGTTCCATGTCCTCCCAAGCCAACCGCACGCCGTCTACTCGGCACAAGCGGTCCATCTCGTCACCGTCTGGCAAGTCGGGCCGACGGGAGAGCATGTTCCGGCGCGACAGCACCGCGCGGAAGGAGAGCGTCGCGGGACCAGACCTCGCCTCCCCGAAACTCGCGAGCCACGAACAGCAAGTGCGCATGCGCAAGCGCGACCGCCTGGTACAGAAGGTCCGACGTGGGCGCCACGTTCTCCACAGACAACAAGTGGAGCAAGTTGGGCATGTGCCCGACGAGTTGTGCGACGAGGCGCCGGACGTCGAGGGTGACGAGGGTGAGGAAGGCGCTGGCTTCTATGTCAACTACGAGGTGTCGTTTCGCTACGAACGCCTCACCGACAAGCATGCGCGCGGAACTGGCCTTCACATGCTTGCGCACTTTGGCTGGGGCGTGCGGGGCATTGGCGGTTCCGAGATACCCGTCTACATCGACGTCAACAAACTAAGCGGCACGCTGCGCCTGCGCCTGTTGCTCTCCCCGTCTCCGCCGTTCGTACGCGACGCAAGCTTCACCTTTGTCAAGATGCCGTTCTTTGACATCTCCGCGCGGCCTCTGCGCAGCATGGGCTTTGGCAGCATTAACGCCATGGACATCCCGCTGATCAAGACGTACGTCCAAAAGTCGATCGCGCAAGTCGCCGGTGGGTTTGTGTCGCCGCGGCACTTCCACCTCGACGTCGACCGGCTCCTGCTTGGCAAGGACGCAGCGGTGCGCACGCGCTCAATAGGCGTGCTCTACATTGTCATTCACGGGTGCAATGATCTGCCTCGCACAGACACGGTCGGCTCGTGCGACCCGTACGTCGCCATTTCGTACTCCAAGTTCGTCAAGCCCATGTTCAGCACGCGCACCATTGTCGGCACACTCGACCCTATTTTTGAGGAACCCGCGTACGTCCTCGTCTCTGACGAGAACGTGGAAACGGGCGAGAAACTGCGTCTGCGTGTATGCGACTCTGACCGCTTCTCTGCCGACGACACGATCGGCAAGGTCGAGCTGGACCTGGCGGACATTGTGGAGCAGTCTCAGAATGCCGGCGGCGGCATGCAGCTGTTCCGCCGGCGAGACGACCTCCAGCCGTGGCAACCTGGCATGCGGGCACAAGGCGAGCTTGAGTGGAGTGTGCGGTTCTTCCCGTTGTACAACCTGCCGGAAGACGAGATACAGCGCCGCATCGCGGAACAAAAGGACACGCGTGGCGAAGGCCACACCGAGCCGCCCTGGTGGCTTGAGTGGGTGTATGAGTGGATGGAGAAGCCCGAGTGGGAGCTGCAACGTAGCCAGCGCCGCCGCGAAATGGTCGACTACTTTACTGGCGCGCGCCAGCGAGACGAGATTGAGGCGACGGCTCCGCCGACGGGGGAGTTCCCCTCGGGCGTCGTCCAGTTCCACGTCCACCAGTGCGCCGAGCTCGAGATGGACGCGGTCACTGGTTCGTTCTCTGGCTCGCAGCTCAGCCGTCGCAAGTCGGCTGCGTCGGGCAAGCCGGCACTCTCCGACGCGGTGGATCGCTCGCCCTTTGACAACCCCGACCCACCTAGTGCATACTGCGAAGTCCACCTCAACGACAAGTTTGTGTACCGGACACGAACGAAGCAGGTCAACACGCAGCCGTACTTCAACGCGGTCAGCGAGCGGTTCATTAGAGACTGGCGGCAGGCGCGAATTACCTTTGTCATCAAGGACGAGCGCGACCGCGAACACGACCCGATCCTCGGTGTCGTCGCGCTGCGGCTCAAGGACGTGTTCCGTGACCGTTCGCAGATTACGCGCTGGTATCCGCTTCTCGGCGGTCTGGGTTGGGGTAGACTCCGCGTGTCGCTCCTGTTCAAGCCCGTTGACATCAAGCTGCCGCGTGGCGTGTCGTCGTTCGAGGCGTGCACGTTTGACCTCACAAGTCTGGTCACGACCGATCTCGCCGAAGAAGTCGGGCGCCAGCCGCTCATAGTGGTAGAGAGCGAATATGACCGCGCGACTATCGAGCCGCCGGGCGGGTACGGCGGCCACTCGCAAGACGTGCGGCGCAGTTTCGGCGCGTCGAGCAACGACGTGTCAAAGCGAAACGCCGAGCTGTCGAACCGCCGGTCCAGAGGCTCGTTGCGGTCGTCGGACCAAGGTTCACCCCTCCCACCGCCGTCAGTATCAAACATTGACCACGAATGGGAGCTGCAGTTACCTATTCGCCTGGCGGTGCAGTACCGTCACTCGTGCAGCGTTCTGTTTTCTGTGGCGACGCGGCGCAGATTGAAGAAGAAACGTGTGCACGCGCTCGCGACGCTGCGGCTGAGCGACGTGCCCGACAAGGAGGAGAGCCACCGCACGGTCCCATTGTTCGCTACGTCGAGCGTGCGCGACGCCGTCATCGCCGCAGACCACTACCGCCAATACCCACAACATGACGACGGAGGGTGGACCCCGCCGAGTAACGCGCCCGACGTGCGTCTCGTCGGTTTCCTCAAGATTGGCTTCATCCTCCACCCTGGCGTGAGCCGCGTGCACCGTAAACTGTGCAAGCGCGACCTCAAGTTCAAGGCGGTTTACGACGCGTGGGAGGCGACGCGGCTGCTCGAGGGACAGGCACCGCTGCCGGCGACGGACGACGTGACGGACGAGGAGGACACGTACGACACCGACTCGGACCTCGAGGGCAGCGACGACGACGAGATATCGTCAAAGGACCGGGCGCAGGCCGCGGCTGTCGCGCTGCGTGACGACGACACGGCCGCCATGCTCGACAGCTCCAGAAGCCACTCCAAGGCGCTGCACAAGGACGTGAGTTGCACATCATACATGCTAGGCAATTGCTGATTGTACAGAACCGTGGTATCTTCCAGCTCAAACTCGCACGCACGGGCAAGTTTGTCAAGGATAAAGTCCAGGCGCGTGTCCTCTCTACGACGGGGCATAGCGACCTTGCTGCACGCCCGCACGGCGCGGACGTGGAGGTCGAGCAGGAGGGGCAGAGTACCCTCTAGTCTGCGTATACCCGGTTCGACACAATACCCCCCGACGGAAAATGTAGTGTACCATGTCGTTTAATCTGCCACACAGTAGCTCATAGCCATGTTCTCCGATGCCAGAGGTTTTGGGCCGTAGTGTCTCGGCGGTGGGCGTGGCTTGACATAGCCCTCAGGTCGAGCGGATCTTGTGCTTGGCTTGGCTCGGCACCTGGTGAGATACGTCGCCTCACACGGCGAGCGGACCGGTGCCACCAGTGAAGGAGCCAGTGGCGCGATTGCCGAAACGCACACCATAGTCGCAGGTGCTGGTCGCTGGACTGTGTGGCCAAAAAAGCCATGGAGCCAAAGCCTGCGTCTGTTAAGCCTGCGTCTGTTTGGCTTTGAGTCTTGGTAAGCCTAGAGGACCCAGTCGTAGATGGTCGTCAACACGGCCGCGAGACCAAAGACGCCGAGGCCGGCGACGGAAATCACGACGTAGAGGAGCTCGCGACCGCGAGGGACTTCAAACTCGGTAGCCTCGCACTCGGTATCTGGGTCTTCGGCGTCGAAGAGGGCGACAGTGGCGGCAGGTGCGAACTGGACGCGGCGGCGGTCGTCGGCGGCAGCCACGTCGGTGGGGCGCGGCGTCGCGTCTTCATCTCCCTCGTCGCGCGCCCCCTCGTCTACCTCCTCGGCGTCTTCGTCCGCCTCCTCAACGTACGGCGGCACGGCAGCCGCAGCCTGCGCCGACGGCCGACGGGGCGGGTGCGCGTTCTCGGCCGCCCATGCGCCGGCGTCGACAGGGCTCAGCGGGAGTAATGGCACAGCGTCAAGGTCTGCACCGGCGCCGCTCGGATCGTAGGGACTACGAGGGCTCCGCGGCGACTTGGGCGGCCCCCTGCCGCCGCCGCCGCCGTCAGATCCCACACTGCCCGTGACGCTCGGAGGTCCGGTGCGGTTACGCGCGAGGGTGAGTGACGGTGCGGGTGCGTGCCGTTTTGGCGGCAGCGAGAATGTCGGTTTCATGGCGGCCGCGCTAGGAACAATCGCAAGAGCTCGGCGGCTCGGAAGCGTCAAGGCGTACGTCCGCTCGTCTTGTGCTTTGCGTCGGTTGGACGGAATGGACGGATCAGCAGAGGAGAGTGTAGAGTGTCGGTTGCACAACGCCAAAGTGTCCCGCAGTCCAGGGCGGAAACGTCGCCATGGCGGCCGCGTTCAGGCTCCGCGACATCAGCGGCATCAACGTCACTACTACTCGGCCGCGTCTGCACCTTGCTACATACACAACACCTCTCCCACCTCACCCCCGAAACGCACACACGCACGCACGACCCCGCCGCCCAGCATGGACGACCCCTGGGCGGTGTGGAGCACGCCCAAGAAGGACCCCGTGGCGGACGCGATGCCGCGGGGAGCCAGCCTCGACATGCGCATGAGCATGTCGCCGACTGAGCCGCGGCCAGACGAGCTCGATCCGTGGGCGCCCGCGCCGGCCAAAGCGCCAGCGACGCCGAGCGTAGGGGATAAGCTGCCAGGAGGGGATGTGGCGCGCTCACCGCCGTCGGCGAGGGCATCGCTCGGAGACGGCTGGGACGACGCCGGGTGGGGCGCACGACCTGAGCCGGCGCGGCGCTCGTCGTCGACCGACCGCCCACAGGCGACGCGCACGCCTTCCCCACCGCCAGACCTCGACAACGCCATTGACGAGGGGTGGGGCACGCCGGCGCGTGCGACGCCAGAACCGGGGATAACTAGCCCGCGCGACGACGCTAAACCGTTCTCACCGGTCTCGGCGGCGTCACCGCGCATGTCGCTCGAGCGGCCCAGTACACACGACGCGGCGGGGCGCATGTCGCACGACTCGGCGCATTCGGGACCGAGCAGCCCCCGCGTCGCCAGCACGCGCAGCAGTCCACGCGCCAGCCCCCGCGCCAGTCCCCGCGCAGGCCCTAGCGCCGACCTCTCCCCGACGGTGATGCAGGGTCCATTCGCCGTCGCGTTCGACACAGCTGACCTTGGCGCCGGCTTTGCGACGCCGTTCGGGCCGAGTTCGCCACCGCGCGCGGCGTCGCCACGCTCGCCGGGCCTCGGCATTCCCCCCGCCAGCGAGATGCGCCGCTCGCCGAGCTTTGGTTCGGATTTTGGCGGGTTCGCAGCTGGCGCGGACGAGAGCGATGACGGCGGTGCTGGCGGAGGATGGGGCGACGCGGGGGGCTGGGGCGCGGGAGATACGGCCGACAGAGGATACACTACGTGGGGGGACGTGCCGCGGTCGAGCACGCCTGCGGCGGCGCCTGCCACGCAGGAAGAGTCGTGGGAGGCTGCGCAGCGACGTCTCGCTGCCGTCGAGGCGCGTGTGCCGCATGACCGTGTCCAGGCGCTCAAGAAAGCATGGGAGGATGTCGCGGCGGCGGTCATCGGCGACGACGCGCTCGAGACTAGCGACGACGACGAGGCGGCGCAGGAGACGGCCGCACGCGAGTTCAGCGATACAATGTGGGTATATGGCTTAGCTTGGGACTGACGGCAGGCGCGAGATGCTCCGTGGCATGACCGAGGTCCCCGACACGACGTTTCCGTTTGGCCAGTCGGCGACACGCAAGGCGTATGCTGGTGCGCTTGCGCGCGCGGCGCCGCATGCGACGTCGTTGCTGCGCGCACCGGTCCGCACGCGGCGTCTGGACGGGCTGGATTTTGGCCCGGGGCTGGAGGGATGGGCTGCGCGCTCGAGACTCGGCGAGCCCGAGGCGGCGCCCGCGCCCAAAGCCGACTCGGGCGAAGACCAGCCCGCGCGCGGTTGGAGTTTCTGGCGGCGCCAGCATGCACAAAAGCCGCTCGTTACTAGCGGCGGCGCGGTGCTCGAGGTCAAGACGGATACGGGCGAGGATAACGGGCGCGTGAGTCGCTCGGCGTCGCGCGACGCCCCGCCGGCCAGTACCAGCCGCGCGTCAAGCCTCGCGCCTAGTATCCGTGATCCGAGTGTCAGCTCGGCTCTCGGCACGACTGGCCCGCTTACGCCGGGGATCGTCGCGCCTGATGCGATCTCGCCTGTGGGATCGGCCGCGCCAAGTATCGCTCCTAGCACAAACGCCGCGACGCCCTCGCCCGTCGAAGGCAAGGCGTCAATACCTCAGGACGACACCAAGCCCGCTGCGGCGCCGTCGCGCATGTCGCGGATCTTTGGGTGGGGGCGCAAGAAGAATGCAGAGACACAGGGCGTTCTCGCCGAAGACAGAGACAAGGAGCTCGAACTTGGCGAAGACGACTTTGCCTTCCTCGACCAGGTCCCTTCGATGGCTGCGCCGGGGACAGGCGACCTGCTGGGCGGGGCCGACCGAGATGGCGAGCCTCGACGACGTGCTCGGCGGCGTGGGGGATATGGCCAAGCCGAAACCTGCGCCACTGCCATCGCCGCTCGCGCCGCCGCCTCGGCGCGGTAGTAGTGGGCCAGTCGCGCGTATGGCGCCGCCGCCCGCACGGCGGAACGACATGGACCTCCTTGCCGGACTGGACTTTGACGAGCCCACGCCGGGCACGGCGTCGACCGCGGCTGCGGGGGGTGGTATGAGCGGTTGGGACGACCTGCTTGCGCCGTCGGCGTCGCCGGTCCCTCGTCTCGCATCGCCGCCTACAGGCGCGGCTCGCGCGCCGTCACCGGGTAAGATGCAGATCGACACACTCGTGTCGTCTCCCACATCCCCGCCGCTCTCTGGCATGACACAGTTCTCGAGCCTGTCCGCCGCGTCGGGGCCAGCACGCACGAGTTCACCACTGAGCCAACCGCCGATCGTCGCAAAGCCACCATTCGGCCTGGCTGGGCAAGAACACACTCGCCGCCCCTCGTCCGCGACAAACACCCCGTCCCTCGCCTCGCCAACGTCGGCGGCCTCGCCGCTCAAGTACGGACCTTCTGGGCCGGCACTTGGCCGCTCGCCGTTTACGAGCCCCCCACCGCCGCGGCACGCGCAGTCCACGTCTACTGCGACGGCGGCGACAGCGTCGCCTTTAAGCGAAAGCAAGCCGGCAACGGACGACGATCTCTTTGGAGACTTTACGTCGTTCGCAGCGCTCACCCCGTCCGCGCCGGCTGTGCCCAACGCCCAAGCACCGCCAGCCTTTGCGGGCATGCAGCCCATGGCGCCGACGCAGGCGCAGCCGTCGTTCAGCATGGCGCCAATGGCGCCGGCACGCGGCGCGTCGCCGCCGGTAGCCTCGCCGCCTGTTCAGCCAATGCAAGCGGCGCAGGCGCCGATGATTCCCGGACCGTCCAAGTCGCCGACCCACGGCTTTGGCGGAATGGGAATGGCGCCGCCGCCGAGCTCAGCGACGCCAGTAGACGACGATTTCGGGGACTTTGGCGATTTCTCAACGACGACGACGACGGCGGCGGCGAACGCTAGTGCAGGAGGCGACGACTTTGGCGGGTTTGAGGGCAGTGGGGCGTTTGACGACTTTGGCGACTTTGCCTCGTTTGACACGCCGTCCCGCTCAACCGACTCGTCGGCGCCCACGCCTATCAACAAGAGCATACCGCCCACGCCCGTGTCCAAGTCGCCGGCGATGCTCGCGCTCGGTCAACTACCTCCACCGTCGTCGCCGTCGCCTGCGCCGCGTCCGGGCATGCCACCGGGTCGGGCGGACACGGCACCCGCAAACCGCCCCGTGCAGGCGGCGGCGCCAGGAGTGCCGTCGGGCCTAGGCCTCGCCAGTCTCGTACCTACGCCGCCGCGCGCTGCGCCAGCGCAAACTGCCCAGCCCGCCACGTTGTCGGCGTTCGGCGACTTTAGCGACTTTATGACCTCTACGCCGCCGCCCAAGCCCAAGGCGTCGTCTCTGTCACCCGGGGAAACGCAGGAGCCCCCGCCGTTCGCGCGCCCCGCAGGCCTGGGTAAAGGACATCGGCGGGGACCGAGCGCCGACGGGAGTATTGACCACACGCCGACCCACACGCTCCTCGCCGCAGCGGCAGCCAAGAGCGCCGACGCCCACGCTGCGGGATCGCCGACGCCGCACCTTCCCCCTGCGCTTGCGCCGCCGCCGGGGCCAGCGTCGGGACTCATACCGCCTCCCCCTGGCGGAGGCCACCGCAAACGTTCGAGCCTCATCGACCTCCTCGACGACTAGCCTTTTTAAAAACCCCCATCTATGCATTATCTGCGCATGTCCTCGCGACGGACGGGCCATTACTCACGCGATGCATGAAACTACGAGCAATGCTCTAAACAGAGTGCACAAGATGTATGCGCCTGACGAAACTGCAGGGGGTAACAAAACGGTCGGGCTAGCGCCGTGCGGCGCGGATGATGGCGTCGCGGATGACCTTGCCAGCCCGCTCGGCCTCTTTGCGGGTCATGGCGCCCGAGACGGACGCCTTGAGAGACGGTTCGGGCTCGATGGGTTCCTGTCCGCGGAGGCGGCGTGCGCGTGTGATGAGGACGCCGTTGGCCATGGCCTCGTCGACGACGTCCTGGAGCAGCATCTCCTCCTCTTCCAGCGTCGAAGGTGGGGTGACGAGGAAGATGTGGATGAGGGCCGAGTTGGGGTCCGAGGGGATGGACACGAGCGCGTCGCGGTTCTCGGGCTGGCCCTCTGGCGCGCACTCGATGCGCGCAAACTGCTGCCGGAAAGCAGCGACGTTATCCTGCAGGTTGGCGGTGAGGTCTGGGCGCGCGGCGAGGATGCCGACGGCGGCGCTCGAGACGGTCGCGTGCATGGCTGGCAGGGCGGCCGAGAAGACGGATGCGGCAGAGTTGATGCGCTGGTGCGCGACGACGCCCTGCGAGCCTGCGCAGAAACCACCACCGGCGCCGAGCGCGTTGGCCATGGACCCGACGAGGATCTCGACGTCGGCCGCAGGCACGCCGTAGTGCTCTGTAACGCCGCGGCCGTGCGTGCCGACCATGCCGAAGGAAAGCGACTCGTCAAGGATGAGGCGGTACTTGTACTTTTGCTTGAGTTCCATGATGCGCGGGAGGTCAACCATCATGCCGTCGTTCTCAAACACGCCCTCAGTGACGATGAAGCGGCGCGTGAGTTTGCCGCCCTTGCGCTTGATCTCGCGCTGCACGGCAATGAGCACGCGCTCGAGGTCCTCCATGTCGTTGTGCGCGTACCACCGGATCGTCGAGCGCGACAGCTGCAGACCCTTGTGGATGGCAAAGTTGACGCCGCGGTCGGCGATGATAATGTCGCCACGCTTGGCGAACGCGGGGATCACAGACGAGACGGTCAAGAAGCCCTGCGAGTAGATGATGGCGCTCTCCGTGTCGAGAAACTCGGCAACAGCCTCCTCAAATGCCGTGTGCATGTCGATCGTGCCGTAGAAACCCATGGGGCCGCACGACCCCACACCATATTCGCGCAGCGTCCGGATAGCCACGTCCTTGAGCTGCGGGTTCTCAACAAACCCACGCCAGTTATAAATGGCCATGTTGGTGACTGGCCTGCCGTTGGGCGAGAGCTTGACGTGCGCGCCGTTCTGGCCGTAGATGACCGGGACGGTCTCGAGCGATTTACGCTCTAGGTCGCTGAGCTCAGAGATCAGTGGCTCGGGCTTCCAGTCGTCGACGAGCTCGTCAACCTCCTGCGGGCGTTAGTGGGTCTAGCAAGAGAACACGCGTCGGGGTCGTTAGTCCGCCCGCGTCCACAACCCCGAGGTGACACTCACCTTGTCAGAGAGCTTGACGGCGCCGCCCTCGCCCTCGCCACGCGTCCGACCCATGAGCAGGGTACGCATGGCAAACGCCACGAGGAGCACCTCGAGAAGTGACCGGTACGGGTCATCCTGGTACGAGCTCTGGATGTAGCGCCCGATAATGGCCGAGCCGGGGACGGCGTGCCAGAAGGCAGTCAAAAAAGTGAGCGTCGACGACAGCAGGCCGACTATCGGGAGCAGGATCGGCGGAATGTCCTGGTGCGTGTCGGCGGCCCCCATCGCAGCGGCGGACGCGGAGGCCATGGTGGTCGGCGGCGGTTGTCGATGAAGTAGTAGTGGTGACAAGCGGCGTATGGAGCGCGTCGACGAGCTCGATAAACGACGTGGGTCGAAAGGAGCCTCGGTCAGGGCAACAGGTTTACGTAAAGAGTTTGGGTCTTGGTCACGTGAGGGGTTATGGCTGTGGTCAGTTTTCGAACCATTCTGTACAGAGTTACGACCTCCTTTCAAGCTTTGGGAGTAGTATGCCTCAGTCCCAGCGTTCCGAGTAAGAGCGTAGCATGGCAGCAGACGTGACAGTTGGGAGGAGTGAAGCAAGACGCCGTACCTTTTGTCAGCCGAGACACTTGTTTCACCACACAACTCTGCCCAAGCGCAATCGTGTGGCACTTCAACAACGTCGCGCGACCTTCGTTCGAGACTGCCTCTGCGTTCAAAAAGCTCATGCAACTGTGCGTTGAAAAAGAGATACATCGTGAGGGAGTCGAACCCCCGCCGAATCGACGCTTCAACCCTTGCGGGATGGAATGGCAACGATCCATGATACCGTTTCACCAACGATGTTTTGATTCGATGAAAATCAGCCGCCAGGGTTGGTACAAATCCTCTGCCCAATGACCCTGGCGTCCACGCATGTGGTTTGCGCAGCGGCAGGGTCCCCCTTTACATACGAAGAGGGCAAGAGTACTCCCTATGCTGGTGCGTTTGGCCGCGTAGGCCCTCGAACGCAAGTGGAGAGGCTTGACCGTCTGCTTCCAGGTTGAGCTCTCCTCAGGAAACTGTACCACAATGCAAGGGCATGCAGCCAAGTACGAGCGCGACAGCCTGGCAGCCCCATCCTCTTGCTTTGCGGATACCTGTAAAGGGGTTGCAACGCGCAGACCGAAGTCTGGCCACGAGAGGGCCCGAGCTTGTGCCCTGTAGACTCGTAGCGTGGTCCCTTGCGAGCTCTCCCTTGACTCGCCGCGCGCCTCACCGGACAACTACGCGTCGAGTCCAAAACGAACCGACGTCGAAAAAGTTACATCGTGAGGGAGTCGAACCCCCGCCGAATCGACGCTTGAACCCTTTCAGGTCTAGTGGCAACGATCCATGATACCGTTTCACCAACGATGTTGACTTGTTGTTGAAAGTTTCCCGCCAGGGTTGGGTCAAGTTCTTTCGGCGCTGGCCCTGGGCTCCTCCGGACTGGATTACCGCGTGCTCCTGCGGACTGTGTGCCATGCTAGAAGCTGCGTCGGACGTTTCAGGTACCCGAAAGCTTTGTTAGGAGCTGCGGCGGGTTCTCTGTGTTGTGTGCGAGCATGACATGTCGCCGGTACAGTAACCGCTCGCGCTCTGTGTGTGCCTTTGAATCTGGCCTGTCTGTGCCTTGGCACGTGAGTGGAATGTTTGTGCGCTGCGCATGCATAAATCTGGGCCAGGACAACGACGACACACTAGGGGCGAGCGGGTACTGTGGCGAGCGCTGCTCGCTGTGCTTCCACCGTTTGCTGCTTCTATCATTTGGTGCTACTCGCCAGTGCCCTACTGGCAGAGTCCGAAACGCGGCAGACACAAAAAAGACCTCTGCGAGGTAAAAAGATATTACACCGTGAGGGAGTCGAACCCCCGCCGAATCGACGCTTTAACCCTTTCAGGTTTAGTGGCAACGATCCATGATACCGTTTCACCAACGGTGTTTTGCTGTGTCCACGTGACTGCCACGGGTCTTTTCAGCGCAGGTCACCGCTCAGAGGGGGTGTGTGGCACCTGCCCCTGCTGCTCTGAGGCCACTACAATTTGACCCATGCATGACAAGCGAAAGCCCAAGAGTACAACGAGGTTCAAGAAAATGCGGGGCTGGCATAGCTCTGTGAAGAAGAGAGGTTAGAAGAGGAATGGGGTCGCTGCGGCGCCGAGGAGGCTGGCTGTTGCGGAAAGGAGGAGCGGGCCAGTTGAGATGGAGAGGTGGGTCGAGCCGCTCTCACGACGAGGGTCATTTTCAGGCGCGGACGTAATGGCCTCCGTCGGTGTGTCGCCACACGCGGCCTTAAACGGCGCCCAGAGTCTCTCGGGGGTGCTGTTCTTGTGATTGGCCTGGTATAGGCACCCGACGCAGTCGACCACCTCGGTATAGTTTTGGGGCTGCAGCGTGTCAGGCGTGGAAGGAGGCGGGTGCAGCCGCTAAAACTCACAGTGCATGCGGGTCCAATGCATGCCAGCGCCACGGGAGTCGACGTATTCTTGTACTGGCTGCACCGCAAAAAAACATCGAGGACGACGATGCACCGCTCCTCGCACTCGGGCGGCACGAGTCGGCGCCGCTCAAGCTGGACCGGCTCGGGTGCTGGAGCAGCCAGCGCAGCCGAGGCTAGCCAGTCAGCAACCAAAGGGGCTTTGCCACGAACATAGCAGGGCGAGGAGCAGAGTGGCACGCATGTGTACGTGGGCTCGTGTAAGCACTGTCGTTTCTCGAGGTTCAGTTGGTAGCCTTCGAGATTCCCGGGAAGGCCCCACCGTGTTTATAAACCCATCACATGCTGCGCTCTGCTTGCCAGGCCCCATCAGACACACGACGGCCTTCCATCCGGCCGTGACCGTCGCCCTCGACGTTGCCGGTGTCGGATATGGGACCGCCACCGCACGGTACACGATCCTGTGTGTGTCTGTTTGGGCTGGGCAGGCAATTCATGGTCCGAGCGCCGTGGCTCACGCGCGTGCGCGGGACTCCTGCGCGCGACACGCAGACGCGCCGGTTGATGGAGACTAAGCAAGCTGGCAATAGTGCGTGTGACTACCAAGGGGGTCTTGAGATGAGTTGTCAGTGACCAACCCGCCCTCGACAAGCCGCGAGAGAACGATGACAGCCATTAGACCAACGCCCGACATGCCGTTCTCCCTGTGACGGCCAAGACATGGGCGCGTGGCACTCACGCCACCACGTCGCTTTGGCCAGGGCACGAGCCTGTTATCGGACGCGTGCGAAGAGAGCGACGCGCCGCACACCCCCGTGGCCCGTGCACAACCCAAGTCCGAAAATGGGCGTGAGACACGCCCCGCCTGTGGCCAGATGCCGTGTGGCATCGCTTGGTCTCTGGTATCACGAAAGCCACAATCCCACCTCCCACTTTGGATCACGAGGGCGACACCCACTCGAGCCAAACCCGGTCCCAGCGGGAGTCGAGGCAATGCCGAGCGTGTTTGTTCATGGTCGCACGCCACGCCTTGGCTGCCTGCTTGGCGGAGTTGGGACGAACGTATTGCATCGGTTGTCGGCCAAGATGTCCGAAAGCCTGACAATGACCGAGACCCAGTAGGGAGAGTCGCACACAGCTTGACCTGGCTCGCGGCACATACCACGAATTATGCTTGTCAGAACTCATGCGTGCCTCCGAGTCAGTCACTGGTTGAATACCCACCCCAACCGACGTGCTCGATGCTGTCGCCGCGACGTCCTTCGTAAGCGAGCAGGTTAGTCGTGCGCGCGATACCATCGCGCTCGCTGGTTTTCTGTGTGTCCTCGGAGCTGCCCGGAAACCGATACACACGTTTCCGTGCTCACCAATCGCGGCTGCATGGAACAATGTGAGTTGTGTGGGACACGTTAGTGGCATTGTCGCCATGGCGCCTCGGCGGTCCGTGCTTGTGGCGCAGCGACGGCCCCGTGATCCCAGCCCGCCACACACGACCCAGCGCCCCGCGCAGGCGTGCGAGCACGCCACAGCAGCTGACTCAACTGCCGCACCAACACCCGCCGTGACGTCGCGTACGGTCACGCCTGGAATGGGGGCGGAATAGGCGAGAGCACGGAACCGCCGGATACCAGTGGGAATGTGAGCGGCGCGCGAGCGCATGATCTGTACAGACGTCAGTGCGGGGGTCGGGGAACTCATCATGGCAGGGGCGTAAGCAGGAAGTCGAGCGGTGTTCGGGCAGGAAGTGTGGAGCAGGAGAGACACCGGTACAGTAGGTGTTCCCCGTCGGGTGAGACGCCCGGTGGACCGACACAGCCGGTTCTTGCATGTATTCCGCGCGAGTATCGCGCGCAACATGCGCGCTGCCCGTTACATCGCTCGAACTTGTGTACGGATTCTGCGCGGGCTGCCCGTCTAAAGGAGATCCTGGAGTAATCGAACGACAAGTTTGTGTATGCAAGCGCCTATTTCCTCTGCGGGCCGCAGCACCGCGCAAGAGCGAGAGCAGTCGACCCCCAGTTTATCGGTTAGCCCATGTCGCTGCGGCGTTGTTGCCCGTCCCGGGGATACCAGTGTCAAGTACCAGTCTTGCCGATGACACCGCTCTGTCGATCTCCGCCGCGGATCAATGACCTCAGCCATGTCTCGCAACAACTCCGGAAGAGTGAGATAGCAGCATCCATACGACGTTTCATGTCGTTTATCGCACCTGCCGCGCGGGGAGGCCGCTATTCCGGCGTGGAGTCTCCAGACGGCAAATCCGGGGGGACGAGGAGACCCCGCACCGTCAGCTGATATTGGCGTGAGGACGCAGGCACGACGGGCAGCGCCGTGGCATCGATATCCGTGACGGCGGGTTGGCTGACTGACCATCAAGGCACAACGCCGGTTGGGAGAGTGGGGGTTGGGCAGCGGAATCGGGCACGCCAGCGCCGTTGCCGAATCCCCGGCACGGTCGGATTCCACAATCCCGAAGGGTATGTATGCTGCATGAGGAGACCCGTACTCTGTGACACAGCGCGCACAGTCCGCCGTGGACATTCGACTGTCCGTGGACGTGCGGTGATCTGCGGTTCCCCGCTGGTCGGAATTCGGCGTATTGGACGTGTCCCGCGCGACGATGCAACCCAGCGACACAACCCAGCATCCGCTCGGATCCCGAACGCCGCCTGCTCATACTGTGGCGAGAACCCGACCCAGTACGCGCCGCTATGCATGTCTAGGCGCTCCAAGCGTGCACCGAGACCCGCGAACGGAGGAGAGCGGCGTGGACGCATGAGTGTGGCGTAGTCTTAGCGGGCTATCCCGCGACGACCGCCATATCGCCGCGGGCAAGCCTTAAGTCGACGGCGACGGCGTGGACTGCCGCGGCGCGGACCATGATACGCGCCAGAGGCGCGTCCACGCGAGTCCCGACGCCGAGGGTCAGCGGTGGTCGTTGTACGGAATGACAGCAGTTCCGACGGCGAACGGAGGATCGGGAGACCCAGTATTGGCGCGATACGCGAACGCCGTGAAGCCGGCGCTGCAGGCTAGGAGGGCCCCGCTCGGGTCGGCCCACGGCGAATACCGAGAACATGATATGCGGACATCGTCATCCTATGACGGGCGAAGGACTGACAGTGGTTGGGGGGACGCGGCGGCTGGAGCGAAGTATTACCCCGTCGCGCGCCGCTGAGGCCTTGTTTACGCGAGCGCCGAAAGGCGATCGTTGCATCTCAGCGGCCGGCATGGAGGAGATGGGTGCACCTAGGCGCCCACAGGCGAGAGGCGACATACCACCATGGCAGAGCCGACGTCCTCCAATTTGGCGCCAGCACAAAGCGGCACCCGCTGACGACCGCATCCGTAGTGACATTCAGCCGGAGGGAAATTGACAGACATCGCCTGCCGCGATGGGTGTATCCTGCAGCAGAGACAACTCAACGCCCGACTAGGCGTCGGTCGGACATGCACCGGGACGTCGGCAACATAGCGCAATGTGGGGACATGCCTGGCGCCCGCTGATGGATGCATCCGAGATTGCACCGACACACGTAACTTGCGATGATGGTATCTCGGCGGGCACCGCAAGGTGTCTGCCGCCCACGGAACATGGCAGCGTGCACGACATACGCGGGCTGTAGGCAAGCGCACGCGAATACCGAGCGCGTAAAGGCGCCTACAGCAGACGTAGCGCTCATGACGGCTCCTCGGTAGTCGGGTCTCGGAGCGCCCAGTTCGGAAGTCGGCGCTAAGGAAACTAACTGCGTTGCCGCTGCGGCTGGCGCCGGCGGACGGCGTCGACGCGGACGCGAGGACGCGAGGACGCGAGGCGGTCGCACGCGAACGTCCGTATGCCGAGCACTGGACCGGGCGCGTAGGGGCGCCTAAACGCTGAGCGACGCAGCGGCCGGCGCCGCTCGGGAGTGTGTGCACGTTTCCACGGCCGTACCGCGCGCGACGCCGGGTTCGGCACCACACGTCGCGCGTCAATGGGCACTCTTCATGGCAAAGCCGGTACTTGTTCCGTGTGCTGGCGCGTGCAGACGAGCGCCAAGCGGATGACGGCGGCAGACGTGCCTGCTGATCACGTCGATCAGACCATTGTCCAGACCCGAGGACGCATGGTCATGAATGGATGCATGTATCCGCGCGCGCTGTCCGCGGATTCTGCGGTGCGGTGAGTGCCGCCAGCTCTGTGGTCGCATGGGTCTAGAGGGGGCCGGAACTTGCCGCATTGTGGTAAGAATTTCGGGCCAATGTTCACCCGACGTTTCCACCCGTTACCAAACTTTGTTCCAGCAGTGAGCGCTTGGCCGAGCGCCTGGTATCGTGTCGACTCGATATGCCAGACGCGGAGACGGGCGCCAAGCCGCATGGTAGCGCATGGTCGGGCCGACCACGTCGGCGAGATGAGCGAGCCATACGGTAGGCCATGCGGCGTCACCACCGGCGACTGTGCTCCACGCGAGCTGGTCCATATGAGCCATGAGCCACAGATCTCGCTGGGGTCGCCGCCAAGTACCAAGCGCCATAGCCCAACACTGCTAACAGGCGACCCATGTGGTGAGACCACATGGTGGACCACGCAGGAACAATCTCGGCGTTCAGCACATACATGCAGCCCATACGATACGATACTGCTAATCCATGCGAGGAGTGGATTACCCACGCAAGCTTAGCCGGCGACCATGCGTGTTTGCGTAGCCAAATTTGCTTGCTCGGCCGGATCGGGACCATATGTCCATAAGTCCACCTTGGCGCCGAGCGTTCGTGCCTGAGGTCTGGCCAGTGGCACAACCCCGATCGATTGGGTACAAGTCGCCAAGCACGTTGCTGCGCCGTTAAGTCGGCGTACAGAGCGCCCGACCATGCATACGTGCTCACGGAACACGCGAAAACACATGTGCGGCCGCCCGGCAATATCGCCTGCATGCAGATGTGTAGATTGAACCGAATCGGGCGAGGCGAGCGGCTGGCGCAAGTCAGCCGGCGCCGCGGCGTTGCCGCCGCCCATACCACCGATGCCACTGCTACTGGTCGTTGTGGCACGAGCGCGTACAAACGTCAACAAACAGGCGCCGGTGTATCTCGGCTACGGCGATACTGCGGCCGGCGGACGAGCCGACGAGCAGGCGCCCGACTGGCAGGCGCTCGCATGTGTGTAGAGGGTAGAGCCGAGCGGCACGCACCGACGCATGTATGCTGTTGACGCCGTTCCGACGCGTCGCCTGACGCCGTTCCCGCCGTCGCTTGCCGCACACCGCTCGCGTCGCCTGCTCGCGCCAGCGCCTACGGTCTACCCGCGCACCCGCTGCCAGTCATACTCGCGTGCGCCTACCCGCTGTCATACTCGCGTGCGCCTACTCGCACCGGTACATGCCGCTTCGTCCACTGCGTGCGGTTACTCCGCATCGAGCGCCTCGCAGCCGCTGACCTCGTCGAGAAGCGTAACAGCCATAGCTACCTTCTGCGCTAGGCGACAGGCAGCGACAGCAGCCGCTGAGTGCTTAGCGGTCGGCACACGACGGCCAACTGTTGAGACGAGACGCGAGCTGGCGCGTCCACATGACGATGAAACAGGCACAGTTGCTGGTCGCGACGTCGGCTCAGCCCTGTCATTCGCATTCCATGGTCGTGGTACCACGTCATCATGAGTATCATGACCATCTGACCAAGTGCTGTCATGCACAAGCTCATGAGCCCGCTGGATCTGCCATTTCAATACTACTACTGTTAGTGAACGTTGTCTCAGAGTAATCTTCATGGGGCCAACTGATCCTCCGGTCGTCGCTCGTCGGCACGACAGATCTGCCATAACATTGCCAGATAATGGGTTTAGTCAGTTGCAGCCTAATCAATGACAATGTGAGGAGATCCTCCGACACTGTGTGCGTTGGAATAATGCTAACGGGCGATCGCATGGCGCCACCGTCTGTCCTCCCGGGAAGCCTCAATCGTTGTTCCACACAACAACGCGCGCCTCCTTGTTCAGCCTCATTTACGATGCACAGCAGCTGGTACCGAATCACACGACGTCGCAGGATCAGCGTAGGAATTACCTACACCGTTTGTACCGATGCCCGCATGGTGGCCGGGCTCGCCCGACCTGTGTCTGCGGGGCCCTGGGTGGACATCGGCAGCGCGTGCGCATAGCAGTCCAGCCCCCAACCCGGTCGCGAACTTGGGGCAGCGTCGCAGCTACCTCGGAACAGTGGTCGGGAGACACGGCCCACAGTCGTCAGCGAGCCTGCTCCAAGCGGCCGATCGCGCACAGTCGGCAGAGATATCGGTCCGTCTACCGCCAAACCGGCTCCTCTGACTGCGACGACGCACACGGCTGTCGGCTGAACTGGCAATCATGTCGCCGTGTCCGGCGTCCGCTAATCGGTGATGCTGTCCGCTCGCTTAATCGGCGACTTTGGCAGCGTAGTGCTCGGACGCCGGTGATCATGCTCTTGTAATCGGGGTCTGGTAATCGGCCACCGTTCATCGGTCGCCGTAATGCGGCCAATGGCGCGAATAATAGCATTTCGGACGGGAGATACGTTGTTAGTTGAAATGACAATAGCCTGCTGAGCGGGGAATCTATGCTAATCGGGACAACTTGTCGCCGCGACCTCGGCTTGACCATGCGGGCCGAACGTCTCAGAGGGAGAATAGGACTAAGCGAGCGTTGCTGGACTCGAATAGTCCGCTGAACGGGCATATCCCTATGGCTAACGACGAATCGGGTCGCGTTTCGGCAGACGGAACGGCAGAACGGTGGGGGAACCGTCGGCAGATACGCGTGCCGCGCCTCGGGGTTCGTTTGCGAGGTGGAAGTACACCCGCGAGGTGGGGCCGGTGTATGCCGCCGGACGGACAAGTAAACACCCGGGCGCGAGTGCGTGGGGCGAAGTGCGAGGCAGCCGCTGGCGACACTCACGTCCGCTCGAGCTCGAATGGGATGCGCGCGCGCCCACATGGTGCAGGGCCTTACGGCGCTACGGCGCGCGCCGCGCGGCGTTTGAAGCGTTCACGTGTCCATATTCTCCGTGCAGTTGCCGGCGGTATCTCCTGTCCCGACCGCCCATTACCGGTGGGAAGTGCCGAAGGAGCGCGTGCAGTGGCATGCCCGAGCGTTTAACTCGGCGGCATGTCCGGCGGCAGAGAGCGCCTAAGTGAGCGCCTGTATGGGCCAGCACGCGCGTGGTTCGCCGCAACTTTGCACCGGGGGTCGGGAATGACGCCGGCGGACGAGACCTACTCGGCAGTGATCGGCAGGCACAAGCTCCGCCCGGCACAAAGCGGAAGGACAAGTACGCTTGTTGTTTCCGTTTCGCCCCCCCCGGAACGAGCGCCGGCGTCTACAGCACGTAAACGACTCTGCATACACGCGAGCGGGCGCCACGCATCCGCTTTCATGGTTGAATGACGGGCCGACGGTATTCTGGCAGTCACCGGCGTCCCGAGAATGCAGCGAATACGCCCCACGGTGCACTCTGGTGAATCAGGGGCCTCATGACATTATGTTACACACGGGCGAACTGGATCCATCTCGGCCCGGCTCTCGCTTCACTGGTTGCTCTCGGGCCAGTGGAGTTGTGCCGTGCAGCATATCCGCTCCATTAATGAATCTTCGTGACGGCAGAGTTGTACCGTGAACAACGACGGCGGCGTGGACCGCTCGCACAATCGCTCAGAATTATGCCGAGGAGCTTGGGCTTTACTCCCCCCACGGGCGTGTCCTTGGGCAGGAAATCAACCCGGAATCGCGCCCGGCACAAAGCGCGGCACAGGATTTCATAGTTGTACCGAGTAGTCGGAGCCTTGGAGCGAGCCAAACTCTAAATCCGCGACAAGACTATGCAAGCGACATGGCCAGAACTCTCGCTTCGGTCGGGCCGGTGGTGCCGTCCCAGCAGACCACGCCTGCGTACGCGATGGGCCGGTCAGTGAGTTGGAGAGCGGCCCGACATCTAACCTTTACACCGAGCTCGGTCGCTGTCGCCGGATACCTGCCGAATATGAAGCGGCGAGTTGACCGCTGCCTGAACTAAACTGGCTGCTTTCGCCGTTGAGGTGTCCGCCCCGGCTACCGCGTCGGGCTCTGCAGCGACGTCGGCCCCGTCACCGCGTCGTTAGCGTCAACTTATCCCCGTGGTACCACGGCGACCGAGGGGGGTCGCCGGCCAAGTCGCCCGGTTGGCCGGACCCGGCCCGGGGACGACGTGACGGCCATCCAAACCGGCGCTGATAACACCGTCGTGGCCACCACGACGCCGTGAACGGTGCCGTTGTCACCGGCCCTACCCGTTTTCAACCGCTGGCAACCGCTGCTGAAACTTTGTTATCACCGAACAGCGGTGAGCTGGACTTTATTTCCGCTGCCGCCACATGGCCTCAAACGCTATTTTCGTGCCCATGCTGAGTGTTTTCTAATCATCATATGCCCGTTAAGCCGGCCTGCACGGCGCATGGCCGGCCCTACGGCAGGTTTTCCGATACCGACTATTCCACCGAGCTACCGGGACCTTCGGTGCCAGAGTGTTGGTCGCCGGTCATTTGACGCCGGAGGCCGGGGTGGTCCTGAGGCAAAGGCCGCCGGTCGGTTGCGGTCCGCCGGGATTGTTGCCGGCGAGCGCGCTCACAGCCCGGCGCCGGCGCCGGACCGCGGACCGATGGCACCGTGGCGACCAGCACAGTCAGGTGTGGCATGACAGTCACTGCCAGAGCGGAGGCCGCGCCGGACGTGTCCACGGTCCGATCCGGCGATACGGTCCGCCTGCCGTGAGCGCGCTAGCCTCGTGACCGCTCCGCCGGGCTGCGGCAGTCCACGTCTCGTCTCGCTTGTTTGCGACGACCAAGCACGGGCGTTAGTTGTCCGGGGTCTTGCAGTACTCGGTCTGCCCACGCTAGTGTCCTTTCTTAATTGCATATGACGAGTACCCTTGAGGTGTCATCAGCGGGCAATGGCGTGCGACGCGGACGAGCGGTTTAAGCATCTTTCTGGGTAGTAACCAAACGTGGAACGTGCATGTCATGTGTGGATGCAGGATGTGTACGGCCTGTACGGCGATCGTGCACGTGCCAGACCTCTGTTGGTTTCTTCGCTCTTATTGGAGGAGAGTAGTCTGTCGCCATACTCCAAGTCCAGAGTATGAGAACATACACACATGCACCCCAAATGCAGCAGTAAATGGAACATGTACAGACGACAGAGATTAGAGAGGCGGTTGTTGTCCCCAGACCTTGGTTGAGGCAAGACTATGGCGCAAAGCGCTCCTGGAAACAAGGTTGTGCCTTGTTTGTTGCTGAAACTGGCAGAATTCCAGCAGTGAGACATTGTCGTGCATGTGTGACGCTCGTCGCCCCATCGGCCGTCAACCGCACCAGCAGCCTCAATGTCATTCAGGAGGAATTCTTGCGCAACCACAGCAATTTCCCAGCTGACGAAATAGTATTCCCTTCTGCATGCTTGTGGAACGCTGCCGGTATACAACGGCCGTATCGATAGGATGAACGGATAATGTCATGCAGCCGAGTATTGGTTCAGCCGGGACAACACGGACTCGGCAAGGTGGGGAGCCGCCGTTGGTGTGGTCTGTCTGCTTCCCACTGCCCCACCCCGTGTAATTACAACAGAACAAAAGAAGAAGTAGCTTGCGACCGGGTGGAATCCGATTTGCGCAAGACAAACAGCTCGATCTTTGGTTTATCCTATCAATCCCACCCGAGCACCATCTGCATCCCAGACTTGAGCCTGTTTGAAGCCCCGAATTTGAACCGGCCTTTTGTTCATCACGAAAGCGGTACCACCCCCTTGTCCAGCGGCACGATGTATAGCCAGAGTATCGCTGACATAATGAACCGGCGTCTTGCGGCCCTCACAACCCTTATCACGGCTGTTTGTCTATTCGTCAGGTTGTTTGGTTCGCCCGTTGTCTTGGTCATCAACCCGCCTAAACGGAGCAGTCGTGACGTGAACTATCGCGCTTGCGCACATGTGTATTCAACCGTGTTACAGTCGCCATTGTTGTCCCGGGTAGTCACATCTATTGTTGCATAGGAGAAATTATCCGCCGTAAGCTTGGTCAAATCATATCAGCGGTCAACATGTCAGTGATGCCACGTGCGCGGCCGCGACAATCGCAGCCGCACAGCACAATAGTTGATGTACAACAAACTCTACGCTCTAGCACGGCTCTACGTCGCGCCGCGGCCGCGCCAGCTCACGCCGGCTGCTTTGGCGCCGACAGCAAGGAGGCCCTCCTTCGCTTGGCCGAGGTATCCCATGGCGCCGGTACTCCCGGGCGTGCCGGGGCCTGGGGAGGGCGAGAAGCCGCCGCGCCCGACACCGCCGGCTGCCGCGGCCATGGCGGTCGCGGGTGTAGTAGCCGTCGCTGGTGGCGGCGGCGGCGAGGTAAGGCGCGATGGGAGAGGCGGGGTGGACGGCTCAAAGAGGTCGGATGGAGACGGAGGTGACACGAGGATTTGGTGTGAGAGGTTGTTCTGGTCCTGTGGTAGCATTAGCAGGCGGCACTCGGGGCGGACGGGACACAAGCTCACAGGAGTGCCTAAGAGAGGGGGGACATTGTCTTTGTGCTCAGCACAGTACGTGAGTACCTGAAGAAGCGCCCCGGGGAGCGGGTTTAGCGTTGCGCGCTTGACGAACGTGAGCGTGATCAGGTGTTCCTCCCAGGGCACGAGCGCCTGGCGTGAGCAAAACCAACAAAACACAGGAACCACAACACACCTCGGTAACGGCAAACCAGCCCTTACGGTTCTTGCGCTGGAGGAACACGACAGCGACCTGGGGTTAGCACATGTTCAAGAGTTGTAGCCTACCTCGCCGGAATCTGCACCCGTGTCCACGAACGCGCGCGTAAACTCGTCCACTTTGGCCGCTATCTCCTTCTCTATCCCTCCTGTTCCGTTACTCGCCTCGACGCGCCCTGGACTCGGCATCAGAGGTGTCGCTGTCGGCGACGCCGACGTCACTGTCACTGCGGCTGGAGCCGACAGCGGCACAGCGACATGCGTGTCGAGTATGTCCAACGTCGTCGGCTCTAGGGCTTCCAGCGTCCGGTGGAAGAAGATCGCCGACAGTAGCGCTCTCAGAACGGCCGGCGCAGTCGTGCGCTCCACGCGCTGCTGTCAGCATGCTCCGGTGCAAAAACAGGAGGAGCCGTGCCAAAGGAGGGTGGGACTAGCTGTTCATCAGGTCCTCCTCGTCGACGTCCATGCGCTGCGCACGCCGGCCCACCACGACGCTGGGCGATGGTGGGACTAATGTTGCAGTGTGCTGCATGCAGCCCACGGCGCCACGGCAGGGTACAGCCGACGAGAGGGCCATGAGGTTTACCAACGTCCTGAGCCAGACGAGCCCACGGAGCCCCACTGGGCAAGCCTTCTGGCGCATCCTAGGCCCCGCACTCTCCCTGAGCCGACGTACCATCTTGATATGGTTTACCGTGTCCATGGCGGCATGCTGTGCTCGTTGAATGTAATGGGAGAAAGTGGGTGTTGCGAGTGAGACGGTGGAGAACGGTGGCTGTAACCGAGCACACCCAGGTGTGCAGGTGTGCGAAGTGGAGGTAGGCCACCAACTTGAGAGAGCCTCATGATGACGTCTGGGTGCCGTGTTCCATTCCGGCCGGCCACTTCTGTGCCAGCCCCCTCTCTGCTAACACTTTGCCGACACGCCATTAGACGTCGTATCTCTAGTAATACATTGAACCGCTACTACGGATATGTCTCGGCGTTGTCTGCTACGCACGGCCAAGCTAGTCACGCTCCACCTCGTTCATCGCCGACACCAGACGCGACATGGCCTGGAACATGAGGCCAGCGCGCTGGGTCTCAGCACTAGAGGGCGGCGGCTGTCCGCCCTGCTCGGCCGCGAGCGCGGCGTTTTGCTGGATGATCTCCTGCGCCTTGCGCTCAAAGGCGTTGAAGATCTCGCGCACACTGGCGCGCCACGAGTCCCACACGACACCAACAATGTGTTGCTCAATGGCCTCGCTGATACCCGTCATCGACAGGCGGGCGCCGTGGACGACAATCTGCGCAGAGGTCTGGCCCGTGGCATTTGGAGGGGGCGGTGGGCAGCCATATGTGAGGATCGTCGTCGTGCGTGACAGAAGGGCGAGCTGGGGGAGGGTCTGTTGTGGGGAGGAGACACAGTGAGGGCACTGCGTGATGGAGTGGAAAAGGCGGAGAGACCGGGAGAGGGGCGAGAAAATGTACATAGTGAGTGGGGTGTTGGCACCGGGCTTGGGCTCGAGAGCGTGCTGGTGGAGAAGAGCAAGGATGCGGGGAACCATGGCAACGTGCGGGCACGCAGCCGAGTACTGCGTCGCGCCGAGGTTGCCGAGGTTGAGGTCGCCAGTCCCGTCCGTGCCAGTGTTATTGCCGTCCTCAACGGGCATGGCGTGCGAGAGGTCGAGCAGCGCGAGGTGAGGGTCGAGACCTTGCCCGTCCATGTTCTCAATCCCCTGTTCGGCAGAGCCGTCCTGGCCCTCGGTGGTGCCCTCGTTTTGTACAGCTGCGTTTGACGACTCGTTGAGCGAGAAGATAGCGTCACGCAGTGCCGACGTCGTGTGCTGGTCCATCTCGGACGAGTAGTTGCCGTCACCAGAGTCGGCAAAGTCGCCAGCACCAAACGTCGTTGTTGCTTGGGACTGGGGCTGGTTGTACGGCAGATTGTTGACAAACGTCTGCAGCGGTAAATCGTCAAGGTAGCCGTCGATCGCAATGGAGTCAAGCTGCTGTCAGTTAAGGCGTTCAGGTACCTAACTCACCATCTGCTCGTCGGTGAGCGTCAAGAGGTGTTCATCCTCTTCCTCCTCGCCAAGACCAAGATCCATCGCCATTCCCATGGCCATCCGCATGTCCATCGAGTCGCCCATCATCATGCCGTCTCTCTGAAGCTTACGCTTCTTGCCGACGAGGCCGTAGCCGCCGGCATTGCGCGCGTCGAGCGACAGGCCTTGCTTCTGGTCCTTCGGGACGGTGCGGCGGCGCTGGCGAGGGGCATAGTTGCATGTCCACCCTCCCTGGGCGCAGCGCGTACACATGGGACGATCGCCCGAGCATTTCTGGTGGTCAGCTAAAGGGGAACCAAACAATATATTGTTTGTCTGTGCATACCTGTTTAGCCTGGTGACACAAATCGCACGCTGTTGTTTTGTCAGCACCTGGTCGATCGTCTATGCGCGCATCCACACATCCAGTGCTGCTTCCCACTTACCTTTGCGGATCGACGGTGGCCTGTTGTATGGGCTGTTTCTAGGAGTCTCGTGGTGCGGGGTGTGTACGTCGAGGGAGAGGCTGAGGCTGGCAGCGTCCTGGGCGTTTATGCCAATGTCGTCCTGGCCCTCGACGGGGATCTCGAGGGAATGGACGTCGACCTCGGGGTGGGGGGTGCCATCGTCCTTTGTGTGGCTAAAGTCTGGCTGCTGGAGGTGGTGTTGGAACTGGTGTTGGTGTGTGGGAGCCTGGAGACCGAGGTCGAGGTGGATGGCTGCGGCAGCGGCTGCGACGGCGGAAGCGTCGCTGTCCTGTTGTTGTTGGGCGGAGAGAGCGTCTTCCATGACGCCGGTGCGGGCCGCGGTCGCTGTTGTTGTTGACTTTGAGGGGGGTGGACACGCGAGGTGGAGGGCAGTCGCGTCGTGCTCTGCAGCACCACAATCGATAACAGCGGAGGCTAGTGGTAACGCCGAGACGTCGCGAGGAGCACGGTGTTTTGCGGAGGTTGCGGAGGAGGCACTTGTGTTGGTGAACAAAGACGCAACAGTCGTCGCCGCCACTAAAACTTATTCCCGCGGGGTGGTGGGGCATGGGGTGGGCCGGTGGGGTGAAAGGACTGTCACGTGACTGTCCCCACCCACCACGCAAGACTCGCGTGTAAGAGCTTCCGGAACTTTCGGCCATTTGTCAGCACTTTGAGTGTGGCACAGTTTGCCACCCTGCTGACTACTCTACCCATCCATGGTGACGTCTATATGTGTTCCTGCGTTGAGGAAGTACTTGACCAACTTCTATCCCCCGACACGTCTCTACACTCTCCTACACACAAAACACAATGGCCGAATCGTCGACGGCGACCAAGCCCACCGTCATGTTTAAAAAGGGCCCACGGCGGCTCAACAAGTCGTCGCGGAAACGCTCTGCCAGCCCAGCGGCCGACGAGGTGGAGGGCAGTAGCGCAGTCGAGAGCGCTGTCGTGCGACCCACCAAGAAGTCGATCGCGAACCCACTCGTGCAAGGGAGCAAGCGGCGACGAACAGAGGAGGACATGGGCGGCGGCGGCGGTCTTGATGAGTTTGACTATGCTGCCGACACTGGCGGCATGGCGCGTGGCGACGAATTGGCGACACGCAGTGCCGATTGGGACCTCGAGTCGCTCGAGAAGCAGAGGGAGAGCGGCGCCATCAAGGTCAACGAGGACGGCGAGATCGTGCGTGACGACGGCCTGTACCACGGCCAGAAAGGCTACCTGTCCACCATCAACAAACGGGCAGACACAATCCGCGACTCCAAGATGAAGACGGGCCCGATCCGCGTCACGTCCCATATCCGCACCATCACCCTCATGGACTACCAGCCCGACGTGTGCAAGCCGTATAAGGAAACAGGTTTCTGCGGCTACGGCGACAGCTGCAAGTTTATGCACGACCGCGGCGACTATCTTGCTGGCTGGCAGCTCGACAAGCTCGACCCCAACGACGAGGAGGTGCAAGAGGTCGAGGAGGAAGAGGAGATGCTGCCCTTCGCCTGCCTCATCTGCAAGAAGGAGTTTACCGAGCCAGTTGTCACAAAGTGCGGGCACTACTTCTGCATGCAGTGCGCCATCGACCGTTTCATCAAGTCGCCCAAGTGCTACGCCTGCGGTGCTGCCACCAACGGTATCTTCAACAAGGCTGAGAAGCTCCTTGCCAAGCTCGAGGCTAAGCGAAAACGCCGCATGGAGGAGAAGGGCATCAAAGATGAGGACGATGACACTGGCATCGAAATCGGCGGCGACGACGACGAGGGAGAGGCCGAGGAGGCTCCTCCCAGCGATGAAGAGTAAGGCTCTACGAGCCACGCATCATAGATAGACAAGCGTCCGCGCGACGCACATATGACCATTGTACACTACCACACATTGCATGAACATTAGCATTTGCTAGGATACTGTTAACATTTCGGCGTCGATGAGTTGATGCTCTTGCAACAGTAGTAAATGGCGCGCGATGGGAGACTGAGTCAGGGTGCTTGGCGAAAGGCACGGTGGAGGCAATGAAAGTCGGCAACGCGTCCATGTACGCGTCGACGCACCACACAACTCACAACAAATGACCATGAGTCGCCAGTCGTCGCCTGACATCTCCGACTCGGAGCTCCTCGAGGGAATTGAGGAGAAGTTTGACATGGGCACCGAACGCGAGCGCCGCATGCAGCTGCTCCGCGACGAGGCCAGGAAGCTCAAGGAGGCCAACGAGACCGAGTATGGCAAGGTGATCACGTACGGCGACGAGAAGAAGCTCATTGAGCGCATGTCGTGAGTGCCGGAGACCAGGATCCTACAGGTAGGTTGACAAGCTCACGGTGCAGTAAGGACAAGTGGGTCATCATCCACTTCTTTCACCCAGACTTCCCACGATGCCGAATCATGGACGCCCGGCTCGAGGAGCTTGCGCCGCGGTATCCCAACACGCTGTTCCTGCGCGCCAGTGTCGCCGACACGCCCTTCCTTGTTGGAAAACTTGGGATTCAGGTGTTGCCGTGTGTCTACGTCTTTGTGGACGGCAAGGGCACTGACCGGTACGTCGTAATGAGCTTACGCCGACAACTCACGCCAGGTTGATTGGCTTCGAGGAGCTCGGAGACGACGACAAGTTCAGCACAAAGACACTCGAATTCCGTCTTCAGCAGTCAGGTAGGCCCCTAACCCGGGAGAGACAGACTGACCGCAGGCGCTCTCCCATCAGGTCCGGTGTCGCTCGCGAATGTGCTCGGCGGCAAGAAAGGCGACGACTCTGACCAGTCGGACGACGAGGCCTTCCGCGACAAGTCGCGCGCCCGCAAGGGCAAGATCGGCATCCGTAACGGTCTCGTCTCGTCGACTGCTGCCGAGTAGTCCTGGCACCACCCGCATCTTTCCCGTTCTCTTACATACAGCTGTACAACTACATCCTCATGCACTGGTGACTCCATGGTTAAGACTACTCATGGCGCATGGCGCGCCAGAGTGCACCGACCTCGGGCTCGTCCGCTCCAAAGAGGTTCTCGACCTGGATCGCCTCGGCCATGTGCTTTGGGTTGGTCGTGCCGCACAGTGGCGTGATGTTCCATCTGCCGGTCAGTGGTTGATGGCACAAGCAGACTTACAGTTGACAGAGGCGGTAAACGGCCTGTTCGGGCGTACACCTTGCGCGCTTCGCAAGGGCGAGCAGAGGCGCAGCAGCGAGAAGCGACGGGCTGCCCGTGAGCGTCCAGAAGGACTGGTAGCTGATCCCCTGTTGCTGGCAAATGTCGTAGACTGTCGTCAGCCGAGGCAGTCGGCTGCCACCTTACCGGGCCAGTTCCAGCCGTTGCCCTCGTACCATCGGTTCTGTACGACGCTGACGGGGACCTTGGCTTCCCCGATGAGCCAGCGCAGCTCGCTTGCATCGTAGATGTTCGACACGCCCAGCTTGTCCACTACGCCTCGGGACACATGTGCCTCCAGGGAACGGTACGCTTCGAGCGTTGCCTGTGATCAGCTAGGACCCGGGACAAAGCCTACTTCGCGCGTACGCAGTGGCGAGTGGAGTACGACCGCGTCGAGCCTGTCCACGCCGAGGTTCTTGAGCGAGCGCGCGACGCTCTGCTCAACCTGTGTAGCGACGGGAGCGTTAGCGTCGTATGGTAGAGGTTGCGAGCGGTCCTGTCCATCCAGCGACGTGAACCTGCCATCAGCGCTGGCACATGTAAACGCCCACTTGGTCTGGAGGTAGACGTCGTCGCGGCGTACGGTGCCGTCCGCGAGAGCGCGCTGGAAGCCCTCTCCGACGAGGTCCTCCCTATAATGCTACCCCGTTAACCCTGCAACCGCCGCGCCGGGGTGCACACCTTTGGCTGGCATGCAGTGTCAATGCCCCGGAACCCCGTCTTGAGCGCCGTGTACACCAGCTCGGAGGTACGCTCCTTCTTCCTGTCCATCAGTAACGCACCGCTCATGCCCGTGCCCACCAGGCGGTACCGTAGATGATTTTGGGCGGCATGTCACTTCGGCCTGGTTAGTCAGCCAGTCAGTTCTTCTGCGCCACTACGTCGCCCGCATAGCCTGCCTGCTCACAGCTCGAGAGTGTACTGCTGATGAAGTATCACAGAGGGAGGGATGTGTGAAGAAGAGTTGGAAAGTGTTCTGGGGGCACGATGGCGTCACTGACTGGGCGGAGATCGAAGGCTGTCCGACCGGGGCAACCAGCAAGCAACTGTGAGCACGACCATGACTGGAAATGGCAACGAGAAACTACCCAGAGATCACTCTTACAAACTGGAGCAGCAACTGTGTGACATTCATCAACGTGCTACTATGCAGATGCAGACTAACAGCTCCCCTCACGCCATCCGGTTTTTCGTACCCGATGGGAGGCAATATCACTCACATTGGCATTTACATGTGTGCGCAAAGGGTATCTCCTAAAAGAAGGCCCGAAACGCCGCGCACGCATGATGGTCCGAAACGCCGCTCATGAATAGCTGCTCGCAACGACGGCACTCCTTCGAAACTCCTTGGCCTTGGGTTGATTCCCGTTCTTGACTCGAAGACATGCGAGATAGACAGCTGTGGTGGCGAGAGCCAACAGTCATCATATGGTCTCTGTGTGACTTGCAGTGGTCAACCTGCCAGTCCATGTGTTGACGGGAGTTAGGGAGCAGGACTGATGAGAGGAGGAAGCAAATCCACACTGGCTCTCACATTTCGGTGCCGTCCAAAACCGCTGAGCTTGCAGTACGGCAGTGCTTACAGTTCAGCAGTGCTAGCAGTGCCCGGAGTACGGCCTGGCTCGCCTGGTGCTACAGAAATTAGAGCCCCAAAACTGTCGTAAAGTAATCAACTGCTCTGTCGGCTTGGCCAGCCACCGTGCTCAACCATACTGTACACACTGAACAATACTTCATAGCTCATCCACCGTCGAGCCCACCACCTTACCCCCGCGAGCTGAGGCTCAGTGCTGAGGTTATCAGAGGAGCACGCGGTCAATCTGTCCTCATACGCAATCGTCCATGGGGCAGGGGGCAGGGGCAGGGAGAGGTGTAACTGGGTATAACCTTGCCTCGCCTGGATGTAAGCGGATATTCACTCGCCACGCCCGACACCTACACTCGCAGCACAAAAAGTCGAGATCCAAGGTGTGAAGATCCACGTGTATGTGACAGCAGACCACTTGCCCGCACTCCCAGCATTGCAACAGTGGCCTTTCATCCATGTCGACTTTGCCTGTCGAACTTGAGATTGACGGAGAGTTTGAGTCAAATCAAGCTTCTCCAGAGAGGTGTGGCGCTGTCTCCAGAGAGAGTGTGGCGTTGTAGGTGAAGGGCAGCGACAATGGTTGCTTTATATTGTACCGCACCGTTTGTCCTCTTTCCGTCGGATACCCCGCAATGAGTATCAGAAACAGAAGCCAGGCTGGCTCTGCGCAATCATGTCATTGCGTTGTCATAAAATCGGTGAGGCACTGCAATCAATGTCTGGAGCGTACTGTATCATTCCATTTTACCGGTACTGTACAGTTCAGTATTCCTCCGCCGGCCACAAACTCCTGCAACGAAGCTACGACGCTTGGTTGCTATCGGCGTCCGCCCAGTAATTATCCACGGAGCCCAAGCACCTTCCCATTGTTGACCAGCGGCATGGCGAGTGGCGGGAAACTTGACACATGCTTGGCGTGGCATTTTGGTCACGTCAGTGATGAACACGGCTGGAGACCGAACATGAAACCTTCTGAAAGGTCCAGTGAGATGGATGTACCCTTCTACCACATGCCTCGGTGACAGGGTTACCGCTCTATAACACTCAGTATGGCCGCTGCGGCTTTCTGGCTTGTGGCTGCGAAGGGCAGCAGCGGTGGCCTGTTCGGTTGCACTGCGACATTTTGAAGGTACGGGAGACGTTTATTGCATCTGCTCTCTGCCTGGGGGTCAGTGGAAAAAGAGAAAGCCTCTGCTCTCGACTTACAGTCTCGGCATATCATGTAACCCCAAGAATCCGGCGTTAGAATAGCAGTGTTGTCGCACCCGGAACACTTCTGCTTCGGGGGCACATTCTCCTGTGTCGCTGGCCACTCGGTAGAGTTTTTCTTGCTGGGCGATTGTTGCAAGAGCTGAGCGATAGTGCTAGCCAATTGGCGTGTGTGCTGTGGGGTGATCTCAAGCCCACCGAGGCCTCGCCTTTTATCCTACAGACAGGAGAAAGGCAGCTTGGTATCCCCTCTGCCACTGGCGGTCCAGACTGCAGTGGCCAGTGCATAAGAACGCAAAGACCCCAGCTTACCACAATCAAGAAGTACGTTCAATGCCCCACCACTCTTTTACTGACGGCATCCAGCCCTTCAATGTGATTGCGGCTCAAATATTGGCTATTTATCCCTGTGAGATGGCTTAACCTCAGGCTTGGGTTGCGTCCAGTGACTGACATTGCATCAGAACGGAACGGATGAGTGGCAAGTTCTTACCTGTATCTCGAGACCTCGCATTCCCCAAGCTCTCACGGTCCAGACTCGTTTCTGCTCACACCCGAGCTGATCAAAATTCTGATGCTGATGGTTGTGGCATGGGAATGAATGTGCCAGCACGCATATCACCACTGTGGTTCTGTTGCAGCCGCCCTCACTGCCCTAGGTCCATTTGGTCCCTGCAATGTTCAGTTTATCCAAAAGCCTTTTGCAATACATATGAACAGGCGCTGCCTACAGTGTGTGTAGTTTCCTGAAAACAAAGTATTGAGCAGCTCTATTTTATAACAATTTCTATTACTGTAATGGTCTTTAGAAAGTGATGGGCAGCAGTGGCCTCCATCCTCTGTTGCGCTGTACAGGCCAACCTCGCTGTGCGGCTGGGGCTCGCCCAAACCTACACGAATACAAACCAGTCCGAACACACGCGCTTGATGCTAAGAGTTAATATCGCTAGGTCACGTTAGACACCGAATAAAGCAACACACCACCACAGGCTACAATAGATATCAGGGGTTTTCAACACTTCATCATGACTACAGACGACTACTCGTCGTCCTCGTCCTCGTCCTCCTCCTCGTCGTCGTCGACATCCAGAAGGGCACGGTGCTTTTTGCAGCCTGGGGTCAACAATGCCTACCGGCTGGAGCAACACTTACAGGGGCGGCACACCCAGATGCCCGCATACTGGTGCAATTCATCTGCAGGCACAGTCGCGCGGCACTGGGGGCAGACCTGGACGTCCTGTCGGGTCTCCGGGGAAACAGCCAAAGCCTTGAGGAGCGAGGGGATGTTACCGCGCTTGAAGTTGAGGCGGACGTCGACGTTGATGTCCTCGGGCCACCCAAACTTGTCGTCCTGGGGGGAGCGGTCCTTCTGTAAGTCAGCATACATGGCCCGCGGATGTCCGTGGTGGTGTCCCCATCAGAGTGGCCCCACGTGTCATGCGTGGCCTGTTTTCCGGAATGCTCACCGATGGCATTGTTTCTAGTGGCGTGACAGTGACTGAAGGAAAGCCAGCGGTCAGTAAACTTGCCGAGGGGAGGAGGTCCACGTTTAACACACCCCTTTGTGGCGACGCCTCCTCGGTTATATACCAGTGCGTCGGGGTGCGTATCGCGGCGCTCGAAGGAACTCCACCGCCATCACCGATCGGCGCGATGTTAATCACGGCGCGATGCGCCCCGATCGGCTTCGGAATCGTGCAGAGATGGCATCAGTTATGTCTAAACCGACCGGCAAAGCTTGCCGATAATGATGGGCTGGCCAATTCTGCCGCTGAGAAGAGAAGGAACGCGAGACTAAGGCATGAGCCACTAGCTCACCGCCAGCATCAGAGTCACTGAAGCGGCAACAACCTCTGGAGTGCAACATGAACCCGAGTTAATGCACTGGGCGAGCTGCAGCCATTCCACAGTGGTACAGACTAGAGTCGCGCCCTGCATCAAGAAGCCCGAAGGAGGCTTTACTTGGCGCGGCCTGGATTCCGCGCTGCGTTCGTCAACAGGGCCACAAGGGTCGCATGCTCTGTGGTACTGTACGTTTTGTTAACAGACGCCCAACTGTTGCATGTGTTCTAGCGGACCTTGTCGCTAGTGCTTTCCTTTGAGCAAATAGTGTTGCCATAAGCCATTGTTGTTGGAGAACCTTGGCGAGTGGGCAGCTTGAAAGTAGAGGCAGACGAGTGTGCTCTTGACGAGAGCTGCGCTATGTGCTGCGCTTTCGTATTGTGGCGAGCAACTCCTGGCCCAGCTCTGCATGTAACAGGGGATGAGAGCTCTGGCCCATACCCTCAGGTCCGTTTGCATCAACACTTTGTGCCCGAGACGTGGCTGACAGCGGCACGCAAGTTGCGTTGGACCCAGTCGCGGTGAGGGGCATGAGTAGCTAGAGTGCTAGAGTTCAGGCGGAGTGAAATGGATGGCGTCGGTTGAGTGGCTCAGCTGGTCAGTGTGGCTGCACTGACAATACAAGGGCCTACACCGCACCCTTTGCACTTGCCTTTGCCGCTCTACAAGCCCTCAAGCTCCTCAACGACACCATCAGGAATGAGCCGCGGCAGGATTTCGGCGAGGCTATGCTGGCAGACGCGTTCAAGTCAGGCGGTCGCCAAGACATGGCCGACGCTGTGCGCAACGGCCTCAAGTACACACAGATGCTTGACTTCCTCGACTCCTCAAGCAGCCCGCCCTCGTCTCATGTGTATGTCTGGCGCCTTTAGCGCGCGTTCCTTGGCGATGACGCCGTGGGGCCGTACACCGAAGACGCGCATGCCTGGGTTGAGTCCGTTCTGCCAAATTTTGCTCTCAACGAGGGTCTTCAGCGCGTCATCGAAGAGTACGGCTTCAAGGCAAGGAGCGCGGACGAGAAGGGCGACGAGAGCGAAGAGCCTAAGAAGTAGATAAGGAGGAGGTTCTTCGTAGGGATGTGCTGGTTCTATGTGAGACTGGATGCTCTTGCGCTGGGTGGTTGTTATGGAACGGCCCGGAAAGTCGGCGGATATCAACAGCCGGCCCGGCGAATTCCCGTTCTTGCGCTTGTCGAACGGGAATTTCGAGGCCAAACGACAACAGTCACATGCGGCCGAGCAAACTGCTATCGTTGCGCTGCAGTTGAGACTGGGTTCACTCCTGACACATACTACTGAAGTCTGCAATGTTGCTCTCGGCACTGCTGTCGCTGTCCGTTGCGCTCGTGGCTTGCACCGGCGCCGACACTAAGCCCCACGTCAAGGTTGGCAAGTCGGCAATCAAGGAGTACGCTCTCGAGGCGGAGGGTATCCGCGCGACGTTTGTGCCCCTCGGCGCGCGCCTCAAGTCGCTCCGTGTCCCCGACAGGCGTGGGCAGTGGACAGAGGTCAACCTCGGATACGACGATGCACGGGCTTACGCCGACGAGGAGACGCCGAGCTACTTTGGCGCAGTCATTGGGTGAGCGTCCCGATAGCGTCGATACAGCGGCTGATGACAGTCGCTACGCCAACCGTATTCGCAACGGCACCTTTACGGTTGACGGTGTCACATCGCATATACCCAACAACGAGCACGGGGGGCAGAACGCGCTCCACGGCGGCCCTGTGGGATACGATGCTGTACGTCGGCCATCTGTCGGGAGCTGACGGCAGCGCGAGTGGACCGTGCTCAACCACAACGCGTCAACAGTGACGTTCAGCTTGATGGACTATGGATTTGAAGGGTTCCCCGGGAACGTCGTGGGTGAATGCCTTGTAGTACGCTGACACCAGCTCGCTCTCGCGTCGTATACTCTCAGCGCAGGCAAGCTGACGACGGTCCTCACCGCCCACGCTCTCGACAAGCCCACACCCATCATGCTGACGACGCACGCGTTTTTCAATCTCGGTGGGGACACGGCGGTGAGCGTGCTGGACGACGAGCTCGAGGTGGCCGCGTCGCGTTTCGTCGCGGTTGACGGAATTGCCGTCCCCACGGGCGAGCTCGTCAACGTCGCGACGTACGCTGCGAGCTTGCAGGATAGGCACCCGCTCAACTTTACTGCGCCCCAGCCCATTCGGCAGAGCCTGGCAGCACACCACTGCGGCGACGGGTGTGCCGGCCTCGACAACTGTTTCCTCCTCGACCACCCAGACCGGGTCCATGTACAGGAAACGCCGGCGCTCACCTGGTCATCGCCAACGACAGGCATTCGCATGCGCGTGCGCACGAACCAGCCAGCTATCCAGCTGTACGCCTGTGTGGCCAACGACGGGCGCGCGGTCACGTCTATTGGCTCCGCGGGCAAGTACGGCTGCATGGCCATTGAGCCGCAAGGCTGGTGAGTGGAAGCATATGCGGCGACGCTGACGACCAAGGATCGACGGTATCTCCCACCCTGAGTGGATGCAGGACCAGGTGTACGCGCCCGGCGACGCACCGTTCGTCAACGTCGCCGAGTACAGCTTCGACGCGGTGGGATCGGCTCGGAGCGAGCCGTCTGGAGACGCGCCAAGATTTGTCCACCAGGAGCTGTAGAATTTCAATGTAGTAGTGGTAGATGCATACAATGACGGGTCGCGGATGGGGTGTGGCTACTGCTCGCCGGTCTTGGAGTACTGTGGCTCGCGCATCATCTTGAGGTTGTTGAGGTAGTGCGCGGCGTTGGCCTCGTAGTTTGTCGTGAGCTCGGCCGCGGAGCGAACTTGTGCCGACGACTCGACAATTTCCTGCAGTCAGCAGTGACCTGGAATATAGCAAGCAGCGAGATGGCGAGGCAGGCTCTCGAGCGACGCAGAGACATGTCTGCGGCGCGTCGAATGCTCTAGTTGGCACGTGAAATCTCGCAGGATGGCGAGTTTGGGATTCTCGCAACTCACCCGCAAACACGTATTCAACTCGCGGAACGCCTCATCGCACTTCCCCTAAAAGGTTAGAGTTAACAGAGCAAAGCGGTAACTCACGACGTTGCCAATGATACGCTCGAGGAGGACGTTCTGCTCAGCCTCGTGGGGGTTCTCCATATCGTGGGTGAGTGGGTTGTCGATGCCAAGGTGTGGATGTTTGGTTCCCTGAGGTCGTGGTGTTGGAGCGCAACTCTGCCGCCCCACTCCTGGTCGGCCTGGTCGCCGCTAACGGTCACGTGATATTGCCTTTCTCTGCAGCTGGTGCAATTGAGCAACGACTTGCATCGCCGTCACCACCATCGAGCCCGAACACAACGCATACACCCGCCTTGTCCCCGAAACGCGCCGATGTCCGACACACGCAAAACGTGGAGTGCGCGTCGGGACCTCCGTTGGGGTATCATAGTCGGCCCCGCACATTGGTGAGCTCTCGGTTTTCGGAAAAACGTGAGGATGCCGGGTGCCCAAAAATCAGGCGATAAAGTGTGGGGACTCCACAATCGGCAGGTCTGCACTATACCACCACCGCCACAATGCACCAGCTACGAGGGGTATTCGACGTCCTGTGTCGTCCAAAACGACGAGCACAATGCATGCAACCACGTCCTCAACATGCAGGTTGTATATTGCACGTATCTGCAAGCTGCAGCCGCCATCCGTCGCTCGAAGCCGACGGCACGACGGCCGTAAGACGTGGCCGGAAATCCACCCTCGGCATCTTGCGGCATTCGGCGTTCGGCCCACCCTACCCGTTGCTCCGCACGATCCGCACACGAGAAGGTACGTCCTCGTGAGGTCGTATAAAGCTATGGAGAGCTCGCACAACGTCGTCCGCATCATCTCCAACACTTGACCTTGCGCAAGGAACACAAGAGGACACACACACACACACTGCACAATGGTACTCTACGCAAACCGAATGCTGCGTTCTGCGGCGTCTTCAACATCTCGGCGGGCGGGGCTCGTCGCAGCGCGGTGCTTCTCATCGACGGCGCCCGCGCGTCTCATGGACACGACGATTCTGAACGAGTCGCAGATGGAGGTGCGCGAGGAGGTCGCCAAGGTGTGCGCCCAGTTCCCCGACGCGTACTGGCGCGAGCGTGACAAGACGGTCGAGTTCCCCTTTGACTTTCACAAGGCCATGGCCGACGGCGGGTGGCTCGGCATTGCGCTGCCAGAAAAGTTTGGCGGGTCTGGGCTGGGTATGCGTGAGGCGGCGGTCATGATGCAGACCATCACCGAGTCGGGCGCTGGCTTCCCCGGTGCCCAGTCGACACACGGCAACATCTACGCGACACAGCCCCTCGGTATCTTTGGTACCGACGACCAGCGGACCAACATTATCCCCAAGATTGTTGGCGGCGAATGGCGGACATGTTTTGGTGTGACGGAGCCCAACGTTGGCCTCAACACGCTCGAGCTCAAGACGACGGCGACGCGCCGCGAGGACGGCACTTGGGCGATTAACGGCCAGAAGACGTGGATCACCTCGGCGCAGCAGGCCAAGGTCATGATTCTCCTGGCTCGCACCAAGCCGCTCGAGGAGTGCAAGAAGAAGAGCGAGGGCCTGACGCTGTTTGTCATTCCAGTGGACAAGGAGGCGCCCGGCCTTGAGATGCGCCGGATCAAGAAGATGGGCGGCAACTGCGTCGACTCGAACGAGATCTGGTTCGACAACTACATTGTTCCCGGCGACACGGTCATTGGCGGCGACGAGAACATTGGCAAGGGCTTCAAGATTGTCCTGCACGGCATGAACTCTGAGCGTATCCTCATTGGTGCCGAGGCGCTCGGTCTCGGCTACGCGGCGCTCAAGAAGGCCGCGCAGTACGCCGGCGAGCGCATCGTCTTCAACCGCCCAATCGGCCAGAACCAGGGTGTCGCGCACCCCCTCGCCGAGGCGTACATGCAGCTCCACGCCGCCACTCTCGCCGTCTACCACGCCGCCAACATTTACGACCAGTCCCAAGCCGAGCCCGGGTCTATTCCCTTCGAGGCCCTCGGCGCCGCTGCCAACTCGGCCAAGTTCCTCGGCGCCGAGGCCGGTTACAACGCTTGCCAGCGCGCCATCCTCGCCCACGGCGGTATGGGCTTCGCTGCCGAGTTTGACGTCGAGCGCTACTTCCGCGAGAGCTGGGTGCCTCGTCTCGCCCCCATCTCGCGCGAGATGATCATGAACTACATCTCTGAGCGCGTCCTCAACCTGCCCAAGAGCTACTAGAAGGGATGAGGGTTATTGATAGGGTCAGAAGGCAGAGGCATAGACATCGGTTGTTACACTGTAGACTACATGCATAGCACGTGCGTAAACATGGCGCGCTCTGCGCCCAGGCGGGCCCTCTAATGTTGTCTAGCACACGGACGCGACGTCGATGCTCTTAGCACCCTCCTTGCGCTCAGCCACGCCCTTCTCGGTGACGACGGCGCTGATGAGCTCGGCGGGAGTGACGTCAAAGCTAGGGTTGTACACCTGGTTCCATGGCTTGTCGTCTGCGCCGACGCCCTCGGGGGAGATACGCACGACCGAAAGGTCGCCCGTCTCGAGGTTCTTGCCGCGAACGAGCGTGGCCTCGACAGGCGGCCGCTGTTCGATATGGATCTGCGCGCCCGTGTCCAGGCTAAGATCAACTGTCGTGACGGGAGCCGCGACGACTAATGGGACGCCGTGGCGCTGTGCGAGAACAGCAGCTTGGTACGTCCCGATCTTGTTTGCCGTGTCGCCGTTCTTGACGATCCGGTCGGCGCCGACGACAACGCCGTCAATGTCGTTGTGCTGCATGAGCGAGCCCAGCATCGTGTCGCAGATCATGCACGCCGGGACTTGCAGCGTCGTGAGCTCGAGCGACGTCAGCCGCGATCCCTGGTGATAAGGCGTCGTCTGGGCGTAGTATGCTGTGTCGAGGTGGTCTTCCTCATACAGCGCCGTGATCACGCCAATCGCCGTGCCGTACCCGCTCGTCGCAAGCGAGCCCGTGTTGCACACCGTGATCACCTTGAGTCCCTTCTTTCCATCACCCCCGCGCTTCTTCCACAGCCACTCGGCGCCTAGCCGTCCCATCGTCCGGTTGCGTTCCATGTCCTCGGCGTGAACAGCAAAGCACGTTTCCTTGACCTTCTCAATGAGAGCAGCGGCGTCCGACGCCTCCTCGTCCAGAACGGCGCGGATACGGTCCATCGCCTGGCCGAGGTTTACCGCCGTCGGCCGGGACGACTGGAGGTAGTCGAGGATCGGTGCGACGTGCGACTTGACCTCTGCGGGCGAGGTGAGCGCCGGTGCAGCCGACGACGACAGGTGCGAGCGCACCGAGAGCGCAGCAAGGGACGCAATAGCCGGCGCGCCGCGAATCAAATCAATTAGCCAGTTCAGCGTCTCCCACCTACTTTCATCGTCTTGATCGCGTCAAAGGCCTGCTCAGGCGTCTCGACCTTGTCCCATTTGACAGTGTGCCTTTGGGTCAGCGTTCACTTTCGTGCCGCTCGGCGTACGGAAGCAGCAGTTGGTCCACAATCTCGACCTCGCCGTCGGCGCTAATGCGCAGCGAGGTCATCATGTCTGGGAGCGTCTTGCCCATCGTCGTCGGCGTGGTTGTTTTGTCAACAGAGCGACCTGGATCGATGGCGGTGACAAACGTGCTCGCCAGAGCGGCCAGTTCTGGAAATCCAAAGTGGAGGTCGCGGGAGCAAATTATAAGAATCTATTAAACTTAGTAGTTCAATACAATGCTCCTAATAGTCGCTTGACGTTGAATACAATTCTGGCAACACCTTTGGACCGGCCGAATCGACGAGCGACGAGACAAACCCTCAACTCGGCAAGGCAGCTCTCGTCATTACTGCAACCACTCTCGCCACACTTTACACCGCGCCGCCTGTAGACCGTACAACCAAGGGGGGCATGGCGCCATGTCCGACTACTACATGCCGCCGTCGTCTCGCGGGCGCTCACGCGAGCGCGAGCGCGAGCGCGACACACGCGACTGGGGCGGGGGAGGAGGAGGAAGCGGGGCTGGAGGCGATCGTTACGACAATGGCGGCTCGGCCTCGTCGGCGGCGTTTGTCAAGCGCGAGTCGACGTGGCGGCCAAAGTCTCAGCAGCATTCCCGCCCCGCCAACGCCTGGGCTGCGTCGCGCGACAGTCCTCGCGACAGTCCCGGACCCAGCAGCGCCCGCAAGACGGACGCTTACTACGAGCCCCTGAGAGCCGCGGACCGCGACGAACGCGAACGCGAGCGCGAACGCGATAGCCGTGATCGCGACAGGGACAGGGGCGACAGAGATACAGACGACGACCGGCGCCGCGACCGTGACCGCGACCGTGAGCGGGATCGTGAACGAGACCGCGACCGGGATCGCGACACCCGTGACCGCCGCGGGCGGAAGAAGGACGACGACCGCGGCGGCTGGGCAGAGTACCACCGTCGTCGGCGGGGCAGCCCCGCCGCGCGCCGCGACGACGAGCGTGACCGCCGCTGGGGCCGGGACAGGCCCGACGACCGGGGGCGTGCCGACTCGCGCGACCGTGACCGCGATCGTGACCGTGAACGGAACCGGTGGGCGTGGTCGCCGTCCCGCTCGCGTAACCCCACCCCGCCGCGACGCGGCGTCATCCGCCGCTCGAGCCCCGACTACGGCGTCGGACACCGCAGTGACTCGGACACGGACGACGACCTGGATAGGAGGTGCGTAGGGGGTCAATCTAGTGCTGATTCCAGGCGAACGCCGAGACGACGTTCACCCTCCCCCCTGCCACGGCGCAGATCCGCTTCGCCGCCACCCCGCCGCCGCTCCCCGACGCCAGAAAAACGGCGACTCGCGTCGCCGCCTTTGCCCGAACCAAAACGCGCACGCGAGTGGTCACCTGCGCGCTCCCCCTCGCCGCCACCACGGCGAGACCGGTCTCCGCCGCTGCGCGCACGCTCGCCAATACGCGACCGCTCGCCGAGCCCCCCGCCACGAGGCCGCACACCACTACGTGACCGCTCTCTCACGCGCTCACCCAGCCCGCGCCGCAGTCCTGTGCGTAATGGCCGCGACCTCGACAGGGACCGCGACAATCGGCGTGCCCGGTCCCCAGACACACCCCCGCGCGCCTACGGTCCTCGTAGCCGCTTAGGCGCAGCCGCTGGAGGCAGTGATCGGTGGCAGCCCCAGCCCCGCGGCCGTTTTTCGCGCCAGTGGGGCCAGCCTGACGAGCCTATTAAATTCCGAAGGTGGGGCGCGCCCAGTGCGTCGCCGCCACCGCGCGGCTCGCCGACCCGTGACACCCCTGGCCGCGACACGCCGCCACGTACGCGCTCGCCGACGCGGTCGCCGGATCGTGACGACCGCGACGACCGTGATGACCGCTTAGCGCCGCGGTCCTCCGCGCAATCCCCGATTCGTAGTGGCCTCGCTGCACGAAGCGGGACCAACGGCGACTTACCCCGCACAACGAACCGGAACTGGCGGCCGGCGCCGACGGGCCCCGCCGCCCACCGGCAGCGTAACGGCTCGCCACCGCGCGAGATACCCGAGGCGGACATGGAGATGGACGACGATGAGCGCACGCCGCCCCCACGCCGTTCGGACAAGTGGAGCCCGATCAAGCGCGCCGCTGTGCCGCCGCCTGCATCCGTGTCCGCCACGGCATCAGCCACCTCGGCGCCGTCCCAGCCCGCATCGACCTCGAGTACGCCTCACGCGTCCGACGCCTTCCTCGACCGTATTGCCGACAAGCAGCAGCAGTACGACCGGCACCTGTCCACCATCGCTCCGTACATCAGCGCGGCGTTCGCACAGTGGTACGCCCAGAACGCGACGCCGGGTCTGCACCAGTTCCTCGTTCACTACTTTGGTCGCGAGCCCAGCCGCCTCGAGCTTGACCAGATACAGCAGCTGCTGCAGATGCGCACACAACTCGGGCGTGACCAGCAGGAACTCAGGCACCTGCATGCACAGGCCGTGCGTAACGAGGTACCCCCACAAGGAGGACAGGCAACTCTCGCGCCGCCATCCGCGCCGACAGGCCCGCGCGCAGCTCGTGAGCGCGAAGCCAGACAACAATCCGCGTCGCAGCGGCCTCCGTCGTCCGTCTCCAGAACACCCACGTCCGAAGCGACCAGAGCACATCGCTCTAGAGCCGCGCCGGGCGAGGCGTACGAGCGCCTCGCGCAGGTCGGCGAGGGCACATACGGCAAGGTCTACAAGGCACGCAACGTCTTTGACGGCTCGCTCGTTGCGCTCAAGCGTATCCGCATGGAGCAGGAAAAAGACGGGTTCCCCGTCACGTCTATGCGCGAGATAAAACTCCTCCAGGCGCTGCACCACCCCAACGTCGTGCGCCTCAAGGAGATGATGGTGTCGAAGGGTGGGTTAAAGGCTGTCCCATGGACTAACGCCGTAGGAACCGTGTTCATGGTCCTCGAGTACATGAATCACGACCTGACAGGCATCCTGTGCCATCCCGAGGTCAAGCTCAGCGCGGCCAACATCAAGTCGCTCAACTACCAGATGCTGTCGGGGCTGGGATACCTGCACCGGCGGGGGATACTGCACCGGGACATGAAGGGGTCGAACATCTTGCTAAACGGCGAGGGCGAGCTCAAGCTGGCCGACTTTGGGCTGGCGCGGTGGTACCACAAGCACAAGCGGGACGACTACACCAACCGCGTGATTACATTGTGGTACCGTTCGCCAGAACTGCTCATGGGCGAGACGGCGTACGGGCCCGAAGTCGACACGTGGAGCGCCGGCTGCATCATGCTCGAAATCTTTACGGGCAAACCCACGTTCCAGGGCCAGGACGAGATCAGCCAGCTCGACGCCATCTGGGCCGTCATGGGCACGCCCGACGAGGCCGACTGGCCAGCCCTCCATGAACTGCCATGGTACGAGCTCGTCAAGCCCCGTCAGCCACTCGCGTCCCGCTTCCGCGACGTGTTTGGCAAGTGGATGTCCCCGGCTGCCATGGACGTCGTGGCCGGTCTCCTCGCATTCAACCCGGCAAAACGCCTCCTCGCCGACGCTGCGCTCCAGACGGCCTACTTCACCACAGAGGACCCGCCAATGGAGCCTCCGACACAGTACGTCTCGCCCAGCTTGCCTGAACCGAGCTAACCAACCCAGACTCGCCGCCTGTGGCGAACACCACGAGATGACGGTCAAGATGCTCCGCCGGCGCGAGGCCAAGTAGCGTCACAGGGGAGATACATTTACGATGTATACATACAATCTAGGCGTCTACGGTGTCTAGGAGGCTTGCGGCATCGCGTTCGAGCCGCAGCCTGACGTCGGGGTTGAGCGGCCACACGGACGCCTCGGCGACGCTCATGCCCGGCCATAGAACGTGCCACGGCATCGCCCAGGAGGCGTAGTTGCGCCCGCGCCGGAACATTAAGTTGAAGTTTGCAGCGAGGCCGAGGTCGTACGGCTTGTTGGTTGGGGCGACGGACACGACCGCGCCGGCATACTCGTCGTGGTCGAGGGGCACGAAGAACCACTTGTCGAGTGCGAATCGCTGCATCGCCGCTAGCGCCTTGGGGTCCTCGCGTCCGTCGGCGTATGCCTTCTGCACGTCATCGGCCGCCTTGGCGTACGAACTGGCGCGCATCCCGTCGTTGCCCAGTTCGCCCTTGCGCCCCTGCGAAAGCTGCCAAAAGGCCAGGAGCTGTGGTCAGTCACGGGCAGAGATGGCTAGCTTACCCCGGTGATGAGCGAGAGGAGGTTGCCGACGATCCAGAGCGAACCAATGTCGATGCGCCACAGGAGGGCGTCGACGCCGGCGGGCGTGCGGTCGAGGTTGACCCAAGCCAGCACGGTGGCGAGGAGGTAGCGCGCGATGGGGCCAGCTGGGAGTACCCAGCTCCAGCGCCAGGCGAGGTAAGCTTGAGCGTTGGGGTCGGTGGCGGTTGCACGCCACGCCTCGCGAATGCCACGGCATACGCCTCTTGCGTAAGGCATGCCGAGGGCTGCGACAGTAGGCGACGTCCACAGCAGTAGTGCAAGGAAGCATGGTAGGATAGGCGCCGAAATGCAGTTTGCCACCTGACGCCCGCGTCAGCCCTAGCACACTGCCGCCAGCACGGGTGTTACTCACAAACAGGCAGTGGTGGTCAAAGCCGACGCGGCACAAGCCACACTCGGAGCAGTGCCTCGCACGGCCTGGCTTCCATCCACCGCGACACAGATCCTTGTCGCAGCGTGGGAACAGGTCGTCACGCTCGTCACTGTGGCGGACGAGGTACGCTCTGCCGCTCGCGGGTGCGGGTACCTCGAACACGGTCTCGAGGCGCGCAACGGCCGGTAGCGGGTTGTGTGGCGGCACGGCAAACCGCTTGGGTAAGAAATACAGACGCAGAAGAATGACGGTGATGCACACGATGAGCACCCGCGCCATTATACGATACGTCACTGCGTGTCAGACGCTGTCATACTGCCTGCCACAGAGTTGTGATCGGTGGTGATCGGGAACGTACATCCAAGCCGGTGGTACCCTAGCCCGTCGCCGACATATTCCTCTGCCATAAGCTTTGTGTTCTGATCGCCACTCACTCTGCTCATTGCCCGTGCAGGACCGCCATGCCCAAGCGAGATATGAGAGAATTGCTGGAGGTAGGATCAGCTGGATGACCCAGCTTGGCCTTGTGACGCGTCGCATCATGCTGTGCGGGTGTGCTTCGTTGACGAGAGCGAGAGCTGAGGAGAAACGGCGGCGACTGTGAACGCGCCGGAACGGACATTGATCTCATGTACTCATATCAAGTCGTTGAGGAATGTTCTTGACGTGTTGAGGAATGAGAACATGGACACGAAGGCCACAGGGCACACGTCATGCCACATATAACATACGCGGTCAGGTGGCAAATCTCCCACGGTTGTATCAACCACGTGCGTCTCATACAAAGTGTACCTGACACGGGGGGTTTGCACCAATGGGGTCAGCCTGACGTTCGAGTGGAAATTATTTGATCCCGCCAAGAGACGCGCACCTTTTGCTGTCCTCACAACATAAACAAGAAGGAAGGTTGTTTGCCACTTCTTCCCCCCATCTAAGCCACATCACCCACTCTTCAACACCTTCCCTCCTCGACATCGACCACTCGGCGGAGCGACTTTTTCCTTCCTCCCACGTAACCCACCACCACACCACCACTGCTGTCGCCACTCACCCCCAGCAGTGGCAGTGGCCCACTTTTGTTGTTGTTGTCGACGACCAAACAGCCGCCGACTGCCCCCCCCACCTTAGCAGTCACCATGTCCGACCCGCCCCTCAACCTCGCAGGTGTACCACACGTCGACGACTCGCTCATCGACCCCGCACTCACTGCAGACGCCTTTTTCCACGCAGCTGCAGCAGGCCAAGATCCAAAGTTTGACGAAGACTTGGCAGCAGCCGCAGTTGCAGCCGCAGCAGCACACCAGGCCCAGCAGCAAGCTCAGGCTCAGGCCCAAGCAAACGCTCAGGCCCAACAACAACAACAACAACATCCATCGTCGCAACAGCACCAGCAACAGCAACAACATGCTCAGCAGCAGCAACAACATACTCAGCAGCAACAGCATCACCACCATGGTGGCGACCCGGGGCTCGCAGCCTCCTTCCCACACGGTCTCACGGGCGTAGGCGTAAACGTCGGAGCGCCTTTGGGCGTCGATGTCGGCCAGCCTCAACTTCAAGGCCCTCCTGGCTCTACTGGACCTGGCGGAAGAGCAGGCGACACGGATGTCAAGCCACAGCCTCCGCAGCCGGGCGACGCTTTGATGAATGGCGCTGCCCAAGACCACCACAGCCAGCATGTCAACGCCGCCGGCATTGAGCAAGACAGCGAACACGTGCACCCGTCCATGGCGACGTCACACATGGCGCCATTCTCGCGTCCGCAGCGCGACGAGTTTACGCCGCACCCAGAGTTACTGGCGTTCAACAACCGCGCCGAGTTTGACGTATGGTTCGAGGGTGAGAGCAGCTGGTGTCACTTTGTGCAGCGACGCACAACCACTCCCGAGAAGCGTGCAGAGGAACGCCTCCGCGCACGCGTCAAGGCCCACGAACGCCTCCTGGCGTCCATGACCCCGGAAGAAGCGGCCAGTGCACCACCGCTGAAGCGCCGGCGGCGCAACCGCACCTCCAACATCAAAGAAAAGGTCACCTTTACATGTCACCACGCAGGCAGGTACGAGGCCAAGCACAGCACGACGCTGCCGCGCGAAAAGCTTCGTCTCAACACCAAGAAGAGTGTCAAATGCGACTGCCCCGCGCGCATCGTCCTCACCGAGATGGAAGAGGGCGAGTGCAAGGTGTCGTACTTTTGGCGGCACGAGGGCCACGACGCGTACGCGGACGACGAGCTTGAGTCGGGCCGCCTGCCCAAGGTCATTGACGAGTGGCTCGTCCAGCAAATCCAAGCCGGCAAGGACACTGACCAGATCCGTCGCGCGCTCATGATGCCCGAGGAGGAGAAACAGGCTTATCTCCGCCAGATCGCCGAGGACCCCTCGGCGGTCGACCCCGAGAAGCCGCCGCCCCTTGCGCTCACGCTGCGGATCAAGTACCCCGACATTTACAACCGGTATCGCAAGCTCAAGGGTCCCATCAAGGACTTCAAGGTGCCCAAGCATCCGCGCTCGCGCAAGCGCCACAGCAACGCAGGCGACGACAAGGCGGCGCTCGACGCTGCGGCCGTCGCGCCCGTCGACATTGGCGTGCCCGCCGTCGACGTCGACACGACCGGCGTCGTCGAGGGCGAGCCTGGTTCCAGCTACCAGATGAATCAGAGCGACGTTGTCGACGGCTTTGCGGCGCTTCGCGAGGCCATCGACGGTAACATGGGCGGCGACCCGTTTTCGACGCACGAGGGTCTCGAGCGTGCCCTCCTTGCACTCCCTAGATCTGGCGAACAGGCCGACAACGACGAGCTCAGCGAGGCAGTGCTACGCATGGCGTCTGAGGCGCAGGCAGAAGACAAGGCGAGAGAGTGGGCCAGCGTTACCCTCGACCAGGCTCTGTAAGCTGTGACCCGTTTGTGTGGTATGCGGACCGGAGTTGCGCCGCGGAGCCGATGGGAGTAGCAGGACAACCCCCTGGCCTATTCACGCATATGGTGCACAACACAACGACATAGCCGAATCAATGAGGCGACGTCACATTCCTCACTAGTAAAAATGGCTTGCCCGCCATGACGCAAGGGTTAGTCCCTCCAACGTCACAAATGCCCACCCCCGAGAGAATGAGGAGCGCAGGACAACGCGTAGTAGCCCGAGTAAACCCATCACATGTGAATGCGTTTTGTATGATACTAGCAGTAGTAGTAGTGTATGTAACCCGATGCCATGAGGCTAGTGCTTGTCGCCGCCGATGGAGAAGCCCTTGAACTCTTCCTGGACCGAGCGGTAGTGCGCCATTTCGTCAGCAGAGACAGACGGCTGGAGGCGGTCGAGTGCGTGCAGGAAGTCTAGCTCGCCGACGACCACGTCCGTCTCGGCCTCGGTTGCCATGGACGCGAGGTAGTACTGCGCGGTAAGGGGCTTGGGGTATGCGCGAGGCAGAGGGGCTGCGTCGAGCTCGGCGACGCGCTCGTCGACCGTCTCTGCAACTCGCGTCATGGCGCGGAGCATTGCGTCGGCGCAGAGCGCGTACAGGTCTGCGCCGGTGTACGTGAACGGCAGGCGTTCCGCGAGGTCGTCGAGGCTGAGCGCGGGGTCGAGGGCAAACTTGCGCGTGAGGGCGGCGAGGACGTCGCGCTGCGCCGCGTGCGTCTCGGGGACAGACAGGTAGAGCATACGGTCAAAGCGGCCTGGGCGGAGAAGCGCCGGGTCGAGCAGGTCTGGCCTGTTGGTCGCGGCCATGACGACGACCTGGCCGCGGCCGCCCGACATGCCGTCGAGCTCGGCGAGGAGCTGCGACACGATACGGTCCATGACGCCGCCCGAGTCGCCCTGGTTACCGCGTTTTGGCGCGACAGAGTCCAGTTCGTCCATGAAGATGACGCACGGAGACGCGTCGCGCGCACGCTCAAACACACGCCGCACGTTGGCCTCCGACTCGCCAATGTACATGTTAAGCAGCTCGGGGCCCTTGACGCTGAGAAAGTTGGCCGCGCACGACGTCGCCACAGCTTTGGCGAGCAGTGTCTTGCCCGTACCCGGTGGGCCATATAGCAGAATACCGGAACGCTTCTTCATGCCCTCACCGAAGAGTTCGGGGTGCTCGAGCGGAAGCTGCACCGTGTCGAGAATGTCCGACTTGACGGCCGCGAGACCACCCACGTCGTCCCATGACACGTTGGGGATACGCGGTGCGCCGATCGAGTCGGCGTAGGACGCGCGCGCGTCGCCGAGGGCAGCAGTGAGGTCTGACGCGGTGAGAGCGACGCCCGCGAGAAGCGCGTCCGTGGCGCTCGGTGCGCCGGCGCACGCGCGCGCCAGGGCCATGTCGCGTGCGCGCTCGACGAGACTGGCAAGGTCACCGGCGTTCAAGGCTGCTGCCTGCGCAGCGACGTGCGAGAGAACGACGTCGGGCGCGAGCGGCGTCGCACCCAGCACCGTCGACAGGATAACCTCGCGCTCGCTGCTTGACGGTGCGGGGAGGGCCACCTCGTGCTTGAACACGGCCTGCATGTCGCGTGGGACGCCGTCAATGTTGCTCGTCGTGCCCATGATCGCGACAGGCTGGCCCGTCTCTGCACCAGCTTTGCGCGCAGCCTCGAGCAGGTCCTCGACGACCTTGACTACTGGTGGGGGTCGCGGCGGCGCTGACCCGCTCGATGGCGGCGCAAACGCCTCGAGGTGGGTGAGGAGGAGAACTGACGGCGCGCACTGCCGCGCCTTGTCAAACCGCGCACGCAGCGTTCCTTCCGTCACCTGCGGCGTGTCGCCGATAATGTCGTAGCACGGCACTTCGACGACACTGAGGCCGAGCTCGTCGGCAGCAGAGCGTATCAGCGCGCGTTTCCCGCTTCCCCGCGCGCCTTTAACCAGAACCGACAGGGGGAAGAGACGCGCGAGCGCCAGCGGCGAGAATGAGCTCTTGATCAGGTCGCGCAGGGTGCCAACTGCAGGAGAGCAGTATGGTGGGGGTGCAGGGGCTTGCATTGTCAGTGAACATCACGCCAATGTACCCACCTAGACCATGCCACGCGAGGTCGCCCGAGCGCCCAGCGACACGGTTGCGCTCGATACCCGAAAGAACGAGTGACGTCTCACCGCCTGGCCCCGCGTCCACCCAGCATCCTAGCTCGCCGGCGCGCGCCTTGGACGACGTGTTGGAAGTAAAATCGTCCTCGAGAGGGACGAGGGGCTCGAACGCCAGCGCCGTGACCATGAAATAGGCGAGGGCGGTATTGCGCTCGCGGGGGTGCTCGTCGTCGCCCTCATCGTCGTCCCCCACGTCCTCGCCCTCGGCGAGCGGCTTGCCCTGGCGTACGGGCACGGAGATGATATCGCCACGACGCACCAGGCGCTGCCGCGTCTCGGGGTCGGTGTCGTTGCCTGTCCCGGCAAAGTGGGTTCGCAAGCCGCGGAGCCATGCGCGTTCGTAGCGTTTGTCGACGCCCTCGGCCGTTGCGACACGCGCAAGCGTCATGCTCGTGGCGACGGGGAGCGTCGGGCGGCGCGCACCAAACGGCGTGGGCTGCACGACCACCTCGGTGTTGTGCGACGGAATGGGGAAGAGCGCCCGGCGCACGCCAGGGGGTACGATTAATGCGTTTGGCGGCCTGTCGTCAGCGAAAGTCTCACTAGTTATACGCACAGATCATTGACGTCCTCGTCGAGGCGCTCCCATGCAACGACGCGGGCGAGGCGGCTACGCCCAAGCGACCCGTTTTCAACGGCGCGGAGGCACACCCAGTCGCCCTCAAACACGCCTGCTCTCCCCAGTGCCCAGACACCGGCATAGCACACGTCGCTGTCGTCCTCGTCCGTCTCTGGTCCGCGCCCGGCGGCAGGAACCAGCGCAAAGCGCATGCCCTCCTCGGACGGCGACTCGACCTGGAGGACGTCGTCGGCGGCCGCGACGGGGGATGGCACGCGCGCGCCAGGCCGCGGGGTGAGGGACCCAGAGTTTGTGAGACTGGAGGAAGACGACGTGTCGAGGTCATGGGGCGGCGCGGCGGGCGCTTCGTCGTCGTTGAGGTGGGCTAGGGAACGCGCGAGTGACGAGGCGAGGAAAGCGTCAGGGTCAAACTCCTCCACGAGCGAGCGGTGCGTCGGCGCAAACGAGCCCGCACCAGTAGACCTGTCGTCGTCGTCGTTGTCTGGCGCATCGAGCGGCTTGTCCGCCACGACCACACGTGTCTCGGCCGTTACAAAGCCCTGCTGTACCGGCTCGGTCATGAGGACGCGGAAACCGCGGCCTGACCCGAGCGAGATGGAGCCTCCCTCGCGCAGGATCGTGCCCGCCTTTCCCTCCTCGCTGGCAAAGTGCACAGAGCCGTTGACGTCGTAGCCGTAGCCGTACTGCGCGGGCTCCTCGGGTTCGGCGTCGGGGTAGAGCTGAGAGAGATCCTCGACGTCGAGCTCGTCCGCGCCTCCCGTGGGCTGCACGACCGCGAGGCTCAACGCGACAGGCTCGTGTGCATGGACCGTCACCTCGGCCGGCGTGGGAACGTATGCGGGCAAGAGGTGCTCTGGGACATACAGGCGGGGCAGGGGAGAGGCCTTGTCGCTCGTCTGGCGTCAGCTATGGAGGTGGGCAAGAGGCTGCTCACTTCAGCAGATGCAGGGCGCACCCAGAGAACCAGTTTGCGCGCCGCGTCGGCACGCGCAGCAGGGGGAAGACGTAACTCGGCCGCCCACTCGATAGCGACTGCGAGACGGGTTGGTTTCTCAATGCCGACGGCGCGCGATGCCCGCGGCAGAATCGCAGCCCACAGGTCCGAGCTCACTTCGCCGACATCGCTGCCGGACGGGAGCGCGTGCACCTCGGCGCGGATTGGCGCGGGCCGCCCAAACGGGCGGACGGTAGGCATGTCTCTTGGGGAATGCGAATGTGCAGTGGACAGAAGCAGAAGTGATCTAGCAGCAATATCTACGGCGCCGATGAAATCCGCACGCATGGAATGGACGGCCGCCGGCGTTCACAGTTACCCGACAACCGGAAAGGGGGTGAGGCGGAAGCAAAACCCACGCGACGTTCTCGTCATGTCCGCAAAAACGACGTCAACGGCGACTGGATCGGCTCTCACCACCGCGACATACACATCTTGAGCAACAACACAAACCACCCACCATGCTCCAGAGGACGGCACTGCGCGTGCCGCGCGCCGCTGCGCCGTTGCTGAGGCGGTACGCGTCGTCTGGGACACCCTCGCGCAAGATCTGTGCTGCGCCGTTCAAGGTGTCGTGGCAGGACGCACGCGACAAGCTGTACTACTCCGGTCTTCTGGCGTCGGGTATGTCGTCGTCTTTTCAGTACCCCGCTAACGTTCAGGCCAGACGGCCAACGCCTTCTACTCTATAGCCCTCAAGGTCTTTGGCATGGGCCTCGAGCCGCTTGGCAAGGAGCTCGGGCTCGGCGACAACGTCGAAATGCGCGACATGAAGGCCGTCTACTGGCCCGTGTGGCGGTTCGACATGATGGCTGAGGGGCCGTGGACGCCAGCACACGGCGGAGAGGAATGTCCCGCATGGCTCACTGTGCGTGAGGCGTACATCCCTGGTGAGCCCCAACTACGCTCTTACACGCTCTAACAACACAGGTAACCCATACGCACCCATGTCGTATGTGTCGTTCTCGATTCCGCCATTGCCAGACAACCTGCCGCAGTACAACCCGTCACGAGACCTGCGACAACTTCCCGACTCGGACATTGTTGCAGTCGACTTTACTGTCAACCCGTTCGGTGTACTGGAGAAGGGGCGTGACGTGCTGCGGCGAGGCAACGGGCTCGAGGGGATGCGTATCAACCCGGACAAGTGGAAGGAGACGATCGTGGGTGGCGGCGGCGCGCGAGGTGGTCACTGACGTCAAGCTTGCGGCGTACCCGATCTACTTTCCCGTGTATATTGCCGACTTTGTGCACACGACGCAGGACGGCAAGAGGTCATACCAGCTCATCATGGACGCGCACCACAAGGATGTGAGTTGTTAATAGGGGGAGGTTGAGATTGACTTCCAGGCGAACAAGTGCCGTGTGACGGCGCCGCCGTCGCCAGTGATGCGCGAGATGGGACGTGTGCCCCGCAACTACTTTATCAACCCTGCGCCGTTTATGCCGACCATGACGCTAATCATGGCCGCTGCACCCGACACGCCGTTCGACTCGCAGCCGCCACAGCAAGCGATGAAGGGGTTCTCAACGTGGCTGAGCCCCGAGCCGTCGTCCTCTGGGAGCATCCAGGCGTCTCCGACGCTGAGCGTGTCGCGCGACATGGCGATTGACTGGGACGACCCGCGGATCCAGCGGTGGGACAGCGTCGAGCGTGACCAGAACGGCGAGTACATCGACGCGGCGTTTGATGTGCACAAGAACTTTGCTGCTCTGAGGGTGGGTGGTTTACGCCCCTTGGCTTGTGTGTGCTGATGGGAGAACATGGCGCTGGCGAGGGACACGCTGCCTGACGACATTGACCTGAGCGACGTCGACTGGACCATGTCGGCGTGGGAGAACGGCAAGGTGCGGCACAACAAGGGCAACCTGTCAGACATGCAGCGCGCCATGGAGGACAGCATGCAGGCGTCGGTGGCAGACCTGGCTCGTATCAAGCCCGACTGGCTGAAAAAGTACCAGGCAAAGAAGGCGCAGGAGGCCAAGGAGTCAGCAAAGGAGAGTGCCAAGGCACAAGATACAGAGAGCAAGGAGGAGTAGCACAGTACCACACTCGCATGCGACTGCATTATAGATGAGGCCGGGGGTTTCGAGACAGCTTAAAAGCAGGAGAGGGGGCTATGGGATGAGCAACGGTAAACTGTTCTGCTTGGTGGTAAAAAGGAAATCTCACCACTGTGAGTCGAACACAGGACCTGCGGATGTGGGCCTTTCTCAAGGTGCTGGGTAACCAATTACAGTCCGACGCTCTACCAACTGAGCTATGGTGAGTTAAGCGAAGCTAAGAAGTCATGGTCGGGTTGGGTTTTGAGGGAGAGGAAGGTGTGCCTGCGGTGTTTTCGGGAATAAAAACTGTGGCAGTACGCGTGTGAGTGTCAGGGGAGAAAGGGTGGATTTGAGTGTGACGTTATGTCGTGTCTTGTGTGTTGCCAAGGGCCAAGGGCATTTACCACACCCTAAAGACTTTGTCAGGCACGGTCTTGACCCAAATACTGCGCCCCCCTTCTCACCTAAAGCCTTCCCCTTAGCATATCCCTGTACAGCCCTCTTGCTCTGGTGTGCTGCCCCCTATCTTCACCGCAGCAAACGCGCGCCTTCCCTCCCACCTTCCCTCGTCTTCCCTCCCACCCAAAATGCAGTGCAACAGGAGGACGAGGGGATTTTCAGCCCAACCCAACAACGCCCTTTTCCACCTTCCCCTTCCTTCCTTCTCCTGCCCCCCTATACCTGTAGCTAGCTAGCTCCACCCACCACAGTGAGTGTCTGTGTACACACCACCACCGCACGCACCGCTGTTCACTCTGACATTGTCCTCGTCGTCTCGTCTCTACTCCATCCTCCTCCTCCTCCCTGTCAACATCCACCCCCCTCTCGCCAGCACAGGCCCAACACTCATCACACACCTACATCTCCTCGTCGTCGTCTGCACACCCTCGCGCAGCACATTGGGCGAAAACTATTCCCGCGCTCACGACCCCGCGCCACCGACTCCGACTCTTTAAACGACCTCTTTCTCGCGCACGCGTTGACACTCTCCTCCCCTCTCCCCACCTCCCCACCACCACCATGCGCTCCTCGTTCGCCCTCGCGGCGGTCCTTTACGCTCTCGGCGCCCAGGCCCAGAACGCGCCCGTCGACATGGGCACCGCAAACGACCTCAGCGAGACCAACAATGTCACATCGCTCGAGGGCACTTGGAGCAGTAACCCCGCCGTTCTCACTGGTGGCGTGAGTCGCCCCGCAACAGTCGTGTAACTGACGCGCAGGACTTTTGCAACCCAATCACCCAGTCCTTCACCGCTCCGCCAAACACGGGTATCTCGTACTCGTTGTAAGTGTGCAACTAGGCTCGTGGCTTTTTTGCAATGCTGACTACCAGCACCAACGACGGTTACTTTGAGGAAGCGCACTTTATTTACGACGCCTTCCCGAAGGACCCCCACTGCATCGCCGGCAAGATGTTCTGGCAGCACGGGACGTACAAGTTTGACGGCGACGCGCTCCAGCTCACCCCCTGGGGAGACGGTCTTATCCAGGTTCAGAACGCGTGCGCCGAGACCAACACGCAGATGTACTACTTCAAGGAGGACGGAACGTACAAGGACTGGGGAATCATCATTGACCCCGGAACCGCCAACTACGTCCTCAAGATGAACCAGTTCGACGGCGCAAAGATGCCTCCTCTGTTCCTCCAGGCCCGTCCCCCCAACATGCTCCCCACCCAGGTGCTCACCGGCACCAACTCGACTGGCCAGACCATCTCGCGCCGTCGCCGTGGACTGGTCTCGGAGATCAAGAAGCGTGTCACGGGCGCTGCTCCCGCAGCCATGGCCGACCCTACGCTGATGATGGGCGTCAGCGGAGCCGTCGCTGCCATCTTCACCTTTAGCCTGACGCTGTTCTAAGCGCACTTGCTACTTGTAATCTCTGTTCCTTTCCTTTGTCTCTCCTGGTTGAGGGCGGGAATCCCCTTCGACGACAATCACACACACCACCACACCACTAGCATTCGCCCAGAGCAATCGACAGCGCGTCGGCTCGCGCGCAGGGGCGACATGGACATTAGATCTCGATGGCCGCTAGGTTGGCCATATGATACCCCACACTCATACTTCACGTCTGTACCGATGCATGGGCGTTTACGCTGCGGACAGAGGCCGCCATGCCGCGAAGCGGTGTGCTCGGGTTCGTGGGAGTTTGAATGAGCCCTTGACGCTGTGCGAGGTAGTCGACAACGGCACGCTCGCGGCGTATAGCCGTGCTAACGGCTCTGGCGCGCAGGATGCGTGTGCTGCTGTATCCATGGATCAAAGTCAGCTCGTGTACAGTGTTATCCTGGACACAAGTGGCATGGGCTACCTTAGGGCATTTGAACAACCCCTATTACAGCTCTATTTGATCTTGCACAAACATATTCACAGTCCCTGACGCAATTGTTGTTGACAACCTGCTTTCCTCCACCTCGCGACTTCTACAGTGACCATTAGGTCCGCTCGAACTTCTCACATCAACGCAGCGGGAGCGTGCACAGGCATTGAAGCTGGAACACACAGCAATGACGACCGAGGAATCTGGCGCGGCCCAGGCTACAGACCCTCCCTCACCCGTTGCGTCTGAAGTCTCCGAACTCCGGGCAATCAGCGACGACGACGGCGCATCGGACGAGTATGTCGACGACGGAGCGGTGAACCCCGACGACATGGTGGTTGACATGGGGATGGACTTTGCAGCGGGTCCCTCGACGGCGTCGGGGCAAGGTACCCGGGGTCGTGGCCGGCCGAGAGGACGTCCACGGGGCAGCGGGCTCGCACGTCGCGGCGCGGCGAGTTCACGACCGCCACGCAAGATTCCCCAAATGGCACTCACGCCAAAAGGGCCCCCGGCGTCTGTCGGATCGCCCTACGACGCGGTCGTCGCTGCGGACCGTAACGTTCCCCCGGCGTACCGCGAGTACCTCATGTCCTCGTCGGTCGTCGTGGTCAAGGGTCCCGACTGGCGGCCTCACACGTACCATCCCAACACGGGCGGGTCGCGCGTCCCCGTCTTCCCCCTTGGCCCCGTCACGCCTTTTGTCACCCGCCTCACCGAGGCGCCCTTCCTCCCTGGCGAACCTGGTGCGCGAGCGGCGTTTGACGTCGAGCCAGATCCAGAGGATGCCGTCGAACGTATCCAGGAACGCCGGAATACTTGCCGCTTGCACGCGAAACGGTTCGCGCTACTCGAACCGTGGGAGATCTGGGAAGGCGAGGGGTGGTGGCCCGAGATGTTTAGCGGGGCGGGGGACGAGGAAGGGCCGCTGCCCGGATGGCTGTGGCGCGAGCAGGTGCGCGTCGGACTCGACGCCGTCGGCCGCGACTGGACCGGCAGAATGCTATCCCTTTTGTGAGCTTGCGCTGCCGGGGCTTACCAAGCTGACGCCAGCGATGCGCAGCAATACCTGCAACCTGGGAGGGTTATCCTCAACCACGGACCGCACAACTCGCTCACGCGCGTCGAGATGGAGCCGTTCGACACGATACAAACACGTACGCTCGCGGCTTTATTCCACCCTGACGTGGCTGACGACAGAAAACACAACGGGGACGTCACGCGGGTTCATCTTCAACGCGGGCGCGCCGGTCTGGGGACTCGACTGGTGCCCATGTCCCGAACGCATAACGGAGCAGCGCGACTGGGCGCAGTATCTTGCTGTGAGCACAGTATCGATCGACGTGCCTATCGGCGGGCGATGTCCGCCAGAGACACCAGGAGCAATCCAGGTGTGGTCGGTGCCGACCGCTGGTTCTGGAGCGCCACAGTGCGAACTCGTGCTCTGTGTCCAGGGCGGCCCTGCGAGCGAAGTCAAGTGGATGCCGATGGGTGCGTGGGACGAGCCAGACGGGGCCAACCCCAAACTGGGCATCCTCGCGGCCGCCCAGCTCGACGGCAACGTTTCATTCTACGCCGTGCCAGATCCCCGAAGTCTGGCCCAGTCCAGCAGCGCCCAAGGACCAGTCTTCATCCATCCAAGCCCGCTCCTCACCCTCAGCACCGAGGATGCCACCGTCACATGTATCGACTGGCTCGGTGCGACGCGTCTTGTCGCGGGTCTTTCGAATGGTGAGCAGACATGTACTCCACTCCAAGCTGACGCCTAGGCTGCGTTGTGGTCTGGGACGTCGACGTTGCATCAGGCAAAGCACCCCTGCCCTCGGTATACACGAGCGTTGGCCTCGCGCCGGTCAGATCCGTCGCGGCTGGCCGCGCTCCGCCTACAAATAGCGAGGGAGAGTGCGATTACGCCGGCGACGCGGTGTACGTCGTCGTGTCGTCGTGGGAGGGCTCGCTTGGCCTCGTCGACCTCCGAGAGCCGGCGGCCCCGCTTGTGGTGAATCGTTCGAGGTGTAAGTGGCTCTTCTCCCGACAAAATCAACAAAGTTGGCGTCCGCGCCAGTGTCGAACACTGCCGTAAACCCAATGCAACGGTGATGAATGGTGCTGACAGCAGTGCCTACCATGGCAGTGGCATGGTCTACGCAGGCATCCACGCCGCTGTACGCCGACGTCGACTATATTGTGACAGCGGCGCAGCTGCGTAACGATGGTCCAAGCACGCATGTGATTGCGCCGCACCGCGGCCCTGTCTGGGTACGTGCTCAACCGGTGCCCATACTAAACACCAGTCAATCTCTACGAGCGACTACCACCACATGGTCGCGTCCGGTGCTTCCGACGGCGCGATGATAATCTCGTCGTTCGCGACCGGATTCTACCGGCGCAAACTCGCAGGACTGCTGTACCTGCGCCTGTACGAGGTCGACTATGACGAGGTGACGGGCGAGTACCGCATGGTCGACGATTTCATGCCCGAGGCGTGTGGCGTCGAGGACGCGATCCGGCACGCGAGCAGGAAGAAGGCGAGTGGCAAGGACCCGCGCGTGTGGGCGCCTACCGAGGGCGACAGCACAATTGTCAAGACGGGAGCGTGGAGCCCCAACGTCGCCATCCACCGAACCACTTGGCTTACTGGTGGCGGTATTGGCGCGGCGGGTTGGGTCGCGAGCGGGGGATACAGTGGCCTTGTCCGCGTCGAGAGTATCACGGGTGAGATACTCAAACTGTAGGTACACTATGCAGCGGTTGTCCATACGCCGCACCCAAGTGCGACTAGAATGCCCCACAATCTTGTTGGGCACGGTTCAGTCGTCAAACGTTGCGTCAGTGTTATTCTCGGAATCTGGCCGCAACTGGACACGAGCGATGCACCCCGCACTACACCAGCCCCGCCACTGTGGGCTCCGCGCTGGCCGTTGGGGCCGCAAAGGGGCCGTGGTCTGGCACGGTTCTGGTGCTCTCGTCACCGCCAGTATCTCGGATGACCCAACGCTCCCACAGAGTAGCCGCACTCCCTCGGCCGTACACGGCATTCACCCAGCAAGTTGCGACCCGGTCCGCATCCAACTCCCACGCGCCCGCCGATTGCCGCCACGCTGGGTGGTGGAGTTGCGGTCCGGCGACGGCTATGAACGGTCAACCGTTCATAACCGTCGTTCTGCCCCGGCGGCACGGCCAAATTCTTTGTGCACGTGAAGAACAATCCCTGGAACTTTTGCAGATCTGCAGAATGATGCTTACACGCCGCCCGCGCGACCGTTCGGCGTAATTTCCAGGCGTGTCGTTGCTCATCTCAGCAGCCAGCTACACTCGTCCTCGCCGGACCGAGCACCGACAGCGACGTCGCCCGACTCCCGCGATGCCGTAGAGATATATACTCTGCGCACCCCACACATCCCCGGAGAGCACCACGGGCCCCTCTGCCTCAATCACACGACCACCTCGCTACTGTTATCACACAATGTCTACACTATACACCAAGGACGCGCCGCCCGTGCACGCCGAGCACATCTCCGAGGGCGACGCCGAGAGCGCACTCAAGCGCACCGTGTCGACGGCGACCGCCAAGCACGGCGACGCGGCACTCGCCCTTGTCGGCGACGACCGCGTCCAAGTAACCCAGGAAGACGTGAGCAAGCCTCACAGTGAAGCCTTGGCTGACGATAGAACGACCGCATCCGCCGCAAGACGGACAAGTACATCCTCTCGATCCTGGCGTGGGTGTACTTTCTCCAAATCCTCGACAAGACGGTGCTTGGCCTCGGCAACGTGTGGGGTCTGAGCGAGGACACGCACCTCAAGGGCTCGGAATACTCGACCATCGCCTCGATGAACGCCATTGCGCAGCTCGCGTGGCAGCCGCTCTCGTCGTACCTGATTGTGCGCGTGCCCGCGCGCGAGCTCATGACGATCCTGTGCTTTGGCTGGGGCACGGCGCAGGCGTGCATGGCGGCTAGCACAAACTTTGGCGGCCTTGTAGCGACGCGCTTCCTCCTTGGCCTGTTCGAGGCCGGGTGCCTGCCGCTCTTCGGCATGCTCACCGCGCAGTGGTACCGCCGCTCCGAGCAGCCGCTGCGCGTTGCCATCTGGTACTCTTCCAACGGCATCGCGACCATTGCCGCGGCGTTCCTGTCGTGGGCGCTTGGCCATGTCAAGAGCGAGCACATTGCCGCGTGGCAGCTCATCTTCATCATCTGCGGCGCCATCACCGTCCTCACCGCGCCCGTCATCTACTTTGTCATCGACTCTGACATTCCGTCCGCGCGCTTCCTTACAGAGCACGAGAAGGCGCAGGCTATCGAGCGCCTCCGTGCAAACCAGACCGGCACCGGCTCGCACGAGTTCAAGCTGTCGCATGTCTGGGAGATGGCGTACGACCCCAAGTCTTGGCTGTGGCTGTTCATGTCGCTCCTCCTCAACATTGGCGCCTCGGTCACAAACGCCTTTGGCCCGACCCTCATCCAGAACTTTGGCTTTGACAAGTATGTCACGACGCTGCTCAACATGCCCTTTGGCGCCCTCCAGACAATCTTTATTCTCGTCGCGTCGTACGCAGCCCAGGTTTTCCGCATCAAGGGTGCCATCCTCGCCCTCTTTATCGTCCCCGTCATCGTCGGCCTCGCCCTCCTCTACTCTCAGGCCGTTGCACCCCAGTTCAAGCAGGGTCCCGCGCTAGCAGGCTACTACCTCCTCGCCGCGCTTTTTGGCGGTAACCCGCTCATTGTCTCGTGGATGGCCGCCAACACCGCGGGTCAGACAAAGAAGGCAGCGATCATGAGCCTGTACAACGCCGGCTCGGCCGCGGGTAACATTATCGGCCCCTACCTCTTCAAGAAGGAGGACAAGGACGTGCACTACCTGCCAGGCGTCAAGGCCACGCTCGCCTTGTTCTGTGTCCTCCTTGGCGTCATCGGCGCCCAGACCGTCACACTCTTCCTCCTCAACAAGCAGCGCCAGCGCCAGCGTGTCGCCGAGGGCAAGCCCCGCTACATCAAGGACACGTCGATGAGCGACAAGTGGGAGCAGGAGCCCGACACCTCCAAGGAGGTCGAGGCCGAGGGCACCGTTCGTCTTGGCCAGAACGCCCTCCTCGACCTCACAGATTTCAAGAACAACGAGATGGTTTATGTTTACTAGGTTCATCATGTCTTCGAGTGTATGTATAGTATCTCTTGTCACGCCGATCAGTGGACGACGCGGATCGACAGCGCACACGTCACCTTGACCGTGCTCGACTGACCTTCCTTCACGCTGCCTTCCTCGACTGACCTCCCCGGGTGCTTATAAGCGTCGCTAACTCGTCTCCCACTCTTCTTTCTTTCACTTCACCATCATCCCTCTTCCTCACCCTGCTTTCCTCACTCTCGCTCACACTTTCTTCCTCCTCAGTACTCTCCCTCCCTCCTTGACACTTTTTTCTGCCCTCTGTGCCTTTCGTACACAAGAACTCGCAACAATGTCCCTCACCCGTGAGATGGCCGACCTCCTCGGAGTCGAGTACGTCCATCAGCAGACCTGGCAGGAACTCGCCCGGAACATATGCGCAAGGAAGCCGAGAAGGGGGCGGGCGACACCGCCGCCGCTGCCGTCGAGAAGCCTTCCCCAGAGCGCACTCCCAAGTCGTCCTCGAGCCCTGCCACGAAGCCGTACACCGAGCCCTCCTCCAAGGCCGCCTCGAAGACCGCCGCTAAGGCGGCGCCACAGGTCCCCGAGCTCTCTCCCGGCGCGCTGGCGAGCTCACCTGGCACGAGAAGGAGTACTACGCGTACCTCGGCCGTATCGACGAGGACATCTCCAAGGCCACCAAACCTGAGCACATCCTCTGTGAGTACCTCCGTTGATGCACGCGGCTGACCCAGACCTCGTGAAATCCTATCTCGTCGACTGTGCGTGGCGGGCCAGGGACTCGAAGGTGGACCGCAACAAGGACAAATCGCTCCCCGTGCCCCTCCGTCGCAAATTCGACAACGCTGTGATGAGCCGCTACGCCAGCGCCTGTCGCGTCATGGAAGGGTTTCACCCCACGGCCGCGTTGACACAGATTACACGTATCGTCGACGAGCGTCCCGACAGCGAGACTCTCCTCACCTGGGGTTGGGCGCTTAGCAAGGTAAGTGGTCTAGTTGGTTACCAGTGTACACTGACGCGTCCCAGCTTGCCAATAGTCTCATTCGTACAGAAGGCCTTGCGCGTTACTCTTCCATCAAGCTGCCCGTCCCCGAATGGGAGGGCCCCGCCCGCACTCGACAGAGGGAGCTCGCTCGTGTCCTGCTCGGAGCCGAGTACGAAGAGCGCGACGTGGACCACGATGCAATTGCGAAGGCCGACGAGGGGTTCGTGTCGCCTGACATGACTGCTGTTCTTGAGGACGCCCTCGACGTGAGTCAATTGACGAACAATCTTCAACCGCTGACACCTAGGCGCAGCGCCGCCGCCGTACTCTCGGTGGCAAGGCCAGCAAGAAGTAAAGGCCGAGCACTCACTCGGCGTACGCGTGCGACCTCGTGAGTACTGAATGCCACTCGATTGTCGCTCACACCACATAGCCAACACACACTGTAGTATTTTCCTCGCCTCCATCGACTCGGGCACCCACCACTCTGGCCTGTGCATGCCCACACTACCGCCCTCGCCAACACGGAAACATTTCTCAAATTGCCGCCAAAAACACCACTGCATAATATGTAGTTATGTATTTATGTATTCCATCTGTACCCGATGTAAATATGACGTGGTACGAGTGCAATGTCGGGGCGTGCACGCTGTGACTCGACTGGCGGCTGGACTTGCAACTGACACTCTGCTATAGGACGTGCGAGGAAGTTTGACATACAGCCCACAGGGATAAAGGACAGAGCACTGTCTGTCCGTCGTAACAAGCAGCGGAGAGCTCACCCGCCCAGGAAGAGGCTCTGCGAAGTGCTCTGCATGCATTCAGGCCAGCACGTCACGACGTGGGAGCGCTCAACGTACGCCGGGATACATGTGGCAGCCTCCAAAACTCCAAAACTAACAGAAAATAAAACGAGTCGACCTCTTACACCCACGGGGAGTCCAAAAAAACAAGCCCCAGCCGGGTTACGTCACCCAAAACCGGCCGTGCGGGAACGGCGATAACGCACCAGCCAAAACTCAGAGGGCTTCCAAACCTTCACGAGTGCATGCGCAAGACCCTAGCGCACACGCTCGTGGTTGCCATGTCTCTGTAACGGCAAGGAGCAAAAAGATACAAGCAAAAATGTACACCCACCGGGAGTCGAACCCGGGCCGCATCGATTTTCGGTTTACGTCGTCAAAGACTCGTAAGTGGCAACGATGCATGATACCGTTTCACCATAGGTGTCGGTAATGGTGGGTAAATATAGTTGATCCGGGTTAGTCTTAAACGACGGGGAGGGTTGACGTCACCCATAGCAGCTGGCTTTAGAACCACAAACTTGAATTCGGGCGCGTCCGCACGCGTTCATCCACATATTGCGCATCGTGTCCGACCTCGCGCGACGATGGCCGACTCGCCCGAGGAACGTGCGCACTGGCGCGACGTCCTCCGCGCGTTTGACGGGTACATGCAGTATCACGCAAGTCCAAGCCGCGAGGAGCGGTGCTGACGGTTAGCTCGCGGCGAACCATGGTCGGCGGATGGCGTTCCTCTCCTTGCCGCGGGACAGCCGCGACGCGTTCGAGGCGCTAGGATACCGCGACAAGCTCGAGGCCGTCGACGAGGGGATACGCCGGAACGCCGAGTTTATCGACCTCATGATCCAGGATCCGGTGTTCGCCGACATGTTAGGCGGCGCCGACGAGCCGCAGCCAGTGCTAGCAGGCGAGGTGACCACTGGACATGGGTATACCCCACCACCGCCGGGTTCTGCGGCGGAGCACGGCACGCACGCGAACGCGAACGCACACGCGCACTCGCACGCGCACCCACACGCCCACTCGCACGGACACGGACATGGACACGGACACGGGCACGGGCACGGGCACGCCCACTCGCCTACGCCGGCGACGTCGCCTTCGCCGCGGCGCGGGAGCGAGCGCGACGTGCAGCAGGACAAGGTACGGTCTACGCTGCGGTCGTTTGTGCGCGACTGGGCGGCCGAGGGCGCTGGCGAGCGCGCGGCAGCGTACGCGCCGATCCTTGCTGCGCTGGAATCACACTACCCCGACGTTGAGGCGCGCGGGGGCGTCAAAGTCCTCGTTCCTGGGTGTGGACTTGGCCGCCTCGCTATGGAGATTGCCGCGCGCGGATTTTGGGCGCAGGGGAACGAGTTTAGCACGTACATGCTCATCGCGAGTCACTTTGCGCTTAACCAGTGAGTCTGCTGAGTCCGCGCCAGGAAGCCGTGTCCAGCCACACGCAAGAATGGCCCTATCCCGCTCGCCTGCGACTTTGTCCTCTGCTCACACCAGATCCACCGTCGCGGAGGAACACGTACTGTTCCCCTACCTCCACTCCTTCTCGAACCACCTCTCGACGGGCGACGGTCTGCTTCGCGCCGTACGCGTGCCGGACGTGGTGCCCGCCGAGATCTTGGCCGGGCGCGAAGGGGGCTTCAGCCTCGTCGCCGGCGACTTTGAGGAGGTGTATGGGCCAGAGCATTGGCGCGACACGGGCGCGGCCGAGACCCACGACGGCGAGGACGACGAGACCAGCGTCAATCAGCGCGGACGCTGGGGCGCCGTCGTCACCTGCTTCTTCCTCGACACGGCACGCAACGTCCTCAACTACCTGCGTATCATCCATACCCTTCTCGACGACGGGGGCGTGTGGATAAACCTCGGTAGGCGGGAGGGTCGGCGTCACTGATGGCTAGGCCCGCTCCTGTGGCACTTTGAAAACTCGCCGGCGTCAGCCAAAGGCGAGGGGAGCATCGAACTGTCCCTCGACGAGGTCAAGGAGCTCGCGAGGATGGTCGGGTTTGAACTGAGGGTGGGTTTTGAGAGCGCGCGTGAGCGGAGCGGAGCGAGCTCGCGCGCGGGGTGTGTGGTCTAGGGTGACGGCACGGCCGGATTCACGCCGTGGCAGCGCCGATTGACGGCCAACGCCGCCTAGGTTTGCAGACGCTCCGCTAATGGCAGGATGAACGGACGATCGAGGCGACATACACCGGCGTGCCCGACAGCATGCTGCAGCACGTCTACCGCGTGAGTACATACGCCAGCGCGGGACGGACTGACAGGAGTGCGCGTTCTGGACCGCGACAAAGGTCGGCCATGGCGCGCGCGCGGTCGAGGGCGTGCATGCGCACGACGACGACAGAGGGGAGGAAGAGGGGCATGATGCGCACGCGGCATAGGACGGCACGCGCGGGGAGGTGCATGGGCATGGGCAAGGCGCAAGGGCATAATGTTCATACGATGCATGGCTATCATCGCGTCATCGACGCGGGGTTACTTCTCGTTCGTTGCGGATGGCTGAATGGTGGAGATGGGGATAACCCCTCGCGCGGTCGGCAACACTGACGGCCGCATCTCCCACGTCGTCGCGTCACTGTCCCGGGCTCGAGCAGCTGCGCCGCGTTGAGTTCTTCTCAGCTAACTATCACCTTGTCCCTTTGTCCCTCAGGCATCGGTAGACGCTGGGCATCACCATCTCAGGCTCTTTCTTCACAGGTTCCCGCTCGCCGCGGTCTCTGCCGCCCTGTCCTCTCGTATCGTGAGACTCGTATCGTGAGACCGATGCATGTCCACGCTACATTCTATACCCAAGGAAAAGGAAATCGAGCCAGCCACAGTTAATTACGAGCCCCGGGCGAGCCGGGCACTCGCATTCGCACGCCCACTCGCACATGCTCGTGCTTACGCGCACTAGGCCCTTGGTGTCGCTGGCGAGCCGACAGGCACGCCGGTGAGGCGCTCCTGGACGTGTTCGTTGTGTTTGCGGTTACGCAGGTGTAGTTCAAAGTTGTCGAGCGTCTCGCCCGGTCCCAGCATGTAGATCCTACCCGTGCAGTCGAGGCACTTTACGCGCCACTCTGGCGTTCCGTCGGACGGCGCGTCGGCCGGGCGCCCCTTGATGATGATTGTGAAACGGTGGTCTGGGTATTTCTGCTGCATCGCCTTGAGGGCGCGCGACGCCCATGCCGGCGGCTGCGGCGCGTCGGGCCCATGGCCTAGAGGTGTCGCTGGCGTAGCGGGCGTGGCTGGCGCCGGCTGCGAGGTAGGTTGCGGCGGTGGCGCGGGCGTGGCTGTCGCGCGGGCCTTGGCCGCTGCGAGCTTTGCCTTTTTGCGCTTCCGCGCCTCGGCAGAGTCAAAGTCGTCCGAGTCAGAGTCCGAGCCCGACGACGACGAATCCGAGTCGTCGTCGTTGGGCCGTTTGCGCGGCGGCGACGCCGCAGGCAACTCGAACGCAGGCTGCGGACTGTCGCCGTCCATCTCGTCCGAGCCCGCGCGCAGACGGTGGTACTCCTCGTCCTCGTTGTACTCGACCGCACGCTTCCGCCCTGTCCGCTGCAGGTGGTTGCTGCATTTGATGCACAAGTCCAGCTGCCCGTTCATGTCCCGGCCCTTGCCGCCCGCGAGCGTCTCGGGCACACCGCAGTGCTTGCAGTGCCAGTCCTTGACTGGTGGAGGGGGCGGTGGTGCCGGTGTGGCAGGCTTCATCGAGCCGGAAGACTGCGGCCGCGACTCGAGCTTGACCACGTCGTCGCCGTCAGGGCTGTCGGCGACACGCCCATTGTGCCGCTTGCGCGGCGGCATCGGCGACCCGACGTCTTCCGACTCTTCGCGCAGGTGCCGCTTTAACGAGATGGACGGAGTGTGGTCGCCGTTGACGACCGATCCCTCACGTGTGGAGCTTGGCGACGCACGCGACGCGCCTCGAGACAGCCGCGGGAGAGACTGCTTCTTGGGTCCACGGAGGTGCGCCGTGTGTGGTGGCGACGCCACCCGCTCGAGGATCTCGCGGTCCTGTAATGCGAGGTTGATGTTGGCCTGTGCTGCAATCGCCGCCGCACGTCGTGTGCTGCTGGTCGTTACGGGCGTAGGCGCAGGTACTGTCTCGACGGGCGCAGCATTCGGGTCGACTGCAGGGTGCAGAAGCGTGCGCATCGTCTTGAGCGGCTCGCGGTCGGGCAGGACAATGCCGCGACGACCACGCGTTCCGCGCTTGCTCCGTTTTCGCTCGCGCTCGCGTTCCTTTTCGATTGCCTGGACGTCGGCCTCGGTAAAGTTGGCAAGCACCGGCGTAAACTGCGCCATGGCAATGTCCTCTTTGCGAAGGGCATTGGACAGCGGCGGCTGGAACGCACCGCGCACGTCGTCGTTGTGGATGTAGCCCGCGCCGTGCGTGTGTCCCACCAGGAACAGGGACCGCTGATGCGTCACCATTTGCTCGTGAATGTCGTGCGCAATGGCCGAGCTGCGGTTAGTCACAACCTCGCGGTACGACTTACGCAAACTCTCCGCTCAACCCCAGGTCCTTGCAGTACAGCGCGGCAAACTCCTCTGGCGACACTGACGAGTTGAGGTCCCACTCAAACGTGTCGGACAAGTTTTGCGTGCCGACCATGATGTCAAGCTTGACGAGGAACCGCAGCTCGTCGTCCTCGACGGGGGGAGGCATGCACGCCATGGCCTCTTCGACAGTCATGATCTTGCCGTCAAAGTCGTCGTCAAACGCCACGATGCGGATGTGCGAGTCGTCCTGGTCGGCGCCCTCGTCCGTGCGCACCTCCTCGTCGCCCTCGTGTGCGCGACGGAACGTTTCCAGAATCGCACCGCCTTCATCCTCGTCGAGCACACCGCGACCAGCGTCCGGGTTGGCACGCTGGATAGGCAGCACCTGGTCCTGGTACTCGCGCACGCGCTCCTTGATGACTGCGACAATCTTGGGGATAAACTGGCCACCAGGGAGCTTGAAGTCGTCGCAGATCGACTGGGCAAACAGTTCGGGCGTCACGACCGTGTCCGAACAGTTCCACATGAACGTGTCGCTAAACTTGTGGTGCTCGTGTTCGAGCTCGAGGCGAACGGGCACAACGCGGTCTTCGACCTGGGCCATCGACTTGAGCTGCTGGGGCGTGCTACCGTCAGCCTACACCCAAACCACACCACTCACAATCGTATCTCCCGCCGCTTACGCGCCTTGATGCGCGCAGCAGTCTTGTCGGCCGGGTAGAGTATCGGAAGGCCGCTGCGGGGCACGCGCGCAGTTGTTGGCGCCTCGCCCTTGCGCAGAAGCCACCATGGGGTCTGGCGCTCCTCGTTCTCGGTCCACCGCGTCATCTTGGCCGCCATCTTCTTGCGGTGCTCGGGAATGTTGGCAGCAAAGTCCTTGTCGCGCTGGATATACACCTTGAGGTCCTCCTTATCCCGCTCGGTCATGGTCGGCAGCCTGCCGCCAAACGTCGGGTCCTGGCACTCGTCTACCTCGTCGATCGGCAGCGGCAGTATCTGCGTCGTCGGAAGGTCGAGCCGCAGCGCGCTCTCCCACTCCTTGACTGGAAGACCGGACGTTGGCGGTGGGGGCTGCTGTGGGGTCGCTGGTGGTGCCTGCTCAGGCGCTGGTGTCCGGCCGCCGCCGTGCGATGGGATGAACGTGGGTGGTGGCATTTTCCGCCCGCGGTTCTTCTCCTTGTTCGACGCGCGGCGCGCGAGTATAGACGCGTTGTCGACACTGGGCGACTCCGGTGCACCGCCTTGCGCGAGGTGCGGTGGCGTGGGACGGACGGTCGGAGTAGCTGGCGAGCTAGACCCGGGCTGCGGAGGCCACATTCGCTGCTGCTGTCCTGGGGCCATGCCGCCTGGTGGACCATGTCCGTCGGGCGGTCCGCCCGGCTGTTGCATGCCTGGCGCGTTGGCGAAACCGGGCACTCCGGCTTGTGCGAGCTGCTGCTGGACGTGTGGTGGCAGTTGCTGTTGCTGTGGCATTTGCCCGGGTGGCGCACCACGGCTCTGTTGGAACCGTTGCATGGCCATGAAGAATTGCTGCATCTTCTGCAGCATGTCCGGCCGGATCTGCCCAGACTGGATGCGCTGCATCACCTGCACGACCTCTTGCAAGAGCTGCGGGTTGCGTTGCTGCACCTGTTCGCGCCATGCCGGGTTGTTGACCTGCGCAAGAGCTGGCATTAAACGGACGTCAAAGGGGAACTCGGCGGGGTTGACACCTGGTGGTGGCCGGAAGGACGGCATCATGCCGGGCATGCCGCCGTCGGGGCGGACATTGGGCGACTGACCAACGCCTGGTCCTTGTGGACCTGGTCCGCCAGGCCCACCTGTTGGCGCACCCTGTTGCTGAAAGTACCCCATCGCATGCGCCATCTGCTGCTGCTGCTGAGGCGTCATGTTCTGTAGCGCCCCGGGAGGTATCCCTGGTGGTAAGCCGCCTGGTGGAAACGCGTTCGGGTTGGCAGGGCTCTGTCCGCCCTGCTGAGCGTGCTGCTGCAGTGCCTGAATCGCCTGCATCGCTTGTGGTGGCGGAGCAGGGTAGCCGCCTGGTGGGGCAGGCCCGTTGACCGAGATTGGTGGTGGGTGTTGTGGTGTGCCGTCGGGCATGGGTGACGCGGGAGGTTGTTGGGATGGTGTGGCGGGGACGTTGGAGTGGTGGGATAGTGCTGGCGAGGCTGCTGTCGGCACCGGTGTAGACACGACGCCTGGCCCGGGCGTACCCGATGTCCGTGGTGGCGTGGCGCCGACGGTTCGGACTGCGGGCGAGCCTGGCGCCCCCAACGACGGATGTGGCGACGCGGCGCGCTGCGAGGCCGAGGATGCTGGGCGGTTCGGGGCCATGTGTTGCGGTATGCTCGATGCCTGCACTGGGCTCTGGTGCATTTGCGTCGGCGTCTGTGGGGGCTGGGGATGTTGTGGCTGTTGTGGGGACTGTTGCTGCGGCTGGGGTTGTGGGGGCTGCTGTTGACCCTGCTGACCCTGTTGTTGCTGCTGTTGTTGCTGCTGCTGCAGGAACATGCGAATCATGTTCTGCTGCATCAGCACCAGCTGCTGCTGCTGCTGCTGTGGCGGCATCGCCTTGAACTGTGGCGAGTTCATAAAGGTGTACTTCTGCGCCGCGATCATTTGCTGCTGCTGGGGTGTCAACGACAGCCGTTGCTGGTTGGGCGTGTTCATGGCTGGTGGCCGCGGGGACGCGCCTTGAGGTAAAGCGGGTGGTGGCATGCTGCCAGGTCCTCCGGGGCGTACAGGCGAGCCCACAGCTGGCGATTGGCGGCCTTGCATCTGTAAGCGTGCCATCTCGGGCGTCATGACGCCGCCACCGGGCTGCTGCTGCTGCTGCATTGGCGATTGCTGCCCCTGCTGTTGTTGCTGTTGCTGACCCTGCTGCTGGCCTTGCTGCTGCTGCTGCTGCTGCTGCTGCTGCATCATCTGCTGCTGCATGAACTGCTGAAGGCGCTGGGCCTGCAGAGCCGCAGCGGGGTTGCCCTGCATCGCTGGGTTGTTGGCTGCCATCTGCGCGAGAAGTTGCTGCTGCTGGGGATTCAGCTGGCCTTGAGGCATCCCACGCATCGCGGCAGCGAGCATGGCCTGGTTGACGTTGCCGCCCTGCGCCTGCATTCCAGCCATGGCCATTTGAAACTGCTGAGGGTTGAACTGCTGCTGTTGCTGTTGAGGCTGCTGCTGCTGCTGTTGCTGCTGCTGTTGCTGTTGCTGTTGCTGCTGTTGCTGCTGCTGCTGCTGCGCGAGTCGTTGCAACATGGCAAGCTGTTGAGGTTGCAGGTTTGCCGGGTTGAACTGGGGCTGTTGACCGCCGCCGCCACCAGCCTGCTGTTGCTGAGCCTGTAACAGCTGTTGCTGCAACAGCTGCTGCATCTGCATCTGCTGCTGCTGGTGCTGCTGCTGGGACATGTCGCCTGGCCGGTTCATGGATTGTTGGAGGGATGGGCTCTGGCCAGGCCGTTGCTGTTGGAACATGCGTGGGTCCATCGCGCCGCCACCGCTGCCGCCGGCACCGCTGTTCTGGAGCTGCTGAAACTGGTTGAACTGGAAACCGGGGACACCGCCGTTGGCCTGCGACAGGGATGGGGATGGTTGTGTAGGCTGGGGTGTGGACATTGCGGGCGACGCACCGAGACGCGCGCGCGAGGGCCGGCCGCTTGGCCGGCCGTCGAGCTGAAGAGGGTCTCGGGCCTAGACCGCGCCGGCAGACAACCCGGTGCGGCAACTAGGAATGGCGAGAGAGGCTGCGATGGGGGAGTGGGAGGTAGCTATTTTGTGGTAAACAATCGAGGGACAGACGCGCATGAAGAAGGCGGCAACCTGTGTCAGCGACATGAACAACAGAGCGCGTGCGGCTTTGGGCGCAGATTTGGTTGCAACTTACAACGCCCAAGTCCTACAGCCTAGGGACTTTTCGAGCACTCGCGGGGGCTCGATGGTAATGGGGTTGGTGGCCGAGGCGTGGGGAGGTTGTTGTGACAGGAGTGATAGGAAGCGACGCGGGAGGGATGGCCACACGTGTGGAGTGATGGATGGATGTGAAAGAGTCGGGGGTGGGTGTTGGCAGTGGATGGTGGTAAATGGGGGGACCGCGGTGTTTGGGTGAGGTGGTGTATTTGGGTGAGAGGGGGAGGGGGTGTGAAGGGGTGGTGACACTGTGGGTCCTCGTGGTGACGAGCTCGGCGTACTCGATGGCCTGGGGAGTATGGAGGGGGTTGGGCCTTGCTTTGTTTGCGTGAGGTGAGCCGCTGCGAGTTTACCGTGGCCTGATTAGATAAAGGTATGGGAGTTGGGGATGTGGGTGGGATTGATGGTGGTGGCCGTGGGTTTGTTCGGGCTTTGAGAGGACCTCGGGCCGTGACCAAACAACTTGGTCTACCGCCGCCGCCTAGGAACAAACCTCACACCACTATTCTTGGTCCCTTGTGACCCTTCTGCTGCGATCGAGCGGGCAACTCTGCGCACGCACACACGCACGCACGCTCGGCCCTTGGAATCCGTTTCGTGTGACCAAGGTCTCGAGTCAGCTGCTGGTTGGCTTGGTCTATGCGTCGTGTCGATGTCTGCGCAGGCGGAGCGGGGTGGAACAAGGGACCACGACGGCGTGGCGTGAAACCTGGGTGGGCGGACGGAAGCAAATCTCCTCTTCCTAACAACCAACCCTCATTCCCTCCCTTCATGCCGACGTAAACATCTCTCCCTCTCCTCCTCCCTCCTCTTACTCTCACATGCCGCCGGCAAATCTACCGTACGCGAGCCTCGCGAGCCTTGGCAAAAGAGTCAATCCGGCCATGTCAATGCGTACCTGTTCATACGTAACCATGCATCGTAGCGCCCACAGAGCGTCTAGCGTCACCAAGAGAGAGTCACGAGGTCGTACAACGGCCCAACTCTAAAGTGAGGGGCCCGTTCATGTCGTTCAGTGGCACATGCTCAAAGTGCCACAAACGGCTATTGCCGCATGCTGCGGGGTGGTGGCGGCGGTGGTCATGTGCAGAGACTGATGGAAGCGGAACCAAACCACCTCGTGGCAATTTGCCACCGCTGCGCGTTTGAGCGGGGCCAGCAACCTACACCAGTAGTGATGGGTGCCTTGTTGAATTAGACAACACGTATCAGAATCCCTCTCTCTTTTCCTTTGTACACTCTCTACATTGTCTTTGTAAACAACACATCTCCATCGGCACATCCTCCCTCCGCGGTTGCCGATTAAAACAGCGAGACAGCAGCGCATACCCCTACCCTCCTCGTGCGTATACCCCTCCCATTGTCCACGTCGCGTGCCCAAACGCCCCGGCGCGAGCACACCTACGTCTCGACAATCATTAAGGACTTGGACCTTTGACATCTTACCCTCCTCCCCTTCTTGACATCAACCCCGCGCGATCACTCGGCTTACACACTTGTTCGCTCTCACTGGCGACATTTCTTCTTCCCGCTACAGCATTTAGACAACATATCATCCAAAATGGCCCCCGAGGACAACGAGGAGCTCGTCGACTACGACGAGGCCGAGGAGTATGCCCCGCCGCCGACTGCCGCCGCCCCCGCGGACGGCGCCAAGGCTGCGGACGGCGAGAAGGGTAGCTACGTCGGCATTCACTCGACTGGCTTCCGGTAAGCGCCGCAAAATCCACTGGCGCTCACACAACTAGCGACTTCCTGCTCAAGCCCGAGATCCTGCGTGCCATCTCTGACCTCGGTTTCGAGCACCCATCCGAGGGTAGGACGGTTGATTATGTGCCCAGCTGACGTGCGCAGTGCAGCAGGAGTGCATTCCCCAGGCCATCCTGGGCACTGACGTCCTTTGCCAGGCCAAGTCTGGTATGGGTAAGACGGCTGTCTTTGTCCTTGCCTGCCTGCAGCAGATGTGCGTCACACGCTTTTAAAAGGAGTGATGGTGCGCTGACAAAGCAGCGAGCCGGTCGACGGCGAGGTCTCGATCATTGTCATGTGCCACACGCGCGAGCTTGCGTACCAGATCCGCAACGAGTTTACGCGTTTCTCCAAGTACATGACCAACGTTCGCACGGGCGTCTTCTACGGTGGCACCCCGATTTCCACCGACCAGGAGATCCTCTCCAACAAGGAAAAGTGCCCCCACATTGCTGTCGGCACCCCAGGCCGCATGATGGCCCTTGTCCGCGACAAGAAGCTCAACGCTTCCAAGGTGAAGCACTTTGTTCTCGACGAGTGCGACAAGATGCTTGATCAACTCGGTTAGTCTCCCCTCTTTTACCTCTGTTTGTCGCCGTCAAATTCAAACCGTTGCCACCGTTGCCACCGAGGGGCTAGCAGCAAGCATGCGAGCGGTGCCAGCAGGTCTGGACGCGTCGCGTCGTTCAGACAGTGCTGCGAGTGACGCGGCCACTTGCAGCACATCACAACGTTGCGCCATGCTTTGGCGAAGTGCAAACGAGAAAATGGCGCAGCGGCCACCAGCTGCCACAGGTACGGCTGGGAGGTCGTTGCTCCCCGCCCGGGGGACGTCCGTTGGGCCGCGATGCCAATGAACCTAGCCAGGCGAGGTGCGCGGTAGGACGCTCCATCAAGAGGGCAGACTCTCAAGGTGTTGGCTTTGGTTTCCAGCGAGGCGATGACGCGGTTTTGAACGACGGCGACGGCGGTTCCCCCGGCTGTGTCTACGTTTGTCTAGGATAAGTGCTCACATTCTCTTCTCTCGGTCTTTACAACGACTCGTTTCATCGCCTCAACACACCCCGCCCTACCTAACGTTTAACCCACAGACATGCGCCGCGACGTCCAGGAGGTGTTCAAGGCGACGCCGCACCACAAGCAGGTGATGATGTTCTCGGCCACCCTGTCCAAGGAGATCCGCGCCACCTGCAAGAAGTTTATGCAGAGCGTGGGTGACATCAAGTATGCTCTCGAGCTGACATGTAGCCTCTCGAGATCTACGTCGACGACGAGACCAAGTTGACGCTGCACGGTCTGCAGCAGTACTTCCTCAAGCTGGAGGAGAAGGAGAAGAACCGCAAGCTCAACGACCTGCTCGACAACCTCGAGTTCAACCAGGTGTGCATTTTCGTCAAGAGTGTTGCGCGCGCGACGCAGCTCGACGCGCTGCTGCAGCAGTGCAACTTCCCGTCCATCTGCATCCACTCTGCGCTCGCGCAGCCCGAGCGCATCTCGCGTTTCCAGCAGTTCAAGGCGTTTGAGAAGCGCATCCTCGTCGCCACGGACATTTTCGGCCGTGGCATCGACGTTGAGCGCGTCAACGTCGTCATCAACTATGACGCCCCCGCCGACGCCGACTCGTACCTCCACCGTGTCGGCCGTGCTGGCCGTTTCGGCACAAAGGGTCTCGCCATCACCTTTGTCAGCTCCGAGGCCGACGAGGAGGTCCTCCAAAAGATCCAGGAGCGCTTCACCGTCGCCATCCCCACCATGCCAGACTCGATCGACCCCGCTACCTACATGACCTCGTAACCGTGTTCGTCGTAGTAGTAGTAGTAGCGGTTAGTTGTGTGTGTGTCTCTCGTGATGTGAATGCTGCAGATCTCGCCCCATATCCGTGTCTAACCAGTGTGCATTGTCTAGAAATACAACAAATTGTGTTGAAAGTGTCCAGATTCTACAAACGCAAAACGAGGCGGTAGGCTGGGATCGTGTTTGGGAGGTTGCTCGGGCGCGCGCGGGGTAGGCGCTACATGCTCCACTGGTACTGCTGCTGGCCGCCGTACTGCACAGGTTGGGCCATGCCCATACCCATGTTGATGCCGTTCATCGACACGCCGTTCATCGACATGCCGTTCATGCCCATACCCATGCCGCCGCCGGGGCTCATCATGCCCTGCTGCATCGCCACGCCGGGGTGGTTCATGGGCATACCTGTTTGGTGCATGCCCATGGGACTGGCCATGCCGCCGCCGCCTGGGCTCATTCCCGTCATCTGCACGTGCATGCCAAACGATTGCATGCCGCCCGGCGACAGCGTGTGGCCGTACCCGCTCGGCTGGACCGTCGCCGCCTGCTGCATGCCAAAGGGGTTGTTCGATGCTGTCGTCGTCGTCGCCGTCGTCTGCCAGTTGAACGCCTGTTGACCGAGCGCGAGCGGCGACGGTGCCGGCAGGATGCCCGGCGACGCGAGAGGCTGGACGGCCGGCGCGGCGGGAACAGTGGGGAAGCCGCCGATGAGCTGGAGCGGACGGGTAGAGGATGAGGAACCCTCGATGTCGACCAGGAGGTCGGGCTTGGTCGCGTTAATGGCGGACACGCCTGGCGAGTTGTGCGATGCGCTGCGCGGCGGCAGGGCAGCGGGCGTCACGGGAGGCGCGAGCGAGTTGGACGACGAAGCGGTGCTCGAGCCCGTGTTGGTTTTCCAGACGGGCGCGTTCGACGACGAGCGCACGGGGCGGGCCGAGGTCGGCTTGGGCGGCGACGCGTCGGACGGCAGCGCGGGCAGGTCGCGGTTCGTGTCAGGGATAGGGCTGCGGCGCCTGGGAGGAAGGGCGCCGCGGGTCTGCAGCGCCTGCGTGCGCGAGTTGACGCTCGCATCGGCGAGGTCGCGCGACGCACCCGACTTGAACGCGCCGAGCTCGTACTTGCGCCGTATAAACTTTTGAATGTCCGAGTCGCGCTCATCCGCGCCAACGGTCGCGGGTGGCGGATGCCGCACGGGATCCGGGTTAAAGATGGCGTTGGACTTTGTGTTGCCCATGTTCTTCATGGTCGTGACCTGTTCGCGCGTCCACTCGTCGAGAGTGACCGATTTTCTGGCATCAGTCATTGCGTCATGGCATAGGCGGCCCGGGGCAGTGCGCGCAAGCGAACGAGAAGCGTCGCAGGTGAAGCACGAAGCACGCAGGGGTGGGGTGACTAGTCACCAGGGATAGCCGTCGCCACACCACTCGTGGCGTGCCGGAAGACACGGAGCAGGGCTGCACATTGGGCACATTGGGCACGGACAATGGCGATTCCGCATGCGGTCAACACGCACGCGCGTGTCGCATGCAGTGGCCACAAGTCGAACTCACACTCGAGAGCGGTGCGTGCCCATTTTGCGATGGACGCTGGCGCACGCGACGCAAAGGAAGATGCCGAGGTTGACCGACGCCCAGCGTGGCGCGGATGCGCGACAGTCTGCACAGCGGTCTAATAGTTAGCACAACATTATGACAGCTTGTACTTACCATTACCGGGCATCTTGAGGACCTCCTCGAGCTGGCGCTGGATACGCTGCTGGCTGTTCATGGTCGTCAAAGGATGGGTGGTGGTGGGAGTAGTGTAGTTTAGTGTGACTAGAGTGCAGACGACAACGAGTGTGGGTGCGCGTCGAAAGTGGCGACGACGACGGCGGCGGTGGACTAAGTAGGAAGAGGGGGGTAGTGTATAGTGTATAGGTTGATTGATTGATAGAGAAGTGAATGGTTTGTTGTCGAGTTGAAGGAAGCAACAAGAAATGGGACGACGTCGTGTGCACGGATCGCCTCTAGGCGTTGGAGAGTTGGAGTTGGGGGAACGGGGACGACTGATGGATGAGCAAAGCTTTACACAACAAAGTGGCTCTGGTGATCCGGTGATAGCGATGACAATCGTCTGCGTGGGCTGATGCCGTCAGAGCTTGGGGAGTGGGGAGATGAGCTACGTGGTCGGACGGCGACGACGGCGACAAGGACAACGAGCGACGAGGCGGCGATGGCGATGGCGATGGGAGATGGGAGATGATAAACCAAGCAAAAGTACTGTACTGTATGGTGGGAGGGAAGACAGCAGGGAAGGTGTCCAAATGCGTCACCGCTGTGGTGCGAGGAAGGCGGCGAGGAAGGCGCGAGTCTCAGGTGTATGAACGGGACAGGAGGCGCGTCGAGGCCTTTCCCCCGAGCCCCTATTTACTTTCCCTGAGACACCCCTTTAGACCCTGAAAATGACTTTGGGCCATGCATTTCTCACCACTCACCACCCCAGAATACAAATATACCAATATACAACGCCGAGTCTCTACAGCTGTCGTGGTCATCGGCGCCGATGCAAACACGACAGCTGTGAATGCAACGGCGGTGAATGCAACGGCGGTGAATATGCAAGCTGAGAGGTAAGGGAGAGAGGTGTGGATTTTCATCGCACCGCCCCACTCCCCGGCGCACGAACCACCGCGCCGGGGCAGCGTCGCAGCGTCGCAACGATCGTCACAACGTCGCAACGTCGTTTCCAAGTTGATCTCACGCCGCTTCCTGTAGTCTGGTGATATTTCTGTCCCCGTTACGCCCACCACCCCACTCTAACGTATGCCTTTGGTCTAGATTGTTGGGCGAGGACGGCTGCGACGTGCGACTGCGCAAGCCGGGGGCGTAGGGAGTGGCCTGCGCAGTACGAGGTGGGCTAGGTGCGTGATGGCTCAGCTGTACAGCTGTGCTAATAATTGACACAGCACAAACCCGTAAGCCATTTCCCAAATGGTTTTCACAGCAATATGAAGTGATTGGTATCACTCTAATCACTTATGTTATTACGACTAATGAGTGATGTTATTAATATCAGAGAACACACCAAAGTAGTAGCAAAGCGCCGTAAGCCATGACGATGACGCCGTGGTCCGGGTCTTTGCCGGTCTTGGGCCAGGCTCGGATGCATCAACACCGCAACGACGAGACATTAAAACAACGCCCACAATCTCCCCGATCTCAGCTACGCACTCTCTCTACTCGCTCGCCACACACTGCTTGTTCCTTGTTGCGACTCTCTCTCCACACACACACAAACAAAGAACAAGCCGAACTCCCAAACCCGCTCCACATTTCGTGTGAAATTCGGCGCAAGAGATCGAGGCAGCGCCACTGAGCGCCGACCGCGCCGCCGCCGCCACCACCGACGTCAGCGATGGACGCCGAGAAGGGATACGCTCACACCCGCACCCACTCATACGGCAGCAACGTTCGAGCGAATCATGACCGGGGCACAGGGTCCAGCACCAAGCTGCGCTCGGCGTGCTTCAGCCGGAGACACCGGCGCGCGCTCCTCCTGCAGGTCATGGCGGCGGCGACGATGCTAGCGATCGTAGGCCTGTTCGCGCACCCCGTGACGCGCAGCTCCTCCATGCTCGGTACGTTACGGGCCAAGGTCGCTGCGGCGCATGCAGCGGGGTACTTCAGCGACAGCCCTGATGGGGAGAAAAGCTCGGGCGAGCTGGCACGCGAGTACGCCGAGCTGGTCGAGCGCCCACCGAGCGACCCGCTCAAAGCGTGGGGCTGCGTGGCGCCGACGCCAGCGTCGCTCGTCGGTGACCTCGCGCCGTGGCCCGCCCGCGCACAACCAACCCAGGGGGAAGAACCTCTCTCTGACCTCGGGTCCGTCGCGGATTATTCGTACGATTACGGTCCCGTCGAGCAGTACGCGTATTACGACACTCTGGCGGCGTTTGCAAAGAGCAAGGCGTGGCCGAAACCTATCGCTCGCCGCCTCCAGGCCGGCCTCGAGGCGTACCTCGGCACACCGGGTGCCGGCGAGTGGCACTCGCATGGTCCCCGGCGCGCTTGGGACGACCCAGAACACAGGTATATCTGGCAGACGGACAAGGACGCTGCTACCGCCGACACGGACAGCGTGCGGAGTTGGAGCATGGGCGACGCCGCGAACGAGGGCTGGCGACATGCCATGTGGACCGACCCACAGGTGGCCGCGTTTGTCGACGAGGTGTTGGGCGGGAGTAACGACTCGCACGCCAGCGGCGCGCATCACCTCTTCAATTCCATCCCCCTCCCCGTCATGGTGAGTCTTCACTGGTGGACCTTGGGCTGATGGAAGAAAGCGGATTTGCTGCGATACCTCCTGCTCCTCCTGCGCGGCGGCATCTATACCGACACGGACACGCAGTTGCTCAAGGCGCCGAGCCGGTGGGGCGGGGGCGTGCAGCTCTGGCGCGACGGCGAGGGGTGGATGAGTGCGCAGGAGAGGGAACGTGTCGCTCATGGCGAGAGCATTGACGAGGTACTCGGCCGGCCTAGTGTGGTTATTGGCGTGGAAGCCGATGTCGGGAACAGGCCAGACTGGAATGATTGGTGGTCGCGTCCGGTAAGTTTTCTGTCCGCACCGGGAAGTCCGTGCTGACGCCAGGTCCAAATTGTGCAGTGGACAATGGCGCTGGCGCCCTACCACCCTATTGCGCTAAGTGCCGTGCTGCGTGTTGCGCACAACACGGCGCGCGCGGCCGCGTGGGCGGGTATACGTTGGGAAAAAGTACGCGCACTGCGCAGCGCGGGCAAGTGGGACGAGGCGGACGCGCTCTTCAACACGCCCGTCACAGCCGACCCCGTAGACGGCGGGCCCGTCGGCGTCGTCGACTGGACGGGGCCGAGCGTCTGGACCGACGCAGCCCTCACGTACCTCCGCACGCGGTACGGCCTGATGTGGACCGACCTGCGCGGCCTCACGCGGCCCCTACGCGTCGCCGACGTGCTCGTCCTCCCCGTCACCGGGTTTAGTCCGGGTATCGGCAACTTTGGCGCCGGCGAGACCAGTGGTGAGTTTAAAATTACACAAAGGAGGGAGGCGCTGACGCAAGATAATGAGGCGATGGTAAATCACCTCTTCCGCGGGAGCTGGAAGGTGGGCGATGGGAATCGCGACAATATCGTGATTCTGTAGCGAGCGAGCACGGGGTGCGGGCGCACGAGCGCGCGAGCTCCAGCGCAAGTGGGCCGCGTAAGTAGCGCGGCCGTGCGGCAAGCCACGGCATCGCAGTCGCCAAGCCACGTCTGCACGCTGGTTTGGCAGCGCGGGTTGGGCAGCACGCAGACGCGCTGTCCAAGCTGCCTCCCAGTACTGGCGTCATGGCAGCACAATGCGGGCCTTGGGCACATCCAAACGCGCCGTACATGTGACGGCCCAGATCTAGAGACGAGGAGATATTGTTGTCATAGCAGCAGATGTAATTAGTTAGCCACACTGTGTGATGGCCAGAGTGCATGCGGAGTGGTTGGAGACGTTCCGAAGCAAAAAGCCACTCGAGGAATTGCGCGTGCGCACGCTCCACACCGCTTCGCGGCGTGGGGCGTGGGGCGTTCACGTCTCTAGTCAAGGTACATCCATCATACAGAACGTAACGTCTACTTGTGCTGGGCGGCGAGCTTGACGGCGGCGTCTGCGGCCTCGTCGAGCATGTCGTACGCGTAAATCTTGAGACCCGAGTCCTTGATCATCTTCTTGGCCTCGGCCTCCTTGGTGCCCTGCAGACGGACAACGAGGGGCACGGACATGTCGAGCTCCTTGGTCGCGGAGATGATGCCCTCGGCGATCACGTCACAGCGCATGATGCCGCCGACTGGGCGTTAGCACGTGAGCGAGCGCAGCGAGCGACAGTGCGCTACAGTGGGACTGCAGGCGAGGGGCCGGTGTTGCTCGCCTTTACTCCATCGCCTGCGGCGATGGCTCGGCGGCTCGGGTACTCACAAATGTTGACAAAGATCGACTTGACCTTGTCCGACGAGAGAATCAGGGTAAAGGCCGCCTTGACGGCCTCGGCGGTGGCACCACCACCGACGTCGAGGAAGTTTGCCGGGTCGCCGCCGTGGAGCTTGAGAACGTCCATGGTGGCCATGGCGAGGCCGGCGCCGTTGACGAGACACCCAATGTCGCCGTCGAGCTTGATAAAGTTGAGGCCGTACTCGGCGGCCTTGACCTCGTCGGCGTCCTCCTGGGTCTTGTCGCGGAGCTCAAAGACCTCCTGCTGGCGGAAGTCGGCGTTGTCGTCAAAGCCAAACTTGGCGTCCATGCAGAGGACCTTGCCGTCCGCGAGCTCGCCAAGAGGGTTGATCTCGATCTGGGTCGAGTCCCTCTCCTTGAAGATGGTGTAGAGCTTGGAGAAGACGTCGGCGGCGTTGTCGCGCGCGTTGGGCGCAAAGCCAAGCTCCTCGGCGAGCTTGACGCCGTCGGCGTGCGAAATGCCCTTGTCAAAGTCGAGGTTGGTCGTAATGATCGCCTCGGGCGTGTCGTGCGCAACGTCCTCAATGTTCATGCCGCCCTGGTTGGACGCAACGAGCACGGGGCAGCCGCGCGCGCGGTCGAGCAGGATCGCAGCGTAGTACTCCTTTGCCTTGGGCATCTTCTCCGCAATCATGACCGCGTTGCATGGGCGGCCACCAGCGCCAGTCTGCTTGGTGATCAGGCTGTGGCCGAGCATGTGGGACGCGAGGTCCTTGGCCTCAGCAGGACTGGGGGTTAGCCTCCACAAGACTCGCGGCACTCGGCGAGCGCAGCGAGCAAGGGCGCGGCAGCGCCGAAGCGAGCCGTGTCAAGCAGCCAGGGCAACGCAAGGTGCGGCGTCGGCCACTCTGCTTCGGTACCCTCCTTTGTTGCTCGCCGCTGCTCACTGCGCCTCGACGCCTCGCGCAGTTCGCTGTACTCACGTCTCAGCCATGTGCACACCACCCTGGAACCCATCGTCAAAGTGGCCCTTGCCGCGGCCACCAGCGAGGACCTGCGCCTTGACGACGACGGGGCCGCCAAACGACGCAGCGACCTTCTCGGCCTCGGCGGGGGTGAACGCCGGCTTGCCAACGGGCGTGGGGACGCCGTACTAATGTCAGCGAGCACGTCCACGAGCGTCCACGAGCGAAGCGAGTGGGCATGCGATGCCGCGAGGCAACGCAGCCGTGCCGACCAGCACGACTGGCCGCGAGCAGTCGCGCTCGTCGAGACGGCCACAGGCCGCGAGGCAATAGCGGCCGAGATGAAGTCGGTGCTGCTTCGACGGGTATGCCGGGGCGACAGGCGCGCGTCCGCGACGACGACGACGCGCCGCCGCGACCGTGTCAGTGCCCATCATGCGACAGTCGCAGTGCCCCGGCGCTCGCTCGCTCCCTCGCTCGCGGCCAAATGGTCCAATTCAATCGCGGCCTCATGCGGCCCATCCATCCCATCGTCGTTCGCTAGACACCGGCCGCATGCGACGGCTCGCCGCAACTCACCTTGTTAAGCAGGTCGACACTCTGGTACTCGTGGATGCTAAGGTTGCGCTTCTGCGCGGCAGCAGCGGTGGGCGTGCGGCATGCGCGCTGGGGACCCCGCGTCAGTATCTACACGAGAGGGAGAGAAACGGGCGGGCGGGCAGGCGGGCGGGTGTTTGGCGAGTTTCCCCGCCGAGCCAGCCAGCCAGCGACGGCAAGGGCTAGGTCAAGGGAGGCGAGGCAGGTGCCGCCGGTACTTGCATGTGTAGAGGACTTACGAGGGCAGCGCGGGCGGGGGCGAGGGAACGGAGCATGGTGTGGATGTGTATGGATGAGGATGTGGATGAGTGTGGAAGAAACGATGTCCACGACGACGACGGCGGACGAGAGACACGCGCTCACTCTCTCCCACCGTACCACCGTGCTGGGTGAAAATCCCCATGCACACTCACCCAGGCCAACTGCCGCCCGCCTGCCGCCTGCCGCCCGCCGCCCGCCCCCAATGACGCCCTGGGTGACTTCCCCCTCCATCCCACGGCCCACGGCCCACCGACATCCGCACGGAACCAATTCTCCACATGTTAATCCCGACGAAAACGTCAGCCAAACAGCCAATGCCGCGGCTACTTCGGCCACAGCGGCCATGCCGGCGCCGACAAGCCCAGCCCAGCCAGCCCAAGGTGAACACCGACAGAGTTCATCGTGCGTGGATCCAGTGTAGTCTATGTGTAGAGCCTGTGGCAGGCAGGTGTGTGTGCAAAGGCTAGTGCAGCCAGAGTATGTAGCAAAAGTTGTTGCGAAGAGAGCGAGAGCGAGTCCCCGGCGCGCTTACGTGGTGACACTACAGTCAGCGAGTCCTTGCGGGTACGCGCCGGGCGTCCGTGCGGGGCCACGCGCCGCGCCACGCCACGTCGCCACGCGCGGCTCGGCCCACTTACATTGCCAGAATCTTGAATGGCGCAGGGGGACCGCCCTTCTCGCCATCGAGCATGCACTCGACAAAGTGCGAGCCGGTCGACACGCCGTGGTCAATCATCATCAGCCTGGTGGAGGTCAGCGGTTGAGTGTGTAACACCCCACTCACGTTGCGATGGGCTCGTCTGTCTCGGCGTTGCCAAGAAGCGTCTTTGCGCCGTTCGTGTTGTCGTCGACCCAGCACTTGGCCGTACCTGCGTGCTTGTCGAGGGGTTGCTGGAGGAAGTAGATACCAATGTCGCCGGCGCCGACGCGCATCGGCACACGCAGGCGCGACGTCGGCTGCTCGGCGTACCAGTAGTGCCTGTCTTCGTGCACCGCGCTCTTCTTGGGCGAGTACGTCGCCCACCCGGATCCATAGAACACGGACGGCGGGAGCGGGTTCACCAGGTCGCCCGCCGACACACAGTACGGCGCGACTTCGCGGAAATTCGGCGCGTCGGCTGGTAATTGGTTGAGGCGGAGCGGGGGCACCTCGAGCGCCGGGTTGATGCGCCCCGCGTGCACGCCGGCGGCCTGGAATTCGTCGTTGGCCTTTTTCAAGCCAAGGCCTGCGAGCGGTACAGGCTTGTCACCGCTGCCAGCCTCGCCCGCCTGCGTGAGGTCGGGCGCGTCGTACCCCACGCCCAGCAGCGTCGCCCACGTCGAGCAGATCTGCGACATGAGGTACGAGATGAGCACGTCCGCCAACAAGTCGTGTCCCTGCTTGTTGATCAGGTGCGACCCGGCATAGTTTTCCGACAGCACGCTCTCGGGGTGCTCAAAGTACGCGTCGTACAGCACGCCCTTTGCGCTGATATGTGGCACATCGTAAAACTGCGCCACGGCGTTGTGCAGCAGCTCGGGGCCAGTGTACCCGTTCTGCGCCTGCGCCTGTGGGCTAAAGTGGCCGAGGATGATCACCGCGGGCTTGTCGTCGCGCACCATTAGCGACCGCACAAGCAGCTCAAAGTGGTCGAGGTATTCCTTGTCACTAAAGTCAGCTTTCCCCCTCGATTTTGTGCTCACTTTGGATCACTCGAGTCAAACTCGAGAATGACCAGGTCGGTGATGTCGGGGACGTGGTGCTGGGAGCAGTAGGCGTAGTATGCCGAGTCTGTGCGCTTGACAGCGCCGTTGGTGAGCTCGTTGGCTGGGTGCGGGAACACGCTGTTCCACCAGTTGAACAGGCGCGCGGGGTAGCATCCTGGCGCGATGGGGTCGTCGCCTGCGCCGTGGCACGCCGTGACGCTGCCTCCGAGGACAGAGATGGTCACGGGCATGCCGTTCATGGCCTTGCGGAGAACGCGCTGGACGCGCGCACCAGTGCCCATGTGTACTCGCGACCGCAGCAGCTCGAGCTGGCCCCGGCGGGCGGCGACCGCGTCGTCCGGTCCAAAGACTGGGCAGAAGTCGAACGGCGCGGGGTCGGTTGAGGTGAAGTTTAGGTAGTCGCGCGGTTTGAGTTCCTGGATCTCGGCGACGGTGGGGTTGGTGGCGGTTTCGGAGGCTGGAGTTAGCACAAGGCAGACCGGGCAGTCGGCAGTCAGGTCAGGTCTTCTAACAAGGATACCGTGGCCTTTGGTTTCTCTCTCCGGCCACGACAGCGCGTGCATCCAGCACAAAACGCCGCCTTCAACAGCACGCCGCGCCACGGCACACTCCGGCGACACTTACGGACAAAGAAGCGGGTGAGTAGGATGAACCCGACGACGATGGCAATGACGAGGTAGACGCGTTGGGACAGGCCTGGGGTTAGCGACGAGAGCGCAGCGCGGGGCGTGAGGGGACCGGTACACATCGAATCACGCGCGGCGTGAGGCGAGAGGCGGGACACGACAAGATACGCTCGGCGTGAGGCGATTGGGACATGAAGAAGCCAGACGCATCGTGGTGCAGTTGAGTTGAGGTACCGAGATAAAAGCAGTGCCGTTGAGCACGCGATTCGCCCTCAACCTCGGCGGGTCTGACTCGTAGGCACAGATCGGCACAAGTGGGAAGAGGGCGGGACAACTCCGCGTCTATACCTGGCGATCTGACTATACCTCCGACGGCACAGCATGCCGCTCGCGCTCGGCTCCTACGGCGATTGACGGTTTCGCACCTCTGCGCCTCGCCGGCGGTGGTGGCAGACTCACCAAAGCGTCCTTTACGTCGTAACCGTGCCGCCCAGCCATTAGCGCTGAGGCGAAATCCGGCTCCTGGGCCGGCCCGCGGCTGGAGGAGGGCTGTGGGGTCGAGGGGCTGTTTCTCGTGTACGTGGGCGGCGGCGGCGGCGCGCGCAGCGTCGCTGCCGAGGTCGAGTCGTTCGGTGTAGTGCGCCGCGGGCGTGTCGGGCTCGGGCGTCCCCGGTCCACTCGAGACGGGGTGGGTTCGTGGTCGCAACGACATGGGGCGGGGCGGGGTGTAGAGATACGAGATTCAGGAGGGGGAGAGCGGCGGCCTCGTAGGCCTGCCGTCTCGACGTAGCAAAGGTCGCGCGCGGGTCGCAGAGCTCCTCGGGGGCTTCTGGCCGAATGTCGTGTTGGCGATCGAAGGCCGTGGCCACAAACCAAGATGTCGTTGGCGTCGACAAGGCCTGATAGAGGGGCTTGCGTGTCTTTGTTTTTTTGCCACGCGTCGAGGCGAGGATATGGAGTAGTAAGTGAAAGCGTGAGCGAGCGAGTGAATGAATGAGAATGAATACACTGTGCGTCGTGGTGGAAATAAAGTCGGCAACACAACACACAGTAGCTGCCTCACGACTCCCGCGCCATTCCCGCGCACAAGACTCAGGGACAACAGAATAGTATTCACTCAGGGGTTGCATCCAAAGGCGGGCCATTAGGATACCAATACAAACTGACTCTAATCCCTTCCATGAACCATTAACCCCCCTCCCCTAAACGTCACCACGCCGCGCGCCGCATCCGCATCCGCGCGTGCCTGTCTTTCGGCCCCGCCGCTTGCCGCGACACAAGCAAACTTTTACATAGCCACCACGGTGCATGCACCAAGCTTTGCGTTGGACGTGGCAGCGGTACCTTTGGCCTCAGCTGGCGCCGAGCGACGTCGACGCCGCCGACGCCGAAGACCCCGCTGTGTCGTCGCTGCCGTCGTAGCTGTCGTCGTAGCTGTCGTCGTAGCGTCCCTGCCCCCCTCCCCATTAGTCATGTCCCGCAGCCATCCATGCCAAGTACCCCTCCTCCAGCCTCCCCAGTAGTAGCCCTCTTCCTCCTCCCCACCTGTAGCGCTGCTAGACACGACCGCGCGCGCGCGACAAACAAGAGACCGTGCATATGGCGCGTGCATGCCGTGCACGCCGCCGCACTGCGCCGCCACTGATGTCACCTATGCATGGCACGGGCGGCAGACGGTGGCGCCGCGGCGATCAGGATCCTCGCTTACGCTCACGACTAACGTGGCGGCGTGTCCACATGCATGTTCGGCCATGGTTTTTTCCCAGCATGGCAGGTCGTGCAACTGCTCTTGTCAGCTCAACAGAGCTCGACTCGTGCATGTTCAACGCCGCTAAACTCTCGTGAGGACTAGAGCGTCCCTTGGCCTCCCGACGAGGATTGCTCGGGGTCAATTTACCTCATGCCAGGTGCAACACAGCTCCACTCGTGTGATGTCCGGAGTCTCGCGCTGCGCGCTCGCCTCCCCGGGACACCTCGCACCTCGCGCTACGCGCTCGGTGCTCAGGGCTCGTGCTTAGGCAAGAATACATTCCAGATCTACACTACCTCCTACACTCTAGTGGAACAGCTTCTTCTTTGGCTTTTCGTCCGGCACCACCTTGATGTGCGTGTGGTGTACGGGCTTGCCCGGGTGGTGCGAGCAGCACTCGATGCTCTGGATCCAGTGGTCGCCCTCGTCGTCGTCGACGTCGACGCCCGTGAGCTCTGACGGCGGGCGCGAGAGTGCGCCGCCGCACTCGCTCCGGCCACAAGGACACATTTTGTCGTCCTCGCCCTCACCGAACAGCAGGTCCGAGAGCGTACACCGGATACTCGGTTCGACTGCCAGCATGCGCATGATCGCCGAGCGCGACTCGCGCGGCAGCAGGCGGAATATCGACTCGGCACCGCCAGTCGTAAACGTCTTGGTCGACGAGATGCTCGCGGCGCGCTCGCGACGCTTCTGCTGTTCCTGCCGAGACGCCTGGCGCTGCGGCGCAAGACCACCGCCCTGCGACGGCATCGTCACCGACCGGTCGCGCCCGCTCGTGCGTGTCGTCGGCGACGTCGACTGCGACAGCGGCGACTTTGTGTCCGGAAGGTGGTGGTGGTCGCGAGTCGGCGAGTGGCCAGTCGGCTGCTGCGGCAGGGTCTGTTGCCGCACGGGCATCTGCCGCCCAAACGGCCCAGCTTGCACAGCCGGCAGGGACGCAGTCGAGTCGTGCCGCCGCGGGAAGTACTGGTCGCTGCGGTCCTGTTTAGGACTCTCGGAGATGTGAAGCCTGTCAACGCCATAGGTCGGTGTCTCGCCCGACGACGACGACGACGTCTGCGCAATGCTGCCTTCGCCGTTGCCGACGGCCGTGCTGCTGGTGGAGCCGGACGGGGAGCGGAACGGACCCGCCGTTTCCTGGTTCACCTCTGCGCCGTTCGAGAGAGGCGGAACAGCCTTGATCGGCTGCTTGCGACACAGGTCCGGGTGCGTGTTGACGTAAAGCTTGAAGCTCATGTCCGTCTTGTAGTCGGGGATCTTCCAAGGGAAGCGACGCAGAATCATGCACATGAAGATGATGGCCACAGACCACACGTCGGTGAGGCGCGGGTCGTACGTCTCGCGGGTGAGCACCTCGGGCGCAAGGTACGGATCAGATCCGACAACGCCGGATGCCGGGATCTGGTGCTTGCCGGGGTAGTGGAAGACGGTGGCAGTGCCAAAGTCGATGAGCTTGACAATGTTGCCGTTGGTCATGACGCAGTTGTCCAGCTTGAGGTCGCGGTGGGCGAGACCCATGCTGTGCAGGTAGTTGACGCCGTCGATGATCTGGCGGAACACGCAGTAGATCTCTGGGCGGTTCATCTTGCCCGACATGACCACCGAGAACAGGTCGTACGGCGCATACTCCATGATCTCAAAGTAGCGGCCGTGGTCGCAGACAATGTCGACCGTCTCGATGACGTTGATGTGGTGGAGCGTCACGCCGACGCAAAACTCGGCCGTCACCTTGCGCAGATACTCCTTTTCAGACTCGCCCTGCCTTCGCGGACGGAACTCCTTGACGGCGTACGTGCCGCCGCCCTGCTTCGAGTTCTTGATAAGACGCACGGTTCCGCCCGCACCCGAACCAAGCACGCGGCCCCACTTGCCGTACATCTTGGTGAGGTGCGCGTGCGTCGCCTCGATCGACGATGGGTGGGTGAGGGCGATAACAGGGTCGGGGACACCCGGGTAGTCGTTGAGGTTCTTGGGCGTGGCGTGGCCCGACGCGTGCCTGAGCGGTGTGCTCGAGCCCGAGTTGTCGTCGTGCGCGACAATCGTGCTGCCAGTGTCATGCGTGAAAGCCGTCGACTGGCGGCTAGGTGCGACCGACGGCGGGCGCGAGCTCGCCTCTTTGGCCTCGCGGCGCGACTCGCGGTCGCGGCCTCTTGTCGCGCTCTTGTCGCGCTTCTTCTTGTCGGACGCGCCAAAGAACGACGCCAGCGACGAGTGCGACTTTTCGCCGTCCTTGTCGCGGTGGTGGTGCCGCATAAACCCGACGAGGTGGGACGAGTGGTGTCCGTGGTCCTTGTCGTTTGGCGTGCGAACCTCGCTAGACCCGGGCGTTGCCGAGCCCGAGCCGCCGGCGCCCGAGAACGACGAGCCACGCAGCTGGGCGCCAGGCGTCGCCGCGCCCGAGGGGGACACGGGCGTCGCCGACCCAGGCGAGTGGGCGCCGTGCGACTTGTCCTTGTCCCCGCCGCCAATGTGGTGGTTGAGGAAGCGTCGCAGGTCGTGCAGCGGCCCAGCGTGATGCTTGGGCTGGCGCGTGGTCGACGGGGACACGGGCGTCGAGCTCGTGACGGCAGCGCGGCGGGAAGACGGCGCCGTGCTGCTCACGGTAGACGCTGCCGAGCTCTGCGGGGGCGATCCGTTGGCAGGAGTAAACGCAAGACCTGACTGAACGGCACCGTGAGACCGCCGTTGTGGGCTGTTACCGCGGCTGCCACGGGGAGAGCTCGAGGCAGACATGCCAGTGTTCTGTGCAGTGTCAGTGTCGAGGTCCAAGCGTCGGCCCAAGGCGGTCGTCGAGTGAGAGGGGGTGTTGGCATAAGAGGCTCGTGCACTGCGAGCAGTTGGCGTGCGTGAACCAGTGGCAACCAGAGGTCGCCGCCGCTGGCCGCCTCCGCTGCCAGCAACCATCCATCCGAGTCGACGGCGCGATCGTGATGGAGATAAGCGTGATGCCTTTGCCTCTGCCTGGCACGGACAGGTACGTCCCAGGATCATTGACAAGGTCGTCACTGGCGGGGGTGCCGTTTTCGCCCGCATTCCAGCACAGTCGGATGTGGGCAGCAGTCACAAACAGAGACGTGTAGAGAGTGGGTATGAGGCAGTTGTTGTCAAGGTGGGCGACAGGCTAGGTGACGGCGCAGAGCCATGCACACCGCACACAGCCGTGCGAACGCACAGCAGTGCTGTTCAAAGTTCCTTCTAAGAGAGTAGAACACTGCCGTTGTGAGGAAATGGGGATTTTGGGAGCGGGGAATATGATGAACAATCCTCGCTGATGAAGTAGTAGTAGTGGTCGGCCGTCGTGGTGCCAGGATGGATGACGCAGGTCGGGCCCACCAAAAGCCCTCGGCGACCGGCCATACCCGCAGTGGTTGTATACATAGCACATATCCACTTGCGACGCATGCACCCGCACACACCATGCCCATCTATCCGAGGACGGGTTTCCAAGCGCAACCATGGCTGTGCTTGGATCGACGCAAGGCGTGAGCCAGCGCGGGGGTATGCAGCGGGCATTGCCGCACAAAAAGTCTCGGCACTACCGCCGCCCCGTGCGTTCTGGGGCCCGCATTGTGCGTGGATGCAAGCCAGGAATGCACAGATGTGGAGATAGTGGGAGACTGCCAAGAACAGTTTGGTTTGTGGGGCGCGCACAGACGTGCGCTCGATGCGCGGCGGGGGGGGATAAGAAGGAGATGCGCGCAAAGAGATAGGACATCCGGCCACGGAAACTCGACAACCAACCTCCTCTCACTCTTCCTCGGGCACACACAAACCAACACTCACCTCGTCGTGCCAAATGCCGCCACGCGAGTGGGCCTTGAAGAGCGACTCGCCGTCCTCGAAGCGGCGGTCCTGGAGCGCTGCGTCCGAGTTTTGCCGCGAACCCGAGGGCGAGTTGGAGCCCGTGGCCGGGGTTGCTGCTCCCGACGCGGTGGGCGTCTGGCCCTCGACGGGTGTGAGATGTTCCGGGGACGGGAGGGCGTCGCGGTTGGTGAAAAACTCCATGCCGTGCGCAGTGCGCAGCGACAACCGGTGACCGTGGCGGTCGAGGTCAATGCTCGAGAGCGGCACTGCTGGTGACGACGACAGCATTTTGGGTTACCAAATTGGGATGGGAGGGGGGGGGGAGGAAAGATGATGGGCCGCGCGCTTCTCCGTGTCGGGATTGAATTTGTGGCGCGCGATAGAGGCGTGTGTGTGTGTCTGTGTGTTTGTGGGTATGTGTGGTCAGGCCGACGAGTCGGGGTGTGTGTGTCTGTGTGTGGGGGGAGAGAGATGTAGGAGTGGCTTGGGCGGTGGTAGTAGTAGCGGCGACGAGGGCTTGGTGGGCGTCTTGTCGGATCTGAGCCAAGATGGGGGTGGAAGGTGCGGGCGGGGGCCGAAGTCGAGGAGACGCGGGGGAGGTCAAGGCGCGGGGTGAGAGGGGGGCGTGAATGAGGGAGACTTAACCGAAGACAGAAGCCGTGGAAGAATAGCACGGATCGCGGGTGGAGCTATGCTGTCGATGACGCTTGTGATAAAAGCGGTTGTGGGTGGGGAGGGGGACTTCGGAATGGGCAAGGGAGGGAGTGGGTGGGTATGGGAATTGGTATGATTGTAGATGTTGACAAGAGTAGAGTAGTGACAAGAGAGGGGGAGACAGGGGGAGGATGATGATGAGGAGGATGAGGATGAGGATGGAGATGGAGACGGAGACGGAGAGGTGTGCAGGTGTGGGATGGGATGAGATGGTGTACGGTGGTGTGCAAGGTGTGGGGCGGGAGCGAGGACTGAGGACAAGAGCCAGGGGCAGGGCCGGAGTGAGTGCCAAGGTGTCAGTTACGCATCGAGTCTTTGATTCGACCACCCTCACATCATCACATCTGACCGTATTACTCTGTACGCCGCAAGCACGCAGACGGTCACTACTCCTCTGCCGCACATCCCCCATTTCCACATGCACGCCACATGCACGCACGCACGCACGCTGCTCGTTCACCTCCCCGTATCGGCAAACATGACCCAGGGTACTAACTTTTTTGGGTCACTCACCTCTCTCTCTCCTCCGCGGCCCACGCTCGGCCGCACCCCCCCAACTCAAGGGGTGCATGCGTCACCGCAAAACAGCCCACCCAGGGTCTACCCCATTCCAAGCCGGCCCGGCACACCGGCCAGACCCCGACACGCGACGTCACACGGCCACGGCCACGGCCACGACTCTCCTCCCTCCGACTGGTACTACTTCTGCATACAACGCGACAACGCTCTACTTTACCTGACGGAAACACAGCGTCTCGACGCCGGTGCCCCGCCGACTCTCGGAGAGTAAGCGGCGCATCGCATCTAAGTCGCGCTGCAGGCTGTCTGGCGACGATGGGCGGCGGTATCCCTGCGAGATAATGTCGTAAACCTGAGAAAAGGTCTGTTTCGCGTGCGGCGTAATGATGCCCGCGACACTCTGGTTGAGAAACTCGATTTCAAGCGTCGCAGTGAGCATGCCGCCCGTGCCAAACCGCCCCACGCGGCGGAAACTCTCGAGCGCAACGTCGCAGACCCGGTCGACCAGCGTCTCGAGCACGCGCTTGACCAGCGTCGGCGACGCGTCGCTTACCTGCGAGTGCGCCTCAACGAGCAGCATCACCACGCGGTGCATGTACGGCCGTACCTCTGTCGGCGTCGGCGTGTGGCCCCAGTCGATCCCCCCGAGGATGCCGCCGCGGACCAGCTCGGTGAGCCGGTCAGACCACCGCGTCGTGTACTCGTCAAACGCTGCCGTGTCGACGCGCGCGAGGTCATTGTAAAGCACGTCGCGGTCTTGCTCTGCTTCGGGGCCGATCTGCTCCACCATACGCTCAATGAGGTGGGGCACGCCCCGAGCACGCAGCGTCTCGAACGCCGCCAGGCCGTCGAGCAGGTGCGTGTCGGCGTCAGAGGGGCGCGGCGCGGGACGTGGCGGAACTCGAGCCGACCCAGACCGCGACCGCGACCGTCCTGAGGCGTGCGCCTCTGCCGTACCGTTCGCCATTGCCAAAATCCCATCAAAGATGAGCCGTTCCGCTTCCACAACGCTCTCTCGGATCTTGTTGCGGAACATTGGCGGAACAGGTGGCAGCTCCTTGTCGTCGCGCACCGGCACCGCGCCGTTGGCAGCGACGCGCCGTGCCGAGCCGAGGACGCGCGCTTGGAAGCTGTCCACGAGCTTGAGGTACACTGCGTGGCCGCGTTTGGCGTGAGTGCCCGGCTGGTCGACGACGCCGTCCTCGAGCTCGTACAGCGTCCGCGCGTCGCGCGACCACGTCGTCGAAAGCACCTCGAGCAGGCGCCAGCGCAGCGACTCGAGCATGCTGCGGGCATTCTGACTCGCGTCCTTGCCGACGTCGATCGCCGTAAGCTCGAGCACACAGTCGGTCACCTCATCGATGATGCGTTCGGAAAAGTAGCACGCAGCGAGCACCGTCGTGCCCGCGGGGACGAACGAGGGGACAGACCCGCCGCGCCCCTTGTTCGACACGGACAGGTCTGAGAGCGAAAAGAACTGTGCTAGCGAAGAAATGTACACCTTGACAATGTCAGAGGCCATCTGCCTGCACGCTGTGGCGGGGCGATGCGACGCACGAAGCGTGCCTGTAGAGTCACGTCGGCGGTACTTGCCGTCCATGCACGCCTTTGCCACCTTCCAGAACCCCGGCAACGAGCGCACAACGTACTCGGACAGCTGTCGGATCATCGTTTGGATCGCGATCCACGCGCTCTCCGTTGCCGACGGCGCCAAAGCGTTCGGCGAGTACTCGTACACGGCGAGCTGGCGGCGCAGAAGGTCTGTGAACGGCGACGACGACGACGGCTCCTCGGCCGCAACGCGCTGCGCGTCCCTGATCAGACGCAGCGCGCGGTCGTACATTCCCTTAAGGTCGTCGAGAATATGTGCGTGCTGATAGTCGAGGTAGCTCCATGCGGGCTCGTCAGAGCCCTTGAGGTCGATGAGGATTCTGCCGTCAGCACTAGCCCACACGCAAGGCTTACTCTAGAGTCTTCTCCTGCTCGTCGACACTTCGCGACGGGTCCTTTAGCATCTGGTCGAGGCGATTACTCATGTCGACCATGACGTTCTCGACGCTGTCCCAGACTTTATCAAACACGCGGCGCTGGCGCGCGACCTGGTCGGGTGTCGTGGCAGGCACGCCTGGGATGAGCGCGCCCTGGCTGCGTGACGAGTGGAGGAAGACGCCCTTCTTGTAATCGCGCAGCGCTTGGTCGTACTTGCCCGCGTTGATGGACTCGAGCAGCTGGCCAGGGAGGTTGAACAGAAACTTGGAGCGCTCAAACACGCCCAAGGTCGAGCGCAGCTTGGCGGCCTTCACCGAGTTCTCCAGCACGGGCAGGAACACCTGGTCTGCGCGGTGCGTGGCCACTGTGGTCAGCCGTTGGGGTCCATTTGCACCCACGCTTGAAGATCTCGCGCAGCTCTCGCGTCCCGTGGTCCGAGTCGTCGGCGAGGAAGCCCTCGCGCATGTCACGGTACACCACTGCTGTCAGCTCTTGGCCCCTGGCAGGGCATACCATCACTCGTCGCCTTGACATTGACGAAGCGGTCAAAGTTGTCCTCGACGAGGATACGCACGGCCTCGGACCGGCTTTCAATCGACTGCTCGAGGTGGGCAATGCCCTGGCGCAGGTCCTGGTACGACGCGTCCGGGTGCTTGACGGAGAGGAACGCCTTGGGGTCAAATGTTTTGGACGAAAGGGACGTTTGGGCGCCTGTCATCAGTACCATCCGTCGGCAGCGACGTACGGGTCTTGAGGTCAAGTTCGCCGGCGCTGCGGTCAGCTTTAGATACGTGTAAGATAAGCTTACGCGCTCAGCCTTCCTCTTAGGCCTAGAGGATCGACGTCCTCGCCCGCTCCTCCTTCAAGGGACGCCAGTGGGCCTTGTCCGTGGTCCACCTCCTCCCATGACTGCGGGTTGAGAGAGCTGATGTTGTACGCGTTGAGCACTGGGTGAGCGTCGGCGGGACGAAGGGAGCGACGTACGAGCGGCCTCGTCAAAGGCGTGCGCGCTCATTGCGGCCAAGGCGTCGAAACAGCGCGTGAGAGTTGCAGCGGGCAGAAGCAGAAACAGAGGCACAACAGAAGCACGTCGGCCGTGGATGGGTGATGGTGAGATACACGTGATCCATGACGAGGACGCGTGCGGAGATGGAGAGCGAGGATGAGCGGAAGCAAAGTGAGTGGCAGCGAGGGATACGTAATGGCAAGTAATCCAGGGAAGCTGTGCAATTGAATTTGTGTCTATCGATATCCATTTGAGAGCAAATCTCCACATATACATTATTATTATCACTGCTTGCTCGCACTCGTTGTATGTATGCATGCCCTCCTCGCGTCGCGTCTGTGCGTGTGGCATGGGTCAAAGAGCATAGAAGGCATGACACGATGGATCATCATCCCCATCAGATACGCCGAACGGCCGACCGGGAGAGGTTAGCCGGGCATTGGGCATTGTGGGCTGAAGAAGCAGAGAGACATGGCCTACAACGCCATCAGAGGCTTTGGCGCATATCCAACCCCACGTCAATCACTGTTGTTCTCAGAAGTAGTCTCGCACGGCACAGCAGGGCTCTGGTCCAGAATGTCATGAGCTCATGCCTCTCTCTCTCTCTCTCTCTCCAAGTAGTAGTGGCGTCAGCGGCCCTAAGCTGGCCCAAGTCCAAGCCCTGTAGTGATGATATGGGTTCTTGACGGCGTCGATGACATTGCAGCCGACGCGTTCCGGCGCCCGACCTGGTACCAGTCTGTAAGGTGGGATTTGTGAATTTCCACCCTGGAACCTCCATACCTCGACCAAACCTCCAAATGTCCATCGCTTGTCAAACGTCTTTTTCCATTTAACAATCACCTCCAACATCGAGACCCGTCTCCGGCACAAACCTCTTTTCCTCGCTTGCTCGACTCTCCTCCCATCGCAGACACATCATCCGAGAACAGTGCTCAATGGCCGTCGCCGCACCGCTTCCACCGCGCTCCTTCCGCTCCCCATCCCCCGCCTCGTCCCTCGCATCGTCGTTTGCGCGTTCCCCCTCCCCATCGTCGCCCCGCGCGCGCGCATCGGCATCGCCACCGCTGCATCACAACTCGCGCGCCCCGCGCCGTCCCAGCATCGAACCCAAGGACACCGGCGGAAGCGCCCACAGCATGGACGGCAGCACAAAGCATGCCGCCGCCACCGCGACGAACGGGCACGCGACCAACGGGTCAGCGGCGCCCGAGCGTAAGCGCGAGGGGAGCATCAGCAGCATTGGCAGCGTGTCCGAGGACGACGAGGGTGTGCGTCGCCGCAGGCAGCCGCGCTCTCCCGCGTCCGGCGTAGGCACCCTCCCTACCATCCCCGCGCACGTCGAGATGACCTCTGACGCCGTGTTTGACGCGACGCACGCGCCGCCACCGGCCAAGTCGTCCGGCGCGTCGACCTCGACTGGCGCCTCGACGGCCATCGTCCTCGGCCCAGACGGCAAGCCCGTCGTCCGCCGCCGCCGCGCAAGCAGCGTCAAGCAGAAGCCGCCGCCCGGCGTCAAGCCCGCAAAGGTCGTGGACTGGGAGATACCCCGCAAAGCGTTCCACTCGTCGATCGGTACGTACCCCGCCCGGCACACCCGCCGCTTATCTACATGCCGTGTTTTGCTGACACGATCTTTGCAGGCTTCCTCACGCTCGGGCTCTACTACATGGACCCACCTACTGTGCGCCCCCTCGTCCAGGTGCTCAGCGTCATGTGCGTGAGCATCTTTGCGATCGACCTCGTGCGCCTCAACTGGCCCGCCTTTGCCGAGCTTTGGGAGGTCTTTGTCGGCTTCCTCATGCGCGAGGAGGAGCGCAACCGCATCAACGGCGTCGTCTGGTACCTCGTCGGCGTTGTGTTCGTCCTCTCCTTGTATCCCCGCGACGTCGCTGTCGTGGCCATCCTGACGTAAGTCTACCGACCTGTGGTATGTTGCACGCAACTAACACCCAGCCTCTCGTGGTCTGACACCACCGCGTCGACCATTGGCCGTCTTTGGGGACGGTACACTCCGCCACTGCCCGCGCACGTGCCGGGCATCAAGTGGCTTCCATTTGCCCCACGCAAGAGTCTTGCCGGCTTCCTGGCCGCGACTGTCACTGGTTTCTGCATCGGCATGGGCTTCTGGCACAGCGGCTCTACCATCTACCATGACTGGCTCATTCTCGACACGGGTGTCCTCGGACGCGTCGTCACGGCGATCGTGTTTGGTGTCGGCGGTGCCGTCGTCGAGGCGCTCGACCTTGGCGTGGACGACAACCTCTCGCTGCCGATCCTCTCGGGCGCGCTCATCTGGGCGTGGCTCGCCGGCACCAACGTTATTCTCGGCCACTAAAGCGTGTGCTCCACACACATGCACACACACACGATCCATCGACCATCACATCTCTTCTCGTTCATCGTAATGCCCTGCTCGTCCATTTGGCGTACGCCGCCGCTCAAATCAGCGCGCGCAACCACGGCCGCGCGCCGCATCCCGTTCATACCCGATAGAGCGATACCCCCCTGTGATTTTTCTGTTTCCCTAGGTCACGAGTAGTTACATGCAGAGTTATGCAGAGGTAGTGCCGGCGCGAGCTTGGGCAAAGTGGGTGGATTGATGTGGGTGGACGTGGATGGTGATGTGGGCCGAGTCCGTGCCTGGATCCGCCACCCAGATGGGTTCGGCCCGGGCGACAACCACGGACGTCTCTATCGAGCTTCCACTCCATCTCCCTCCTCCCACCACCGCACGCCCAGTCGCGCGACACATTCATCCGCGGGATGCCGGACGACGACGAAGCTAGGCCACCGCGCGGGCCAGGGCAACCTGCGTCTGGGGGCGGCGCCGCTGGTCCCCCCGCGCAACCATTACCCATGGCTGCGGACATTGAGAGCGCCGAGGCGGGCGGACCGCTACAGGTCCCACTACCACCTGGCGGCTTTCCTGGCGTGTTTGTCGGCGAGCCTATACCGCCACGTCCGCAGCGGAGCGTGAGCAGCATGCTCTTCCTGACCATGTTTTTCTTCTTCATGAGCCAGAACGGGCAGAACCAGGGACCACTAGGGCCAATCGGGCCCGACGGCGAGGTGCACGAGCGCGTCACCGAGCTGAGCCTCCTGCGGCGGCATGTACGCGAATACGAGGGATTTCTGAACGGCACAGGCAACTGGACCGAGGTGGGTTTAGAGAGAGGCGGTAGCTGATGGAAGCCACCCACGCCAGATCTCCTCCCCTCGGCGATTGTGCCCGCGCGTTTCGACCACACCGACGCGGCTGCGCGCGGCGCCCAGTTCTTTCCAAACATAACGGGATGGTACCGTCGAGCTCAGGCGCACGGTGTCGACCTGGTCACGGAGGAGGGCGCGCGTGACGACGAGGCCGGGTTCTTCCGCGGCGTGCGCCTGCCTGCCCTCAACGCGACGGGCGAGTGGAACGACACGCGAGCAGACGAGCTCGGCCGCGACGAGTTTGCCTGGGCCAACGTGACTACCTGGGACTTGAGGGTTAACATGGAACGGGGTATTGTGAAGGACAAACTGGGCCAAGGGGAGGAAGAGGAGGGTCGCGGGCGAGATGAGGGTGTCGAGGACAACGCCGAGGGCGACGTGCCCGTCGTGGGCGAGATTGGGTCGCCAGATGACAGCGTCACGTACCCTCCTGAATGGGCGTGGGTGCGTGCACAGAGCACGATCACCGTCTCGCCCACGGACAAGCTTGAGTACCGCTTCTACGGGCTGCACCACATCCCTAACGGGACGTACGAGATGTTTGGCCTGCCAGATGGCATGCGCATTGACATCCGGCACATCCCGCCACTGTTCCCCGCGCATCACAACGAGACGGCACACATGGTACTTGCCGAGCTCCGGCGCGAGCTACAGAAACAGGAAGACTCGCTCCTTCTCACCGACGTAAAACCGGACGGTACGTAGCTGGCATCTTGCTGAGAATGCTGAGATCAGACTTTGTCGGCGTCGATGTCAGGTGTCCTCTCCTCATGCACCTCTCCCTCCCCCCGCTTCCTCCTGGTGTCCGTCTCGAGGACGTGCTTCGGTACGACGCCGAGCTCGCGCACCCCACCGGCCTGCTGCCGAGCCTCAAACGGCCGCCAGGGTACTGGCAAGGTGTGGGACTGGGCGGTATCGTCGTGGCGGACCAATGTGGTTTTGCCATTGGCTTTGAGCACGGCCGAGGCGTGCCCCAGGACGACTTTTGGCGAAAGACGATCAACTGTGAGTGGGCAGTGTGGGGAAGGTAAGCTGACTCTTCTAGACGCGACGTATGCGACGCTGTCGCAGTTGCTTGTGCTCTTCCTGCTGGTACGCCAGATGGAACGCACACGCACGCCGAGTACACTTGCCAAGGTATCCTTGTGGACCATTGTCATCATTGCCCTCTCCGACTCGACCATCTTCTCTACGCATCTCATCATCAGCGTCATAACCGACAACAAGACAGGCCTGCCGCTCATGGTACCGAGCTTTGTTGCTCTCTGCACCGCCATCGTCTTTGGGCCGGTGAGCGACTCGTGAATGGTCTGTACAGCTGACACCAGCGCTACGCTGTCTTACTCCACCGCATCCAGGCGCCAGAACGTACCGTGTCGCGAACACCGCGGAGGCGTCGCCGTTCGCCGTCGGGCACTGCCACGGCCGCAGGAGCGGGAACAGGCGCAGGCGACAGCGGAGAGAATACCACCGATACACCTGCTGCCGCCGATGAGAGCGACAGCGACGACGACGACGACGAGCCCGGGCTGCCGTGGACGGACCGGCTCGGCAACGCGCTCGCGGCGTACCCTGGTCTCAAGTGTGAGCTAGTTTGCGCTGGCTAATTTGCTGACAGCAGGGTTTGGCGCCATCACGATATTCTTCATGTTTGGCCAGATTGCACTCATGCCGCGCGTGATCCCGTTTGTCCTCTTCGCGACGCAGTCTATCTGGGTACCGCAGATCTACCGTAACGCACGCCGTGGGTCGAACGGCGCCCTCGCGCACAGTTTCATCTTTGGCACAAGCATCGGTCGCCTCGCCCTGCCGCTGTGTAAGCCTGCGTCTAAACGTCCACGCTGACGTCAGACGCCCTTGCATGCCCGCAGAACGTCTATGTCGTCGACACGGCCAACTGGGTATGGATTCTGGTCGCGTGGCAGGCGATCCAGGTCGCCATGATCCTCGCCCAGGACCGCTTCGGCCCCGCTTTCTTGTGAGTAGACCCCGAAAAAGTCAGGTGAACTTTAGCTGACGGCCCAGCCTGCCCAAGCGCGTAAGTTCCCTCACCCTGCGCAAGCTTTGCTCGCGCGCACAAGCTAGCTTCCTCCCGGGAGTTCCTGGCGGATTGACGTCGTCTGCATGCCCGTGCCGTGGACGTCGTATCTTTACTGCATACATCGAGCATGTCTCGGTGTGACGCACCAGCGCATCCCCGCTGCGAGCTTGCGCGAGCGCTTGTCCTTCGGCCTGTTACACAATCGAGTTGGTTTGCTGACGCACGTGCCCAGTTCAAACCGGCCGAGGGGTACGACTACCACCCGATCCTGCCTGCTGCGGACGCCGAGAACGCGGGAGACGGGTGGGCGCAGGACGAGAAGACGTGTTCGATCTGTATGGAGGAGGTGGCGACGACTCCGGCCGACCTCGCCGACGCGGGCGAGGCGACTTCCACCGCCACGGCCAGTGCCGCCGCGCTGCTCAACCTCAACACGCGCCGCGCGTACGCCGTCGCACCATGTCACCACCTCTTCCACACAAAGTGTCTCCAACAGTGGATGACCATCAAGGTGAGTATGGGCAAGAAGAGTGAGGGAGACTGACGATAGACAATCTGCCCGCTGTGCAAGCGGCCCCTGCCGCCACTGTAGCGCCGCTCCGCCGTTGTACTACCCCGCACTTATATCCACACATGCGTACATTATGATGGTCTTCTGGCGTCAACAGGCACTACAGGTTCTACGATGGTCGGTCTAAGTGCCGCCTGGGGATACAATGGTGGAGCGCAAGTCCATGAATGAGGTGGTGTGTTGGAGAGTGTATGTGTGTGAGAGAAGGAAATGTGGTGTCACTGGAGAAAGGGATGGCCTTGGCCGTCTACATCCGTTCCATCTCCATGGCCGGGTCGTACTGGAAGTTCATGCGGTCGCGGACCGGGGCCTGGAGACGCGCCCACTCGAGGTAGAGGCGGAAGACGTAGGCGGTCATGTCTTCGCGGCGGTAGTATGTCGATGCCCACTCGCGGCCCTCCTTGCCCATGTCCTCTGCGAGGTCGTCGCGGCCGCCCTCGCCGTCGAGGTCGCCCGCGAAGAACGCGAGCGCGTCGCGGACGTCCGAGTAGTCGAGGTTGATGGGGACGTAATGGACCCAAGGCTGGATACGGTCGTTGTACCACTCGGGCATCATGGTGGTCTTGAAGACGAGCGAGGCGCTCATGAGGAGACGCTGGAAACGCGCACTCCACGCGTTGCCGTCAACGTCAAACACGTACTTGTGCCTGTCGACGACGTTCTGGTCGACCCACGGGCCGAACGGGTAGTTGAGTGCGAGCTCGTCGCACGACCCGTCCTGCACGCACTGCAGGGGTCCGTCAAAAAACTCCATGTCGAAGTAGTGCGGATTGGCCTCGGAGTGTTCATGCACCTCGGCCGTGTCGGCGACCGTCTTGCCGCCCATGCTCCCCGGAGGTGTGAGGACCACCGACTCGCCGTCGTTTGACGACGCGACGCGAATAAGCCGCAGGCGGTGCGAGTCGCGCCACAGTGTCTCCTTTGAGTACTCCATGCCCGTGTTGGTGCCGCGCCACATGAGCTCGTGGTCAATCTTGTCCTTCCACGGAATGACAGGCACGTCCTCGGCCGTCGCGACGCGCTCGGGCGGAATCCCCACAATGTCGCTGTGCATTGTCGTCTTGGAAATCGCAAACTTGGCAGACAGCTCTTCGCTCACTGGGTTCTTGCCGGCGAGAAAGCCGTGCATGCGCACATACTCGGGGTGCGTGCACGGGTCCATCGCCATGCGGTGGTTGACAATAAACGACTTGTGCCCTGGCGCGTCGTCGATCGGCGACAGCTCCTCGTACTGGTCGTAATTGCGTAGCGGCGAGGTGTACGCACACGCTGCGCCCCACCCGCGCTCGGCCTCGATGGGCTCGTCGGCGTCGATGTCTGCGGCGTCAGCAAATACCCAGAGGGTTATAGCTAAAGTCGAAGGCGATAGTGGCGGCGGGTGCCGGCATCTGCCGGCACAGGGTGCACACTATGCCGCCGGCAAGTCTTGTGGGGAGTCTCGTGGGAAATTACACTCACATTCGCCGTCCTCCAACGCATCGAGCAGCTCGCGGCGGTGGTTGTACGAGACGAGCTTGTATGGCGTGTCGTGGACCGAGTAGACGACAGTCATGTCGGGGAGGTCGGCGGCAATGTCGCGGATGAGGTCGACCTGGCCGTCGCGGCGCGTGACGTGCAGGTGGTCGTGGATGTTGATGTGTCCCGAGGTGCGGATGAGGCCGTTGCGGACCTTGATGGTGAACGAGTCGTCGTCGGCCATGGCCTTTTGCGTGCGCGCGGCCACGTCCTTAGGATGCAGGGCGCGGAAGAGCTTGACGTCGCGCTCGATCTGGTCGTACTCGTCTGGCATCTGGACATTGTTCTGACTGTGGACGTCAGCATGGCAGTTCCAGGGGAGAGGGTGCAGGGGTGGATTAGGGTGGGGCGTTCGGTGTGCCGATCAGATGTCAGGCGGGCGTGCCTCGTCGTGTTCGATGACCTCAGCACCAAGCACCATCCGTACCGCCCGGAGAACAACAAGGTGAAGGGTTAACGGCAACGAGGCACCAAGGCCTTCTGCAACACCGACGACGAGGGCGCTGGTGATAGTGGAAGGCTGGATTCCATGTCCTTGGTGGTCGTGCAGTCAGAGTCCGCCAGGCCGCCAGGCACATGCGCCATGTCCAACCCACACCGCCGCCAACCTTGTCGACCCGCAGATGTTCTTGGCCGTGTATCCGAAGGACAACCTCCCACATTGCCCAGAACAACTCCGAGGCCCAGCGCCCTGTCCGGTCTCAACGGCATGCACGGCACGGCACACTCCGGACAAGATTGGTTGGTGTCGTCGCACAATCTCACCTCCGGCATCACCGCGCCCGAACCGTGACACCGACGAGCCGCCTAATCCCCCTAGTCCAACCCTCTACTAGACGCTTTGGGTTTGCCTGGTCACACAGGACATGTCGAGACGGGATGCTGAAGACTTACACGACATAACGCCACCACTTGTCAAAGCCCTTGGGGGGCGGCCGGTGGTGCCTGCGCTGGTACTCGTCGACTGCCTCGCGAAGGGTCTTGCTTTGGCGCGCGACCTTGGCGTCCCAGTCACTGCGGGCGTCGCGGATAAGCTGGTAGATGGGGTGGATGGTGGACGAAGGGTTGACCTGGAGGCGGCCGTTGCGGACTGGATGTTCATTGCTCGAGGACGGATGCATGACCTCTTTCGGGAGCGCGACGCGCTTGCGGCTGGGAGGAGTGCCGGCAATCGCGGTCTTCTTGGAGGCCGCGCGAGCCTGCTCGTGCATATGTTGGTGGTGCGCCTGTTTCTCCTTTTGCTTGTGTCGCGCCGCTGCTGCCATCGGCGTCGCCGAACGGCCCATGGTCGTCCTGGCGCCGTCGGCCTGTCCCATCGTCCGCCGCAGGGTGTTGCCCCACGACGAGGTGTAGTTGTCGGCGTCTCCACCACCGGCTAAGCCTGTTTGGAACACGGTCAGGTAGATGACAAGGGCGAACACGAGGCAGAGGAACAGGCGTGTGCGGCGCACTGGCGACCGCAGCCACATCGTCACCCGCCGCTTGCGACGCCGCCGGTTCAGGTCGTCGCCCTCATAGTATGGCGTCGAGGTCGAGTTGGTCTCGAGGAGGGTCGGTAGCCGCACCCACGACTTGTGCGCTGGCCTGCCGCCAGCACCCGATTGCCTGCGCCTGTCCATGGTGGTGGTCGACGTGGGCTGGGTGGTGGTACAAGATAAGGACAAGAGGTGACAGAAGAGGGTGCGATGTGGGCTTTGCGATGCTTATAAGAACTTTAGGAAGCTGGTCCAGCTTTTAGAGAGATCCTGCAGCGCCGTCCTGGTCGCAGGTCAAGCACGGCTTGTTCGAGACCGCCGCCTCGAGTATCAGGATTGACCGTGTGCTCTCTCTGACGACAACAGCCGCCCGGTCCGTAACAAGAAACTCAACATGCACAAGCTGCGTCGCTGTTCCTGGATCCTGGCACGTCCTTGCCGCCGTACATGTTGTCCCTGAAAATGTTGGGCAGGCACGTTCATTATCTCCCCCGGCGTCTGGATCTCTTGGTATCACGGGCATGCTCAAGCTTTTGCCTACATGCTCCATGCGCAGGTGCGATTCCTGAAAGTCAGGTGCCTACTCCCACGCGCAAAGAGTATATCTGATTCCCTGCAAACGCCCGCTGCCGCTGTTGCTGAGCATATTACGCACAAGACGTCGCATACCCCATACATGGTGCTGAAACACACTGACGCGCGCTTCTACCAAGGTTGCTCGCAACGCAACGCAACACAACACCCCCATAACTACTTGGCACTACTTCGCACTTGGCGACGTTACCTCCTATCGTACTCCACCGTTCTTGCCCACGTCTGGAAAATTCTCTCCAACGACGGCTGGGGTATACCAGAGCGGCGCCTGCACGCCCGCAAGTTTGTTAGTCGGGGAAGCGGGCCAGTCCCATTGTTTTACGGGCTATGTATTAATTGCTTTTGCAGAAGAGAATTACAATGCACAGGCCAGACCGGTTCGGGGCCAGGGCAACGGAGCGCCTGTCTCGGATGTGTTGTATTCTATGTCAGGGTTGGCGTTGCGTCCGTCGCCGCAAGAGCCGGCGGACGCGGCGGGGGAGCTGCTCTCCTTTCCGTCGTATTACCACCAGCCCCCATTTCGGTACAACCGCGAGCTTGCAATGCTTTTCAATGTTCCGAGCAATTCAGTGGATACCTAGATCTGCAGAGACAGACATACCCCGATCTCGTCTCTCCCGCTTCGTGGCAACGGCCCCGCATGGTGTCGATCCGCCACAGGCTGCGTCCCACCACTTTTTCCTGGCCCGCTTGGACAAAGACCGAGAAACGCTAGATCGCTGCCATTGACAACTTGAACAAGCCATACCACTCCAACCGGCTTCGAACAGGACGACCACTTCAGCAATCTTCAATGGGAAAGTCATGTTTATTTATATACACGCATGGAGTCATTGACGCTTGGGATCATCAGCAATTCAGTCGTCGACGGGACGGCACGGGACGGCACGGGACGGACAGCATCCACAACCCGGCGATCATCTCATCGATCTCATCGATCTCATCAGATCATCAGATCATCAGACGAGTTGATGGCGTGGGGCGGAATCGCATGTCGCAGACCGACGCATCACGTGACCTCAAAGTTGCCACGCTAGCACCACGAGCGACGCACGCGACTGCCTTTGAGAGATCACGTGACACCGTCGGGGTACCCACGTACCCAGTACCAACCTGAACATCCACCCTGGCCAGCTGCTTGGCGCGTCGGTGATGAGTGAATGCAAATCACAACGGGGCACGCAGTGTCCATCGCTCTCTCGCTCGCACATCACGCAGCGCACTCGACTGGTGTGCAACCGGGAACGCAACGCTTGCGCAACTCGACGCACGACAAACAGCCCGAGATATGCCCGCGTGCTGAGCCGCGCACATCCCCCGTTGATCATTTTCCCCGATCGCGAACGCACGCAGGCACAATGTCGTCGACGAACGAGAACAGCGCCGGCTCGAGCAACGGTACCGGCGCTGCAACGGCCGGCGACGATGTCTTCTCGGGTGCTGCACCAACGCCCGGGTCCAAACCAGCCGTCCTCCACGCCCCCATGCCCCGGCGCATGAGCCGCCCGCCGCCTCCACCCATCCTTATGCGCACCACGACCGACAAGCCCGGCGGCGTCATCGTCACTGGGCCCGAGGACGATGATGGCGGCGGCGGGGGTGATGGCGCGAGACGTGAAGTCGACAGCGACGAAGCGAGCGACATTGTGCCCGAGCTGCCAGAACTTCCACCCACACCCGGAAAGCGATCAAGCCTCATTGTTGATAGACCCGTGACGCCGACGTTTAGCGACGGGCGGCTGTCACCTGGTCTGTCGCCGGGTCCACACACGCCCGGTCGGCCGCGTACACCGGGCTCGCCGTCATGGGCACCATTCGACCCTGTAGGCTCGCCTGGGCGTGCGGCGGGCCTCGAGGTCCCGCTGTACAACCTCCCGCCGTCGCCTGGGGCGGACCCAGCCCAGCAGCAGTTCGGCCACCACGGTTTTCACTCGCGCAACCTTTCTTCTCACTTTCCCCAACCCGGTGCACCGCCGCGCGCGCCCTCGCCAACACCAATTCACACAGCCGGCGACAGCGTCATCCCTGGTGCGGACAAGAGCGCGTTCGGCGCGGGCGCAGATTACCAGTCGCCAACGGCTGGTCCTGGCTCTGGCGCGTCGCCGGCGCGCGCGGGAAAGCGCCGCGGACACCACCACCGGCACTCGCTCTCACACAACTTTTTCTCCTTTCTCGACCCGACACAGACGCAGAACCATGGCGGAAACGCAGACGGCATCGGTGCTGCTCGGGGAGGAGAACAGGGCGCCGCGCCAAACGACCGCCCCCAGCCGGTGCCTATGGACTTTTCCGCGTCGCCCCTCGCCGCCCTGCCAGCGAGTAAACGCGACGACCACACGCGCGCGATCGCGGCGTTCACCGTGCTCGACGCGGTCCTCGGCGTCGCGCTCTGGGTCGAGGGCCAGATCAGCGGCTGGCGCTGCCTCACTGCCGCAGGCTACCTCGTCGTCTTTGACGCAATGGGCCTCGGTGTCAGCCTTCTCGCCATGTCTGACAAACTTGGCTGGCGCAGCCTTCGGCGCCCGTACGGTTCGTCGCGCGTCACCTCGCTCCTCTGCTTTGCCCAGTCCGTCTTCCTCGTCTTCGCAGCGGTGTATATTGCCAAAGAAGCCATGGAGCAGGTTATACTCGGCGCCGGGGCGCACGACCATGCCGGAGCGTCGGGACATGGCCACAGCCACCACGAGCACGGCGCCGGCGATGAGCGGTGGGTCTAAACCTTTACGACTGATACTGATGTCCAGCGCCTTCCCCCAGCTGCTCCTCCTTTTCGCTGCGGCCGCGACCCTCTTCTCTGGCGCGGCACTCGGCAACCACAGCCGCTTGGTTGATGGCACGTTGCTTCCATGTCACCACACTGACGCCAGCCACCGGACCCCTATTCCTCCCTCCATGGTACCTCGGCGTCCCCGTCATCGCCGCGTACCCCTTCCTTGCGAACCCGTACACGCTCACCATTACGGGGACGTGTTTGGCGCTGTTTGTCGCGTCCTTCGTCGTCCCAATGTAAGCTGCCATAGCCGTACACAGCTGACAACAGTGCCTCGCTACACTCTCTCGACTCGATTGCGTCGCTCGTGCTGACGCTGCTGACGGCGTCGCTGGCATATGCACCGACGGCAGCGTACGCGCATGTCCTGCTGCAGACTGCGCCGCCAGCCTCGACACTACAGATGAAGGCGCTGCGGCGCGCACTGCGCGACGTGACGGACGACCGCCGCGTGCTGGGACTCGGCACGATGCGGTGCTGGGCGATCAACGCAGGCAAGGTCGGTGCGGCGCCGGCTTCGCCCATGCCTGGGGAGCAGCGCAACACATCTACGTCGATCATGTCGCGTCACTCTTCGTTCAACCTCTCGTCTGCCCCTAGCTCGCCTCTCCTCTCCGCGGCAGACTCCCCGCTCGCCCTGGCTGCACCCGACACACACGTCCCCCTCGTCGTCACGCTCCAGGTTCACGTCCACCCAGAGTCAACCGACCGCGACGTTCTTGACATCACGCGCCTCGCGTGGTCGCGTATTTCCAACGCCATTGGCAGGGGTTATGACGGCGGCGAGGTGACGGTCGAGGTGAGGCGCGGGTGGGAGTAGGCATTGGGTACAAACACCACACTTTCATAGTTTATGTACGTTAGAGCAGCTAGACTTTTTTGCATTTGCCTTCTCATCATGGTACATTGGTGTTGTGCCGCATTGCATGTATTGCGCACAGATTCGCCGCAGAATGCGCCACTGGGCCACGGGGTGACATTTGTTGCTTGATGCGGGATGGTGGCTCAGACTGGGTGTGTGCGGAACCAAATACGGGGGTGGTGGCGGCGGCGGGAGTGGGTGGGTGGGGTGGGGTGAGCAAGGAAGGTAACGAGGGAGGGACGTAACGGTTGCCATCAAGTGATCACTCAGCCCATTCCACACTGCACACCGTTTTGTCCATCGCATCGACATCCACATTCTTCATCACATTCAAACACTGCTGTGAACACACACGCACCCCTTTCCCTCTCCGACAAGCACGCGCGCACCCGCCCTCTTCTCTCTCCCGCGCCAGCGTCAACCGGCGACACAGCGACGACAACCATGGTGAGTTTGGTCGCGGGCGACAACGGTCGTGTGCGCGGGGTTATGTCGCGGGCATAAGCCATTGTTCGCGCGTACAGCACGGCCGAGAGCTGTTGCCGCCGCAGCGAGGACGGCGCCTGCGCGGATACGTCCCGGTGTCGTCCCTTCCCCCGCCGAGATGTGCGCCCGAGCGAACAGTCCTGACACTCCCCCCCCAGTCCACGAACGCAAAGCGCCGCCTCATCCGCGACTTTAAGCGCCTCGCGACCGAGGCCCCAGAGGGTATCTCGGGCAGCCCGTGCCAGGACAACATCATGGTCTGGAACGCCGTCATCTTCGGTCCGCGTGAGTGTGAGCGTGTGCGGCGGCAACGACGCTACCGCGCATCGTCGTCCCCCCCGTGTGGTCTTGCCGCCCCTTCCCGCCCCACAACACAGCCCAGCGGGTGTTTGCGCGCCACCCTGCTTGCGTGCCAGCGCCTCGGGATGCCTGGCCGCCCATTGCCCGGATTGACGGGGTGACTGCCTCCTCGTCTGCATACACGCACCACCACTTGTTCGCTGCATGCGTGGCGTGCCTGACTAGGCTCGCCCCCGATTCCCAGCACTAACCCCCTCTGACCCTCACAACCTCCCCCCTCCCCCATCCCCCGGCACTCGCTGACAGCAGCGGAGACGCCGTTCGAGGACGGGTCGTTCCGGTTGACACTGACGTTCACCGACTCGTACCCGAGCAAGGCGCCGACGGTGAGGTTTGTGAGCCGCATGTTCCACCCAAACATCTACAACAACGGCGAGCTGTGTCTCGACATTCTGCAGAACCGGTGGTCGCCGACGTACGACGTCGCCGCCATCCTCACGAGCATCCAGAGTCTCCTCAACGACCCCAACCCCAGCTCGCCCGCCAACGTCGAGGCCGCCACGCTGTTCAAGGACAACAAACAGGAATACGAGCGGCGCGTAAAGGTGGGTACCCGGCCGCCCAAGGGCATCACCGAGGCTGACATGCAGATCACAGTGGAGCAGTCGTGGGTAGACGACGAGGACTTGCAGGCGCAGGCGGCCGCAGGCGCGCCCCCCGCAACAGACGACGCGGTCATGCGCCCCGCGGCGCCCGCACCCGCCTAGGCCGGCTGCATGCGTGCTGCTTTACCTAGCCAAGGCGCGCAGGCCGCACACGTTACCTCCTCGCGCATCCCGCCCCGTCGGGCCATGCCCGCTTCGGTCCCGGGCGTGTACCCCGGGCATACCCACATCATGGTTTCCTGTATCACTACGTCGTATCTCGCGACCCACTGCATAGAGCTTCGTTATCGTCTGTCATGCATCAGTGTCTTAGCGTGCCGTGAGCGCAGCGAGCGCGGGGGCGGGCGTTGGGCCGACGGCGAATTCCAACTGCTCCCCTTACCGCGGCCCAACACTGCAACGCACCCGCGCTCCAGCGCGTGCCAGCACATACGCCGTACGTGCATAGTGTACAATTACGGATGAAGGGGTGGGAGGGGATGCCAAAGTACTATAGTCAAATGTCCAGGGGTATGGAACGGGGAAAATGGGTTGATTACAATGCGGCCAGGCAGTGAGTGCACTGGCAGGGTATGATTCGGGGAGGAGGAGGGCCCAGAGCTGAGACGAGACGAGAGGCGGTGGTGGCGATGGCGTAGCGCAAGCCGCGCTAAGCCCCGTCAACAGGACATATCCACTTGCCTATGACGCCGAGGAAACCTGGGGCGTTGTCGTCGTCTGCAGGGTCTGGGAGAAGATGGTCGAGGGGGTCACGGTCAGCCCACACCTCTGCTGCGGCGCGCGCGACGGCCTTGGCGGCGTCCGCGCGCTGCGACGGCTCGACGTGGAACGTCGAACGGCGGTTACGCCGGCGGCGCGCACCGCCGCCACCGACGACGGCCAGTACCGTCTCTTCTGACCCGGAGCTGTCTGGGCGGCCGTTACCACCGCTGCCGCTGCTGCTGGCCCCATCGTCGCTGTCTCCAGCGGCGTGGTGGGCATGGGCACCAGCGCCAGCGTGGCTGCCGCTCGTTCGTGCGCTCCGCGTCCCTCCGCCTCCCCACGGCCAAAACCCGACGTGCCCGCACCGCCTGATCGCGGCACGCGCGCACCGATCCCGGCCGTCGCGTCCGTGTGCCACGCAGACGACACGTACTCGCCCGTCGTGTCGCCAACAGGATCGGGTGTGTGTGCCCGCGAGTGCGAGCCGTACCGCTCTCGCTTGGCGTACCCACGCGAATACTTGTCCCGCGCAGGCCGCGTCGGCTCGGCAAACGACACCGTGAGCTTCTTCAGCTCGGCAGTGACATCGCCTGCGTCGCTGCCACCGGCGCTGCCTGCAACGCCGGTACCCTCCGAGCCGCCAGCAAACTCGCGCTTCAGCAAGCGCATCTGCTCGGCCTTGTCGGCGGCACGCAGCCGTGCCTCGAGTTGCCGGTACCCCTCGTCGTCCTGGACCGTTGGCTTGCGGCCAAGGAGTCTATCCATTGTGCCGTCAAGTTGCTGGCGGCGGCGCTGTGCGGCGGCTGCTTGAGCCGCCTCGTCAACCGACGTTGGCGGCGAGAACGACCGGCGCGACGACAGTGACGAGCCGATGCCAAACGACGAGATGTCGGTGCCGCGCGACGACGAGCGCGTAAGCGGTGGCCGAGACGCTGGCACAGCCTGGGGCGAGTGAACCGGCGGGCGGTCGAAATGAGCAGCGGAAGGGACGGATAGAGTGGGTTGTGGTGGTGGGTTGTAGAGGATCGAGGTGTGTGGGCTTGAGGCCTCGGAGCCAGAGCGACGGCGCGCTGGCCGGCCTTGAAGCGACAGCGGACGGATGCCTGTAACGACGGTTGCAGACTCGGCGCGGCGGCTGACCTCGGTGTTTTGCTGGCGCGCGAGGCCGTGGATGATGGAGGCGCGGCGGGCGTCGGCATCGGCGATCACCGCCTGGTGGCGTGTCTCGCGGGCAACGTCGTAGCTCGAAGTACGGCTCAGGCGGCCGAGGAACGACTCGGGTCTCGACGGGTAGCCAACCGCACTAGAATAGCTTGCCGACGACGACGAGGGCGACGGAAGCGACGACAGGGTCGAGTACGGCCGGGTGCTTTCCTCGTCGACGCTCGCGGCCTTGTACCGTAGTGACGAGCGGCGGCCGAGTGCTGCGCCAGCGCCCGTGGGCGCCGAAGACGACGTCACGGCAGAGCACATGGATGGCGGGCGCGAGCGGTATCCGGGGAGTAGGGATGAACGGCGGCGCGCGCGGTTGAGCGACGACCGACGCTCGAGAGCGCTGGCACCGGTACTGGCGCTGCCAGAGGCCGAGTACGGCCCAGCAGAGACGCCTGACACAAGCTGGAGGGGACGCAGGCCAGCCTCGTCCGTGTCGTGCTGCGTTTCCACGCCCGCGACATGCTCAGAGGACACCTCATGGACGGAACCCAGGTGGCCGCTGCGGGGACGGGGACGGGCAACGGAGCCCGTCTCGACTGCGGAGGAAGCCGAAGCGGCGACATCGGTGTTGGCGTATGGGCTGAAGAGGTCGGGCGCATCGGTGGGCGACTCGACGAGCGTCTCGTTCCGTTCACGCGATCGTCGCTGTGCCCGTCCGTGCGCGGCATGTGCGAGTGGTCGGGGTTTGGAACGGGGCGGGGACGCAGACACACGCCATTCTTCAATGGCCATGCGCCGTTCCTCGCTGAACCCGGCGTCGGGGGAGAACATGGCGCGGGCTGGCGACGGCGAGTGCGGGTGTTGTCGAGCTGTTGTTTGTGTTGTTATTGTCGTGTCTGGCCGTCGGGGGCGGGGCGAGGGCGGTGCGAGGGTCGGACCTGTTCTTCTCGCCCCAGCGACGTCGGCCGCGTTGACTGGCCAGCTGCGGCGCATGGCTGCGGCGGCGGCGGGAATGCCGCTGCGCAGGGGCACAGGCCCGTATGCGCCGTGCTGGCCGCGCGCGGCGCTGTGACTCGGCCACAGAGTTGCGCGGGCACCGAGGACGACGAGGGTGGGTCTAGTAGCGGGCTGTTGCGCTGCCGCCTCGAGTCTGCGCAGGCGCCAGCGCTGCGTCGGTGTCGGGGACGAGGGGGGCGCCGACGACGACGACGACGAGGTGGGCGTGCGCGGACGCGGCGGAGTGTAGCGGCGGCGTCTGTGGGCGTGGGCGGCAATACGCACGAGGTTGTGGTAGCTGGAGGAAATGTTGACAGGAGTTATGGACGATGAGGTTGTGGTGAGGGGGATGGATATGGATGTTTGGAAAAGGAACAAGTTGTCCTGTTGACCCGGTTAAATGCCATGTTACACCTATCCGACCCGGCCAACCCTGTGTTTGTGTCCTGGGAGTCGATTGCCCATCAGACTGACACTCCCTCGCCCTCGTTCCTCTTTCCACGGGACATGACCAGGAACACGCACTCGTACACTACTCGCTCTGCCTCGCATCCTCGCGTTGCATGATGAATGAAGGGGTTCAGAAGGCGTTACGCGCGACGCAGCGATGCAGGTTGTAAAGACCCAGAATGCCGCTGGAAGAGGAAACACAGGGTGCAACCAACACTACCATCGAGGGTGACCCTGGCCCATCTACACACACCGCGGCCAACAACGACGAGGACACGGCTACTTGAGTCCACTACTACTGCTCGACGCGCGCGGATGCATGAGGCTGGGCGACGTGACAGTTCCATGCAATGTACAGCGACGACCAGGAGCACTACTACCATAACACTTACTCGGCCGAAACATCACGCACCGACGAAACGACTGGCCAAGCAACATGACCACCTCGTATGCACCTATGAACAGATCGACTGTGTACCGTCACGCACAGGCAAACGCATCTCTGCATTCCACAGTGGCAAGTAATAATCATAAGCGACACATGTACCTGTCGTGCATGTTTGCAATCGTCAAACGCCACCCACCCTGCGCTCGGACAACGCCGCATACCAACAAAACAACAACAACAACAAAGCCCACCAGCCTCCGCCCACATTTCATGCAGCCCCGCACTCTCGCTACACGCATCAATCAATACATGGCCGCAACGATGGCGATACTCTACAGACGACGAAACCCAAACATCCGAGACACATTTTCCACTGCCTAGAACCGGTTGGTGACCTTGCGGCGCTTTACATTTGGCTCGACCGAGACACTGCGCTCGCGCTCCTGCTCAGACAGGTCGGCAAAGGCGAGGTCAATGTCATTATCGCCAACGTCGGAGAAATGCAGGTCAAGGTCGGGCAGGCTCTCGTCGTCGTTTCGTCGCCGCTTGGATGGCGTCGGCGACGGCGTCGGCGTCGCGTCGCTGATCGACTCGGGCCGCTCGTCCTCCTCGATCGAGCTCATCTGAACGTTCTCGATCGTGTCCGCCGGTTCTGGCGTCTCACTGACGTGCCCGTTGCTCGCTCCCGCGTTCACGCCCTCGTCGTCACTGTCCTCAACAACGGATCGGCTTCGTGCTGGTGATTGCCGCGCTGGCGCTTTGCGGGGGGCAAGCTTTAGCTCGGCATCCTTGCCCGCAATGCTGACAAGGCGCCGCTCGTACCCGCGGTAAGCTGGGGACGCGCGGATCTGGGCAGCGGAGCCGCTGCTGTCGACGGCCTCCTCGAGGGCATCGCGGATCCGCAGTGCGTCTCGACCAGTCACTGGCGCGAGGAGGTACACGAGCGCACGGAAGTACGTCAACAGGCGCGCACGCTGCTTCAAGACGCGCATTTTGCCGTCCTTCGAGTCGCGGCTCGCCTGTTGCTTGACCGATGCCGCCACCTGGCTGAACAGCCACTTGATGTTTTGAGTATGAAAGTCGTAGACGTCGTTGGGGTTGATCTGCTTGAGAATCGTAAACTGCGGGCCGTGGATGACAAACGCCGAGGCGCCAAGGCGCGCAAGGTTGAGCGTCGCGTCAGCCTCGTCGTCGTCGCTCTCGAGGAAGATGCCAAACGACTGCTTGTCAGTGTTGCTCCGGCAGACGTTGGACTCACATTTTGCAACGCCTGCGCAATGACGTGCTGCACCGTCATCGGGTCGTCGTTGTAGATACCCTCGTCGCGGAGGACATCGAGGAGACCCTCCTTGACGACCTGGTCGTACGTCGTGCCGAAGCGGCCGTAGTGCATGAGAGGCTCCTTGGCATGCTCGACGTCGATGACGCCCGCCCGCATCGCGCCAATGAACGCCGACACAAGCTCAAGGAAGACGACCTCGCGCTGCGCAGCCTCAAGGCTTAACTCGTCCTCGTCTTCGTCCTCGTCGCGCTCCGACGCGTACCGCTCAACAGCCGCCTGGAACGCGCCGCCGAGCTTGTGCTGCCGGTCCGACTTCATCTCCAGCTGGCATGCCTGCGACGCGGCCGTCTGCTGCACCTTGCCCGAAAACAGCATGTGCAGGTAGATGAACGCCTTAAACGCCTGGTGTCAGCTTTCAGTCCAGCCCCCAAGCTCACCTCTTGCCGGACAGGCTCGGTCGCGCGTCCCCCGCTCACACCAAACTTCTCAAAGATTTCGAGGGCCTGGTCGCGGCGGGCCTTGAGCGCTTCCATCTTGTCTTCGTCCGCGGCGTCAGCCTCGGTGAAGCGCTTGACAAGGTAAATGACCTGGAGCAGGACAATCTTGAGCGCCGTGGCAACGAGCTTGCTCTCCTCCTTGAAGCCGAGGCCGCCACGCTTGGCAAACTCGGTGACCATGGTCCAGCCACTGCTCTGGCCACCCTCCTCGTCCATCATCGCCGTGGTGAAGTCGCGCGCACGGCCAAGGAAGCACACGCGGTGGAGTATCGCCTCTGCCAGGGCAACCTTGTCGTCGTCGAGCTGCATGCCAATGACGTCCTCGCCGTCGACGACCTCGCGCAACGACGCAAACACGGCCTCCTCGAGCTCGCTGTACTTTTGGCTGTTCGTGGCCTCCATGGTCGTGTTCGCGAGCATCTGTTGGAGCGTGACGGTCGCAGCTTCCAGCACAGCCGTCTCCGAGTGCTTAAGGAACTGCGTCGAGACGTCGTCCCACAGAGCCTCGTACGCAGGCGTCTTGCGCATGTCGAGGTAAAGCGACAAGTTCATGTTCTGGGGAATGGTGAGGATGCCAGCGACGCGGTTGGGTTCGGCCTGGTGCTTTGTGAGGAGACGAGGCAGGACAGTCATGAGCGCCTTCGTCTTCTCGTCTTCGTCCTCATCCTGAAGGGTTAGTAGTAACACTTTTTCGACAACCCACCTTGTCTTCCTTCCGAATGCAGGCAATGAGCACTCCAAGCATGAAGTCTTCCTCCTCGTCGGTGAGGAGCCACATGTCCTGGTCCGAGGTGGAGTGATCAAGGAGGAGGTAGTCGGCGAGCTCCTCGCGCTGCTCGGAGAGCTGGGGCCAGAGACCGTCGGCGGCCGCCTCTGCGCGCGTCGTTGCGCTAGTACGAGGAATGGACGTCAGATCGGCCTGGGACGAGCTGGGGTCGTCGTTGGCGTCGTCCAGGGCGTGGTACGTCTGGACTAGCAGCGTTGCAAGCGCCTTCCACTGCAGTCGTTCCTCGAGCTCGGCCTCCTTGATCTTGGCGGCGCGCTTTTTCTTGCCTGCGCGCAACGACTTCCACTCAGACTGGAGCTGGTCGGCACGCTCCTCCCAGAGGTTGCTCAGGAACCCGGCGGCGGCTTTGCGTATGCGCTCCTCGTCGTCGAAAATCAGGCGCGCAACCTTCTCGCGCTCAGACTCCATTTCATCCTGCAGCGCGCCCGTCTTGTCTATCGCGGTGATGACGTTGATGGCGTTGATGCGCACCGACGTCTCAACATCGAGCGCAGCCATCTTGATGAGCCGTGGGGCGAGACGGAGGGTAAAAGTACTGGCGTTGGTGGCCAGCGACGCGTTGGAGAACAGGCTTGCGAGCGCCTTGACCGTCTCGAGACGCGCGCTGCCGACTGGGTCGTTCGAGCCGCGCACAAAGTAGTTCAAGCACTGGTTGGTACCGTACTTCTCGGGAAACTTCTTGACCCACACACCAAGCTCGCGCAGGCAGTCGGTGCGGATCAGGGGGTCGGTGTCGCGCAGGCGGTGAATAAAGATGCTGCCGTGAGCTCGGCCCGGAGGAACGTCGCAACTCACACATCGAAAATCTCCTGCATGTGCGCCTCGAGACGCGTCTTGTGCTCGTGCGCCTCCTTGACCTTGTCCTCTGCGTCCTTGACGCGCTTCTTGGCAGCGGCGCCGCTCTTCTTCGCCTCGGCCTCCTTCTGGCGCTGCTTGACACTCAGGTCTTTGCTGACCTGGGCGGCCGCGTCGCAGAGCGCAGAGTGCATCTTGAGGCTGACAAACGTCGCGGTGTGACGGATCGCCCGGAGCGGAGAAGACGACATGGAACCGAGCCACGCGAGGATCAGTGACACGAGCGGGATGGAGTGTTTTGTCGTCTCGGCGTCCTCGTACAGGATCGAGCTTAGCTGCAGGGCCGCGACGAGGTGGGACACGACTGTCGCGAGGTTCCCCTTGAACGGGCGCAGCGCCTTGGTTTTGGCAACGAGGGGATATGTTGCGGTGTTGTGCTACGTGTCAGTCCATGCCGCTGCGTTCCAGACCACTCACCTTGACGCAGTCCTCCTGGATACGATCCACCGCCTCTCCCGTGCCATCCAGGTCCATGGCCTCGTCCTCGGTGATGTCGGTGTTCAGGCCACACGCGCGAATGAGGAAAAGGACGAGCTCATGCACCGCCGCCTTCTCTTCGGAGGGATTACCCGCCGAGGTCTGGTACGTGTGCACCCAGTCGTCGATGAGGGGGTCGAGCGCGATGTCTGGGGACAATAGCGCGTCTGTCGTCAGCTCAAATTCCACTTTACAAAGCTCACTGAACAACGGAGAGTCCTTTTTGAAGCCCTCGACGGGCTCGACTTCGGTGATGGGCACGGTGCGGGGCGCCTTGACGCGTTTGGCTGGGCGCGCAGCGCGCGTCCCGTTCGCCTTGCGTTTACGCCGTGGGGCATCGTCGTCACTGTCGGACTGGGAGCGTTAGAATCTTCGCTGCCGAGTAACTCACAAGTGGGGAATCGACGTCGCTGCCGTCCTCGCCGCGCCGCCTGCCTGTGGCCTGTTAGCATGTCCGCCTTCCCTGTTGGCAAAGGCGCGTCCGTGGGCACGCGCGCGCGCGCCGCCGCCACTCACCTGGCTCGAAGCGGTCCACCTGCTTGCGTGCACGGGCTCCACGCCTCGGTTCCGCGGGTGTAGCGGTGAGGGACATTGTGGATTGTGCGGATTGATGGGTGGTGGGCGATGGTGAGGAGAGGAGATGTGGTGGTCGTCTCGACACGACGGATGGCAATAACAAAGGCGGGTCTTTCCTACCTTCCTTCCCTCACTCACCCAAGCAGACTCCCCACCCAAGGCCACCTTCCCTTCCCCGGTTGACGGGTGGACGCGTCAACCGCGTCACACAAACAACCTTCTTTACGTAACAATGTTTTCACTTCGGCCAGGCACCCAATCTCCGCCAAATGCCCACGCGCCTAATCTCGCAAGATCATAATGCACGTCTGCTCGCTCCCCACCACCCCCCTTCTGTTCGCTGTGCCATCACCTGCCCCGCCCTGCTCTGCTTGGCCGAAGCCCATGCCCCCGTCCGCGCGAGATCGCGGCGGCAAGAAGACGCACCCACGCTCTGGCGTCTCGGAATCGCTCCAGTCGCTGCACGAGTCGGATCTGTCCTCGGCGCCCTTACCGGCTCACCATGGCGTCACGCTCGCGCACACCGGCGCACCGAGCAAGGCCGAACTCGCGGCGGCATATGCGCGTGGATCAGAGTGTATTTCCGACGTCGTGGGGGCACTTCAGCAGCCTCTCGTTCCCATTGTTCGCCGGTGTGGACTATGGGACGACGCATCACACCAACCACACGCCAACAGCAGCAGCCGTGCCCCACCACCACTGTGGCGTACCGCGACCTTGTCCTATCCATGCACTTGTACGCTCTCTCCTACTTGATCGCTGCTGATGCCAGGCAACCTTCCCCAGTGGCCGTTTGCGTACACTCCACCAATACCTCCGCCGACGACAGTCGAGCTCACGCAGCTGTCCCCACCGGACGATCTCGAACAGATCCCGGTCTTTGGCGAGGACGTGCTGCCGTGGTCGACGCTCGCAGGCGAGAAGGTAGACCTCGACATGTCGCTAGACTCTGTGGGCGAGTTTGAGCACGCATGGACGGGCGCGGCGCCGTGGCCTGCTGCTCGAGATAAAGGCAAGGGACGCGCACAGCCTGACCCGTCGCCGGAGAGAACGTCGTCTTCGCTGCTCCCGTCACAGGAACTGCCGCCGTCGCTGATCGAACACCCACCGGTATCTGCTCGCGATAGACAAGAGGCAGGACCCCCGCCGACGTTCCCGTGGCCCGCAGCTTCGGCGTTATCACTCGCACCTCCCATCGGTAACGCCGCGCCGCCATCCTCGTTGGTCGTCGAGCCGGTCATCGAGCCCACGCCCGGAGACCACGTCGCCGACGCCGCGCGGCGGCGCGCATGGTGGAGGCACGAGACGCAGGAGGGATACGGCGCATTCTGGAATGGTGTAAAGCGCACGACGTGGGCAGCACCGTACGTGCCTCGAGAGGAACGAGAGCGCGCGCCGCAGCGTGCAGATGCCTACCGCGTTCCACGCAACCTTCACGCTCTCGAACACCCCCTGCACCCGGACATTGCTCACTACTGTGCGCACGCTTGTGGTCGGGTGTACTGGCTCGTACCGATCCATGGACCCGTGGTACTCCCTCGACACGAGGACCCGGTCGTGCAGGCCACCGCTCGGCCATGGGCTTCACGTGCGGCGTTTCACGCCGATGCTGACGCTGCCGCCGCCGCAAGCAGCACGTCGTCTCGCCCCGCCATTGTGCACTGGACTCCGTCTCTCCTCGACCTCTTCCTTCGGGACCGCTTCGAGCCGCTCTGGCGCGACCCAGCTCGTCCTTACGGTCCGCTGCACCTCGCGTTCTCTGGTCCCAAGCCGGATCCGTATCTCGCTCTGCCCCCACGCAAGCCACTCTCCGCGCACGAGCACATCCCACCCGCGCCCGGCCGTCAACGCACCCCGGTCCGACCTGAGTCCGGCGACCACCTCCGTATCTACTGCGACGCCCGCAGAGCCATGAGCCTGCGTACCTGGCTCCATTGGTGGGAGGTTGAGTGCGCCGCCGTCGGCCACGGCACCGGGACGTACCGTCCATTCGACCGCGCGCGCTTCGTCCTCGTCGGTCCCCGCGGCGAAGCACTTGTCGTCGCATAGCATATGTTGTATTGTCTGTAGCTTACTCATGTTGGTTGTTGTCTTGGTCATTGTGTTATCATAGATATATGCCATCTGGCCTCTCCACCGAGGCGCTGTGTTGGATTTGTGCTGGGCCAGTCATGCAAAAGCTTCCCGTGAGCGAGGAGCCAGGAGCTGGCCACACGTAACATGCATACAGAGCTCTGCCTGTGCGACGCTGTGCGACGACGAACAAGGGCACTCACCTCGTTGAAGCACGCGAATTCGGCTGCCACAAGCCACACGACCCTGCCGTGCCTGACCTGCCGTCATCAACTTCCACCTCACCGGCGATCCAGAGGTCACCACCACCACAACTACAACCACGACCAAAACCCGACCCAGATGACGACGGCCGCGTCGCTCTCTCCGTCGCCGCTGACGACGGCGGCGCCGACGCCTGTGCCGCTCGATCCGCGCGAGATTACCGAGCCGGAACAGATCGCGGCGCAGCTGGCGTTGCTGACACGGCGCGAGGCCGACCTGACACTGGCGCTCAACGCGCTCATCGCCGACCGCACCCAGGTCGACGGCGCACTCGCCCATCTCCGCGACCTCGCGGGTGACGTCGAAGGTCTCTCCGCCGAGGTGGACGGGTACGCTGCTGGTGGGCGCGCGGGCGATACGCCCGGGCGGACCGGGACGCCGTCGCGACTCGTCCCTGGTAGCGCGGCGACTGCGCTGCGTCGGTCGCCGCGTCTCGGTTCGCCCTCGCCCCGACCGCAGGGTTCCGCGTTTGACGCGGCGTCCTCGACAAACGGAACGCTTCCCGGCGCGAGCTCGCACGGTCTCGGGATCCAGCTCGCGGACGAGGGTGTGCTCGCTGACGAGGCGGAGGGGCTCGTCTCGCGCGTGAACCGCGTGTGGGAGACGAGCGAGCGCGTCGGCGGAAAAGTACGCAAGCTCGACAGCGAGATTGGGCGAGTACGCGACGCGGCCGACGTGGTCACCGAGGTCCTTGAGCTCAAGAACGCGCTGCAGACGCTCGAAACGGCGATCGACAAGGCCGACTGGGAGGCAGCAGCGCGCGCGTGCCGCCGCGCCATGAGCGTCCGTTCTCAAGTCACGCAGGGCGGCTTTGCCGGCGCTGTCGTGCCCACGCCGCAGAACCCGCTCCCCCCACCACAGCAGCTCGACGAGCTCCGCGGCGTTCTGCTGCGTACGTTCCGTACGGAATTCGACGCTGCAGCGGACCGCCGGGACGAGCACGAAGTCAGTAGGTATTTCCGCCTCTGGCCCGGTATCGGCGCGGAAGACGACGGCCTCGAAGCATACGGCGACTTTGTCGTGTCTCTCGTCAAGTCGCGCTCGTCCGCGTCCGCAGGGAAGCGTGAGTCCACCTGCCACTGTCGGTTGTTAACCCTAGCGTCCTCACCTCTCTACTACATTCAACAACTCACCTCGTTACTCGAGTCGATCGCACACATTATCGACCAGCACAAGCCCGTGGTGGACAAGTACTACGGCACCGGGCGTATGCGGACGGTCGTGGGGCGTCTCATTGGTGAGAGCGACCGCGTCGTCCGCAGACTCGTCGAGGGATGGGAGGAGGAACGCCGTGTCGGCCGCCTCATCAGCGACACGAAGCAGTCGCGCTTCCCGTACCTGTCGAACCCTGGTGCGCTGCCGCCACTGTTTCCCTCGCTCGTACCGGCGGGAGGCGCGGCCGCTCAACTGCCAGGGACGCAGATTTCGCTGTCGTCGATCGCCAACACGACGTCCAACGTCGCGTCTGCGCTGGGCTCGTACGCACCCGGCGTTCGCAAGACTGCCGCAGGAACAGTGACCTCTACGCCTGTGCCCGAGGAGGAGACAGGCCCTGACCCGCGTGACGTCGACCGGGTTCTCGGCGAGCTCGAGGCGCTCAGTGGGCGTTGGGCGCTCTTCCGCCGCTTCGTCCACTCGCGCCTGTCCGAGGACCTGGAGGAGGAGCTTGAGCGAGCTCGGGGAAACGCCCGAGTCGGGGCCACGGACGACGACGGGGAGGAAGACGGCAAGTCGACGCCGTTGCCCCCGCCCCAAGTCAACATGGACATTGTCGAGCAGTCGGGCAGCCAGAAGGCGATTGAAAACATGCTCAAGGTCTATTATGAGCCGCTCGAGCTGTGGTACCTGCGCTCGTCGGTCGAGAAGGCGCACCGCCTCGACTCGCCCGAGATGGCGACCAAGCCGCACCTGAGCTCGATTCTCGACGACACGTTCTACCTCATCAAGGTTGTGCTTAGCCGCCTTCTCTCCACGGGGTCGCTCACGGCGCTGCATGCGCTGCGCGACAAGATTACCACTGTATTGGAGAAAGACTATGCCGCGGTACTCTCCAAAAAGATGGACAGCGTGTATGCCGCGGCGCCCACGTACGACCGTGCCGAGAAGGAGCGCCGCGAGAAGGACCAGAAGGAGACATACATTGTAAGCGGTCCATAGTGCGCTTGCTAATGACAGATCTTCCTCAATGACCTGGACGTGTCGGCCGACTACACGGACCGACTTCTCGAGGAGAAGCGCGAGAACCTGCCGTCTGTCTGGCTAGAGAGTGAGCGCGGCGATGTGCTCGATGAGCTCGACGTGCTCGCGGACCTTGCGTCGCATTTCCGCTCGTCGTGTCGCTCTGGTCTCGAGCAGTTCTTTGGACAGATTGTGCGCCCCCGACTCCGGCCCCTCCTCGACGAGTGCTACAAGGACGTGTCGTACGTGCTCGACGACGACGCGTTCGCAGACGCAGAAGACCAGGACCTCGTGCGCCGCCGTTTCGTCCGCGGCTGGGAGAACCTCATGGACGGTTACCGGGTACGTCGAGCGTGCGCTTACAATGTCTAACGACGCAGTCATCCTTTACCGACCACAACTACCAGACATTCTTTAACATGACGGTCGAGACGCTCGTGCGGCCGTGGGAGAAGATGGTCATGGGCATGCAGTTCTCCGAGCTCGGAGCGATCCGGTACGAGCGCGACGTGCGCGCCGTGGCCAACTACCTCTCGACCCAGTCGAGCTACGGCAGCGCGCGCGAAAAGTTTACGCGCCTCAGCCAGATCGCCACTGTGCTCAACCTCGACGCGGACGAGGACCCAGACGAGTTCTACTCAAACTCGGGCATCCCATGGCGCCTCTCGCGAAACGAGTACAACACTGTCGCGGGGCTGCGGCAATTCTAGCGCCCAAAACCACGCTGGGATGGATCATGCCGTCTAATGCATAATGTACAAGTATCTATCTACAGTCTTTGAGGGTGTCTATCGTGGGGTGTTTGGACGGGTGTATCTAGTGATGTTGTGGAAGTGGGAAGTGGTCGTCGCTAAGTGTGGCTTGTTGCGACAGTGAAGGCGGTGGCAGGAGTCGACACCTCGGTGGGATCTGTGTCGCTGGCGGCGCGCGAGGGAATTTGCGAGGTACTCGCGCTATGACCGGCGGGCGAGGCGCCGCGAGGGCCGCTTCCGCCGAGGGCCTCGACCTCGAGCCAGCCAAGGACGCGCTGGACGCCGGGGCGTGTCTGCTCGCGGCCACGCTCAATGGCGTCCTCGCCGCGCTGGCGCATGGCAGTGACGACGTCGCGGAGACGGTCCCAGCGCTTCTCGAGCTCGGGGTCCTCCATCTCGTCGTCGCCCCAGTTACCGCTCGTATCGGCGTCGGCTGCGGCCGCCTCGGGCTCATCCTCGGCGCTGGTCACGATCGCGAGACCGCTCTTCTCAAGCGGCCCCAGGCCCGACCGCGCGTCACGCAGTGCACGCCGCAGGCGGACCAGTTCACTCCCCTGTTTCGCCTTTTGCGCCTCGAGCATGCGGTTAATCTTGAGCAGCGACGCGTTGGAGATTTCTAGATCGGCAATCTGACATCAGCTCAAGCCCTGCCTCGGTGCCCACCTTGCGTTCCCACTTGTCGCGCTCGAGGTCCATGTCCGAGCTGAGGACGGGCTCGAGGGCGTTCTCGTCGAGCTCGAGCCCGACGCTGCCGTCAGGCACGCGACGGTCGTCATTTTCGTCGTCGTCGTCGTTGTCGTAATCCGCGCCAGCGTCCTCGCTCGTCTGGTCGGGCCCCATGCCGTGCCGCCATTGTCCACGCGTGCCGGCCGCATCCTGGCTGCCGTTACTTGTCGTGCGCGGCACCATGGGGGCCACCTGCGCGAGCGGCGACGAGGAAATGCGCGGCCCTGTAAAGCTCGCGCTGGCGTCGCTCGAGCTGCTGTACCGCCGCGAGCTGAGGCCCGGTAACGACGCGTGTTCGGAGCCTTCCGGGGAGCGCACAGGCGTCATGATGGGGAGGGCGACGGTACGCAGCTCGGGACTTGACGGTGTCGGCGGGAACACGGGCGCGGGACCATGGTTCGGGTTCCACGGAAGATGCGACGGGCGCCGGCGATGCAGAGAAGACGTGTCGTCGAGCCCGAGACCCATTTGTCCTCTACGCGGCGACCCACCCGGCGACGTCGGCGCCGACGCCGCCGCCAGCGGGCCTAAGCCCAGATGCGCAAAATGCGCGTGCAATGGCGTCGTCGCGCCAAGGTTGCGGTTTGCACGCGCGGGCGACGAGTGGTTGGATGACGGCTCGGGTTCGTCGTCGTCGTCGTGTGCCAGCGCCGAATCGCTCGTCGACAGTGTCGGCGGCGACGGCAGGATGCGGGGCACGAGTGTGCTGGGCGAGAGCAGCGAAGAGGACATACCACCAGCATTGGGCGCTAGATATTGGGTGAGGTTCTCGGATGACGCCGATACCTCGTGCAGTGAAGATAAGCGCTGAGGTTCAGGTGGACGTGCGGGCATGCGGGGAGTATCTGTTGCGAGCGACGGCGACGCGATCATCGAGGGCGACGAAACGTTGCTGCGTACTGTTGGACGTGAAGAAGTCGAGTCGTTAGACAGTTGCCGCGACGACTTTCGAGGCGGGCCAGCGGATGGGGGCGAGACGTGGCCTGAAAGTTTGGGGCTCGTCGTCGCCGTCGCGGAGAGTGCAGAGCTGCCAGAATCTGAGCGAGGCCCAGGCTGGAAGCTCGACGAACGCCCATGCGTGCCGCGCTTGGGGGTTTCAGAATCGCTCGTGGTGGTGATGGTGCCGGACGGAGCTGTGGTTCGGAGCCTCGCCGACCCTGTTGTGGTATGAGGAATGAATTGGCCCTGGTCCAGCTGGGGGGAGCGGCCAGCGCCACCCGAGCCAGTGCCGCCGCCGCTGGTGCGGCTGACAAACGACGATGCGCGGCGTACATGGACGTGTGCGCTGCCCGTCGGCGTCGATGAGCCAGAGTGTACCGCCGAAGATGGGAGGGACGTGCCCGAGCCACGCCGGCCACCCAAAGTCGCTGACGGCGGGGTGGCACGCGCATGCGCAGACGCCGCTCTTGCCACCAGCGGGCGCTGGCCGAGCGCCGGCGTGTTGCGTGAAGAGCTTGGACCGGCGACGTCGGACCGCGGCGTGCTGCGACCACCCGTGTCTGAGCGGCCGCTGGCGCTCGAAGGCGCGCGCACGAAGCCAGGCCGCGCAGACGGCGGAGTGGCGTATCCCGGCGCAGGCGAACCTGACCCACCGACGATGTTGGCGGGATTGATACGCGCCTTGAGGCGCGGCTCGCCAGATGCACCGACGCTCGCGCCGGGACTGGGCTGCGACGGTGCGCTGCTTATCGACATCTGGCCCGTGACCTGCGGTCGTATCAGCTGGACATTCGGAACGCGCACGCCTGGGCGTGCCGGGGCATTCGCGGTCACGGCACGCCGTCTGCGCTCACCTTGCGTCGATGGGTGTTGGCCCTGGCTGGTTTTGAGAGGTCGGCCATGGCGCCTGGGGTAATGAGTGCGTTACTGGTGAAGCATGGAAGCGAGCGAGGAGAGATGTAGTGTTGTTGTGGACCGAGGTGCTGCGGGCGTCGACGTGAGCGTCCAACAGGAGTCGTTGTACGGTGAGCAAATGCCCCGATTGTCTGTCTTGTGCCTTCGGTCCCCTTTGTTGTCGTGCCTAGATCGTGACAAGAAAACAACCGGCTCAAATAACGGTATGCATTAGGATTGGCACGTGGTCCTAATTAGCATTGAGAACTAGAGAACTTGGTGCATTAGGCCAGCTGAATGTTCCGTTCACGGCCGACCCCACTGTACCAATGTGTTGCTCGACTCTGTTGCTTTGTCCATTCCCGCCTCCATCGCCATCCGAGCTCACGAGCACGCCGCCGACCCCGTGAACAGACTCCATTGCGCATCCAGCGTCCGTGTGCAGTGCGCGACGCCATTCGACGTCGCTATCCGTCCTCCGAGCCCACGAAAAACGCGTCTCCGCGAGCGCTTCACGCGCACTCACGATGAACACGTACCCGCCCAACGCCGGCGGCGTGCAACAGCAGTACCCTCAAGGAGGGCACATGCAAGGCCAGGCCGGGTATCCTGGTGTTCCGGGCGTTCCGGGGCTGCCGCCGGGGAGCATGCAAGCAGCGCCGGGGGTGCCGGGGCTGCAGCAGGGCATGCCGGGGATGCCTGGAGTGCCGATGATGGCGCAGGGCGACCCGCACATGCAGATGTTGCAGCAGCAGAGCTACATTGCACAGCAGCAGCAGCTCGCCGCGATGAGCGGGCACGGTCCCTCCGCCCCGCAGATGCAGGCGCCACGCGCACCTCAACAGAAGAAGAAGAACAAGGCAGGTGGTATCTCCTGATGCGAGCTTACGCGGTAGAACCGCGCACAGCCGCCGACGCTCCCGCGTAACATGCCTCAGCCGGGCACCGAGCATTACCAGAAGAACGCGGCGGCGGCGCCGGGCGCACCCGGCGCGACTGCGCCCGAGATCGAGCCGTGGGCTGACGCCCTCGACGAGCTCGATCCCCGCGAACTCGCACTCAGCCGTTTCCGCGCGCGTAACGAGGTCATGGCCGAGATCTTTGGTCCAGAGCGTGTCCGTGAGTGCTGCCTTGCGCGTGGTGACGTAGCTGATTCCAGAAACAATACCCACGAAGGACGACGACGCGTGGGCTGGATTCGGACCGAACGGCGAGACACTCGAGGCAAAGGTTGTGAGTAGCTCTTTTACCATCGTTAGTGTGGCTGACGCCAGGTCGCGCTCGAGAGCGCCAACGCCGAGCTCGAGGCCAAGTTTGAGGCCGACATCGAGGCGTTCCGGAAACGCCTGGAGGATGCAGACGCCGGCAACGACGCCCCCGCTGTCGCCGCCAGCTGACGCGAGCGCATTGTATAATTATGGATGTAGGCAATACGGTCTGTGCAATGAGAGTCAACATACTCAAGGCAGCGCTACTGCATGATCTACACTCTAACCCTGGGACATAACAAAGACGGTCTTGTTGACCTTGCCCTTCTCAAAGAGGGCGTAGTATTCTGCCGCATCCTCAATAGACACCTTGTGCTCGACAAAGCTCGCAAAGAGGTCGAGGTTGTTCTTGAGGACGTCGAGAGCGAGGGGGAAGAACGTCCGCACAGAGCAGCGGCCGAACTGCATACGCACGTTCTTGGAGTAGAGCGTGTCTCCGTCGATAGTGAACGGCTGGGTATGCACACCGACGCTCGACACGGCGCCGTACGGACGGACATAGTCGAACGCAGCGTTCAGGGCGCCGCCGTGCCCAACAACCTCGAGGACGGCGTCGGCGCCGCGCCCGTTCGTCGCGGCAAGCACGGCCTCGCGCAGTTCAGACGCAGGAAGGGCAGTGGCGCCGTGCCGCGCCGCGACCGGTAAGCGGACAGCGTTGAGATCCGTTGCGAAGACCGTCTCGAAGAGGGTAAGTGCCGACGAAATGGCGCAGAGGCCTACGGGCCCACACCCAATGACGACCGCCACGCCCTTGCGCTTGACTCTCCCCGCGGCGAGGTCGTCGATCGACCACGGCGACGCCATGTCGTCGTCGAGCAGCCGCCGCGCGTTAAACGCACACGAGTAACCCGTGGGCAGGATGTCCGTCATCAACAGCGCGACGTCCTCGGGCAAGCTGGCGGGAAAGGGGAACAACATCGCGTCGGCGAGGGGGAGGCGGAAGTACTCGGCCTGTCCGCCCATGAGACACGCGTTGCGCTCGCACCGCGACGTGTAGCCCTTATCGCAGTAGAAGCAGCTACCTGGCGTCTTAGAATTTCTCGGCTACAGGAGACGCACCGCAGCTGACGGAAAATGGCGCAATGACATGGTCGCCGACGGTGAACTTTGTGACGCCGTTCCCCGCGGCGACAATCGTGCCTACTACCTCGTGACCCATCGTGACGGGCCCGTCGTTGACCTCGTCTCCACGGTAATGGTGCAGGTCAGATCCTGGCGTCAGTGCTCGTTGATGGTCGCTCGCCCACCACACAGGCCCGCGACGTGCACCTTGATGATCACGTCGGTGGGCTCTTCCAGTACAGGCACAGGCATGTCCTTGACCGCGATCGCGCCCGGCTTGTCGAGCACGACGGCGCGCATCGTCTCTGGAAGGCCTGTCATTGCGTCAGTAGTGCGGTTTAGAGCCCACCGATCGCACAAAGCGTTATTTGTACTCGGTCAAGACCTTGCCCACCGGGCCACGCCGTCACGAGCCGGTGCCTGAGATTTGCGGCCTGAGTCACAGTAGTGGACGCGGCAAGGGCCGTCACCGACCGACGAAAGGGCGTCAGTCGGGGGTGAGATGCACGGGTCGGTCACTATGAAGAAAGACTAGTCGCGAACGCCGCGAGGAAGTGTAGCCCGTGTGCCTAGAGCACAACAGCGAGGGGCATCAGGTTTCGTCGACCAGCTCGTCGTCGAGCTAGGCGGTCACTGATGATGTTGGACGGGAACGTTTGAGTCTCTTCAAGTACGCCTGACAGTTCAGCCTGTCACCAAATCACGACACTGCCCAGCTAGCTAGTAGAAGCCGGTGCAGACTAGCGCAAGCCCAGCAAGTACAGATACATGAGAACAACTACCACAAGACCCCAACGACAAGTGATCGAGCGCCGTATCTAAACATCAGCGACTGCTCAAACGACGAGGAGAGCAGAAAGGAGGAATCAGGATAGAGATCTAGCTTTAATCATAGCCCGGGGGCTAAGCAACAGCCTTCTAGAATGTAGTCATCACGGTAGGGAGGCGGCGAGCGCCAAAGGGGTGTAGGGGAGCCGGCTGCTGGGGGGGGAGAAGGCGCAGCTAGCACGCATGTACTCACCGACACTGGACGACCTCGCACGCTTGTGCGCGAGGCCTAGAGCGGCAGCGCGCGATCGCTGCCTCTTGCTATAACACTACCCGCATGCGCGAGGAGTGAAGAAATGAGGGTGAAGCAGAGACGTTCGCCTTGCTGCGATATTTTTGAAAGGGGCGAGTGCAGGAAATTTACTCCCGTGTTGCAAGAGTGGGGCACCACTAGCCAGTCGGGCAACCCAGAGCCCCTCTTGAAGTGTATGTGTGTGGCTCTGCCGCTCGAGATATCATTGCAATGGCACTGTTAACCAGCGAGGATGCGCCTCCAGACACGCTCGTTGTCGCGCTCAAGCGAGGCAGTATACTTGTCCCAGACTTTACTTTTGTGGCTCTTCCGCGGCATCCCGGCCCGCAGCTCCCTTAGGGCCTCGACGACGGCGTCGGGGTCGTCTGCGGGCGTGGCGAGCGCAGCCGGCGGGGCGAGGTATGGGTACGCGAGTAGAAGCCGCGGCGAGGCGAGTATGGGTGTCTGGCGTCAGCCCCGCCACTTCCATGTGCCTTGCCTACCTTTGCCATGATCGCCGCAGGGACGGTATCAGCGGCCCGCGTGGCGTAGTACAGGTCGTCGGCAAACGCAGGTATCAGCACGTCCATGTCGTGCACGAGTCTGTACGTGTCGCTTCCTGCACGAGGGGCGTGAAGCTTGATGACGACCCCTGGTGGGCGGGGAATCACTGCCGTCTCGAACCCAATGAAATGCAGCTCGAAAGCGTCTTCGCCGGGCACAACCTCGCTGTCGACAACCTCGTAGCCCCACGACTGCGGGGAGGCTCACGTCAGCAACGCCCAGTCCTACACCCACTCTGGATTGCTGCGGCCAGCGCAGCCTGGATGCCGGCGAGGTCGCGACCGCTTACCGCGCGCCCGACGATACCTGCGCGGCGTGCGCGCGGTTTCGCCCGGTCGAGAAGATGCCCTGTTGGGGTATATATCGGCACGAAGTGGGCTGCGGGGCGGGGGCGGGGGTCCCACTGGGCCACGGCCGTGTCGAGCGCGGCCGCGACGTGCGGCGCGAGCGCGACGAGGCGAAGCCGGTCGCCGAGGGGCGCGAGGCGCGCGCGTTCTATCGCAGCCCACGAGTCGGGCCAGTGCGCAACGCACACCACCCGCGCGTCCGTGTCCCTCAGAGCTCGCAAAAGGCCCTCGTGCTCTTTATCCCAAAACTGCGTGTCGCCTGCCGTCAGCACGTACCGATTACACATATGTACATGTCGTCAGAACGACGACGTCAAAGTCGCCCTCCTCGATCGCGGGCGTCGCAAAGCTCACGGGCCGCAGCGCAGGCAGACCCCGCGGTGCATAGTTGCCTGTTGTTAGCGAAACACACGCTCCGGCTTACAGAACACGCTCGTGTCCACACCGATGAAGCGCAGCGTCGCTGTCACGGCCGACAAGACTTCTTCGTCGTCAGAGTTTGCCTGCGGTCTGGCTCACCCGAATGCGTCTCGGTCTGCTCAATCACGGCTACGCGGAGGCCCCGCACGTCCGGCGCGCGGCCCAGCCGGTAATACAGAAACACTAGGGCGGTAACGAACAGTGCTACGAGGCGCCATTCTCGCCGCATCGTCCAGGTTGATGGCAGACAGTGTGGACGAGAACGATGTTGGTGGTGCATTCAATAGCCTACTGGTGGATCAAAGTTGCATTGCGGCATTGAGCGGCTGCGGACTTGGTGCCAGGCCATACCGCCATGACGTTGATACACATGGTTGCCGGGATTCTCGGATCAATTAATCACGAAACGGTCTACTACTACTACCGCTTCTCGGTGCACAGCGTCACATCATTCATAGGCGTCGATTATGCACAGGATTACAACACGCGGAAACACTAGGGACGGCCGTTGGTGCCGTTGGGCACGGGCGGGGGCGCGGTGCTGTCGTCGGCGTCGTCGTCTTCGTCCTCCTCGGCCATTTCGCGGGCCTTCTTGAGCGCGAGCGCCGCCTCCTGCCCGTAGTGCTGCGCACGCTTCTTCTCAAAGTCACGCTTGTGGGCGCGCGTCTCCTCGTCCATCTTCTCCTCGTCGCTGTCGGCAAACACTTCCGAGCCGCCGCTGACGCTGCTGGCGGCGTTGCCCGACGTATTGGCGTACGTCGCGCCAAGCACCTCGGGGATCGGCTGGCCGTCGTGCGACGACCCGCCGGGGCGCACGGGGTGCGCCTTGTCCGGCAGCGAAAAGGACGCCGAGCGCGACGACGACGACGACGCCATCGACGCACGGCGCGCGTTCGCCTCCGTGTTCTCGGACGTCATCGCGCGCGTGGGGCTGTTGTTAGCTAGCTGCAAAAGTGGCTTAGCTTACCTGTGAGGGGTGCGCGACGTGCTTGGCGATGCCGGCGTCGCAGGCGTCGAGCCAGACGCACCCGGAGCTGCATTCTCGTTCTCGAGATCAAGGTCAGGCACCTCTGCGTGGGTCAGAATGATCGCAGGTCAGTAACCCACCCCCAATACCAAGGACGACGTCGTTAACAGCGTCGTAGCGGACATACGGCGTCTTGGGCTCGTCAATCTTCCTGGCGTGTTAGCGTGAACGTGACGTGAGTTGGAGTGTGGGTGTGAGGGCGAGAGGGAAGGTGCTGTCCGTGTCGCGCACAGATGCACAAAATGCGCGCCACCCACGACTCGGCACTCCTCTGAGCGAGCAAACGCACATCAACGAGTCCTTCTGAATCTCCGTGAGCGCTATGTTGGCCTCGTCCCATGACAGGCTGCGGGGGTTAGCTGGGTGCCGTGGCTCGACTCTAACTGCTCTTTAGGGTCCTTGGGGTCACCGCCGCTGCCGCTGGCGCTGCGGATGGGGTTCTTGAGGATGCCGCGGCTGGGCGGCGGCCTATCGGCGCTGTGAAGAGGCGACTGGCCGTCGCCGTCACCCTGGATTGGGAACTCGGGGTCGACGTCGGCGTTGTTACGGTCGCCGTACGGGTGCTCGTGCGCCAGCTGCTGGACGGGCGGGGGCGGCATGGCTAGCCCAGTCGGGTGAGCGTGGGTTTCGCTGTATGGTGGTTTGTCAGATTCCGCCATTGTGCAGGGTATGATGTGAGGAGTATGGAGGAGAAGTGGGAGATGTGGTGAATGATGTTGACAGCAGTTGAGGCGACAACGACGGGGGTGCAAGCAATGCAGTGGTGTGGTGGTGGTGGTGGAGAGAGAGGGAGCCTTCCTTCCTTCTCCACTGTACTTGGCTCCCACGCCGCTTTACATGCCACAGAGACCACCTTACGTCACGGTCTATTCCAGTCCAGGCCACGCGAGAAAATAGGGGGGGCTTATATAAATAGTAGGCCCTGAAACCGGTACAGGATCCTTTGTCTGATGCACCCCCTTAGGCCTCAGCCCCTTACCCCTGACGCCACGTGTAATACCCCGACGCGTACGTAATTAGGTAAGCAAGAGTCGTCGCGTCTGGTCGCTGGGCAAGGAGTGATCCGACGTGGCCGGCTTCTGCCACTGGCCCCGCCACGTCGACCATCTGATCATTTACTGCCAACTACATCCAACATCCCATCACTGCTTTGTCTCTCTTTCACCTTTGCATCCTCTCGCACATTTAAAGCCACACAAGCGCATAGCCCTCTCTCTTGTTCCACCTACCAGAGATTAGACTACTCGCAATGCGGCCCCAAAACGTCGTCTCCGCCGCCGGCACCAGCGCCCTCGTGCTCGCCGTCTCGGCTGTCGCGTCGGACGCCATGTTCAAGGTGAGTTTCGCCCCCCGGGGTGGCATCAGAAGCACCAAGACGGCGCTACTGGAGACGACGAGCCTACACGTCGACGCTCCTGCCGTCGCCCTGCTGCTTTGGCTATTAGGAAGAAACAAGCACTAACATCCAGTCCACCCAGATCAAGGCGCCCTTTGTCGAGCAGTTCCAGGAGCAGATCGACGACAGCCGCTGGATTGTCTCGCGTGCGACCAAGCAGACTCCCGTCGGCGAGGAGATCATGTCGTACGTCGGCACCTGGGCGGTCGAGGAGCCCGAGGTGTACCCCGGCATCCAGGGCGACACTGGTCTTGTTCTGAGTAAGTCGAGGCTTCTTGTGCCTGAGACATGATGGCGGCCCCGCTAACGTGCCGCAGAGTCCAAGGCTGCGCACCATGCCATCTCGACTCTCTTCCCAGAGTCGATTGACCCCAAGGGCAAGCCCCTCGTTGTCCAGTACGAGGTCAAGCTTCAGAAGGGCCTCGAGTGCGGTGGCGCGTACATCAAGCTGCTCACCGACTCGGCCAACGGCGGCCTCAAGCAGGGCGAGGACTACACCGACAAGACGCCGTTCACTATCATGTTTGGTCCTGACCGCTGCGGCCCGACCAACAAGGTCCACTTCATCTTCCGCCACAAGAACCCTGTCACGGGCGAGTTTGAGGAGAAGCACCTGACCAGCACCCCTGCGCCCAAGATCACCAAGACCACGGCGCTCTACACCCTCGTCGTCAACCCGGACAACACGTACAAGATTCTGATCAACGACGAGGAGGTCAAGGCCGGCAGCCTGCTCGAGGACTTTACCCCTCCCGTCAACCCTCCCAAGACGATCCCCGACCCGGAGGACAAGAAGCCCGAGGACTGGGTCGAGGAGGCCGAGATCCCCGACGCCTCGGCCGTCAAGCCCGCTGACTGGGACGACGACGCCCCGCCCATGATTGTCGACGAGGAGGCTGTGATGCCCGAGGACTGGCTCGAGAGCGAGCCCCTCGAGATCCCTGACCCCGAGGCTGAGAAGCCCGAGGAGTGGGACGACGAGGAGGACGGAGACTGGATCGCGCCCTTGGTCGCCAACCCCAAGTGTCAGGAGGTCTCTGGCTGTGGCATGTGGACTGCGCCCAAGATCCAGAACCCCAACTTCCGTGGCAAGTGGTCGCCTCCCATGATTCCCAACCCCGAGTATAAGGGTGTCTGGGCCCCGCGTGAGATTGACAACCCGGACTACTTTGAGGACAACCAGCCCGCCGACCTGACGCCCATTGGCGGTGTCGGTATCGAGCTCTGGACCATGACCGAGGACATTCTCTTTGACAACATCTACATTGGCCACGACGAGGAGCAGGCCAAGGAGTTTGCCAAGGAGACGTTCCACGTCAAGCTGCCTCTGGAGAAGGAGGCCGAGGGCTCGTTTGACGACGACGAGGCTGGTCTCTCGTACGCCGACAAGGCGCGCCTCCGTCTCTTCGAGTTCATCGAGCTCGCCAAGGTCGACCCAATGGGCGCCTTCAAGGAGATGCCCGAGGTTCCCGGCGTCGCCATTGCCGCTCTCCTCGGTGTCTTTGGTCTCCTCGGCACTCTCCTCGGCCTCTTCAATGCCCAGCAGGACTACAAGAAGCCCGTTGTCACCAAGAAGGTGACGGTCAAGCCGGCGCCCGCCCCCGCGCCCGCCGTCGCCAAGATCGAGGAGATCAACGAAGACGAGACCACGGTCAAGAAGCGCACCACCCGCAGCAGCAAGGAGTAAGGCCCCCTTCGCTTTGGTATAGCAAAAGGCCACGTAGCAGCACGAGCATATTAGCAGCTAGTGTTGGATGTATCACTGTCAATCAATAAGCGGCGTTTAGTGAGCAGAAGCTGTACCGACGGACACTGTGGGACAGGAGGCACCACCACGCAGACCTGTGCTGATGGAATCGGGCATTCAGATGTGCTCGAGTTGATGGCACTTGGGTACTCTCCGATGCACTATGGCGCACTCTGACTCTCTCTGACGCTCTGACTGATGGCACATTGACCACATAGACACAACCTGGTGCGTGATGGTTTCAGCATGCGGTCTGATCATGACGACGTGCATGGCCACGCATGGGTGATGTGCATGTGCATGATGTGATCGATGTGAGCAAGGCGGTCGCCGAAACCCTGACAAACCAGTGCCTGCGGATATTTCGGCGTTAGCCAAGCCACGTGCGTTATGACCGACACCACCCAGACAGCGGGTGCTGCCGATTTGCTTCCGTCGCAACCCACCCTGGGTCCCAGGATGCAGGTTTCGTCCTCGTCTTCGTCGTCGCTGGAGGCTCCGTATCGTCAAGCACCGACCGACAAAGTGAGTGCCCGCCTGGGCCGCCGACACCGCGAACGCCGATCCGACGCAGCGCCGACGCTGCGCGCATGCGTGCGCCCGGCAGGGAGCGCACGAGAGAGAGAGAGCGCGCGCGCAGGAGAGAGAAGAAGAGGGGAGGGTGTATGGCGTTGGTCGGCAGTGTTGAGGTCCTTGGCCTCGACTCGTCCTGCGCCATGCGCCCGTCGTGCGCGCGATCATGGTGTGCGTGCGTGCGTGATTGTGTGCGCTTGCCGCGTGAGCGTGCGCATGTAGGGAGAGAAGCGGAGGAGTTGATTGCAGTGGAAGCGCCGGCGTAATGCGCTCTCTCTCTCTCTTGGATCGGCGTCGTGGTGTCCCTCGCCATTGGCACAGCATACGAACGAGCGAGCGCTAACGTTCCAGATGGCTCAGCGTGTTACCCTCCGCAAGCGCACGCCCTACAACACCACCTCGAACCGCAGGCGGGTCGTTAAGACCCCCGGCGGCAAGCTGGTGGTCCACCACCTCAAGAAGCTCACCTCGGCTCCCAAGTGCGGTGACTGCGGCAACGCCCTCGCTGGTATCCCCAACCTGCGCCCTCGCCAGTGTGAGTAGACGGTGTGCACTCGGGATAGGGAGTGGAGAGGGGGAGCGCTGCGTGTCCGGGCTTGCTTGCGGGTGAGGTCACTTGCCACACTGCACCATCAGTACCGCGGCCCAAAGCTGCGGGACATTCAGGCCGCCTCCCAAACCCACTCCCTGCCCCGACCACCATTTCATGTATCCAAAGATGGGCCCACTGACATCAGACGCCACCCTCTCGAAGCGCCAGAAGTCGGTTTCGCGCGCCTACGGCGGCTCGGTCTGCGCTCCTTGCGTCAAGCAGCGCATCACCCGTGCGTTCCTTATCGAGGAGGCGACCATCGTCAAGCGCGTCCTCAAGGCCAAGGCTGCGAAGAAGTAGAGTTCGCCCACACCAGCGCAGCTAGGGCGGGTTTCCACGTGGCTTCGGGCGATGTATTGATTCCTCACGCCTGGTCTGTGTGTGTGCGTGTGTCGAGAGGGACGCCGAGGAAGGGTTGGCGGCGACGTGGCAACGTTGCGCTCTGTGTGGACGTGGTGGACCGACTGACTATTGATTCAGTGAACTGCATGGAGTGGTATTGGCGAGATGTCGAGGAAGGGCCCGCGCGCACACGATAAATTCAGTTAAAGCAGCACTTGGTTACCGGAGGCCACGTCAGAGGTCTGTTTGTCTGATCAATGATCCACGAGACGCGACGCGACGCGGACATGTCCCGCTCATGCGCTCACTTCTGGGACCTAGCTCGGTGCTGTGCTGCGCAACACAAAACCACATCTGTCTGCGGGCCCGCGATGGGTCTGTGCGCTCGGTGCACTCATACTCGAAAATATCGGTGGCTGGTCGTGCCGTGCGTGTGGTGTCCGACTTTTGGTTGTGTGGCACATTCCGCGAAAATGGCCAACAAACGTAAGGCACCGTCGTAAAACTGCCTTCAGCCGTCGTTCAACTTGCGCAGCAGGCAGCGGTGACTGATCTTTTGGGGGGCATAACCCAACACACACACACACGCACACGGCGGTGTCGCGGTGTCGGGGACTAAGGTCTCCGCTTGGCCGCGCTTGGACCGCCTCACCCTCGCGCTCGTCGATGGCTGACACGCTGATCATGTGTGTGGTGTGAACGCAGGGTAAGAGCTAGAGATGAAGACAGCGGCAAGCTCAAAGGCGAGGAAGGCACGTTGTACGCGACGCGGGCGACCGGCGATCAACCACACAGACTCTCGCTCTGTGTACTGTACACCCTGGAGAAGGGGTAAAAAAGTGCAGCTCGCTGCTCAACCCAGGGTCGTCCCTATCACTCACCAGGGCAAAGTAACTTCATTAACCGCTCATCCATGTCGGCCCTGACAAACACACACACACACACACATATACGCAGGCACACACGTAGACGCGTACAGTACAGTGAGACGCGTGTACTGTAGGCCGATATTGGGGATGGCTGGGAGTGGCACACCCCGTCAATTCCAAGGAAGGAAGGAAGGAAGGAAGACGCACTTGTAAATGTAAATTATTTAACGTGTGGCATCTGTTGCTGTCTCGTCTCCTTCTCATCTCATCAACTCAACGTCTCTCTCTCTCAACTCTCTCATCTCAACTCATCACACTCTTCACACTCTCCTCTCTCCTCGAGACACCCGTCTCGACACACATCTCTCCACGCACATCGCCATCTTCCTCGCCATCGTCACTCATCTGCCGGGCTTCGCGCCTCATCGCCCACAGCTGCCACCTTCTCTCCCCTCCTTCTCCCCGTCTCATAGCCTGCTGTCCCCGCACACCTCCCCTTCTTCATGGAAACCCACTACGCATTCCCGGCTAACGCCATGGAGCACCCTTTCACCGGGTCCGACGAAACGGACCCCGCCACAGAGGGTCACCGCGGCTCGAGCCCAAACCACCCCGTCAACCACTTCAGCCCTCACGCCCTTCGTATCGTGGCGCGAGGTCATGACGTCGAGACCCGCACTGCCGGTCTCAACGGTGATCACGGTGATCTCTGTGCCCCCTTCAGCAAGAGCAGCAGACCCACCCGTCCTCGCCTGCTCTATGAAGACTTCGCCCGCGCCACTGCCGCGGCGGACACACTTGTCCAGATGCGCGCGCCCGAACCCACCATCTCTCCTGAAGTGGTGCGTCCTCGTTTTACCCAGGGCGACGCGGTTCACCTTGCCTCATTTAACAGCAACACGAACATCAACTGGTACGATGAGGCGTCCATCGGTGCGCAGTCGGCGCTCCGCACAGAAATCGGGGACGAGGTCGATGATATCGATGATGACCTCGAGGTGGCCCGTTACGCCTCTACCCCCTCAAGCACCTACGACTCGTGCGACTCGACTTTCACGACGCCGCGCCGCCCATACAACGCCGTAACCTTCCCTCTTCCGGCGTCGTCGCCCCCGTCGCCCCCTGCGACCTCGTCGACTCTCCGTGCTCCCAGCATTGGCGAGCCCATCTTCCTCGATGGCGCGTCCGCCGCCGCTTCCGACGACGGCAGTCTTCCCAACAGCCCCATCGAGGTGCTCCAGCAGCTGGACCTGGAGCCCGTTGAGCCCCAGCTGGGCAGTGAGCGTGACGGTGATTACGAGCTGTACGATGGTGATTACCTCGACGCCATGGCCGACAGCGAGGACGAAGAGTTCCAGGCAGCCGACGAGACTGATGACGACTTTCAGGAGGCGCGTCGCAGTGCCCCCAACAAGGGTAAAGGCAAGCAGCGCCAGCAGCGCGGTCTTCCCTTCAAGACCGCTCTTTGGAAGTGAGTCGATATACGTCCAAGCTGACACCCAGCACCATCAACGACCCCAAGCACAAGAAGGTCATCCACTGGTCCACCGACGGCACCAAGGGCGTCATCCCCGACATTCTCAAGGTGGGTTACTTGGGAGGAACGCAGCTGACACTAGTTCCAGAAGAGCGATGGTACGGACACCACGACTGACTGCAGCTAACGATAGCCATGAAGGGCATCACTGGCGCTACCGCCTTTGACAGCTTTAAGCGTCAGCTGAACATGTGAGTCGCCCTCCGTCCCCCTTTGCATGAGTTAACTTTAGGTGGGGTTTTAAACGTAGCAATCAGTCCACGGACCGCACAAAGTGAGTTGTGCCGCCTACCCCGCTGACCCCAGCTCGTGTCTTTTCTGGCACGAGGACGCCCTTTTCCAGCGCGGCCAAGTTGATCTCCTCGCGGGGATCACGCGCAAGCAGGAGGCCAAGAGCCGCCCCAAGGTGAGCACTCGACCCCGTCAGCACTGACACCAGCCCGCCAAGAAGTCCACGTCCGTGACGAACAAGAAGAAGGGCAAGCCGGCGTCCAAGGGCAAGCCGGCCGCCAAGAAGACACGCAAGCGCACCAGCGACGCTGCGCTCGCCGACATCAGCGACGTCGTCAACGTGCGTACACTGGCAGAGGACCAAGCTGACTTCAGAACGACGCCAAGACGCCGGTCGCCGGTACCTCAAGTAGTCAGCGCAGTGTGGCTGCGCCGTCGTCGCCGACGCTCGGTTCGTACTCCCCGCCATCTACCAGCTAACGACAGGCATTGCCCACAACAAGAAGCGCCGCACGACCCTGCTCGCCTCTCGCAAGCGCAAGAGTGCCCCCAAGGCTGGCCCAAAGACCCCGGACGCGCCCACTGTCCCCGTCGTCGCGCTGGGCCCCAAGACCCCCGACATGACCATTCCCCCTGTCGTCCTCCCGAGCGCCCCGCGCAAGCGCCGCCGCACGGCTCCCTAACTCCGAAGCAAAGTCCAAGCTGCGCGCCCAGCTCGCCCCGGCGCGCAATCTGATCCCCATCTCCGTACCCTTGTGCCATATCTGACGCCAATCTCTGCCCTTCACTCAGTTGCCCCCAGCCCCGATCACGGCTCCTATCTCGCCCTCACATCCAGTCCGTTTCGCTCGTCTCGTCCATCATCGACACGCTGGCGTCCGTTGTCCTCATGCAAAAGTCAAGTCACCTGTTGCACGCATATATACTCGTTGTACACGCGCCGAATGCGGCGGCTCCAGCATGCAGAGTGTGATTATAAGTGTCTAGTCTTGGGGTTGTGGTGGTATCTCTTCGGCGGTAAACTCGCCGAGGAGCTGCGCGCCCTGGACGTCGGGGAGTGGCTCGTCAGAATCCAGGCGGAGCTCGACTAGCGCCCAGCGCGGGAACGCCCCGGGTGTCCCAGGTGACGCGGGGCGCTGGTGCACGGCGACAAGGGAGGCGTTGGTGGTGAGGGAGGGGAGGGCGGCGATATCGTGGAGGGCGAAGAAGGCGGTGCGCGGTCCAGAGGCGGGCGGGGGTGGTGGCGCTGAGCGCGCCAGGAGGACAAAACGGGTATAGTTATCTCCCATCAGTCGAGCCCACGGGGTAAACCTACGTTCGACAGCCTGGACGCTTTTGGCAAGCACGATCGCACGCCCGCTTGAACCGTGTACGGCGGCAGCGGAACATATGGCGGCGACGTCCGGGTCGCCCTCGTCGAGCACGGACGCGAGCGCGCCCGCGGTGCTGGGCCACTTCTCGCGCGTCGCGCGCGGCAAATGCGCATCGAGCCACGCCGCGCACTGTCCCAAAGCCTGCTCGTGCGACCTTACCGCCGTTACCTGGTCGAGCACGGCGCCGCGGAGACCAGCGAGCTGGTGCGCAATTCCCAAAGACGTGTCGGCGACGATACGCACCGGCGCTGTGCCGGGTTGTGGGCTGGGATGGGATACCCCGGTCGCGCCGGTTGTGCCGGGTACGCGGGGCATGTCGGTGGTCGAGCGCGCGGAGCTCGTGCCGCCCGTCGTTGAAGTATCGCCACTCGCGCCCGCTCCCAGACCTAGTTGCGACATCTCCGCTGCCAGCTCGGTGCTCGGCACAACCCCGGTCCCGTCCCCACGTCCCCGTAGGAGGCAGTCGACGGCATCGAGGACCGCTCCGTGTAGCGTGTTCTCGAGCGGAAGGACAGCGTAGTCGGTCTCTCTCGCGGCAGCATAGACGCCTGCGGTCAGCCAAGACGCAAGCTCGGCCAGTACGTACCCGGTATCGAGTCGCATGGGCGCAGGACAATGTCACTGGCATTTGGTGCGTCCGTAGAGGCGGAGACGCCCGAGGCGCCGCCGTTAGCGACGCCTGCGCGTGCCAGCCGCCGCGCAAAGTGTCCGGCTGCAGCCTCGCCGTACGTCCCCGCCGGGCCAAGGTATGCTATTGTGCGCGCGGCGCGCATGGTGTGTGTTGTTGGTGGTATGTATGCTTATCTGTGGCAGAGTTGTGGAAAGTCGAGTCGGGTGGATGGGTAGGTGGAGGCGGGGCCCGAATATCCCTTTACCCCCAACGCCAGCCACGTTCGCCACAGGCCGGAGTTTGTGAAAAAGCCGGGATGGCGGAAAATTGCCCCCGTCCAAAGCGAGTGTCGAAATCGACGGCCGGCAGCGTCTGCGTCCCATCCATCCAGTCAATCAGGTGAGTCAAAGCGACAGCGAGCACGCAGCACACGTAGCTGACATCGACAGTCAACATGGGTAAGGTCCACGGATCCCTCGCGCGTGCCGGCAAGGTCAAGCAGCAGGTGAATATCGCGATGGTTTGGGCGAGAGAGAAGGCGGAAGGGGCGGAGGTGTGAGGGTTGAAGGGGATGGGGCAAAGTCGTGGTGGCGAAGGGGTGGGCGACGGCGCGCGCGGCATTCGCTGGCGCTTACGGCGTCGCTCTCCCTGATGCTCGCTGTGCGCGGCCGCGTGCAGCACCATGATGCCCGAAGAGGAGGAGTGGCGTGGAGATTTGTGTGAATCAAGCTGACGGCCAAGACTCCTAAGGTCGAGAAGCAGGAGAAGAAGAAGCAGCCCAAGGGCCGTGCTAGTGAGTAGCCTGCGCGCGCGCAAAGCAGCGACAACGACGACGACGGCGCGATGGCGATACCGGATCCAAGCGAGCGACGGGAGAACGACGCGCGGGAGACAGGGCGACGGTGGCAACGAATATGCAAGGCCACCTCCTATCATGCTCGCCGAGCTGGTGCCCATCCCATGTGCATTGCTCATTGCGTTTTCTCTCGCGCTCTCTCGCTCGACGCGACCCCCGATGCCCCGCGCGCCGTCGTCGACTTGGCTGCTCTGCGCCGTCGCGCACCTTGACCGCCCACCACAGACTAACCCCACAGAGAAGCGTGCCCAGTACACCCGCCGCTTCGTCAACGTCACCCTCACTCCTGGTGGCAAGCGCTCGATGTAAGTCTCCTCCCCATGCTCGCACCCCTCCGCTTTCCGGATGATCCACGAAATCAAGCATAGTTCAATCAGACACTGTCATGATCGATACAATTCCATCTAGTCTTTCGCTCCTATCTGAACCCTCCACACACACACACAACTCTCTCTTCTCTGCGAGACCGGTTGCTAACTCTCGCAGGAACCAGCAGCCCGCGGGCAAGTCGGGTTAAAACTCCCCCTCGATTCGCGTAGAGCTTGTACGGTGATGGAGATATTGCATCCTTACATGTCGGGTTACATCCATGGGGCAAAGACGGCAGCGTGCGGGACCAGGGGAGAGAGGGGCTGCAGAGTGGTGCGGAGCGGGGCAGCGTAGAGAGCAGCTTAGCGCGGCGCGGGTGTCCACACCTTCAGGCGTGCAGACGCGAAGTGTTCAGCCCCGGTGGTGGCAAAGGGGCGTGCGTGTCGCCTCTCGGGAGTGTTGTATCCAGGGACACCGACTCGGTGCAAATCCTTGGTTGAGTGGGGCACGTGACCCCTGACTGTCACCAATACACCTCGGCCTTGCACAGCTGTACAGGCTTCACAGAGCCAACCTGAACAAGACCAGCAAAACTACTAATGCTGACATGCCTGATCCTATGCAACTAACTAGGTGACGGCGACGCTGTGCCGCAGCGCCGGTGTGGCCTGGGGCGCTGTGGCGGACGTTCTGGTCCGGAGGGTGAGGCGGCGGCGTGGCGGGCGCGGCTTGTCTCCTCTGGTGGCTGCGAGACGTCGTCGGGCGGCAGCGACAAACGTGCTCCCCGCAGACGTGACGGCCGCGTCTGCCGCAGCCTTGTCCGACACAATCTCCTCCCATCGCACCATTTCCCCGCCGCGGTCGCAGGTCTTCTCTGGAATGGGTTTGGCCCGCGGAGGCGAGGGGCGGAGCACGCGCGTCGAGCCGTTACGACTCTCCTTGCCGACGCTGCCTCCATGGCCACCTGCGCCGCCGCCCCGGCACAAGCCGGCATTCTCGTCCCCGCTCTGGCCATCTGTGTCGTCTCCCACCCCAAACCCATCACTGCGGCGTACGCGCCCGACGCGCGGCTCGCGCGGTTCGAGGCGGTAAGAGGGGTGCGGTCTCGCGTGGCGCGGGACGTAAGCTGCCACATCGTCGTCGCTGACCAGAGCCTCGTTGTCGCTCACACCAATATCCTCGGCGGCGTCGTGGAAGATATCCTCCAAAACGTCCCGGACGCTGTCGCTGTCGTCGCTCGTGTCGCTCGCGGCGTACATTGCCCGTCGGGACGCGCCCGTCGCGTCGTCCGTCATGCCGACGGTCGTGTGGCTCGGCGCGTAGAGTGCCCGGCGGGACGCGGCGTCTGCCGTGACGCCAGACGACTCTGTCGTGCCATGACGCGCCGTACTCTCCGCCGACGCACTGCGCTGCCGCGTGCGCGAAGGCGTGACCGGTGTCGAAGGCCACTTTGCCCCGTTTGTCCCTGCATTCTCGCTATACTCGTGCTCGCAGCTTGATGGGGAGCGGTACGTCCACCCCCTGAACGCGAGACTGTGGTCAGCTTGTGCCCCAGCACACGACCTACTCTTTACGAATGGCGATGACCGCCGGCCCGAACTCGGTGTTGCCTAGGAGGGGGTCACGCAGGTCGAGCGCCGAGTTGGCTGGCGCCAGCGGCTCGTTTGGAATATCGTCGTCAAAGTGCTTCGTGTCGGCGGGACTGGCGAGGTTGGGGGCGTACGGCGCGCGCAGCGTGTGCATGCGCTCCCAGTCAATTCCGAAGAACCACGGATGGGCTTTGAGGGCCTCGACGCCGTCACGGCCGAGCGGCGTGTCGCTTTCTAGCTTTGAATCCGCCGCCGCTGCGACAGTGGCGTTGCCCGAGGAGACGCTGCCGCGCCGCTTCACAGGGGGGATTGAGCCTAGCCTATCTGCTGGCTCGCACAGCAGCTTGCGCATAAAGTCCACGGCGAGGGGCGACGCGCGCGGCGCCTTGGGAAACTTGAGGTTTACCTTCCAGTCAAGGATCCGCTGCCGCGCCGCCTGCCGCGAGCTCCCCACGAACGGGACCGTGCCGAATAGCCCCTCGTACACTGCACGCGTGTTAGTGTCACGTACGTGTGGATCATCGACTCAATGGGCTGGCGCCGCTTCTCAAACAACTCACCAATTATCCCCACCCCCCACCAGTCTGCGCCGAACCCATACCCCTGACCGCGTATGACCTCGGGGGCCATGTACGAATTTGTCCCGCAGATGGTGTAGGCGAGGCGTCGACGCGCCTTGCGCCATGGCATGAGCTTTGGCTTCTGTGGCGGCCCGTTTGGACCCGTCGCAAAGCGGCGGCGGCGGTTGCCGAACGCGGGGCGAGGGAGTGGCACGCCATGGCGCATGAGCACGACGCGCCGCTGATACTCGTAGTATGACGAGTCGTGAGCCCAGTGGAGGTCAGTGGCAAGGCCAAAGTCGGCGATACGGATATGGCCGTCGCTGGTGAACAGAAAATTGTCGGGCTTGACGTCGCGGTGGATGTATCCTAGCGAGTGGACCTGGTGGAGCGCGAGGACCATCTCGGCGGCGTAGAAACGCATCATACCCTCGGGCAGTGTGCCGCGCGTCATGAGTAGCGTGAGCAGATCCCCGCCGCCCATGTACTCGAGCACGAGGAAGAGGTGGTCTGTGTCCTGGAACGCATAGTGCAGCGACGGGATCCAGCGGACGCCTCGGAGCGAGGCCGCGGCGGACAGCAGGTCCTTTTCGGCGCGAACGTGGCCTTCCTGACCCATACGCAAGAGACTGGTGTCAGCGGCGTGCTCTTTAGTGGGATCTTACTCGGTCTTGCGCAGCTGTTTGATGGCGACAATCCGCTCCCGCCGCCGCTCAGTGGCAATGTGGACAACGCCAAACGCGCCCTGGCCGATCACGCGACCCAGCTCGAACGAGGAGATATCGACGGCGGCGCGTTGCGCGCGGAGGGGGTGTGTTGGCGGACATCGCGTGAGCGCGTCGTAGTACTGTTCAAAGTAGAGTGCGTTTCCCGCCACGCGCTCAAGTGTGGCCAGACTAGGGAAGTGGCCTGGGGGTCCAAAGGGGCTAGTGGCGGTGATGGCGCCGCGCGTCGGTGTCGGCGACGGCACCACCCGCGCCCGCGGCGCCCAATCGTCAGAGACGGTGAGCGTGTCGCTCTCCTGCCCGACCTTGGCGCGCGCACGCATGGTGCCTAGCTGCGAGACGGCGTCGCCTGCGCCAACGACCGTGCCCATTTCATCCGTCGTGCTCGCTCTTATGGGGTGCGCCGAGGTCTCCGCCAGCTTCGTGAGGGGTAACGACGCCGAAGAGAGCGTGGCGCCGGCGCGGACGCGGAGAAGGTGGTCGTGTCTGGCACTCCCCATCGGTGGCCTGCCATTTGCCACAGCGCCGCCGTGTTTCGGCCCTTGCGCCGAGGCCGGCTCGCCGTCAGTTTCGCCGTCCCTACAGGCGTACTCACTCTTGGGGTGGTTACGAGACTTCGTAGGCGCTGCTGCCATGGCCGCTCTGCCGGTCGCTCAGCCACCAGCATGGTGGGCGCAAGGCGTGGCGCAGGGGGTTGGGAGGTGTGAGGGGAAGTGGAAGTGGAAGAGGTGCGAGGGGGGGCGGGGCACCAGGTGTGGCAACGAGGACAGATGATGTGGCCGCGCCACAGGCAAGCCTGTTGTCCAGTAACGTTGCAGTCGCGCGGAGGAAGCGAGAAGCAGGTGGTACGGAAAAACCGATCGTCCCAAGGTGATGACGGTCGAGCTGCAGAGGAGTGCGATGGGACGACGGTAACAGCAGCAACGAGGGCGTCGAGTTGTGACGGCGCGGTGTGTGATGGGTGTTTGGCCAGGCGATGAGCACTTGTGCCAACTTTATTCCCAGACTGTCAACAATGCTCGCAACGTGTAGTCGTCGCGGCAGCGCACCGCCGTAATCCCAAGGGAGTAAGCAATCGATGCATGGTGAGAGCAAAACATTGCTCCGTGCTGTTGTGTGTGTGTGCGTGTGTGCGAGTACCCCTTGGCGTCAGCGCTCATGGCGTCGTCGTGGCGATCAGTGCGCGCGGTCCAGTCTCACACCTCCAGTTTTGTTACAGTCAGTCCACTACGCCACATCCACCGTTGCGAGTGGGTGCGCCTTGCCTACTCCACTCCTCTGATGCATCTCCAAACTGCTGCCTACGGGCCACCTCAAGAGAGATGAGAAGCGAATATCTAACCTCTATGCGTATACATCACCAGGGACCGGCCACGGACCACAGCCAGTCAGCCAGTCGGATAGACACACCACGCTCCCCACTCTGGCGGAGGCTCGCTCACTGACAACCCTCTCGGCTAACACGCAGGCGCGTGCGCGCGCACGGCCCTTCCCGTTGGATCAACCGCGACCCAAGCAGCGCATGGCTGCACCGAACAATGCAGCAACGACGCGATGAAGATCTGGCTGGTTCCCATTAAACAAACCTGACATCTGCGTCTACGCGTTTTCTAGGCAGTGCCAGGGCTCTAGGACCCCAAGTGTCTACAGAATGTATATTGTATGTCATGTCGTACAACCCCAGACAAACCCGTATATCTAGTAATTTTTGGCTTCTTGACGCCGTCTAAGAATAACAGCCCCTTCTGTGCAAACTGCTGGCGTCTATTGTTCCCGCCGGCCGACCCGCTGCCTCGTTTCAGCTCGAGCGGTGGCGTCTTTTCCTGATGTCCGGCCCTGTTCCGTGTGCACGCTCACATCCGTAAAATGTCGCGCGCAGTCTTTCCCTGTGCTGGGGGCCGGCCACCTCCGACAGGTTGGTGAGGCCGCGACTTGTGTGCGTGGCCGTGACCATTGTGGCCGCCGTTACCGTTACCGTCGGCCGAACGCACGCCGCCGTCGAGCGTAAAGTCCTCGGCGTCGAGGGTGAGCCTGCGCTCGAGTCCCCGCTGGGCGACAGCGGACATAAGGGGCGTCGAGCCAGTCGAGCCCATGGGCCGCATCGTGTCGGGACTCGAGATAGCCAGGAGGAGGGATGCCGCTTCCTCGGCCCCCATGTCGCGCTCCTTATCCTTGACGCCGTCCTTGTCCAGGGCGCGCCGCTGTTCCGGGGGCGAATGCTTTTGTGGGCCTGTAAGCGGTGACGTCTCGAGCGCGCCGCCAAAGAGCGAGATGTTCTGGAGAGGGGCGAGGAACGGGCTCGGTTCGGGCGGGCCAGTCGCCGACGACGCCGTGCTCGCACTGCTGGCGTGGTACGTCAGGAACGGCGAAGTCGGCGAGGGCGTCGGGAAGGGGAGGTAAAGATTGGGGGAGGGGCTTGGGCGCGTGGTTGAGCTCGACGGGTGCGGGAGGGTACGCGATGGCTGGGTCGCGGACGAGAGGAGGCTCGAGATGCTCGGCGGGTGTGGCGACGCTGTCGTGTGCGACGAGTTGTGCGACGACGAGCCCTCGTCAGACGCGCGCTCGCGCTCGCGATGCGCCAGCGTCAGTGGTGGTGGCAGGTTGGTCTCGTCCTCTGTCTCGTTGGGGTCTGGAGTAGCCAAGGTCGTGTTACGCGACGGTGGGGTGACGCTCGGTGATGGCGGCGTCGGCGACGTGTTGCTTCCGTGATGGTGGTGGTGGGATAGGCCGCGATGAGAGGTAAAGTACTTTGGCGGGGAGGGGCGTGTGCGCACGTGCGGCTTGACGTCCTCGCGCTCGTCAACGTCCATGCTCTCGTCGGACGTCGACTCATGCCGCCTACGCTTGGCCGGGCTCATGCTCTGGGCACTGCTGCCACCAGTGGCTGAGCCACGCCGATCCAGCTGTGACTCGAGGTCTGCCACAAGGCGCTTCAGCTCGCGCATGTGTTCGACCGTGCGCTCGAGCACCTAACCATGAGCGCCACAACCTACGTGCCACACCACCACCACTACTCACCTCAAGCTTGAACTCGCCACCTTTACCGCCGTTCTCCTCGCCAAGACCAGGTACCATAGATCGCAGGTCAGCCAGGGCCGCGTTTATCTTCTCGCGTCGCCGGCGCTCAATTAGCGAGTGGTTGGCTTTACGCAGCTGCTCGCGCGACATGGGGCGTCCGTTCGGCCCGACTTTGCTGTTTGCGCCCTTGGCAGCGCCCGCGGCCGCTTTTGGTCTGCCGCCACTACTGCCACCAACACCTGCCGCGCCCGCCTTGGAGCGCCCTCGTGGATCATACTCCGAGTCAGGCTCCGAGGTGGGGCTGGCAGAACTCTCGCGGACCGGGCTGGGCGAGCGGCCCTGGTGGTGGTGCTTGCGCTTGCGCGCGTGCAGGGGCACTGGGGGAGGGGGCATGTTGCGCGAGTCGAAGAAGGGTGGAGGGAGGTCGCGATGGAAGCCCGACGTCGATGGGCGCGGGGGCAGGAGTGGTGGCGAGAGATGAGCGTTCAGGCTCGCTGGCACAGACAGCGACAACCGGAATCGCGAGTATGGGTCCTGCGATGGACAGGGGGAGGGAGGAGGGGGGGGCACAAAGGCCATGGTTGGTGGTGGCCCGTTGGGCTTTTGGGCGTCCAGCGTCGCAGGTCGTGTGAGGGCGTGCGCGGACACGTCGCACGCACGGGGGAGAGGGGGGAAAAAGGGGGTGCAGCGCGAGAGCAACCTAGGCCCACGACCAAGGCAGCTTAGCGGGGCGTGGTAGTAGGTTGCGGTGGGTTGGTGTCGGTGGGTGGTGGTCCTCCACCGCAGAGGTGCAAACGTGCGTTGTCTTGTGACGCACGCACGAGGGGTGGGTCGGGCGAGTCAGCCAGTCGCACGACAAGCTGCCCTCCTTCGCTGGGGTGGTGTGTATGTTTGGTTACCTATACGTCGGAGTTACAGAGGCGGTCGCACGAGCTAGTTTCGTCGCGTAGCAGCAGCAGCACCGGCGACAGCAGAGCTCTTGGCGATAAAAAGAGTAGTAGGTTTGTACAACGACGAACAAGAGTAACAGTGAAAGTAAACAGGATGCAGACGACGACGACAGCGAGGCGGTTCACTTGCGCGGTGGCCGACCAATGCAAGGAGAGAGCGAGAGATAAGGCAGAGCTATTGTGGTGGGGACGTTCGTGGCTTGGGCAACAGCGGGCTGCGCCGCTGTTGGTCTTTCTTGAGCTAGGGACGTCTTTGTGAGCAGGATCAAAAACAGCCAGAACCTATTCGGGGACGAGGTCGACGAGGGCGGGGAGGGCAAGAAGGCAGAGGTCACGCAGCGAGCGCTTGGTAGCAGGGAGACGCCAGCCGTCGTCGAGAGGGGACTGTTCGGTCATTGCGGGTCCGGTATGCACGCCGCAATACACGCACGCACGCTCTCGCACGCAAGCCCCGCCGAACCTTTGACCTGGAACAGCGCGACCAGTTCCTGCATGCCGCCAGCAGCGGACATGTTCCGCGCATACCGCAGTCACCGTTACCGCTGGCGTGCGAGCTGCTCCCATCGCTACTCATTTGTTGCACACGCGCGCGCACAAGACGCCAGACGAATGGCTTGCGACCGAACAAATCCATGACCCATCCGCGCGCACCACGCACGTTCGTGATCACAACAGCCTGGGGGCCACAGATTGCAGATTGCCATTGCCGTCACCACGTGGGGTACCTGGCGGCGCGGTCCGGAGAGGGGCATGTCGGTCACACATCCGCCCCGCGATGCGATGCGCTCATGCGCGCTGGTGCTTGCGTCCTCGGCTCCCGTGCGCGGCAGACGACTAAGGGATGAGCAGGTTTGCCGCGCGATAAGCGACAATGTCGTCCTCACTACGACTACGACTACTACCCCACAGGATAGCTCACACGACGAGACTGGCCAATTCCAATTCCAGGAATCTGGCAACAAGCTCACTCTGAGCCTCTTGGGCATCCCGAAACCCGTGACAAGCCGGTGTCGCGGTGCCACCCCTGACTGTGTGCGCTCCACCGTGCGCCGTATCCGCAGAGGTGTCTTCGGATCGAACCTCGCCCTGGCTCCACTTACTCGCTGTTGGCTGCCCGACTCCTCCCCACGCTTTTGCTCCACACCATGCTGGCCTTGACCCCAACTAAGCGACGCTGTCTTGATAGCCACGGTTCATGCTGAGACCCTCGCAACAAGGTTGAACGGTTCGGCCACCGCTATCTTCGGACGGGGATACCATTCATGTCGGGTGGATGCATTGGCTGGGCCGAACCCACATGCGCAGCATGTACATGGATGTACCGGCCGCACCGACCGGCCTGGCGCCCGCTGACGCTGGTGCGCTCCACACCATGTCTTGCGCTCACGCGATACGTCGCCTAGCTTGAATGGCACCGGGAGTGGTGTCGCGTTGTGCCAATATGGCGAGCGAGCGCGGGCTGGCACTGCGGCATGAGGGTAGCTAGCGCCTAGCGCAACGCCGCGCATGTTTGGGCATCACATTAGACCATCCGCCGCCCACCATTCATGGCGCGGACAACTCGTGTGTTTCTCCATTCGCCAATCACGATACCATATAGTGGGGATCGTCGGGTCGCACGACCACGCACACTACTGAGCCCAACCGCCGCATTTGCGCCTTGGCTGCCGGGAAAAAAACGGCCGTGTGACTGCCGAGTTTGTACTCGCCCATGCTGCAATGTGATACGCTGATTGTGCCATCAAGGCGGCGTGGGGGGACGCAATCAATCAATTAGCAGGCAAACGCAAAATAGCACCAGATGACCTCGACCAGGGCGGGGGGCCTCCCTCCATCGCAATCGGCAATGATCACAGGCACACTGCATCTCAGGCACACACCGGTCGTCTCCACTGTCGTCTCACCACACCACTCCACACATAAAGCGTCACCCCAAATTCACCAGACCAGATCGTCCATACCGCAATCATCCAAGCTGTTGCAAACTTCACTTGCCCCATCGCAAACACTGCCGCCGGGTTACAGTCCACTACTGACGTCGTTGACGCCGGTGACGGGCCTGATATGCGGTATGCTCACACGCTCTTTCGAGATTCATTCTCCAAATTTGATCCCCTCCGTGCATTGACGGCACGAAGGGGGAGGCGCTCTAGCTCCAGCCGCGATTTTGCCCCGCGGCCCGTAACTCCTTGCGGAACGTGACGTGCGAGCCAGAGCGCGGCAGTGCCGAGGGCGACGCCTTTGCGACCAACCAACGGTCGACACGTCCGTCAAAGTCATTAACGTCTGCGACAATGAATGAAAAAGGCACACCATCCTGATCGTCCACCTTCGCCATGGTGATTAACTCTGACGTGTGTGTATTCCCTTTTGCTGTGGTTTGATCTTTGTTCGGACCATTGCAGATCCGGCATGCAGATCGCCCGTGCCTTCACTTCGCTTAGGACGATCTCGACGACCCCGCGGCGCGCGATTCTGCTCCACAATGAGCCTGCCCGTCTCAAGGCTGTCCCGGTGTGCGGGCTACGATGGTCACGCTAACTTTCCGAGCCGGACAGCGAGGTACCTTGGAAGAGGAGGTGTTTATCAAATGCGCAGCCTTGAGACAAACAGGCAGACGTATGTGGCGCTCGGGGTCCACAGCAAACACACGCAGACACAAGAACGTCAGTTGACGTGTTCCGTGCCACGCCACTACTCCCGTTACCTCGCACTAAATGGTTCGACTCTGTCCGCGCCCCCCTTATGCAAGATGATGATACATGCACCCCCCAAAAGTTCCTCCCACGCCGTCGTCGTCAACGACGAGATCATTGACGAGCGCGGCAACATGGTTAACCCGAGGATGTTTTGGACGGCCCTGACGAAGTGTCGCGAGCTTGCGCGGTGGAGCGAGGGCGAGCGCTCGTGCCCTTCTACGCGCTAACACCCCCTGATAAAATGGCTAAAATGACGCGGAGACATGGTGACGCCATCGAGATGCTGGCTTGCCGCCACGGGCTGCCGAACAGCCCCTGTCGCTCGCGGTCGAGAATCAGGTCCAAGCGCCCTTACTTGGGGATATGGTGACCCAGTGACGTCCTACTGGTTCGGCCGCCACGAGTCGCTGAACTGGCCCTGTTGCTCGCGGTCGAAGATGGCCCGGAGGTGCGCCTTGACCTCTGCGCTCAAGTTGGGACTAGTCAACATCTGGGGCGTGATCCCCATTCTTCTCAAGTCGGCAGCGTTGTTTGGAAGAAGCCCCACCGGGCCGTTGTTGGTTTGCGGCGCAGGAGACCGGGTGTGCGCCAACTGAGCCGCTTGCTGCTGGCCCTGCGGCCGCTGCTGGTGATGTCCCTGCGGCCACTGTTGCTGTTGCTGTTGCTGCTGCTGCTGCTGCGGTTGGTGTGGCAATGGCGACGTGAGCGGCGCGGGGCTCGCCAGCGTCGGCGAGAGATGGTTCGAACGAAGCCGCGCGGCTCGCTCTTGCGCTTCGGCATGAGCTCGCGCTATCGCCTGTTGTCCCTGCGGGCCCGACAGGGCCTGCACGACCTGGGCGTGCGCCTGCCGGGGTGAGAGCACGGTGGAGCCCTGTGCGGTGGCCGTCTGGGGAAGCTGGGGCGCGGGCGACATGCCTAAGAACTCTGGAGACGGCGACTTGGCCTGCTGCTGGTGGGCGTTGTGGGACGACGCGCCCGTCTGGCCAGCCTTCAGTGCCGCAGCGTGCTGCAGCAGTTGCTGGGCGGTTGGCGGTGTCGCGGTCGGGACGACAGGGCTCTCGGTGTGAGGCCGTGGCGCGACGCTCGGCAAGGGCAACGTGTTTTGCTGGGCCGATCCTGGCGCCGATCCGTCGCCCACCGCCGGGGCAGAGTGTACGCTTTGCACACTCTGAACGCTCGCGCCGCTCGTCGTCTTGGCCATGGGCGTCGCGCCACCGCCCTGCTTCGACGCCCGTACCGATGCAATGAGCTGCTCTGCTATCTTGTGCCGCATGTCCGGGAGCGCGCGCACAATCGCATCGTCGACATACGCGCCCATTTGGCTGTTCAGGTATTCCTTGACGCTCTGTAGGACGGTCGCACCAATCGCTATGCGTTCGCGCTCGAACAGCTGCTGCAGGTGCGTGACGTCCTGGTTGGTCGCCTTCTTCTCGAGGGCAGACACCTGCGACACCATGTTCTGCACCTGCGCACGCAGTTGCGCAACCTCTTGCGCGAGTGTCGATGTCTCGGATCCCGCCGCTGAACCATCCTGCTGCGCAGCCACCGACGCCGTTGACTCGAGAGGCGTCAGCTTCTGCAGTTCCCCCAACTGGCTCGCAACGCGCGCCAGCTCCTGCTTGATCATGGCAATGTCGTCGGTAGCGGTAGAAGGCGCCTGCGTCGCAGCTGGGGCTGGCGAGCTGGCTCTTGTCGCCTGGGTGTTGTCGATATCCATTGGTGCCTCGCCGACATCCTGGTCCGTGGCCTTGTCGTCCTTGACCTCGCCTTCTTCCGTCGCATCTCTCGGTGGCGGCTGTACACTCGACTCCTTTACGCCTTTGCTGTCGTCTCCTTCCCCATCGGCGGCCTTTCGTTCCTCCTTTTTCCGCCGCACACGCGCGACCAGCTTGTCAAACTCTTCGGTGCGTTGCTCCCAGTCGAGGTCGCGCACGTTCAGCTCGTTCTCAAAGTCGTCGCAACGCATGGTCGTGAACTCCATCTGCTTCTCCATCTCCTCGAGACGGGTGAGGACTTGCTCGAGCAGGGCGCGCGCGCGGCCGCGCTTACCCTCGTCAGGCTTGGCATCAGCCTTATCGTCAGTCTTGGCTGCGTCTTTCGGCGCGTCGGCCTGTGGAGGCGCCTCTGTCGATGGAGGAGGGGGCGCAATCTGTGGCGGTGGTGGAGGAGCAGGCTGCTCAGGAGGTGGTGGCGGAGGAGTAGGCGTTGGTTCTGGAGGTGCTGTCGGGGGTGCGTCCGCCCGGCGCTTGCCCTTGGCGTCAGCCGCAGGCTGGTGCGACTCGAGTCGGGCAATGCGGTGCTTGAGGGCGTCAAGCTCGAGGGTGGAGATATTCCCGTCTTTGACACCTGGTCGCGCAAGCGCGCGGTGCAGGAGCGCCGTGAACGCATGCTGGAGATCGGCCGTGCTGTCAGCGAGCGCGCGGTCCGCGTCGTCCAGCCGCCGCTGCGCGTCATTCAGCACTCTTGTGTTCTGGAACTGCTCCAAGCGGCCAACCACCGCGCGCTCGCGCTCAACCTTGCCATGTCGCTGAATCACGCCTGCGAGCGTTCTGGTGTTAGTCCACGCTGCGAGGGCATTGACTGCGCAGACCGACTCACCGTGCCAGCCCGTCGAGCTGCTCAAACACCGGCGCATCTTCATGCACTTCGCCAGCCTCCGAGCCGGCATAATATCGCTCTGGCCGGCGAGACGGCCCCGCCCCTCGAGAGTCGCGCCGGTCGCGATCTCGTCGCCCGTCCGAAGGCTCCCATTTACGATGACTCGAGCGCGCCTCGGGCGATCGCGATCGGGTCCGCGAGCGCGAGGGCGGTGAGCCCGGGCGCCGAGGAAGCCGCGCATCGTCGATCGGCATGGGCGCGGCGTTTTACTGACTGCAGAACGCAAGCGGCCTGTCTGTGGATGAAGAAAGTGTTGAATGTCAAAGTTGTTTGTGGTGGCGGCTGCATTGGGTAAACAACCGGCTACTTGGTCAAACCTTAGATCTCAAAGTGGAGGTTTACACACACTTCAACTTTCAAACTCATTTCAAAGTCATTTCAACTGGATCGAAAATGCTTTGAATGCGTTTCAGCCATGTCCAAGGCGTTTCAACGTCGATGAACAACGTTCAGTCATTAGTTTTGTGCCACAACGGTGCAGCTCGGGAACAGCACCGGCGACGGGCAGTGTAAGGGCAATACTGTCAAGGCCTGCAGCAATTCTCCAAACGACAACGGCCGTTGCAGTCGCGTGATCACACAATGCAACCACTTGCCTCGCAATTATCGCGGCGACCATACCACGACGAGGTTCTCCGATTCACACCCATGTGCCCCTCAACTCCCCATTGTTGGCAGATATGCATATTGTACACTCGACTGCGCTGCTCCTCGGGCGACGGCGAAGCCCTTACGCGGGCTTGATACGACGGCCGACCTGGGCCTGGAAACCGGCCTTGATGGGGGGGACGGACCGGCGCGAGCCACAGGCCTCGCACGTGAGGAAGTATAGACGGTTCTCCTTGCCCAGAAGCGTCTCGGGCGACTTGCAAATCTTGCAAGTGACGTACTCGACTAGCACGGTTAGCACGACTTTTGCTAAAGCTGCGAGCAACAGCAGGACGAATTAGACTCACCAATATACTTGCGCAACAGGTTCTCAATCTGCTTCTGGTTGAAGCGGCCACGCATGATGAGGCGGTTGGCGGCGTCGATGGAGCCCTGGGGACCCAATTCGGCGTACAGGAAGCCCTTGACGTGGTCGGGCTGACGGTGCATACGGCGGCAAATGTCGACAAAGTTGGTAAACGACGTCTTCTTGGTGCCTTCACGCGTGACCTGGGGAGGCACAATAGTGTACCTGCGCTTCTCGCCGGCAAGCTCGGGGTTGTTGACGTGCAGCAGCGTGTAGAAGCGCTTCAGCAGCTCGGGATACGTGGGGTTACGCTTCTCGGCGACCCAGGGGTCGACGCCGCCAGTCTCCGCTCCCTCGGTGAGCTCGGTCGTTCCCTCCTCCTCGGCTTTCTCGGCATCAAGCTCGTCAAGCTGTGGGTCGTTAGCATTGTTACATGGTCGTGCGCGGATGACACAATGTTGGCCCGCTCACGCTGGGCACCGCGCCCGATCTCGCACGCAACATTGCCAAGCTCGCACAGTTCGATTTCCCAACTACTCACCTCAGCAGCAAACGCAGCCTTTTTCTTCTTCTTCTTCTTTTTCAGGTCGGCGAACATCTCGCCCGCGTCCTCGGCAGGCTTGTCATCCGCGCCAGGCTCGGGCGTGGACGTTCCGGTGCGCGCGGGCGATTCTTCGCCGGCAGACGAAGCAGGGGCGGCCTCCTCGAGGTCGAGGGGGATGGCCTTTTTCTTCTTCTTCTTCATGCCCTGGAACAGGTCGACCTCTGGGTCCGCCACTGGTGCGTTAGTCATCTGCCTCGAGTGGGTTGAGATGGGCGCCGAGCTGGGCTGACTCACTGATGGGCAAAGTGTGTGGATGGGTGGGTGGCGAGAGACGCGGGTCAAGGGGAGACGCGGGTGTGGGCGGCGACTGTGGTTTGTCGCTTTTTATGAGGACGGGGATGTGGCTGTAGTGTTAAGAGTGATGGACGATGATGTCGAGCGCGTTGCAGACGACCTAGCTGGGATATGAATCTCGAACGCGCATGCACCACACAAAAGAGAAACGACTCATACAAACCATGTGGACTGAGTGAGTTTGCTTCCGTCCAGCTGTCCAGGCTCCACCTTGTCAGCAGAACGATGGTGCCACACCTGGTTGTATGGGCGGAGGTAGTCGGCGTTTTGAGCCTGGGTGGGTGGGTTGTCGGGCCCAGAGGTGAGTGGCTCTCGGGTCGAGACGGGGCAAGCAATACAGTGGAACGGAGGCTTTTCTGCTCGGCTACAGTGGGGGACAGGACAGGACGACCCTCCCTCCTCACTGGCCGAAGCTCCGCCTGTCGCCCGCCCTGTGGGCTGTGGGCTCTCTCCCTGCTCGCTGCCAACGGCTCGCTCGTCGACATCTCACTCCATCCGTCCTACACCACTCTCCCTCCTCTCCCCTCCCCTCCCTTCCCCCTCACACACCCCCTCCAAAATGTTTGCCCGCGGCGTCCGTCCGGCCCTTACCGTCGCCCGCACTGCCAACAGGCAGCAGCAGGCCGGCATGGCCACGCTCAAGGAGATTGACCAGCGGTGCGTCCGCCCCTTCTACCCCGCCAAGCCGACATCCCCCTTCCGACTCGACCACCGCATGCGCGCGCGGCATGCACGACACGGGGATGGCGCCGGCGCAGGGGAACACACGTACCCACAGTTCACAGCTAACGTGCAGTCTCAAGTCGGTCAAGAACATTGAGAAGATCACCAAGGTTCGTCGCGATCGCGCTTTGCACTTTGCGCAACGCATTTGTTCCGATGGCCCCGACAGCCGCTGACGTCCTAGTCGATGAAGGTCGTCGCCTCGACCAAGCTCACCCGCGCGGAGCGTGCCATGCGCGAGGCCGTCAAGTACGGCAACGCCTCGAACGGTGCGTGACGAGATGTTTACGGGGGGAGGGATACGGGGTTGGCATTTCAGCCGACGCGGAGATGAAGGTGCGGGGTGGTCGCGGCGTGCCAAACAATGCAGTCGGCAACTGCGACTGCCGCGGACATTCTGCTGTGTCGTGCGCGCGCGATTGGGTGTTTGCCGTGCGCCAGATGCGTGCACACGCCGCACCCGACCGCGTTCATGAGCCAACACATTAAACCCCGGTCTCTACCCCACCCGTCCCCTCCACACCGCGCGCGTTCCATCTAACATTGCAGAGCTCTACGACCAGGCCCAGGCCGACGAGCAGACCGAGGAGAAGCCCCAGAAGAAGATTGTGTACCTCGGCATGTCTTCGGACGGTGGTCTCTGCGGTGGTATCCACTCGTCGATCTCGCGTGCCATGCGCCGCGCCATTGCTGGCCAGGACGGCGAGGTTGCCGTTGTTGGCGACAAGCCCAAGTCGCAGCTTGCGCGTGCCATGCCCGACAAGATCAAGGTCTCTTTCTCGGGTGTCGGCAAGGACGTGCCGACGTTCGCCGAGGCTTCCGCCATCGCCGACGTGCTCCTCTCCAACATTGGCGAGTGGGACGAGATCCGGATCATCTACAACGCCTACGTCTCGGCCATCTCGTACGAGGCCCGTGAGGCCCTCGTCATTGCCGCCGAGGACCTCGCCGCGTCGCCCGGCTTCCAGCAGTACGAGATGGAGGAGGACGTCTCCAAGGACCTTGCCGAGTTCTCGCTCGCCAACGCCATCTACGCCAAGCTCGTTGAGGGCCACGCCGCCGAGATCTCGGCCCGTCGTACCGCCATGGAGAACGCCTCCAACAACGCCCAGGACATGATGTCGTCCCTCCAGCTCCAGTACAACCGTGGTCGCCAGGCCGTCATTACCACCGAGCTCATCGACATTATCACCGGTGCCTCGGCTCTTTAAGCAAAACGCGTCCTACAGGGCAGCGGATAAAGATGCACACAGTGTAAAGGGAGGCTCGCGCCGTAGCAGCCGAGCGCAGCGAGGCTGTGCTCAAGCGTGCACTTGTCAAGTAGTAGCGCCGGTGTCGAGAGCGTGGTTGCTTGCGCGTGTTTCAGAACGTTCCTATCAGATAGCATGACCGAAGGCGCCGATAGTGTCAACGTCAGTTGCGGTACGGGCATGCTGTTGTACCAGCGCGCCCAGTGTACACAGCGCCTGCCGCGTGATCGGTTCTGTGTGAGAAAGCCTGCTGCGGCATTGACGCCGGCGGCATCATCGGAGGCTTGTGCCTGCCGGTCTTGCGTCATCGACGCTGCGTCGACCACATCATGACAAGCCGGTAGCGGAACACTTCACCACCGGACACTCATTGACATCTGACATCGCAGGATGTTGCACCCAATGCTTGCAGAGATACTGTCGCGCGCGGGCGTAGATACCACCGGGGCGAGCGTACGCGGCAACGTTGTGCGGTGCGGGAATGGCTCGTACTTTGCTCGTGTGGCCAAGGGCGGGGACGTAGCGCAGATGCGCGGCGAGGCCGCGTCGCTGCGCGCCATGGCGTCGACGGCGCCAGCGGGCCTCGTGCCCCGCGTTCTCGGCTTCCAAGACGACGGCAAGCAAGCCGCAATGGTATCAGAGTACCTTGAGCGCGGGCGCGGCGGTGACCAGGCCAAGCTCGGCCGCGACATTGCCGCCATGCACAACCCTCCGCCCGCGGACGCACCCGACACGACGCCAGAGTATAATGGGAAATACGGCTTTCCTGTGCCGACGCACTGCGGCGCGACGGAACAGGATAACACCTGGGAAGAATCCTGGGAGGTCTTCTTCCGCGATCGCAGGTTGGGCGATCTCGTGCGCCGTCTCGGCGACAGGAGGGTGGATAAAGCGTGGAAGAGGTGTCTCGAGCGGTAAGTGTTAAGAGGAGAGCGCGACAGTCCACAGGTCGCGAAAGTCGGTGCCGGACACTGCATCGTGCTGTGCTCTAGGCGACATACCAGCGCAGAGGTCTTTCCCGCTCACCCGCTCACACCAGTGCCGTGCCCCTCCTCTTGCACGACATCAACCCTCCGCCCAAGCCCGTGCCGCTGCATGGCGACCTGTGGCCAGGCAACGTCGCTGGTGGGGGGATCTTTGACCCATCGGGGTACTATGGGCACAACGAAGCGGACCTAGGCATGACCAGGATGTTTGGAGGTGAGTTTGCGCCACCCGCCTCGCCCGTGACACCAGGCTTCTCGACCGAGTTTTATAACGCATACCACGCGATCCACCCCCGCTCGTCGCCGCACTACGAGCAGCGGCAACAGCTGTACGAGCTGTACCACCACCTCAACGTGAGTAGTCGTCACCGCGCAGGGCTGACGCCAGCACGCCCTCATGTTCGGCGGGGGGTATACCTCCGGCGCACTGCGGATCATGGACGAGCTCTCGGACTGGGCCGCGGGGCAGGCTTAGCTGCGGTGAA